>QVTF01018886.1:0-615000 GCA_003573665.1 Oxygymnocypris stewartii
TTTCAAACATCATGTGCTAAACAGAATAATGTATAGCTTCACAACAGTTCTGCTATATTGAACAATAAATAAACAGGATGACCAGATTCATTCCAATAACGACTGCCCTACATTAGGTAAGATATCACAAGTTCTCACCAGCACCATGTTCCATTCTGCAGTCATCTGAGGACATGCCTGGGGATTCTGATGCAACCTCATCAGTAACTTCTTTTGACTGCTTTACATCATCTGGTGGTCTGTGGGCGGTATCATCCCTTTTCCTTTTCCTCTTAAATCTGATATTCAGAGATGAGTGCAAACAGTCAGTCCAAACAGTTTAGTTGCTTGATTATCATAGAGGTTATCAGGTACCCAAATAAAGTCAGGTACCCAAATAAAAATCAGGTACTCAAATGCAAATTCCATAGCATGCCTCAATGGGCATCACAAAAATGATCATGGTCTAGAAAATTATCTTTACCAAATCGAAGTGCCATTACTTGCCATAAATTCTCTGCATGTTAATGCATGCAATGTGATACCATTTAGCAACTAAATGAGGCTAAATATTTACCTCTCAAGTTTAGCATCGCCTTTGTTTATTTCACAGCTGGTTGAGTAGGAAAAGACAGAACGGACAAAGTCGGGACTATTGAAGTCCATGGACACCTCTCCTGTACAAAAAAAAAAATGTATTCTGGTGATTGACAGTATGATAGAGATTAACAGCCAACTTTAGCCTGAGTTTTCTGTAACGTATTAGCCAAGTACTAACGTTACTAACCAAGCATAAGAGACAAGCCATCAGGCAAACTACTAGCAAGACAACGTAAACAAATTTAAAAGTAAGTTAGCTGGTAAACTAGTTCAACACAAATGTTTACATTACTCTGTGCTAGATAAACGTACATCTCATTATTTACCGATATTTTGTTGCTTTGAGTCAAATCAAATGATGTGTCTGATTTCAAGGTTCAAGGTTCAAGGTTCTTTATTATTCGTCACATACACAATCATACAAGTACAATCAGTAGTGAAATGCAAGTAGAATTGAAGAAAAATACAGCATTACATGAGGAAAGTGAGGAGAAAAAAAAATAGCCCCCAGACTATGCTCCTTGGGGAGTACAGTGTGAGAACAGGAAAAAACACCTCAGCAACACAAAAGCACATACACGACATAGCCACAGGGGAAGTGAATCCGGCCCAGCAAGCAGCCATCTGGTCCTGCAGCCACTGATCCGGCGCTGGTCAGACCCGCTTGACCGGGCCAGCGGATCGAAGCAAACAGAGGCGAATGGTCGGGGGGGGGGCAATGTCTGTAACGTCTGTAATGTCTGTAGGGTGGGGGAGGAACACAAGAGTGTCTCTCTGCATTGCACTCCCGGGGGAGATTCCAGCAACAGCCTTGCCAAGGCCACTGTAGGGGAGCCAGAACAGATTTGTTTTGTCTTTGGGGCGAGTAAACATTCAAATTTTTGCAGGCTACTCTCTCTGTCCATTTTTGTCAATTTTTGTCTCCATTTTAATAAATTTCCCTTTGTAAAGCCGTGAACTTCTCCTTGGTAGAATCCATATTGCGATTATAGTCTCAGTCTCAATGCTGACCGCTCTTCCCACAGCTTCAATCATACGGGCAGCCTTGTGGGGCTTTGGACAGCTGTTCCCGTTTCCTGAATTATTCGATAACCCAGGGCAAAGCCTAATCCAATCAGCAAAATACCTGGTATCATGGTTCCGAATAGGTAGATATCTTCAATGTCCTCCACGGAAAGAGCCGCAAGACACACGATTCGCCACCTCTCCCACGCGCCATCGTATAGCCGGCTGCGAACGTTCCGTCAGGGCAGTCAGGTTCCCCGAAACCCAAGTTTCGATGGTGTCAATCGCATTAAGAGACCAGTTAATCCATAATATTTTAGTTTGGAAAGCAGTGCAGAGAGAGTCTCTCACGAGACAAGGGAGCAAAGCAGGGAAGATAAGGGTGAGGACGGGGAGAGAAAGCGACCGCCTCCGTTGAGAGCCAAAGAGATTGGAGATATACATTTAACATAATGCTAACTCACCTGATATGAAGTGTGAACTGCAGAGTCTGGCATTTTTAATTTGGTCCTCTTTCCAATCGGCTCTTCTGAGGGCTTGTAACCAAAGTCTGCGGTTGGCATTAAAAGGAGTGTGAGTTGAAGGTATTCAGTAAAATCTAAGACTACTGTTTACAGATTTCCAATTCTGGCATCCCACTGCACAACACGACATTTTCCCGGTCGTCTTTTGCAACCGACATGCGCAGTTGAAACAGCATGACGTCTGTGTGTGACGTAGGGTGATAATTGGCCTATATGATGACAAATATGTGCTGTGGGGTTGCTTTGCTTTGTTAGTAACAAAGCATAATATATTATATGCATATGTATTACAAATGCATTATAAAGATAAATGCACAATGTATGAAATTGTGACCATGTTTATTAATGTCAACTATTATCATAGGAAGCAGAAAACTATTTGTATGAAAAAGCTAATTTACATAAATCATATAAATCTGATGTATAAAGGTAATTGAAATGATTGATACATTTCAAATTATTAACTCTATACTTCTATATCAGCAGCTATCAGTAGTAAATATTTGTTATTCAAACGGAGAAACTGAAACACAGATATACGAGATAAACACAGATACACAAAAAGTAAATAAAGCAGCGCTTGCATACCATTTTAGATATAGTGTTGATAACTTTCATCATTTTAAGCAGCTCATGTTGTTATGAAAACGAATGCTTGGGCAAGATTATGTCACATCAAAAACAGCATTTTGTCTGTGCCACCTTCATTTACTTGCCCTTTCTCATCACTTTCGCTTTAATTCTCCTGCACGGACTCGTTCGCAAACTGAACATCCAATCAGAGTTCTCTCTCTCACAGATGCTCCGCGACAGCCTGACACCGATTCAACTTCTTGAATCAGGCAAACTACCACCGATGTGAGCTCGATGAGTAGAACACACCAAACAAACTAGCCAGGCGGATGCTCACCGACGGCCCGACTTTGGCAGACTGTCGGCTTGGTGTGTACCGGGCTTAATAGTGTTCCTGTGGCTCAGTGGTAGAGCATTGCATTAGCAGCGCAAAGGTTGTGGGTTCGATTCCCAGGGATCACACATACTGATAAAATGTATAGCCTGAAAGCTTTGGATAAAATTGTCTGCTAAATGCATAAATGTAAATGTACTCCTGGTGCCATCTTCTCCTGCAGTTATGAGACGTACCAATTTGTTTCCTCCACAATTTCTCCAACCAGCTCTGTAAAAAACAGCTTGAAGTACTGTTCAAACTGTTTTTGAACAGTACTGGGAAACATCCCAGTTTCCCGGTGTTGAAAAAGAACCTGCATGTGTAGCAAACATTCACTGTTCGTATCAATATTAAAGGGATAGTTCACCCAAAAATGAAAATTTGATGTTGAATTCTTTGGGTTTTGCTGAAGTTTAATGTTAACTATCTTTTAATCAAAACATAAAACATTATTTACCCGTTTGTATCTGCGAGGCATCTGTTACATTTTCCCTGTGTGTTAACATCAGTAATTATGGCTATCCAATGTCCAACTCCAACACATGGCGGCTGAGCTGGGGGGCTATGAGCAATCCCAGACCACCCCGCCGCCTCTCAACATGGGCAACTCCAGAGTAGTAGAGAGTCCAGCCTCTTTCAAGGAGTGTGGTTCCAGAGCCCAGGCTGTGCGAGGAGGTGATCCCGACTATTTCTAGTCGGTACTTCTCAACCTCCCGCACAAGCTCAGGCTCCTTCCCCACCAACGAGGTGACGTTCCACGTCCCTAAAGCCAGTTTCCGTGTCCAGAGATCGGGTCGTTGGGGCCCCTGCCTTTGACTGCCGCCCGATCCACTATGCACCGGCCCCTTACGGTCCCTCCTGCAGGTGGTGAGCCCACGGGAGGGCGGCCCCACGTCACTCTTTCGGGCTGAGCCCGGCTGCGCCATGCCGGAAGACGTCTTGGTCCTTGTTGTAATTTTTTTCATAATGGGTTTATGAACCACTCTTAGTCTGCCCCGTCACCAAGGACCTGTTTGCCTTGGGAGACCCTACCAGGGGCATATAGCCCCGGACAACATAGCTCCTAGGATCATTCGGGTACTCAAACCCCTCCACCACTATAAGGTGGCAGTTCAAGGAGAGGCTTGATTTTTTTTTATCTTTGGACTTTGTTGTAAATTTGATTACATTACACCGGTTTTGATTACCCTGCATTGGTTTCCTCTAATACAGAATTGATTTTAAAATTGTATTATTTGTCTACAAGTTAAACAATGAATATTCACCTACAATCAAATAAAACAATATTTTGAAAAGTTATTTTGAGAATTTTCAGCTGTTGCTGTATCATGTAAACAAGCGGCCAGTCACACACCAAAAGTTTGGTGGTATTTTTCTTGTTTATTTTTTTGTCCACCAGTGTTCTACACCAACCACCCACATATCCACTATCACTACATCCATGAACCTCCTCTTTGGTCTTCCTCTTCTCCTGCTTAGTGGCTTCATCCTCAACACTCCTCACATACTCTGTGTCCCTCTTCTGCACATGGCCAAAACATCTTAGTCTCGCCTCTGTCCTACCTGTTCTGTCCCTCTAATAATCAAATTTCTGATCCTGTCCATCTTCATCCTGTCTTGCTCCTACTGACTTTCATTCTTCTGCTCTCCAGTGCATACCTCCAAACTTACCTCAGCCTGTTCCCTACTCTCACTAGAAATCACAATGTCATCAGCGAACATCATAGTCCATGGGGGTTCCTGCGTAATTTCATCTGTCAACCTGTCCATCACCATTGCAAACAAGAAAGGGATAAGAGCCCATCCTTGATGCAATCCCTAACCCTAACAACATCAGCTAATAATAACTGAAAAACAATAAGAGAGCCAATCCAAAGAGCCTAAGCCAAAGAGAGCCTATGCCACAAAGGAAACACCAATTCATCTAATTACAAAAGTTTCCCGAAATTATATTAAAAAAATGATTTTGTCATGCAGTGTTTTCAGCTGGCTTTGGCTCACTTCACTAGCTAATGTCCACTGCTCTCTGTAGGGTTAGTTTGGGTTGTTGTAAACCCATTTGATCTGGTCATTTGTAATGCCGCACATGATTCTGTCTCTTATCAATGACTTGGTCAGTCCTCTGAATTCCCAATCCTTAGGTTTGTTCTTTAAATCGGCCATGTAAGCATCAATATACTATGTCTGGGCTAAAAAAAATTTTTTTCTTAGTTCACAGTATTTGACTAATAGATATTTTAATACTTCAAAAGCGTCATCATCATCATTAAAGACAAAAATGTTGAATACATTAATAACATTGTCTACTGGTTAGTATTTGGCCCTAGTATTCCAGTGGATGTGAATACCAAAAGTGGAACTTTTGATTACTTAAAATTATACGCTTAGAACACTTTTTTCCATTCCAATGTGCTACTGTTCCATAATTTATCTATGTAAACATGCGACACGCATGACTGTTGTACTTGCGTCTTGCATCTTTTACAGCATCAGCATACATCGGCTTTTGTTTACAATAGCAGGTTGGCATGTCAACTGTTTTTCTTGACAGCAACATGGAGGAGTCATTCTGTACTGCCAAAAAGACATTCCTGAGTGCTGCCTCTCACATTTTTTAAATGCAAAGATATGATCTGTGTGAACAGGCCCTTTTTCTTTTTTACAATTTTGATTTTCAGTATTTTGCACTTTAAAATAAATGTCTAAATGTCTGTTCAGTAGTCCATATGTAAAATGACAATTAATTACAAAGCAATTAAACATTAACAAAGTACTAAAGTGCAAAGATGCAATTGTGTTTACACTTTATTTTAAGATCTCATTGTTACAGAGTAATTATACATTTAAGTACTGAGTAATATTAATTAACAACATGTACTTACTATAAGGTCAAGGTTAGAATTAGGGTTTGGTTCAGGGCTACTTGCATGTAATTATGCACAGTTAATTGTTCTTATAATTGTTCTTGTAACACGTTTAACAAGGACACCTTAAAAGAAAGTGTTACCGCAATTGCAAAGGTTTTACAAAATACAGGGTGCACCTAAGTCCTGAGAATTATGAATGATGGGATACGCTCAGCCTTAAATATGCTCTGAAATACTTTTAGAAATGTAGTATGTGTGGCATTGTGTATTAGTATGTGTGGAGATCTTGCACACTTCCTGTCACATGCACATGCTCTCAAATGGGCTGTAAGACTCTCAACACTGCAAATGCGAGAATTGGAAGTTCACTTGTATGTGTTCAGATATCAAGAGCACAGTAGTGCCTCACAGTGTTCCCTCTAGTAATACAACAGAAAATATACACTCATGACAGACAGCTTTAGGATGAAGGAGATCTAATGTTCTGAAATAATGTTTTTTGTTCTAGTTTTCTTTTTGTTGATAGTGACTTGACTTTACAGTCTCTCACAAAAACTAAATTAACTTTAGTGGTCTTTTACTAGCAAAACATTTAGTCAACACAAATTTGATCAGATATACACACTCAGGTTCTCAGTATGCATATAATTAGCATATTATCCATTTAATTTAGTTTCAGGTGCTCAAAATAAACCTGAGTGCCCACGTGCAAAGATCACCAATTTAAAAAATGTCCGATTTCAGAAGGTTTCAGCCGCAACATTAGTCATTGAGATGAATACGGGAGCAATAATATAGCACACATACATCTCAAAAACGTCTTATTTGACGTCTGCATTTACAAGACATATTTTTTAGAGTGTGTGCTCATCTGCAATACGTTTATAGGACGTTTACTTTTAGATGTCAAATAGACGTCTATTAGATGTCCATGATTTAGAATGTATGTAAAACTGACATCTGAAAGACGTCTGTCAAACGTTTGTAGACAGCAGAGGCTTTCCAGATCAAGTGATCTTGCAGATGTATGTGTGTTATCTAGCAGATATGTTTCTTCTTATGTTATGTGCACCTCCTGGTTTTAAAGTAGCAAATTTTTTTCTAAAAAAACTACTTTCTTTCTTTACAGTAGCTGACACTTGCTTTGGTATTCTGTTTAGAAATTTAATTAAGTCTACTTTGAGCTAAAATGATATATAAATGTATAAGTGTCTTTGTACTGAGAGATTGTGTTTAATCCTTAATGCTTGTTGTGTCATCTGTCAAGCATGATCAAGGCTTACACTTAAAATTCTTCATGCTTCCTGTGTGTTTGTGTGCCAAACCGACTGGAGTGCAAGAGAGAGGAGAGACTGTTATTACTTCTAACCCGTTCTCTCTCAGATCTCTCACTTTCTCACTTCTGGTCTCTCTCTGTTTCTCCACCTCCATCCTGTGAGAATATGAAAACTCTCAGCAAATGTTCCTCCCACACACAAGCATTCCAGGGGCAGTGAAAGCAGTCCTACACGCTGATGGAGGTCTGAACAATCGATACATACCTGAACACACCTTCTGTTTATTCCTCCATTTCCTCAAGGAAAGTTCATTATCTTTCTGTGACGAACACATTGTGTAGAAATAAACCCATCATGAATCCATGTGTATCACTGAATTGAATGTATATAATGAGATAGAGGTTCCTTTCTTTTCCTTTTGCTTTTATGATGTGCATAAATGTGTGAATAGATGGTGTGGAGGTTGAACAAGCAAGTTTCAGTTGTGATCGGAAAAATGTATTGAGAAAAGCCAAGCTTTAAGATGCTAACCTTCTTTTATGACAATATTAAATAGTTATCGCCAAATATTGTGCATATACAGTGATGTTTAGTGAGACTACACTTATTTTTCTATGTTGTTGTTTTAGAGGTAATAATTCAAAGCAGAAACACTATATGAAATCCAAAAAGTGGCACCAGAGAAAGTTTATTCATGCTCATGTCTATGTCATTTCACTTGTAAATCAGTCCTAAGTTCCCAGAATCCTCAAGCTCACAACAAATCCACCGGACTTCTATCTCCTCCTAAAACAACAACAACACACACACCCATACACATTTTCCATTTTTTTATAGACTGTCCATAGACTTCATGGTTTTTTCTACTGTACAAACTGTATTTTCTGCCTCATCCTAAACCTACCTCTTTCTGCATTTTAGATTTTCAAAAAAAAATTATTCTGTATTATTTAAAAGCTGTTGTCCTTATGGGGACCAAAAATGTCACCAAAAAATGTACTGGTATTCTTGTAAGTGGGGACATTTAGTCTACATAATGTAGGGAATCCCAGGCACACACACACACACACACACACACACAGAGAGAAAACAATACATTTAAAAAAACAAGGGCAGGGATGTTTTATTGACTTTCCATGTAGATTTTTATTTGTACATAGATACAGTATTATACAGTACTAAGCTAAATCTTTTAGAAAGCTTATGATATTTTTTACCCACTTGTTTTGCCATGGATCCTCTGCTGATAAAAACATCGTAATCATCCACAATTACTCTCTGTGGTCATTAAAAATCCCATGGCACTTCTCGTAGAGAGTAGGGTGTAACCCCGGTGTCCTGGACAAATTCCCACAACTGGCCCTTGTCAATCATGGCCTCCTAATAACCCCTCCTAATAATGTCTCTCTCCTCTCCACCTGTCGCCTGTGTGTAGTGAGCGCATACACTTGATTGACTCTATGTCTCTCTCTCCTCTCCACCTGTAGCTGGTGTGTGGTGAGCGCATACACTTGATTGTTTCTATGTCTCTCTCTCCTCTCCACCTGTAGCTGGTGTGTGGTGAGCGCATACACTTGATTGTTTCTATGTCTCTCTCTCCTCTCCACCTGTAGCTGGTGTGTGGTGAGAGCATACACTTGATTGACTCTATGACTCTCTCTCCTCTCCACCTGTAGTTGGTGTGTGGTGAGCGCATACACTTGATTGACTCTATGTCTCTCTCTCCACTCCACCTGTAGCTGGTGTGTGGTGAGCGCATACACTTGATTGTTTCTATGTCTCTCTCTCCTCTCCACCTGTAGCTGGTGTGTGGTGAGCGCATACACTTGATTGTTTCTATGTCTCTCTCTCCTCTCCACCTGTAGCTGGTGTGTGGTGAGCGCATACACTTGATTGTCTCTATGACTCTCTCTCCTCTCCACCTGTAGCTGGTGTGTGGTGAGCGCATACACTTGATTGGCTCTATGACTCTCTCTCCTGTCCACCTGTAGCTGGTGTGTGGTGAGCGCATACACTTGATTGAGTCTATGTCTCTCTCTCCTCTCCACCTGTAGCTGGTGTGCGGTGAGCGCACTGGCGCCGTTGTCCTGTGGCAGCCTTCGCATCATTCAAGTGGATGCTGCACACTGGTGGTGGTTGAGGAGAGACCCCCCACACATGATTGTAAAAGCACTTTGGGTATACAACAATACAAAATAGAGCGCTATATAAATGCATCATTCATTCATTCATTCAATTACCAATTTACATCCTATTTTAAATTAATTAAGATGGTTTAACATTAAACCACCACTTCTTGCCAAAATCCAAATGTATAATCCATAACAAGGCTTCCTCCAGTGAAAAAGTCCATCTCCTGTTGTCTCACATTAAAATTTAGGATTGTTTTGCTTGTAAACAGTGCTTGATCTGTGCATATTTCTCTCCTGATTCAGAGGAGAGGGACTTTTTCACTGGAGGAAACGTCATTATGGATTATGGACTTAGAAAATATTTTAGCCCGAGACAACTGCTTGAGGCTAAACCATCTTAATTATGGATTTGTTTCTTACAAACACTCAGCTTTTGTTTTCACAATATGTTAAGTGATGGACTGGAGTGGTCTGGATTACTTGTGGATTATTGTGATATTCTTATCAGCTGTTTGGACTCTCATTCTGACGGCACCCATTCACTAAAGAGCATCCATTGGTGAGCAAGTGATGCAATGACACATTTCTCCAAATTTGTTCAGATGAGAAAACTCATCTGCATTTTGGATGGTCAATTTATTAGATTTTATTTTTGGGTCCTGCATACATTACCACAGAGAAGCTTGTTTTCAACAGAAGGTCCAGTAATGCCATTTTGATTAAACATTATGGAGACTAAATAAATAAATCAAAATGTTAGATTTTTGGTTGCAGTATTCACAACTAGATGTATATTAAAGTGTCTTATTGTGGATTTTTGAAAATGAGCTTTCATGCAGTGTGTAACACAGCTCTAAGTGAATGAAAACATCCTGCAAAGTTTTAAACCTGAAAGTGCACCATGAATAAAGTTATTGTCTCTCAAAAGAAAGAGTCAACTCAAATTACGAATTACAAGCCGTTTCATGCTGACGTCAACATGAAACATTAGCATATTGCCCACCAACTTGTTGGTCTTTTCGAGTTGGTCTGAATGAAAGTGCAAATTCATTCTTTGCCACTAGGTGCCGCTTTTGGAGCGGTAAAAGCTCAAAAATACTGCTTTAAATTAAATCAACCAATCATCGCAGCTTAGCGTCATGCAAAGGAGGGGTTTGGAAAAATTTATCGTTGAGCGAAACATTTGGGAGTCGTTGAGCAAATAAGATAAAAAATAAATGCATATTATAAGAAAATGAAAGTTTTTTTTTACCTTACATGCACGTCAACCTGTTGTTGGGGACTCCCAAAACCAAAATATGAACCTTTCATAACCCATAATAGGGGCACTTTAAAACAAGAGGTTTATAGAATGTCCCCATTTAAACAACTAAATAAACTATGTATGTGTGTGTGTGTGTGTGTGTGTGTGTGTGTGTGTTATCAATGTGTTTCACTGTGCAGAAGCTGTTAGTAAGTAATGATTTCTAAAGGATGTCTGAGAGTGAAATGAGACCCAAGTGCCTTTATTTCATGTGCTTTAGTCATGTCTGCTCTCTCTTAAGAGTTCCTCCTCAAACTATCTGGCCAACACAAGAGGAAACGAGAGTTTAACAGAGAAAAACAAGTCTTCCTAAAGCCACCCACATCCCATCTGCTCAATAATTGTCACTTTTATTATTATCATCGCTGTTGTCGTGATTATGAGCTGAAGTTTTCCTAATTGCCACACTGGTCATCGGGCTGTATTCCTGTTAAAGCGTACAGTACAGGGGAGAAAATCCAGCCGTGTGCGTGTAATCATCCATTCACATCCCTCCTAATGACTGTCAGTTTTCCTGCCTCTCCATTTTCTGTCCAATTAATTCTTTTCTTACTTCCCGGAGAAAGAGAGATAATAGAGCCCCTCTAGCACATAATAGAATAGATCATTAAAATTCAGCAGTTCTTTGCGGTGGCACCGTGTTTCCTCCCCGGACTGCTTGGCATGAATGCCAGACCCCGCTTTGAAATTCAACCCAGCAGAGCACAGCCCCGGACGCTCCTCGCTGCTCCACTCTCAATCTCTCAGTAGCGGACATGCATTTCCATGCTTTTCCCATGTAAAGATCAGCTGAGTTTCTGTCCTGACAAACAAGCTCCATGACTACAATGAGATTAAAAAGTGAAATATATTTGTGGAACATGAATATGACTAACACAAGTTTGATGCAAAGGAATGGACAGATATGCAATTAAAACACGTTGTTAAATAAAATTACGATAATGACTTGGAATGATTGGATCATTTTTGTGTAGCATGTTTATCATTCATATGCACACAGCATTTTAGAGCCACATTCACAGATGAGAAGAAAACAAGTTCCTGTATCTGTTTGGTCACTTGAAATGAACCACGCTAAAATAATTAAAATGCCTGTAGTGTTGTTAATCATCCAGCCATTTTCCAAACCACTTGTTCTTGTGGTAAACATTGTTTATGTCTTACAAAATGCTAACTAAAATGTTATTACAATTAGACATGGTAGGAAAATGACAGAAGCATTTGTTGAATAAAATCACGGCAGCTTGTCTTGACGCTGACAGCTGCTTCAGTTGCAGATGTAAGACAAACTGCTGCTAAGAATGTCACTGCAGCAGCTGCTTCAAACAGAGACTTATTATTTCCCAAAGTATAACAATGATTGCATAGCTTTTGGTGGTGGTATATCTATTTGCTCTGTATTTCCCGAAAACCTCATTAATTTATTCAAACTTAAAAAAAAAAACATTTTAAATATTTTTTCATCAACTAACGTTTTCGCAAAAACAGGAATTAGTATTTAGTATTCGCAAAAATTAGTACAAAAAATTATACAAAATGAGTATTTGCAAGCACAGTAGTAGCCATCAGCTTAGTGAAAGTGTAGACAATAATTTTTCTAATAAATTAATTATTTTCCACAAATATTGCCAGCACTTACTTTTAGCATTTTGTAAGAATGAACCAGTTAACAAAAAAAGTGAAGATTCACAGCCAAGTAGTTTTTTTTTATTCTACACAAGAATAAAACAATGTAAAGTAAACACTGTTTTGTGTGTTTGTGTTTCACAGCCTAAAAGGTAATTAAATGTTCAACGGATTGCTATATAATTAAAGAAACCTATTTAATTCAAGACAACAAATGGGACGTCAATGACAGGCGGTGTTAAAAATGCAATTATTAATTAGCTTGCTGCAAATTAAGAGCTTTTGACGTGTTAAAGTGTTCACTAAAATGATGCAAATGTAAAATAACAATTGCTAACAATTAATGTCTTCTGTTATTTTTCAATCAGTTAGTTGGTGACACAAAACATGGTTTTACTGCATCTGACATATCTGCATCTGACATAAATGTTAAAATTTAAACATCTAAAATAAAATTTACTGCATCTGACATAAAATGATGCAAATGTAAAATAACAATTGCTAACAATTAATGTCTTCTGTTATTTTTCAATCAGTTAGTTGGTGACACAAAACATGGTTTTACTGCATCTGACATATCCCCCCCCCCACCCCCCCACACACACTTTCGAAAATAATGTCCAAAAAGATACGGCTGTTTATCAAAACCATTTCAGCCCTCCACCCTTTCAGCTTTTGTAAGTACTGTAAAACAGAAAAAAATGATACAAATTGACAACCCAACATAAATATATATGAAACAGAGAATTAAAAATGAACACATTTAAGGTTAAAAAAAGGGATTAACCGGAGAGATTCTGACTGAAGCTAACGCTTCCTGAATATTCATCAGTCCCGATCCTGGAACGGTTGGCAGTCCTCACAGAGGATTTCTGCTGGCTCTTCAAATTCGTCACGTTTAGCACCAACCGCCAATGTTCTGTGTCAAAATCAGCAGGCACTCATTGCTCAGTTAGTTGGCACTAGCACTGTCCTTCATTGGTGAACATGATTTCACCAAGTGTAAAATGTTCCTGGATCAACGTCTTTGTTGATCCTGGAACAACAATTCAAACAACCAATCAGAATTGAGGGATACGTTTACAGGAAATGTCAGTTTTAGTTAGGTGACCAGAGTTAGTTGCTTCTAACTATTTCCTTCTAATTTTTGGGATAAATAATGGGTAGGGTTAGGTTTAGGGATAGGACAATAATGTTGATCCAGGAATAGGGTTGGGTATTGTTTGAATTTTATCAATTACAATTCCGATTCTGCTTATCGATTCCGATTCTTATCAATTCCCAGTTTCGATTCCAATGTGGTTAAAATAATGAAGTCCAACATTTAGATAACAAATTTATTCTGCGTCTCTTTTTGGAAAACGCTGAAATGCTGCTGAATACCATTAACAAAAAAAAGCCAGCTACATAAAAAATGGACTAGATTAAGAGCTGTTTGTGTGCAAAATTCTGGATAAACTTAACCTTTTTTTAAATGGTGGTTGTAGTTCTCTCACAATTCTGAAGAAAAAATATTAGACAACTAAACAAAATCTCATGGAATTTATGAATGGAGTGTTTTAATGACTCACTCAAAATGTACTTGTTTCATTACTGGATGAATCAGTGTTTTTGAAGGAATATCTTGAATGAATGATTCAAGGACAAATAGCTAGGTTTTTAACAGCCCCTTTTCTCCACCTATGTTCATGTGCACACATGAATTGATAAGAGAAATTGAATTTTTTAATTTTACAACAAGTATTCGACTGGAATTGGAATTGATTTTCGATTCCCAACCCCATCCAGGAACATGTCTTTCTTGGCGAAATCACAGCGACCGTCCTTCATTATAGTATAGGACGCAGCACAAAGCGGCCGGGTCTCACGGCCTGGATAACGTGGTGTAAACCGGCTGATCCCAGCTGGCGGAGGGACTGTGGGAGGGTGGGATGGACAGGCCATTGAAGATGTTGCTCCCGTATGGTCTCCGAGAGGAATGGAAGTATGGGTACTGGTAGAGGCCGGATGGGTAGCCGGCATATGGGCTGTAGTAGCCGGAGCTCTGAAGGTCTGTATAGTCACACTGAGAGCTGGCGAACGAGGCGGAGGCGGCCGAGGACCCGTGAGTGCTGTAAACGCCATACTCGGGTGAGTGCTCGCGGTAGTGGCTCGGGCTCAGCTGCTCAGTTTTAATGTGAGCTCTGTGCTGGCTGGCTTCGCTCGTGCCGGGCGGCGAGGACGCCACGGGCACCCTGCGGTTCCAGGAGGCCCCGCTGCTGTAGGGCGAGGTGTAGGAGCTGGCGCTCTGCCCGTCTGGAGCGGCTCCGGCGTGGCCGCTCGGAGGCAGGTACTGGTCGAACTCGTGCACGTCGAAGGCCTCCATGTTGCTGATGACGTCCGTGCTGAGCTCTGAGATGTCAACGTTGCTGAAGTCGATGTTCTGTCGTGTGCCGTCAAGCAGACGTCTGCCTTCATGCTTGGGGTCTGGCTTTCCTCCGTGATGTAGGTCCGTTTTGGGCGTTGTAGGGGGTGTTGGGGGTCCATGAGGCTGGCCTGAGGATAATAATAAAGCATAAAATTATGCTGGAGTAATACATTTGCATGCATCACATAGAGTCTTTCATTCTCTTCTCTCTGAACGATGCATATTAAAGTAGTGTTCATAAGGACAGCTCTGTTTTGTTTACAGCGGTAACCTAAGAAATACTAAACCATTTCTATTCATAAGCGCCACCTGCTGGCAGAAAGTGAATCTCATTCAGCTTGTCTGAAACGTTCAGATGTTTTATGAAGTATAGTTTCACAAAACTAAAGTCAGACCATTCTGTTTTTGCTTCACATTTCGAAATTATAGTCTAATTCAGACTAAAAACATGTACGCTGCATCTTTGTTTGGATGATGATTAAAATGCAGTCGTTGCCTCTCATTTTAATTGGAAAGATCAGACAAAGCCTTACTTTGTTTATTTGAAGAGATTTATTTTATTTGTGTAACTTGCGTATTTGATTTGGGTTTAGTTTTTCAATTTCACAAAGAAATGTGGAGCAATAGCCAAATAAAAGGACACCTTATTTAACGTATAATATCTTGAATCTCATTTTGCAACAAAAAGAAATCGATGCAAACAATCAGAATATTTTACCTGGTGGGGAGTGCCCAATGCAAACATGAAACATATGCCATTTCCTATATTGTACTGTGGTACGGTTATGGAGGCCCTTCATAATGCAGAGGTCAACTGCCTGCTCTGCCTATAGCTAGCAATGGCCCAATAGCATGCAGTGTTTAATAAACAGCTGTTTTCCTAAATACTTCTGAGGTGAAATTCAGTGCAGTCCAGTATCGTATCGTGGCCTCTGTATCGTGATACTTATCGTATCATGACTTAGCTGGTGATACACAGCACTACTAAACACAATCTGTATTTACACAATTTACACAACCGAATTACACAAAAAATGAAAAAATAGAACTCATTTTAGATTTTAAGACTAAAAGATACTGAATATTTTATAGAAAGTATAAACATTGCTTAACATTACGCCCAATGTTTACCCAGATTAAATGTAAATATTTAATTGTATAAATTCTAAGTACTAATGCATTTTTGAAAATAATAATAACAGCTGTCCTAGAAAGTATACCCAGGATACATAACAAATAAACGAAGTTACAGAACTCATGCTTTATTTTAAGGTGTCCTTGTTACACGTTACATGCACTTACTATTATAATGACAGCAAATGATGCATAATTACATGCAAGTAACTGTAAGCCAAACCCTAGTCATATAGTAAGTACATGTAGTTAATTAATATTTGCATACATCACAGAGTGTGCATCTCACCTGTATGATCGGTGATGAGATCCGATGGACCGGCCAATCGGCACATCCCAGGTTCAGCTTTATAAATGTGTTGGGTCAGATCCGCGCCGGCGTCAGACTCGCTCTGACCGGGCTTCACACTCTTTCGTCGCCTCGGCTGGTATTTGTAATCCGGGTGATCTTTCTTGTGCTGAACTCTCAGTCTTTCGGCTTCCTCCACAAACGGTCTCTTTTCATTCTCCGTCAACAGCCTGTTGAGTGAGCATCGGGCAAGATTCACTTTCACTCAGAGCGATATTTATTAATGCATTCATTTTTTTTTTGCCTTTTCTATTATTATTTGATTGGAAAGTTAGGAAACAGACAAAAAACAACTACAGAGGAGAGAGGGGAATTGGATCAGTAATATGTCAGAGTGGTGTCCACTACATGCATTCAGTATTTAAATACAAAATATGACTGAATTACACACAAATATAACTGATTTTAGACGTTAAGTCCAAAAGATACTAAATGACTTACAGAAAGCATAATTGAAGAGTTCAGATGCAAAAGTGCTGTTTGAAATGTTCTTTATTTTTCAATTAATTTTATTTTTATCATACTCCTATGTGTAGGTTCAGTTATTTCACCTCAATGGCAAAGAATAGGTTATTGTCATTGGCATTAAAGAGAAATAGCTGAACATAAACACAGGACCCTGAGAAAAATGCTAATTTTAGAAGAACATTTCAGAGTGTACATTTGAACTCTTCAAATATTGCTTAATATTACGTCCAAAGTTTACAGAGATTAAATGCAATTCAATATGTAAATTTTTAATTGTAATAATTTATTTTAGTTAATTAATGCATTTTGTTATAGAACTCAGGATAATAACATAAAATTTGGTAACACCTTGTAACAAGAACACCGTGAAATATGTACTTACTATTATAATAAAAACTAATATGCATAATTACATGCAAGTAGCCCTAAACCAAACCCTAACCCTATAGTACCTACATGTAGTTAATTAATATTACTCAGTGCTTAAATGTATAATTACTCTGTAACAAGGACACCTTAAAATAGAAAGTGCAATCAAAAATGTACAGCTCGTGCTTAATTTATTTAAAAGAGTTTCTATAATAATAATAACAATAATACGTTTTATTATAGGGCTTTACGCATCATTTTATGTTTATTTATTTGAAGGCATTTGAAAGTTTACGTCTAGGTTTTTCTTGTAGTAAAATGCAATGTAAATAAAACAACAATAATAATGATGATTATGTATTTATGTATGTAATACAAGAGTGATTGAAGTGAGTAGCAATAGTTCTCTCTTACCGCCAGAGTTTTCCGAGGGTCTTGCTGAGCTCGGCGTTGTGCAGGTGTGGATACTGATCCGCCAGCTTCCTGCGCGCGGCTTGAGCCCAAACCATGAAGGCGTTCATGGGTCTCTTGACGTGCGGCTTGTTCTTGATCGCGCCGCTGCCCCGCGCCGGCATGGGCACCAGGGACCAGTCGTAACCCTTCAGCACCTGAGACACCGCGTCCCTGATGCACGCCGGGAACCGCTCGTCCTCGCGCTCCAGCTTCGTGATCATGAGCGCCGCGTGGCTGCCGGGTCCGGCTGGGGATGCCGGCGCGTCCGAGTCAGACTCCTCCGGGGACATGGAGCTGGACGAGCCGGCTGGACTGCACGGCGGCTCCGCGCCGGACTTATCCTGCTCCTCCGTCATGATGACCGCTTCTGCTCTCAGACCCGAGACGCTCGAATCCAGCTGCTTCAGTGAGGTTTCCCGCATCCGGAAAGTTTCAGACGCTGCTGCAGTCCATCCGGGAGCACAGAGGCGCACTGATGGAGCGCATGATGGTCAGCCAGACTTTGAGGCGCTTCCACGCGCGGATGAAGAGCCGCTCCTCCCGCGGACGCTCGTTGGTGGACGCTTCACCCGTGATCAGCTCCGATTGGCTCAGCACACTAATAAGGTCATCTGATACCTTTCACTCAGGAAAGTTATTTAGGGTGAATTCAAGTAAAGTGGGCCACTTTAATTGTTTTTAAACTTGTAATTTAGACACCCAGTTTTATTTTCTATTCGAGAAGATCACAAATGTATTTTCAGGTAAAGTGAGCTATCTCTGATTCATCAAATTTATATATATAAATGTCTTAATTAGAAATTCTGAAAACACATTTAATATATGAGTGATTAAATAAATGCATGTACAAGCCATTATTTTTTTCAGATTTTTTAAAATGGTTGTTACTCAATTATAAATTACAAGATGTTACAGTCCATAACAATATAATATTTTTTCATGTATCATTGTGTAATCAAAATATTGTATTGTACTTTACTTTTGGTAATGTTTCATGCATTTTATTTATAAAAGAGTCATTTACCTAATTCTACAACATTATTATAATTTTTTTAAATAAATTTTTTCTTATAAAAATCTGATACAATACCATACGTTGCCTTTAAATTGGTGGAATCATCTCCCACAACTATGTAAGATACAGGAAATGATGTCACGTTTGCTCACTGATGAGATCTGAAGCACTGGAAAGCCCTCTCTAGGAAAATATTTTAATCTAAATAGTTCTTACACCTAGAGTTATTTTATAAAGTGTCAAGTCTGTTACCACAATATCAGAAGGAAAACAGATTTTTTTTTCATTGATCACACTTTCTGTCATTTAAAAGTCTTTTAATCATGATTTCATTAGTGCCATGTTTTTGGCAAAAAAATAAATATAATTGTAATAATAACCGTCAGACTCTGTTACCAAGGGAGAGTAACAATGTTGACAATGCGGTAACAGAATTAAGTCCACCGGACAATTCTGTCAATTCTGTTACTTTACATTTTATTTACTTAAATAAGTAAATTTACTGTTACCTTATTTTATAGGGTCAACTCTGTTTATGAACTATATTCACAAAAAAACAATACAATTGTTGTTTAAAATCTCATAAACATTATTGATTCATTTTTGCACCTTTATAATATTTCAACACCATTTTTTTTTTTACTGGATATTGTATATAATACATTTTCAGATTAAAAATATTTACTCCAAGTGGACGGTTCTGTGAAGACATGTTTTATTTTTAAGGTATGCATAGATTAAATATTATCTCAGTTTCGAGTGTTGGAATGTAAAGACTGTTTATCTAATGAAACAAAATGATTTTTTCCTGTTATGATTTATTGTTATTTCTGCACATTGCCTAGTTTGTTCATAACAGAGTTGACAAACAATACCACAAAGACATTTGTTTTTTTCATTAAAAGTAAAAAAAGGAAGTAACTTGTGTTTGGCAAGCACTGAATTATTCAACTTTAATATGTTTTTAATAAGATACTGGAAAAAATAGTGTTAGTGAAAAGTTTTTTTCTTAACTTTCTGAAATGCCAAATGTATCTCCAATTATAGAATCACCCATATGTACTATATGTGTGTGTGTTTTTAATTATTAAACAGACATATTCAACACATTTAACACACCCGGGCTAAAAATAAATTAATAAGTTCACTAAATGCATGAATAAAATTTAAAATAACTGATATACCATAGTGTTGACCAGTGTCTGGCGTAACGCATTAAAGTAACGCGAGTTACGTAATCAGATTACTTTTTTTAAGTTACTAGTAATATCTGAGTTACTTTTTCAAATAAATAATGCGCTATTTTTTAT
Organism: Oxygymnocypris stewartii; assembly: GCA_003573665.1. Lineage (NCBI taxonomy): Eukaryota > Metazoa > Chordata > Actinopteri > Cypriniformes > Cyprinidae > Oxygymnocypris > Oxygymnocypris stewartii. Next base: position 19,768 of record QVTF01018886.1, read on the forward strand.
TATTATGTTTCTCATGTATTGACTGACAGCTCTTGTATAAGAGCCTTATACAAGGCTCTTATGTTGAGCTAAATCAGGAGTAAGTGCAGAGACGTTGTGTGTGAATATTGTTATTGTATGTCTAGACTAAATATGAATATGTATTTACTCATCTCACCTGCACAAAAACAGATTCAGTATTCCTCAAAATGAAGAAAAACAGTCAAATGCAAGCTCAGAATATTATACAAACCTGCAATAATTAAATGTCAAATACAAAAATCATGTATGCATTTAAACCTATTTTATAAACCAATGTCTTTGCTAATGACCTTCGATGATCCAAATCAACCACACTAATAAGCTCAAATGACACATTTGTGTTTTAATTTTGTTATTGCTGAATAGTGTTGAACTTTATTCTCCTACATCATATTCTTCATGTAACCTTACGCATTACTTTCCATAAAAAGTTAACGTAATTAGTTATTTTTTAGGGTAGTGCAATATTGTGATGCATTACTTTTAAAAGTAACTCAGTTTCCCAACACTGGTGTTGACATCAAATTTGATTAAATCTAACACAATATTGATGAAAATGATATCTACAATACCTTAGAAATATGACATACACATGCAACAACAAATAGGCCAACAAAACCGATAAGAGCATTTAAAATGTTTGTAATTTTACAACTTTTTTTTCAGCAATTTTTATTCGTTCCCAATGAAATTCAGTTGTGATATCTTGAAGCTCTATACTCTGTATCTACATTTTACTCCTCATCCTTCATGCCTCATCTTTCTTTCTGCTCTCTATTTCCTTTCTTCCATCTGTTTCTATGGGCCACTGAGTTGTCCGCCATATTGGAAAGGGTTAAGTTAGAAATTTGACTGTGTGTCTGCAACCATAGTTATTCACATAGTTAATATCTGTATCTGCAATAGTCTTTTGAAGCTGATCTTGAAGTATAGTTTCACTGATATGTGTAAGTTCAGCCGATTTTCTCAGAAGACACATAGTTCATCTTTCAGTGTATGATAGCAGGGTTGAACATCTTGAGACGGCAGGTGACGTTCCTCTTAGGGTTCACAGTATTTGAATATAAACAAATATACGGGACCTGCATTTACAAAACGAGCAAAAGAATATGACTCCTCTAAAGGAATGAGGTTACATGTAAGTCTATGGTAACTAAGGCCTCTAAAACTCCAGGTCTTCCTGAAGTTTAAATCTGACAAATGATTGTTTGACATAATGAAATGCACTATTTAGGATTTATTCATTTGCAAACATTAATTGGAGATTGCTTGCAGTGTGGTAAGTGGGTTATGAATTAAGGTTATACACATTATACAAAGTATTTTTTTTTTGTATGGTTGTAAATCTGATATCAATGCACACGGTAGAGAAGAAAAGAAAACATGGAAATCTTTTCTTATTGGGGCAGTGTTGACCAAAACAAGTGATGCAATGAATGAACCATTTTGAATGTTTATTTATGTCTTTGGTGAGAGCAGTGTGTTTGACAGCTTTTGTTTTCAGTGAGCTGGATGAGAATGCTGCATTTGTTTGGCAAATCTGTCTTTAACACTCTTTTATCAATCAGCATCCACTGACATCTGTTCATTTTCTTTCAGTCTCGTTATTATTATTATTTTTTTGTAATATTGTGTTAAGGTACTACTTACTTGAAAAATAAGTTACTTGATTGTTTATTTTTCTTCTTATTTTCAAATAAGAAAAACAATAATGTACAAATCATAAGGAAAAAGATGTTATAAATTATGCATTTTCACATTTTTGTATTGCTGTATTATTTGTATTTAATCATTCAGCAGATACTTTTATACAAAGTGAATTAAATAAGAAGTAACAAGCATTTTGTCACAGAGCCAACAATATTCATAGTATACAATGCCAAGTTGTATTTAAAATCTACATTAGTAGTGAATTGCATTAAAAAAGAAAAGCATTTATTTAGTGAGTTAGTTACTAAATGCCTTGGTTAAGGCTGTTGAGTGGTTGAAGGGGGAAAAAATCAATGGCAGTCAATGGCTACCAGCAACTGTTTGGTTACCCACATTCTTCAAAATATCTTCTTTTGAATCTGGCAGAAGAAAGAAACAGTGAGTGAATAACAGTGTTGTGAATAACGGCGTTATAAATAAATGGCGTTACTAACGGCATTACTTTTTTCAGTAACGAGTAATCAAACGAATTACTGTTTCCCCCGTTACAACGCCGTTACTGTTACTGACAATAAAATGCGGTGTTACTATAATTAAGGTCACTGAAGTGGTCTTCATCCGAGTAGGGTCTCTCAGCCATAGCACCTGCACAGTTTTTTTCTCTGGTGTATGTGTTCGGGGGTCGGGCGGGACACATAACCGCTGATGATTGGTGTGTCTGAGAACGTGATTATTGGCTTACGTAGAGTACATTTCTATCGTTTGCCATCCAGAGGCTGAGAGAAGTGCGGTTGTTCACACACCAAAGACCAGTCCAGGAATCAGTGCTAGGGCAAGTCCAACGATTTAAAAGGTAGCTTTTGGAAGTATAAGCACTACTTGTCCCTCGTTGAGGAGAAAGGCAAGAATGTTAATGTAACGTGCAACTTATGCCCCGGAAGAAAGAGTCTCTCCGCGTCGGTGGCAAGTGATTCTAATCTAATGAAGCACCTCGCATCGTCACATGCTGCCACAAAAATAGTGGCTAAGGCGGTGTTCACACTTGGCGTCTTTTTTGAAGCTGCCGGCGTCTGTTTTACATTATAATCCTATGGAGTAAACCGTGTTTTTCAAAAAAGTCCTGAGCGCTTTTTAAAACGCCACCGCCGGCGTCTTTTTCTGCAGCTCTGAGCGTTTTTTCGAGTTGAAAAATTAAAGTTCAAGTTAGTTCAAGTTAAACTTTTCTGAAAAAAACGCCCTACGTCAAGCGCCTTTTTGACAGCTGACCAATGACAAGCGAGTAGCGAGATCTATCGTTTCCATAACAACAAGAAAAAAAATGGAGAAGGTGCCTGATCGTAGACTGATCGTACTAGTTTCGGAGCACAAGGAGCTGTATGATATGAGCACAAAACTCTATCATAATATACATCATAAAGAGGCTGTGTGGGCACAAATTGACTTTTGTTTAGTCTAAAATATGCCGCAAACCGTGCATCATCCAACCGGAGCTCCTGGACTAAATTGTTGTAAGCACCATACTGGTTCCTTCCCCGTATAATGTCGTGCACCCACAAACGTCGTTGTGAATCGACATTTTCTTTCCCGTTAACTTCAAGAGCCAACTTTTTACTCTTTCTTGACATTTCAGCGCTAGGCTACTGTTGCAGCTGTTGCTATGGCAACAAAAGGCTGCTATTTGTAACAGACGCTGCCAGCTTTGTTTTTCATTAAAAAAGCGCTCTTGTCAACTTTTTCTAGTCAAAAAAGACGCCAAGTGTGAACATAGCCTAAGAACGCAGATAACGTGAGCTCCGCTACCAAAGGAGGAGACGGAGCCACGACATCAAAGCAACTAAAACTAGATCGGTACATTGTTCAGTATTATATCGAGAGCACTTCTTCTTTAGTGTCAATTTCATTCATTTAACATATTTAATATTGGGAGCATCCAAGTTATTTGACATATTTGAAAAAAAAATTAAGTAACGCAATAGTTACTTTCCCTGGTAATTAGTTACTTTTATAATGATGTAACTCAATTACTATTTGTGAGAAGTAACTAGTAACTATAACTAATTAAATTTTTAAAGTAACGTACCCAACACTGGTGAATAATGACAGAATTGACATTTTTGGTTGAACCGCCCCTTTAAGTGCTTGTTTGTTGTGGTAAAAGTATGTCTTCAGTGGAGTGAGATCAGGAGACGTGTGATATGAGTTCTCTAGGGCTGACTGTGCGTTTCCCAAAAGCATCGTAACCCTAAGTAGATCAGTGAGCCATTGCCACCAATGGTCTCTACGGTCAACTTAGCTTACAATTAAGATTCATGGGATAGTTACATTTATGCATTTAGCAGACGCTTTTATCCAAGGCGACTTACATTCAGTGCATTCAGGCTATACAATTTTGTTTTTATCAGTATGTGTGTTCCCTGGGAACTGAACCCACAACCTTTTGCGCTGCTAACGCAATGCTCTACCACTGAGCCACAGTAACACTGTGTTCACCCTAAACTGAAAATTCTGTCATTATTTACTCACCCTCGTGTCGTTCCAAACCCGTTAAGACCTTCGTTCATCTTCGAAACACAAATTAAGATATTTTGGCTGAAATCTGAGAGCTCTCTGACTCTCCATAGACAGCAACGCAACTGAAACCTAGTAAAATACATCTGTAAAACAGTCCATGTGACATCAGTGGTTCAACTACAATTTTGCGAAGCCACGAGATTACTTTTTGTGTGGAAAGAACGTGCAGCACGCACATGAATGTAATCTGTGTAATCAACGTTGTTTACACTTAGGGGAAAGCACGCACATGCGTTGTGATACTCTCCAAAATTGTGGAAGACTAACTAGGGGGAGAAGGGTTGTTGAATAAAGTTATTATTTTTGTTTTCTTAGTGCATAAAAATATTCTCGTGGGTTCTCAAAACTTAAGTTGAGCCACTGATGTCACATGGACGGTTTTACCGATGTCCTTGAAAAATATCTTAATTTGTGTTCCAAAGATGAAAAAAGGTCTTTGGGATGACACGAGGGTGAGTAGTTAATGACAGAATTTTCCTTTAGGGGTGAACTATCCCTTTAAGCTTACGCTTTTGAGAAACACAGCCCAGATGTGCCTCCACATTCTGTATTACCTTGCACTGGATAGAAGGCCAGTTGATAGAGCAATGCAGCAGTCCAATCTTGAAATTACAAGACCTCAGTGGCCAGTTGCATAAAATGCTTGGACTAGTATCAAAACGTAGTCACCCAATTTATTCTTTAAGGCTGGTCATCATTTTTAAATACAGTTTAATATATGTAGAATGGCAAAGGGAGCAGTAACAGACAATGTGAGTTCCTCTTTTCATCTTACCATGACACTGCAGCACAGTTTCTATCACCTCATTATGTTTTTATTATGTTCATGTTCTTTTCACTAGCTGTTCTTTTGACAAGAATTTCTAATTTATTGTTCATTCTTAAAACGTGCAAAATTTAAGCTAAATATTACAATATATTTAACTTAATCTTTTGAGGACTCGGCACAATAAGTTATATCATCCTAAACAGTAACATAATTTCCTTGAAGTTACCATCGCATATTCCTTACACCAACCCATTTGTATAAGGGTTAGAGCCCATTCCTATTCCTTCAAGGGAACAAGAGCATTTTAAATTTCCCCATAAATCCACTAAAAATCCCATATGCAAGGACGGTTAGTCACGGTTGAAAACAAGTTGTCAACACAACTCAAAAGACAATCGTCACAACTAAAGAAGTGTTGCAATAGAATTTGAAGCATTGAGTGCACATGTGAATTGGGACAGATTTTCAGATGATTTATGTATTTTCAGTAACATGTATGTTCAAATACATATTCATTATTTGTGCATGAACTACTGATCTGTTATTATAGAGTACAACCAAAAAAGTAGAAGTATTTCTGGCGCATGAGCAGTGTGTTTGTAAAGGCAATTCATGTTCACACATATTTATATTCAAACACAGCAGAAAAAAGAACAAATATTCAGCTTCAGTCAATGTTACAAGTCTTGGAAATGAAAGGAAACACTGGCCACAGCTGGTTTCACTTGATGACAAGCGCTGGAACTGGTTTGAAAGCGTCTGAGTAAGAGTGTCAACACAGGTTACACATGAGACAGCAATGAATCCAGTCGTCACAATGCTCTGTGTTGTGGGGAATAGCTCTGCTTTATTTGTATAATATGAGAAAAAAGAAAGAAAGAGGACCAGATGAGGAAAAAAGGCGTGCATGAACTCACCGTGTCCTAGTGAGACAGAAGGGTTTCATTTCTCAGGGGAGAGTCTTGGTTTTGTGTCTGCCATCTATATGTCTTTGTCCTGACCAGTTCCTGTCAGACCCCGACAATCAAAACCTTTTTCAGTCAATGGATGGAAGTGTTTATCTTGCAGTTACTTTTTTCTTAAGTTATGTTTCCGTAATAGTGTATAAACTGTCTGTAGCTCTTTGGCAAAGTTTGAACAAATATATAACCCCAAAATTAAACATATATATTTCCAAACACATAAGGGGGCGTTCACTACTTTTCCATTGTTTTTCTATGTAAACTCGTGAGACAGACATGTTTGACTGTTGCGTCTTGCACGAGTGCCACATTTTTAAGACGCCATGTCAGTTTCAAAACAGCGGACCAATCAGAAGACTCCAGAGGCGGGGCTTTTGTTTACAGTAGCAAATCAAATCAAATCAAATCACTTTTATTGTCACATCACCACAGCACAAGTGCCTTGGTGAGTGAAATTCTTATGAGCGTGCTCCAGACAGTGCAGAAAAACAACAGACAATTTACCTATGGACAGACAGTGCAAAAAAAACCATAAACAATTTACATATGGACAGACAGTGCAAAAAAACTGCACTGGAGCATTTACAGTGCTCCAGACAGTGCAAAAAAAAAAAAATACAACAACAGCAATTTACATATGGACAGACAGTGCAAAAAAACAACATCAATTTACATATGGACAGTACATATTTACAGACTGTACAGAAGACAATGTGCAAAATACACATACATATACTCAGTACACAGTGTACTATAAAGACATACTCAAATATCAACGACACATTATACATGGGCACATCTACATTATGTACAGTATCTATACATAATGTGGTCTATACATAGTAATAATGTGAAGGTGCAACAGATTATAAATTAACAGCAGATTGGTTGAGCAGCAGATAGATGTGCAGAGGTGCAACAGATTATTCATATGCAGTGTCGTGGATGTGCATTGTATGGTGTCCAGTGATAGCAGATAGGTTGTGTTAGTGCAGTGTGTGCGTGTAGTCCAGTTGAACGGTGTTAAAGTGCAGTGCATGGCATGTTGTGTGAGTGGGAGTGTGATGTAGGTGAGTTATTTGTGACTGTTCATTAGCCTGATAGCCTGAGGGAAAAAGCTGTCCCTCAGTCGGCTAGTGCGGGATCGGATGCTGCGGAAACATCGCCCTGAGGGCAGCAGAGAGAGCAGTCTGTGGGACGGGTGGCTGGAGTCTTTGATAATCCTCCGGGCTTTCCTTGTACACCGCCTGGTGTAGATATCCTGGAGGGAGGGAAGCTCACCTCCAACAATGTGGCGGGCAGTTCGCACGACCCTTTGCAGAGCCCTGCGGTTGCCAGCGGTGCTGTTTCCATACCAGGCAGTGATACAGCCGGTCAGGATGCTCTCCACAGTGCAGGTGTAGAAGGACCTGAGGATTCTGGGGCTCGTTCCAAACTTCCTCAGCCGTCTCAGGAAGAAGAGACGCTGATGTGCCTTCTTCAGCACTGCATCTGTGTGAGCAGACCATGTGAGATCCTCGGTGATGTGAACGCCGAGGAACTTAAAGCTGCTCACCCGCTCCACAGGTGTCTTGTCGATGGTGATGGGTGTGTGTTCTCTGCTCTGTCTCCTGTAATCCACCACCAGCTCCTTGGTCTTGTCGATGTTGAGTGAGAGGTGGTTCTCCTGACACCATTTAGTCAGGGTACTCACCTCCTCTCTGTAGGCCGTCTCATCGTTGTCGGTGATCAGGCCTATCACCGTTGTGTCATCAGCAAATTTGACGATGACATTGGAGCTGTGTGTAGCTGTACAGTCGTGTGTGTACAGGGAGTACAGGAGTGGGCTGAGGACGCAGCCCTGCGGTGCACCAGTGTTGAGGATCAGGGGAGATGATGTGTTGTTGCCCATTCTGACCACCTGACTTCTGCCTGTCAGGAAGTCCAGGATCCAGCTGCACAGAGATCTGTTCAGTCCTAGAGTCTGGAGCTTCGCAACCAGTGTGGCAGGCACTATGGTGTTAAATGCCGAACTATAATCCACGAACAGCATCCTCACATAGGTGTTCTTATTTTCCAGGTGGGAGAGAGCAGTGTGCAGGGTGAAGGCAATAGCATCGTCTGTGGAACGGTTACTGCGGTATGCAAATTGTAGTGGGTCCAGTGAAGCAGGCAGCACAGAGCAGATGTGTTCTCTGACGAGCTTCTCAAAACACTTGCTGAAGATGGGGGTCAGAGCAACGGGCCTCCAGTCATTCAAGCATGTGATTTTATTTTTCTTCGGTATGGGCACAATGATGGATTTTTTGAAGCATAAGGGAACCACAGACTGAGAGAGGGACAGATTGAAAATATCTGTAAAAACCCCGGCTAGCTGGAAAGCGCATGCTTTGAGCACACGGCCTGGTATGCCATCAGGGCCCACGGCTTTACGGATGTTCACCCGTTTAAAGGATCGAGTTACATCCGCGACAGAAAGCGTGAGTGGACTGACCTCTTCTGCGGCAGCCGCGGCAGCGCTCTCTGTGTGTGCGGTGTTATCAGCCTCGAACCGAGCATAAAAGGTGTTGAGCTCGTCCGGTAGAGAGGCGGCAATGTTCACAGTAGCTGGTTTATTTCCTTTAAAGCCTGTGATGTTGTTAATGCCCTGCCACATGCTTCTTGGGTTATTGTTGTTGAAGTGTTCTTCAACTTTGTTTTTATATGTTCGTTTGGCTGCTTTGATGGATCTCCTGAGATCGTAACTGGCTTGTTTCCGATCGTCAGTGTTTCCGGATTTAAAGGCAGATGTCCGCGCTGACAAGGCTGATCGAACATCGCTGTTAATCCACGGTTTTTGGTTGGGGTAGATGCGGATTGTTTTGGTCGGAACTACATCGTCTATACACTTCCTGATGAAACACGTGACCGTATCTGAATACGCCTCTATGTCGTCATCAGACGCTGCCCGGAACATGTCCCAGTCCACGTGATCAAAACAGTCCTGTAGTATAGCATCCGATTGGTCTGACCAACAATGAACTGTCCTGAGAGCGGGTGCTTCACGTTTCAGTTTATGCCTATAAGCAGGCAGGAGCAGAACGGAAGAGTGATCCGATTTGCCGAAAGGTTGGCGGGGGAGGGACTTGTATGCGTCCCGGAAGGGGGAGTAACAGTGGTCGAGTGTGCGATCTCCACGCGTGTTGATGGTGACGTGTTGAAAGTATTTTGGAGCTATTGTTCTGAAGTTGGCTTTATTAAAGTCCCCTGTGATAACAAAAGCTGCATCTGGGTGCGCGGATTCCTGCTCACTTATATTCCTGTACAGTTCCCTGAGTGCCTGGTCTGTGTTGGCTTGGGGGGGGATATAAACAGCCGTGATTATGATCGCTGTAAATTCCCTCGGTAGCCAGAACGGTCGACACAGAAGCGTATGAAATTCCAGATCAGGGGAGCAGAAGGATTTAATAGAGTGTATGTTCCTTTCATTACACCATGAGTTGTTGATGTAGAAGCAAACACCCCCGCCTCTGCTTTTCCCTGTGAGCTCTTCCGTTCTGTCCGAGCGGTGCACGGAGAAGCCCGTGAGCTCGATGGCTGAGTCTGGAACCATCGCAGACATCCAGGTTTCTGTGAGGCAAATAACACAGCAGTCCCTTGTTTCTCGTTGGTATGAGATGCGCGCCCGCAGTTCACAGAGTTTGTTATCCAGTGACTGAACGTTGGCCAGTAAAATGGTTGGAAGAGGAGGTCGGAAAGCACGGCGTCTCAGTCTGACGAGAACGCCAGCTCGTTTTCCTCGTTTTCGGCGTCGGCGGCGTCTCCTCGCTTTCGCAACGCACACAAAGGGTTCAGATGCCGTGTCCGTGAACAGTCCACCGGCATTCAAAAACTCAAAGTCCGGTTTGCGTTGCGCGACGGAGGAACCTATGTTCAAAAGCGTGTCTCTATCGTAGACAGTTATACTAACAACATCTAACACGTAAAACAACAAAAAAACAAATAAAACATACGAAAAACTGCAAAGTTTTCCCGGAGCTCGCAACACGGCTGCCATCCTCGGCGCCATCTCTTGGGGACTTTGGGCAAGTTGGCATGGCAATTTTTTTATTTGACGGCAACATGGCAGAGGAAAACCATTTTTGTGTTTTTAGACGTTTTTAGCGACTGCTTTTGTCCATTCATTAAAAACATACAGTGATTAGGGGGTTTAGCTCCAGATAATTAGGCCCAGATAAAATCAGCAGATTTTTGAGCTCAGTGTATTGGGAGGTTTTAACATAATTTACTAATTAGTGAAAACATTTCATAAATAAACATACAAGAGGCAGCTGATGCAGAGAACTTTGTGTATGACGATCCTAATTAAACTGTTACTGTTACTACTACATCTGACAAGCCGTGCCACTCTCACGCAGTGAAAAATACATTGCAGAGCAAAGAAAACTCTGACAGCACACCGACAGACAAGACGGAGCAGGTTACTTCTGCTATAAAACAAAGTCTCAGCATTACAAAAGTTTATTTTTCAAACAAATTCCATTTTGTGGCTCTTCAATATGTCATGTCAGATCACTCTAGCTCCTCAGTTCAGGCACGTGAACTAATCTCTTTCTCTTTACTAGTTAAAGCATGAAATAAACATGAATGAGCATCAGAAGGTATCTTGTTTCAACTGTGGAAAGACATTAATACACACCATTTTTCAAGTTTAAGTCCACCCACGTTAACCTACTCTCCTGTCTGGTTTGTTTATTGGACAAAATGGCAGATTTGGTGCGATGATTGGTCAGATCAAGCTCCCTGCAATGGGTCGATTGACTGTAATAGAACTTTGACAGCAATTTAATGACATTAGTGCTATAATGTGATTGGTAATCAAGGTACACATGATCTAAGTTGGCTGTTACGCTTTCTCTAAAGGTAGAGCTGTGCAGATTGGTCATCTATAAGTTTGCTTTCAAGGAAAGTCTGTTCACATGGAGGCCATATTTTCAACACCTCCAGGTAGCTATTTAAAGGAATACCATCGTATATCATCACTCCTGAAAACTCCCGCTCTCCCTCTCCCACTACTGATAGTGCAGGCGTGCAGGTCACGTTGGTTGTATTGACAGAAGTTAGATGGTGAGGTGGTGTTTTCAGGAGTGATGATATTACTGTGCCGAGGTCGAAGTGCTCTTCCGCCACACATTATAGTTATCATATTTTAACCGCTTAGAAAATTGCCACGTTTGATTTTGTGTCACCATACTTACTCGTGTAATTACTCATGTAACCGTCTTTAAATAGGGAAAACATGGAAGTGTTTGGTGGCTTCTAAATTCATCCCTGTTTGGATCCTAAGGAATGAATGGTGCTAAGCTAAACGCTAGTATTGTGGCGCCACGCGCTAGAGTTATTAAGTGCATGCACTGAGATAGGAGAGGTACGTATCTATCAACTCATCTAAGTTGAGGAAAGAACATATTGGAATATGGAAAAAAGGTGGCATTTTCCTTTAAGGCATCCAAGACCAAGTCCTCTCTAAATGAATCTTGAAATCTCTAAAACTGCTACTGATACATAGGCATCACTGACCTAGTATGGGCCATTTTTACACAAAATATTAAGATATATGCACATTGTGAGAGAGCTGCAATGGAAGAAAGGATTTGTAATTGCTCACAGTTTCGTCTGTTTCTCAAACAAATCCTGAAAGAATGCCTTTAGAAGACAACGAGTGTTGGGATTTCGATATTTATTGTCAGTTCTTGGTTACTTGATGGTTCCTGGTTACTGTATGCTTTCATTGTATGGAAAAGAGTAGTGAGAATATTCTGCTGAATTTCTCCTTTTGTGTTCCACCGAAGAAAACAAAGTGTTATTGGTTTAGAAAGGCACAAATCTTCTTCATTGCTTTGATTGCGTTCTGATTGCTTAGAGAGCCCTAAGAGTGCAAGCATGCATCTTGGTGTGTTTTTATACTATCAAAGCAAAGGTTTGTGAACTTTTGACATAACTAAGTCACTGTTGCTCTTTCGGCCTAAAAAGCATAATTTGAGGTCAACTATTCTCTGAAAACTAGTATGTCTTTCCCTCTCTAATCTTTTACTCATTGCCTTTAGGGCATAGTCCTCCATCCCTGTAATGTGAAACCCTCATATTCAGAGTAACATACTATCATCCTATTTCCTGTGCATTTAACCAATTTCCTGTGTATTGAATGAATTAGAAGTATCAGGAACCATGGGTTTAACATCTCTTTTGTGACCTGTTATTTAATTAGACTGCAGTTAAGACAGTTTATGCAAAATGTGACTGACTGGATGCCATGCGCTGAATTAAGCATGTGCTGTGAGGTCATGTGACAACAGGGTTGAATTGTTTTTATCATTGCATACTACCTACTCTTTCATATACTGTTTAAAAAAAGTCCAGTATACAGTACATACTGCACAAATATAGTAAGCTAGGCATAAAGTGTTTGCTAACCTGACCTCTGATGTGTGTCTGACCCTCACACTGCTCTCTGACCTCACGCTGACCTAAACTCATTCGTCTTAATGAAAGGTTTACTCTTCTAATTAGAGGCTTTGTTGTATTAGTGGGAGACTTTGAGAAGAGCAGGAGGAGATTTGAGGATTCAGACTGAAGGAAACAATTAGTGTGAACGGCTCAGAGTGAACTGGCTTGAAGCCATTTTTCAGCGCTGTGTGGAAGAGAGTTCAACTACTTCCAGATTTTATTGGTTGTATGTGTTTATTCCCAGATACTTCACTGTCTTGTTTGTTCAAGCTCATGCTGAAGGAATAAGGCTCAGGCACAGGTCAGATTATTCAGATCAATAACTAAGAATTGATGGAAAGAGTACGAGTTTTTGTGCATATCTGCAAGATATGTTCTCTTTCTTTACTAATGAAACTTTTGCACAATGTGTTGACATCCAGTCGGCAGTTTTCATTTGATTTTCCGATATCTGAAAGATGTTTGGCCTCCGCTCTATTTTCCAAATGTGACCGGTTAAGTGCTTGAAAGAGTTCTGCGTCTGAGTTCTGCAACGGGACAGCTAAGGACACATATTATCACCACCCCCCCCCCCCGTCCCACTCCATATGGTCCGGATAAAAGTTGTGGCATCCTCTGTCTTCCAACTCGTCTGTCTTTTTGATCCCATATTCTCATAAATCAACTTCCTAATTTTCATGTTGAATTTAATTTGCATGGGATGTTTGTTTCCGAGCACTGCGATCCACCCCTGTGCTTTTTACGGGAAAAGGGATGTCTTCGCCTAAACACACGATCACAAGGGACTCCTCGGTTTTCCACAAGCTTGTCTTGTTCCATCGCAAACCCAGCACTCCCATCAAAAGCCTTATCAGCAGCCTTATGCTAAAATAAAATACAAATGTATTAAATAGAAAGAAAAAACTCAGTGTTTAGTTGAAGCATGCTTGAGCAATTAAAGTCTTTAGGAGTGTGATACGAGAAGCTTACCTGGATTTTGGGATATTCTGCCATTCTTTTCTGCAGATCTCAAGCTCATCATTGGCAGGTCTCTCCAGAGAAGCTGGACTGGTGTCAAGTCCAGTGGCCACTTGAGGACTTTCACAGAGTCGTCCTTATGCCACTCTCGCATAGTGTTGGCTGTGTGCTTGGGGTCAATATACTATGGTTGTAGCCAACTATGTTTCATAATCAAAAATAACATTTTAAGCTCTTTGGATGACTAATTAGCACTTCAAAACTGCTCCTATGAGTGTATGAATTCAGTTGAAACAGTTTTTCTAGATTGTTCAGTGTCCATGATGTGAAAATGATGGCGAGCAATTCATGTGAATGTGGCTTAAGAGAGTTGAGAGGAGAGTAAGGGGCGCGGGTGTAGTCTATGCCATGTTGCCAGATCCAATTGTCATAGAGATCGACCGATATATCGGTTTACTGATATTTTAGCACTTTACCATAATCAGATAACGGTTTTGAAAAAAAATGATAACCGATATTTTTTTTTTTCATACACAATTATACAGAGTATAACCAGTAGTGAAATGGATTCTCTGCATTTGACCCATCCAAGTGCACACACACACACACACACACACACACACACCTGGAGTAGTGGACACACACACACACACACACACACACACACACACACACACACACACACACACACACACTCCTGGAGTAGTGGACACACACACACACACACACACCTGGAGCAGTGGACACACACACACACACCTGGAGCAGTGGACACACACACACACACACACCTGGAGCAGTGGACACACTCACACACACCTGGAGTAGTGGACACACACACACACACACACCTGGAGTAGTGGACACACACACACACCTGGAGCAGTGCACACTGTTCACTCAGGAGAAGCTCCAGCATGACCACCGCATGTAACTTTATACAAGATTCACTTGTTTGAAACACGCTAAATTATATTAACATTTACTATATAACCATTATTTCACCAATAAACATCTAAATAAATACATTTCTATCTAAATTAATTATTTATTATCTCCGCAAGCGATTGCAGTTTGAGTATAGTTCTGTGTAAATAGATAAACCGCGCTGTCAGCAGTTTTCATAATTTAGACAAAATTTTTTTAATAATTCTGATAAAACATGCCAGTTAAGAAATGCAATAAAATACGATGTTTTGTTTGTTATAGCTTATTTCAATATTCCAGAGAACATTATTCAGTGAATTATTATTCACTCTTTAGTCTATTAAACAGCTTATAAACCTAAAACTGTAGTTTAAAATGAAGTTGATATGACTTCTGTCCTTTATTTTCTCCATTTGAAAACATTAGACATTATTTTGCTTACTGTTAATATCAGTTTTGCTAATGATGCTTTTTATAAATAAAATGTTTTTATTGTTGTAATTTGAAGATTAAATTTGACATGAAAGAATGTTCATTTTCAACAGTTTTTTGTTGTTGTTAAGATGACTGAAAGAAGGAAAAACCAAAGCGAAGAATGGACTTACTTCACTCTGTTATTTATTTACTTTATAACAGTAAACAAATATCGGTCTTGCATATCGGTTATTGGGTACATAAACATACAAATAATTGGTATCGGTTATAAAAAAATCAATAACGGTCTATCACTAGTCATAAGGATCATTAGACTTGCTTTTTATTTATCTTAATTTTATCTTTATCTTTCCAAAACAAAATATTTAAACTTATATGTATATTTTTTCTTACGTGGTAAGAAAAGGGGTTGTTTTTGTTTTGTTACTGTAAATAATAGCAATTCCTGCCAACACTGCATCATTGGAGCTTATGGTCATTGCACTATGAGTCCAAAATTTTAATATGCATTTTTTTCCTTTTTTTCATATTCGTCATCCTTTACTATCAAAATACTTGCTACGGATGCAAAAACACAGAAAATCGAACCTGATCTGAATTTTTTTTATGATGGACAAAAGTTTCGGAGACAGTGTGAACGTGATTGACACAATGTGAGGTCGTATTTATTTTTTTACGTGCAAAAAAATCGGACAATGACCTTTAAACTGACAATAATCAAAAAGCCTACAGAGAGTATGGACACATTATTTCCGACAGGATACCACATTTGATAAGAAATACAATGAGCATCATAATTGTTTGTAAGAAACTGTATCAACACTATCAAACAACAGTAGCATATCAACACCAGTATGATCTGTAGAACAAGTAGGACACAGGCCATGAAAAAGCCTATAATTCATTCAGCTTCATTAGTCTATCTTAAAGTCATGCTGAAACATTTATAAGAGCACTAGACACCATTCTTATCATATAGCAATGCTTACTTATGGAGACTATAACAGTAATAAGTATCTTTGCATGAATAATAAACAAATAATACTATTATCCAACCCTAACCTTTAGTAAAGTAATTTGATAAACAAACTTTGATGCAATAAACAAGGCCTAAATTAACAGTCTCATTAATAGTGACATTAAAAAACATATTTTAGGCTTAATATTAAGAAATGTGCATTGTGCACAATACTCCAAATAAAGCTGAATTATAATTTGATATCAGTAATATTTTAGGATATTTGAAATACACTTAGTATCAAATCAATGTAATTTAAATATATTACTAGGAATGACTTTATGAAATGGATATTAATGTGGAAAAATAAAGCATTTTACCATAAGGCTGCAACAGAACATATTTCTGAATGCACTGTACCTTTAACAAAGAACTGAATTATGTCTATAATGTGATCCATGAAAAAGAGCTCAGTCACTACCTTTAGCCTCAAATTATATATATATATATATATATATACAGAAGGGTTTTTTTATCTGATGAGTGACTATGTGCATATGTGCACAAACAGCTTCTATAATGTGCTCAACTTTTGAATGTATTCCTTGCTTATAGTTAGACCACTTTGGTCCTAGAGACACTTCCTACTTGAATAATCATATATAGTTTGTTCCTCTTCTGTGTGTGTCTGCATCAGGAATAGTTAAACGTGTCAGTTAATTCAAACGGTGTACTGCTCGCTCTTACTTCACTATTTTGAACTGCTGACAGTCACTCTCACTGGATGCAAATCTTTACCTGCCAAAAGCAATGAAATGTGAGTGCGTGTGTGTCGCGGCGTCTTAAGTATTCAAAGCATTTACCAGTTCACTCATACTGAATCACAAATTGTGCTTTTCCACTTTTATGGTAAAAAAAACCAAACTATGAACTATGAGACTATTAACACATGTGAAAATGTCAGAAATTTTCATTAGGGCCTGAAAAGTGTGTGAGAGAGGTCTATTTATTATAATATTGTGAGCATTCTTAGAGTAATGTTAAAGCCTTTTGATGAAGCATGGTGTGTTGTGTTGTGTGTGTGTGTGTGGTGTTGTGTGTGTGTGTGTGTGTGTGTGTGTGTGTGTGTGTGTGTGTGTGGCTGTGTCTTGTGTGTGTGGTGTTGTGTGTGGTTGTGTTGTGTGTGTGTGTGTGTGTGTGTGTGGGGGGTGTTGTGTTGGGTGTGTGGTGTTGTGTGTGTGGTGTGGTGTTGTGTGTGTGTTTGTGGTGTTGTGTGTGTGTGTGTGTGTGTGTGGTGTTGTGTGTGTGTGTGTGTGTTGTGTGTGGTGTGTGTGTGTGTGTGTGTGTGTGTGTGGTTGTTGTTGTATTGTGTGTGTGTGTGTGTGTGTGGTGTTGTGTTGTGTGTGTGTTGTGTGTGTGTGTGTGTGTGTGTGTGTGTGTGTGTGTGTGTGTTGTGTTGTGTGTGTGTGTGTGTGTGTGTGTGTGTGTGTGTGTGTTGTCTGTGTGTGTGTGTTGTGTTTTGATGTGTGTGTGTGTTGTGTGTGTGTGTGTGTGTGTGTGTGGTGTGTGTGTGTGTGTGTGTGTGTGTGTGTGTGTGTGTGGTGTGTGTGTGTGTGTGTGTGTGTGTGTGTGGTGTGTGTGGTGTGTGTGTGTGTGTGTGTTGTGTGTGTGTGTGTGTGTTGTGTGTGTGTGTGTGTGTGTGTGTGTGTGTGTGTGTGTGTGTGTGTGTGTGTGTGTGTGTGTGTGTGTGTGTGTGTGTGTGTGTGTGTGGTGGTGTGTGTTGTCTTGTGTGTGTGTGTGTGTGTGTGTTTTGATGTGTGTGTGTTGTGTGTGTGTGTGTGTGTGTGTGGTGTGTGTGTTGTGTGTGTGTGTGTGTGTGTGTGTGTGTGTGTGTGTGTGTGTGTGTGTGTGTGTGTGTGTGTGTGTGAGAGAGAGAGAGAGAGAGATTGGCAGCAGCCCAGTCCAGCTGACATGAGTAGGAGAGATGTCACTTCCTGGACATTTCCTGTGAGCTGCTAGGAGGTGAGAGGGACAAACAACGTGTTTTCTGATTCATCCACAGCATCTTCAATATCATTACATGCTTTTAAATGTCAGGATTTTTCAGCACCACAGTTATCTTTCATTTTGTAAACTATTTTGTGCACTCCTTGTGCTATCCATTAAACCCATCTAGTAGCTCTCAGTCGGTTTGTGATCAAGAGATCATTTGTGATTGTGAAAGTGATTTGATCAATATATGCTGGGCTAAGATCAGATTTTCACATTTTATAAATGCTAATGTCATTGTTTTGGTGAGTGTTGGTAGTCCATGCCTTTTGACGTGAATGGACTAAATCTGGCTACTCATTAAACTTTTAACAAAACTAGTACTTCATATTAGTCTATGTATAACAGACACAGTGATGTTTAGTTCTGATTAAATTCACAAAATAAGGCCACAAGGTGAGGTTGAGTGTATCTGAAGAAAAGGCTGACTATATACTGTTTTTGAGCGTGTACATTAGTTAAGTAGAGATGTACTTTGTATTCTCGATCAAAACAGGACCAGAGTACACATGGATTAACTGGATTGATGAACAAAATGCCATCATTTTTTCGTCTTTTTCAATCAAAGGTGTCAGAATACTGTTCGATTTAGCCCCTCTTTGTGACAACGTTGGTTTTGAAGAATAACGCTAAAAGTAAAGTCACTAAAAGTTAAGTGAGTAAAGCCGTATTCTCGTTACAGAGGGTATTTTAAGGTCCAATTATCACTTAACAAACCATTAACTATGACTTTTGCCTCAATAAACTACTAATTTGCTGCTTATTAATAGTTAGTAAGTTAGCGGGCAGGATTAGGGATGTAGAATATGGTCAGGCAGAATATGTGCTTTATAAGTACTAATAAAAAGCCAATATGTTATTAATGGGCATGCTAATTAGCAACTAGTTAATAGTGAGAGTTGGCCCCTATACTAAAGTGTTACCATGTTTTTTATATAAAAACTGTATTTTATAGTTTAGTATATTTGATGGTGCAATTATATTAATTATGAAATAATCACAGTAGAATAATTTTTGGTTAATAACTTGAAGTCTAACAACTTTGAACCCATGTAGTGTTAATTGTGTTTAATTATCCATTAAGGCCCGGTTTTACAAATGGGGCTTAGCTTAAGCCAGGACTAGGCCTTAGTAAAATTAAATATTTGAGCAACTTTTACAAAAATGCTTTAGAAGAAAATATTACAGGTGTGCATATTGACACAGAACAATGACACTGACATATTTTAAGGTATGTCAGAGCAAGATATTTTCAGTTGAGACAGCTCAAATATGCATTTTAGTCTGGGACTAGCTAAAGCCTTGTCTGTGAAACCGGGGGTATATGACACGAAGCTTGACAAAATATAATTGCTTTACAATTGCAGAGTAGAGGTAACTAGATCAATCAAATATAATACTTTAAGACATTATTTATTTATTGTACGCTTCTGCACAGGTGAAAATGTGCACTGTGAATTATTGCAGAAGTCCTTGTGCTCTTTGTATCCACCTCGTTTTGCAATGTGGAAGTAAGCTATTTGCTGTGAATATGCAAGACTATTTACCATAGTGGGTAAATAACTACAGTGCAGTAAACTATTTGCACTATGTACACATTAAAAATATTGCCCATTTCTTTGCAATATCATGCAGCATAATGAGCAGTTTTGTGCCGCTGGAAGCAAATGACACCTGCAGCCGCACACATTCATGGATCGCATAATGTTGTATATATTGTTACTGCCTGTATCCGAAGTCCCTTATGTATACTGTATGTGTCGCATTATTCATATATGGCCCGAGATGGGCAGTATTTTCACTTAAATGTATTTAAAATACATATTTAACTACTTTTTATTATTTTTTTCTCATTTGCATTTTGCTGGACAGAAAATAAGTTGTATTTTGTGTATTTCAAATAAATAAATACTTAAATATATAATTATTTTCCCAAATAAGACTAGATTTTCCCTAGTTTTTGGTTAAATGCGAGTAAATCGCGTGATATCCTGTTGGGTCCAGCATGCTCATTGTGAACGGTTTTATTTCCTATGACCAGTAATCCAAGGAAAGTCGCTGTTTTAAGCTGCTTTTCACGCACTATTGGAAATTTCATACCTCCCACTTGTAAAGTAGTAATTACGAGTTTGTCGCATTCCAGTGCTTTGTTGTTGGAAAGAACAGAAATCATGGTGGACGGCGCATTTATTAGTTCATTCTTGCCTATTTCTTGGGGAAATCCTATTAAAAACCTAAAGGTATATAGAAGATTTTTATTCAATATCCAACAGGTTTGGAATTTTTTTTGCGTCCCATTCATTAGTAACCATATGAACATTCACAGCACTATCTAGATATTTAACAGGCTGGCGATTCTTACATTTTGGTCAAATAAATGCTATTTTCGCTGTGCTCAATACATACAGTAATGCATTAAATTGTTATTTATATACATAAATATACGTGACTGTAATGGCAGGAGAAAGCCATGTCGTTTTGAAAACAAATAAAACTTTACAGAACTGGCCATATTTCTCTTCTCTGCCATGTTTATGGCCCACCCAACTCGGGTATCAAAATTATCTCTGAATTTATGACTTGAGAGGCCATTCATGTCCAATTTCTGACTAATAAACTCATATTTATGATCATTCAGATAGCATGTGAAGGCAGCAATAATGGTTGGCGTATATTAACATAAAGGTACAGTTCACAAGAAATTAAATTCTAATGTTATATCCGACCCTGGAGCACACAAAACCAGTCATAAATCACACAGGTATATTTGTACCAATAGCAACAATATATTGTATGCCAGAAATCATTTGGATATTAAGTAAAGATTATGTTCAATTAAGATATTTTGTAAATTTCCTACTGTAAATATATCAAAACCTAATTTTTGGTTAGTAATATGCATTGCTAAGGGCTTCATTTGGACAACTTTAAAGGCGATTTTCTCAATACTTATATATTTTTTTTCTGATTCCAGATTTTTAAATAGTTGTATCTCGGCCAATTATTGTCAATTTAAAAAAATTGACCCTTACGGTTTTGAGGTCCAGGGTCACATATGACCTTTTTTTTTCAAACTCAAAAGTAGAAATAAAATAAAAAACGTCCTGTTTGTACTCGTCCATTTAATGCCAGTGACCATCTTCAGGCTTTGTAAAAAATCTCGCATGGCTCATGCTGTGTTTTCCAAGTGCTCTGAGGGTATATAACAGGGTTTGGTGCAAAACAAACTGAAATTGAATTAATTTAGCAAAAATCCTCACTGGTCTGCTGTGATCATGAGACTGTTCACTATGGCCTGGAAAAACAAACAAGTGTACCAATTTGAGAAATCACGATTAATCAAAACACGACTAGACAACCTAAAAAAACATACAGGTGCATCTAAATAAATTTGAATGTTGTGGAAAAGTTCATTTATTTCAGTAATTCACCTCAAATTGTGAAATTTGTGTATTAAATCAATTCAATGCACACAGACTGAAGTAGTTTAAGTCTTTGGTTCTTTTAATTGTGATGATTTTTGCTCACATTTAACAAAAACCCACTAATTCACAATAATTCAACAATTCACTATCTCAACAAATTAGAATATGGTGACATGCCAATCAGCTAATCAACTCAAAACACCTGCAAAGGTTTCCTGAGCCTTCAACGTAGTCTCTCAGAACTTCACTAGGCTACACAATCATGGAGAAGACTGTTGATCTGATCTGTTTAACAAAAACCCACCAATTCACTATCGCAACAAATTATAATACTTCATAAGACAAATAAAAAAACATGTTTAGTGAATTGTTGTCCTTCTGGAAAGCATGTTCATTTACTGTATATGTACTTAATACTTGGTAGGGGCTCCTTTTGCTTTAATTACTGCCTCAATTCGGCGTGGCATGGAGGTGATCAGTTTGTGGCACTGCTGAGGTGGTATGGAAGCCCAGGTTTCTTTGACAGTGGCCTTCAGCCTGCATTTTTTGGTCTCTTGTTTCTCATTTTCCTCTTGACAATACACCATATATTCTCTATGGGGTTCAGGTCTGGTGAGTTTGCTGGCCAGTCAAGCACACCAACACCATGGTCATTTAACCAACTTTTGGCAGTGTGGGCACGTGCCAAATCCTGCTGGAAAATGAAATCAGCATCTTTAAAAAGCTGGTCAGCAGAAGGAAGCATGAAGTGCTCCAAAATTTCTTGGTAAACGGGTGCAGTGACGTTGGTTTTCTAAAAACACAATGGACCAACATAAGCAGATGACATTGCACCCCAAATCATCAGACTGTGGAAACTTAACACTGGACTTCAAGCAGCTTGTGCTATGAGCTTCTCCACCCTTCCTCCAGACTCTAGGACCTTGGTTTCCAAATTAAATACAAAATCTGCTCTCATCTGGAAAGAGGACTTTGGATCACTGGGCAGCAGTCCAGTTCTTCTTCTCCTTAGCCCAGGTAAGATGCCTCTGACGACAACTGTAGCCAAATTCCTTGACACGTCTGTGTGTGGTGGCTCTTGATGCCTTGACCCCAGATTAGCTGATTGGCATGTCACCATATTATAATTTGTTGAGATAGTGAATTGGTGGGTTTTTGTTAAATGTGAGCCAAAATTATCACAATTAAAAGAACCATAGACTTAAACTACTTCAGTCTGTGTGCATTGAATTTATTTAATGCATGAGTTTCACAATTTGAGTTGAATTACTGAAATAAATGAACTTTTCCACGACATTCTAATTTATTGAGATGCACCTGTATATGTGTTTTATTCTCTGAGGTGAATATCTCCAGACCGGAACTCCAGTTGAATGACAGATGAGAACTTGCTTTGTTTTTGCAACAACCACAACAGAGATATTCACCTCAGAGGATGAGTATGTGCGTATTTTCCAAGAGCTGTTTTTATTTTATTCACCTTGATTTCCCAAAATGGCGTGCTTTGTTTGTAATTTTTATATTTTAAAATGACAAATTAATTAATACATGTCTCACAACAGTATTTTGTGCTATTTTGATTGTGATTTGTTGAACAGGTATTTGTAATTTGTAACAAGATATTTTTTTAATGTATTTGTGTCAACAGAATAGAGTAATGACGTGGTCGCATAACCTGACCCACACAAACTCACAGGTTGTTACCATCTATGAAGGTTCAGGTTTGGAAACAGGCATGAAGTCGACATACGTACTGTAGCCCACATTCAGAAAATTTGACTAAAGTGCAGCAAACAGGCTGCTCAGCTATTTCTGCCTTGGTCTCATTTGCAAACGTGCTTTGCATGCTGCTGGAGAAACACAGGTTTGAATATTTGTCATCTGCATGTGAAATTTTATGCAGCACTCATGCTTTGTTCAGTTACTTGGATGTGTCCGTTAGTTTTGCCCTCTGCATAAAGCTCATGTAACAGGTGTGTGTGTGTGTGTGTGTGTGTGTGTGTGTGTCAGGCATGAAGGTTTATGTTCATCTAGTACCATGAAGGACAGTCAGTGTAAAATCTGTGAAGAAGGCAAGATGAGCCGCTTCTGCCTCTGTTTCCTCTGCTCCTTGTGTCCACCCAGGACGGATTACAAAGACGTGCTTTGTGAGCGGCTGCAGCTGCTGAAATGCGACAAGATCCAGCTGAAGAGAGATGGGAGCAGGTGGGTCAACAACACGACCCCTCCGTTCCCAGAATATCAGACTGCACTCACACACACACCTACTGTGGTGTAACAAACATGCAGTGGTACAGAATAACATGTTTACTGAGTTATTTAAATGAGGACACCTATTGTTTTCATATAAAGCTATTTATAATCACTACATATTAATCCATTCCAAAACACAACGCCCTAGAGAAGAAGAAAAACACATCCTCTAGAATTAATTTTTTACCCAAGAAGATGTTCCCAAATGGAGGTTGTCATATTTAACTCAGTGTAGTAAACAAACACATGCAGCATTTTGAGTCTACGGGCAGAACACAGTTAACTAAATGTGACCCTGGACCACAAAAGCAGTCATAAGGGTCATTTTTTAATTGAGATTTTCATATCTGAATAAATAATAATTCCATTGATGTATGGTTAGTTTTGATAGGACAATATTTGGCTGGGATACAACTACTTAAAAATCTGGAATCTGAGGGTGCAAAAAAATCTAAATATTGAGAAAATCTCCTTTAAAGTAGTCCAAATTAAGTTCTTAGCAATGCATATTGTTAATCAAAAATTAAGTTTTTATATATTTGCGGTAGGAAATTTACAAAATATATTAATGGAACATGATCTTTACTTAATATCCTAATAATTTTTGGCATAAAAGAAAAATTTATAATATTGACCCACAGAGTGTATTGTTAGCTATTGCTACAAATATAATCATGCTACTGGTTTTGTGGTCCAGGGTCACAAATTTGTTTCTTTTGATCTTAAATGCTTTTTAATCTTAAAGGGATAGTCTACCCAAAAATTACTTTATCGTTCATCATATCATATATCATTCCAAACCCATAAGACCTTCGTTTATCTTGGAAACACAAATTAAGATATTTTTGATTCATTGGTTCAACCGTAATTTAATGAAGCTACGAGAATACTTTTTATGTGCGCAAAGAAGACAAAAATGATTTTGTGAGTTTCTCGACTATTTAACAATTTATTGTCTTCCATGTCAGACTTCTGAACTTCCATCTCTCTTAGTTCATCATCAGTATATCAAGTCAAGTCAAGTCAAGTTGAGCTTTATTCTCATTCCACTACATGTGTGGACATATAGTGGGACGAGATGTCGTGCCTCACAGGACCACGGTGCTACATAAATACAGATATACAAAACGAAGTAAAACAGTATAAACCTATACACAAACTAACCTACTGTCAGCTTTGACTATACATATGCTATATATAAAAGTGGTTACCTATACATAAACTAAAAAACAAAAAATACAAACTGTACAACTGTGCAGATGACTTCAAATACTGTACATGTGCAAAAGAGAGACATTCAAGCAGCTGGCTGGGGAACAGTGTAAGGTGATTTGTGGTGCATGAGCCAGTAAACATACATACATTACAGTCGTATATTACAATCAGTCTTTTGTGGGATTATGGACACACAATGGTGTGTGAAAGTGTCTAGTGCATGCAGAGGAGAGTGTGTTGCTACAGGTGGCTTGTGCAGGCCCGCTCACCTGAATTCCACAGAGATAAAAGTTTAACAGTTTTTTCCTGAGATGTGGTAAGGGGGGGTGGGGGGGGGTGTTCAGAGAGGGGCGGTGTGATGTGAGTTCAGGGCTCTCACAGCCTGGGGGAAAAAGCTGTTGAGCAGTCTGGCGGAGCGGGCTCTGATACTCCGGTACCGTCTACCTGATGGTAGGAGCTGGAAGAGACTGTGGGAGGGATGGGTGGGGTCCTCCACGATACTTTTTGCTTTGCTGGAGCATCGTGTAAGGAAAATGTCCAGGATGGAGGGGAGAGGGGCACCAATGATTTTTGCAGCGGTGTTCACTGTCCGCTGGAGGGTCTTGCGGTCTGCTGCACAACAGTTTCCGTACCAGACAGTGATGCAGCTGGTCAGCACGCTCTCAATGGTACCCCTGTAGAAGGTGGTAAGGATGGGTGGAGGGAGGCTTGCTCTTTTCAGCCGGCGGAGAAAGTGTAGGCGCTGTTGTGCCTTCTTGGAGATAGACTTGGTGTTGCTAGTCCAGGTGAGGTCCTCTGTGATGTGCACCCCCAGGAATTTAGTGCTGCTGACTCTCTCCACAGTCGAGGTGTCGATGGTCAGTGGGGGGTGGTCAACAGAGTTTCTCCTGAAGTCCATCACAACCTCCTTTGTCTTCTCCACATTGAGGGACAGGTTGTTAGCGCCACACCATTCAGCCAGCTGTGCCACTTCCTCTCTGTAGTGTGTTTCATCGTTGTTGCTGATGAGACC
The DNA here is from genome assembly GCA_003573665.1 of Oxygymnocypris stewartii. Lineage (NCBI taxonomy): Eukaryota > Metazoa > Chordata > Actinopteri > Cypriniformes > Cyprinidae > Oxygymnocypris > Oxygymnocypris stewartii. The sequence goes on from QVTF01018886.1 coordinate 45,437, forward strand.
TACCACTGATGTGTCATCGGCAAACTTGATGATGTGGTTGGAGCTGAACTTGGCAGTGCAGTCGTGGGTCAGCAGCGTGAAGAGCAGCGGGCTGAGCACACAGCCCTGTGGGGCCCCTGTGCTCAGTGTGGTAGTGCTCGAGGTGTTGTGGCCGACCCGGACTGACTGAGGTCTTCCGGTTAAAAAGTCCAGGATCCAATTACAGAGGGAATTGTTGAGGCCCAGCAGGCTTAATTTATTGATGAGCTGTTGTGGGATTATTGTGTTGAATGCTGAGCTGAAGTCGATGAACAGCATTCTAACATATGAGTCTTTGTTTTCTAGGTGGGTAAGAGCCAGGTGGAGGGTGGAGGAAATTGCATCATCCGTAGAGCGCTTTGGGCGGTATGCAAACTGGAGCGGATCGAGTGTGTTGGGGATGCTGGTTTTGATGATGTGCATGACTAGCCTCTCAAAGCACTTCATTATGATTGGAGTCAGTGCTATGGGACGGTAGTCATTTAGACAGGACACAGGTGATTTTTTTGGTACCGGTATGATTGTCGTGGATTTGAGACATGTGGGGATGACTGCCTGGCTCAGCGAGGTGTTGAAGATATCTGTAAGGACATCTGTCAGCTGTTCAGCACAGTCTTTCAGTACGCGGCCAGGTATATTGTCAGGACCCGCAGCCTTGCGTGGGTTAATCCTAGATAGGGTCTTCCTTACGTTGGCTGGAGACAGACAGAGTGCCTGGTCGTTGGGAGGTGTGGGCAGTTTTTGTGCAGATGTGTCGTTCTGCATTTCAAACCGTGAATAGAAGTGGTTGAGTGCATCTGGGAGGGATGTGTCGTCGTCACAGGCCTGTGGCGGGGGCTTGTAGTCAGTGATGGTCTGAATGCCTTGCTACAGGCTCCGTGTGTCTCTGGTGTTTGTGAAATGATTATTTATTTTAGTGCCATATGACCGTTTTGCATTTTTGATGCCACGGGACAGATTGGCTCTTGCTGTTTTGAGGGCTGCTTTATCTCCTGATCTGAACGCTTCATCTCTGGTTTTTAGCAGCCCACGAACCTCTGCTGTCATCCATGGCTTCCGGTTTGCACGTGTGGTGATGGTCTTGGTGACTGTCACATCATCAATGCAGTATTTGATGTAAGCAGTCACAGTTTCAGTGTACTCCTGTAGGTCTGTATGGTTATTATAAGTGGCCGCCTCTTTAAACATGTTCCAGTCTGTGTCCTGGAAGCAGTCCTGCAGTGCTGAGGTAGCATTGTCTGGCCATACCGTGATCTGCTTTTGAACCGGTTTGGCCAGTTTGAGAAGCGGTCTGTATGCTGGGATTAGCATAACAGAGATGTGGTCCGAGTATCCGAGGTGGGGGCGGGGTTCGGCTTTGTATGCGTTTTTCACTGTTGTGTAAACAAAGTCCAGTGTGTTATTTCCCCTTGTTGCAAAGTTCACATGTTGGTAGAACTTTGGTAAAACTGACTTTAAGTTAGCATGGTTGAAGTCGCCGGCTATGATGAAAAAGCCGTCGGGGTTATTTGTTTGTTGTTCGCTGATGGTATTGTGGTTCGAATAATATTTATAAGAGTGTTGGTAGCCAAACAATTGATGGTAGTCGTTAGTGAAAAGTTAGTATGAAAGTCAATGGCTTCTGTTCGGTTACCAACATTCTTCACTCTGTCATTGCACTGAGGAAAGCTGCAGTCACTGCTGTGCATCTGCACTTGTTTGCAGTAAGTTAATCCCAGCATATCACTCTAGTTTTCTGAATAGCCATGAAAACAGTCTGTCAGGTGAGTTTGGGATGTTAACAAGTTACAGGGTTGCACAGAGACGAGAGACGGCTAACACGACCTTCATCCGAATTTGAAGGATAGGAAAGAAATGCATTTTGAAATAAAGTATTAAATATCTATTCATTGATTTTTCTTCAATCTATGAATCAATGTCACAGTGAAGCAATTAGCCTCTTTTTCTTCTTTCACACAGTCTGAAACGACAGGAGAAGCAGCCAAAGGAGTGGATGAGACAGGGACAGTTGTTGCCATTTAACACACACACACACAAACACAGATATATAGTCATGTTTCATTAGCTGGCTCTTTGATAATTATAAAAGCCAGTGGATGGGGGAAGGGGCTATGGGATGTTCAACCATTCGCCAGTTACCAGTGTAAACGATGTCTCTGCCGCTGGCCGTGAGCAGTTCCCCACAATGTATTCACAGCGCTGCCTTTTTTTGTGGCATCTGTGATGAGAACGGGCTTCTGTCATCACTTCTGCTTGCTTGCATTATGGCGGAGTGACATCCCCTGCCCGGCAGTCCCTGTGGGTCCTGAAAGACTCCAGTGTTTTCGGCACACTTAGTATTCTCGCAGGGGTATGTAGGCCACATCCTTAACACCCGTACCCACACATGCTTTAATGATGAAGTCTATAAGCAGGGCCATACAGAAACTGCTTCAACAGAACGGCTGGATAAAAGGGGAGTTATATGACTCAGGGAATCAGAGGAAAAACGCAACTATTTTGATCTATGGTTTTTGAGACATAAGCAAAAAAGTACTTATTATAGAGCCACCTAAGGTCAACAGTAGGGATGTGAAGGCGCGTTCACACCAAGGACGATAACTAAAGATAACGATAAAGATATAGTTCTAAAAATTGTCGCAATATTAAAGAATAGCAGAATCCACAATACAGCTATAACGATAAAGGCACAGAGAAATGAAATTGTTGGAATCACTTCCAGAACGTTTTTTTTTCCAGCTGATGAAGGATACAAACATTGACAGCCAATCAGAATCAATCCTGCTATAACGAGCTTGAGAATTTAAAGCGGCAGACGCGTGTTTGCTTAGAATAAACAGACGATATCATTCACTGGTGTGAACGCTAATATCGTTATCTTTATAGTTATCGTGCTTGGTGTGAACGGGCCTTAACGGTACACGGTTTAATGGTTAGCTCGGGTCTTTCAGATTACTACGCATGTTTATCGAACAAATACAACATTGTTTTAACTACTGCACGAGTGGAACTTCATTGGAAACTCCGAGTTTTATATATAGTTACTTTTGCTAAAAACCAAAATCTTATCTTTTAAATCATGTCCATTTTCTTTCTGGAAATTCAAACAATAAATGCCATTTAGACGCTCTTTGATGTGGCATGATAGATTGCTGCATAAACACATTTTAATGTGAAATAAACATGAATGAACATCTCTTGACTCTTGTAATCGCTCAGTCAGTGTTTCAACCACGGAAAGACGCCCAATAAAACAGCTTGTAAACAAAATTTCACGTAGCTTTTCATTTACCTCAGCAAGTAATCAGTGTCCAAAGCTCGTTAGTTCACTAGAGAAATTAAGTCTAGAGAAGAGCATTTCGCGAAATATTAGACTATGCTCATTATATTTTATTAAACCGGTTAGTGATGTCTTGAATCTGTTATGAAACAAGTTATGACAGCCACTGTGTAAATTTATATATATCAACAACAATTATTAGAAATGTTATAATTTAGGTGTTAATTTAAAAACTGCACAATGTGCAATTTACATGTTTGCAATTTGAGTGTTGATTATGATATATTTAAAAATAAATAGTAATTAAATTTAAGTTTGGGCTCTGTTGTTCATTGGGCCTAAGCTGAGGTATATTTTTATCCCTATACATTTATATTATAATTGAATTTACAGTATTTAAAGAAAGGGCAATTGATTCAGTAAACCACTGTTTTAAAAAGGGGCAATTTTATGTTTACTTATTTGTCCTGCTGTACCAAACCGTGACGTCAAAACCGAGTTACGTAACAAACCGTCATGTTTGTGTACTGTTACACCCTTAGTCAATAGAGGTATATGTGTGCATCTAAGCAGTGGACTGTGGGTCATTTTCATTTCATTACATGTCTCCTTCCTCTTTTGGATGTCTGTAACTTATGGATTCCTATGGGACAGTAAAGCGAGTGGCTCAGTTCACAAAATGACATGAAACTGTCACTGATGATACAGTCTGACGATAATGATTGTGAACAAGTGGAGACACTTTGCATGGACAAATGACGGGCTGCGCAAGGCTGTCTATGACTGTGTGATAAGCTCAAGTGAAAATAGGGCTCATTTGTTATTCAAAGCTGCTCCGTTTTCCACACTCCCAGGAGCCCTCGTTGGGAAGTTATCCCGAGCCATCAAGGATGTTTTGGATGCAAAGTGACATGCAAAAAGTGAAAGATTTGCATATATGCTTTCATTCCACCTGTTAGTCATGCTGTGTTGTTATTAGTGCTTTTACAGCACCATAAGATGTGTCATATACAACATAGTCTGCTTGTTATAATGTAGAGATGAACATATGTTCAGTTCAGTTGTTTCTGATGTCTTGTGTACTGAGTACTGTGTCATGAGCTGCTATTATACAGTATATATAAATAAAAGATTTTACACTTACTGTAACTGAATGGTAATTTCTTACTCTACAAAGATTTTATTACTTAATATTTTTGCCTTGTTTTCCAGTACAAATATCTGAATATTCTCGAATCAAGATGCATTTACTTGACAAAGCAAAATTATGTCTTATGTCTTGTTTTCTTAAAAAATGAGCAACATTTGGTTTTTGCTTAAAACAAGAAAAATATCTGCCAATGGGGCATTAAAAAATCGTACTTTGCCTTTGAATTTAGATATTATTAAGATAATTTATCTGGTATTAAGCTAAATCTAAACAAATATTTATCTTGTTTTTTTTCAGAAAACAGGGCGTAATGTTTTAAGTAATTTTGCTTCTGAAGTTGCATCTTGATTCAAGAACATTAAGAGAGTTGTACTGGAAAACTAGACAAAAATACTAAGTGAAAATATACATATTTTGCATTATATGAAATCGTTGCAGTGTGTCATTATTTGAATTACATATAATCTGCTATTTATTCCCCCCCCCCAGCAATTCTAGTGATGGACAACATGATTGCTTGCAAGTAGCAACTCTTTTGATAAAATTCATTGCACACTTTAGCAATGTTATATTCTACAGTACAGAATAATATAAAATTGTATTAACAAGGGAATTGCAATGTTATTGTTGTGAGCTGAGTGGTTGTGAACGCTTGAACTTTTAATAAAATGAACAGTGTTCTTTTCATTCCTATTCATATTCTTCATAGGGATATTTTAGGGTTTGCTGTAAAATGTAGTTTGAGAGAGCAAGGAGACTTGTGTGAATACTGCCGAGCTCAGCTCTAGCGTGATATTGTTTTCATGCAACTTCTCTGACTGCTCAGGATTATGGGTAGTGTGGTTCTTCACAGGGAAGTTGAATCAGTTTTTAAAAAGGAAGCTGAAATCACACTGACCCATCACTTTCCCATAAACATATATCATCACTTAATTTAATAAAAATCTTTGCTTGGTGTGTCTTAAAGCTCTTTCTCAATGGAGACAATGTATATTTTATTTGTTATTGTGGCAATTCATTTTTCTTGGGTTTTCTTCTTTGGAACTCAGCTGTTGTGTTCTGCTATATCAATGTTATTTTCTGATCCTGTCCACTGTGAAGTCATAGTATAACGTTTTCATTACAGATGTAATCCCAAATTCCTTATTCAGAAAAATAGGAAAATTCAATGGAATAATTAATTCTATTGAATCATACAAAATATAGTACAAAACCTATTCATTAAATGGATTATCAAAACAAAAAAAAATACAATGCAATGTTGAGTTTATAAAGCATTTTATGGCTAGTGTGAATTTCATGAATGAAAATACAAACAGTGGTATTTCAAGTTCTGCCAGGCAGCTCCAGTCTCGTTGCAAAATGTATTCCTGTTTTTGTAAAAGTACGAAGTAGTATCGTACAGCTCCGGGTACCCACATACAACCACGATTAATTTGTCCTCCATTGTTTTTTTGGATTTTCTGCCTCCGCTCGTAATCACGTCACTGCTAGAGCAAGCTCCTGATTGGTTAATGCGGCCTCATTCACGCGAATAGCACCGCAGGATTGTCTATCGAATAGCACCGCAGGATTGTCTATCGCGTCTTTGCATTGACTTAACATGTAAATCATTTGCGCGTAACGCTTCATTCGCGCCTGGTGTGAACGCACCTTTAGAAAAAAAATGTGCAAAAAAGATCCCTTTAGATGTTCAACACTGGTGCAGCACTCTCAAATGAACAATTTTCTGTTGTTTTTGTTGGTTCTATCATAGCTTGTTTTGTGATGTGTAACTGATTTAAATTTTTTTGGATTGTCAATATTTTTGAGGTATGTTGAGTTTGGATATACTAAAGTGTGTCTCAATGTCTAGTTGAAAATTCTTACACCAAAACAATTTTTCATCTTTTACAGATGATCTCTTTGTCATAATATTTATATATTACAGTGATCATTCTATCATAGCAGTTAATTGTTATAATTTAGCAATAAGGTTACACAACCTCACTGCTACTTTGTTCAGCTTAATTTTAATTCAATATAAGTAAAATGTCTTTCGTTTAAGAAACATTAATCACCATAATTGTGACTTCAAAGGAAATTTTCAATAAAACATCAACACTGACTAAAGCTAAACATCTGTTAAAATGTAAAATGTAATAGTTTAAAATAACTTGTTTTTAAAATGTTCGGTTTTCGGTTTTAACAATATTTCATACTATTAATTTTTTATTTTATTTTAATACAAATGTAGCTTTAGTTACCATGCTTTTTTCAAAAACAATTGTTTTTTTATGTCTAGAGTATGAAAATATCAAGAAAAAAGAGCTTTTCTCAGAACTAAGTTCACTTTAATGAGCCATGTTTGGCTGTGAAGTAACTGTAACATTGATTATCATAATAAATAATTTCCCCACAAATTATTAATCTTTTATTATGGTCAATGAATCTTTGACAACCACAAAGTATCACAATTGTTTTCACAACTACTATTTAATAATTTCGCAACTAACAAGCTTCCTTATATAGAATATTTTAAAAGTGTGCTTGTGATATCTTTATGTAAATATAATTGACACTTGAATTTATTTTATTATATTGCATCTTTTACAATGACTTCAGAAATCATTAAGTGTGACTTAAGGGTTCAAATAATTTCTAGGGTCACTGTAGAAACACCTCTACTGGTCTGGGGTTTTCTCATTTTCTCCTTGACGTCTGAATCTGCTGAGGCTTTCTTATGTTTGGAGATCCCCTCAACTGTCCTTTCCTGCTGTTCATCATCAATAAACCTCAGAGTTTCCTCTCATTCCTGCCTACTCTTTCAGTCCATTGTGACCCCAATCTGCGGTTAGCTCCAGCATGTATGGAGGACGCCTCAAATCTGAACTATCATAAGGGAGGTGCTTGAAATACCCAGAAGGAGCTGATGTTCTGTTGTTAAAGGGTGAGGTTCTCAACTTTTCTGGACCACACAGCCTGAGAAAGTCCTGCTGCAGGACCCAACCCTGATAGAGTGGGTGTAAAAGATGACACCAAGATCAAACTAAACACCAAACACTGAAACACCACCAGAAAACAGAAAAATAAGGCTGCTTTCCTCTACGGAAGTTCTAAGCGGCCATGCATTATAATTTTTTACTTCTCGTTATGTCGTGATCACGACTTAATTTTCTTGTGATCTTGACATAACGAGTTGTTTTCTCGTGATCACGACTTAATGTTCTCGTGATCTCGACATAACAAAAGTTGTTTTCTCGTGATCACGACTTAATGTTCTCGTGATCTCGACATAATAAAAGTTGTTTTCTCGTGATCACGACTTAATGTTCTCGTGATCTCGACATAACGACTTATTTTTCTCGTGATCTCGACATAACAAAAGTTGTTTTCTCGTGATCTCGACATAACAAAAGTTTTCTTGTGATCACGACTTAATTTTCTTGTGATCTTGGCATAACAAATGTTGTTTTCAACCTCAGTGCTGCCTTCGATACAGTAGACCACTGCATCTTGTTAAAAAGATTAAATCTTGAGGTTGGCATTTGTGGTACTGCATTAGACTGGTTTGCATCGTATCTCACAAACAGGAGTTTTTCGGTGGAAATTGGTGAATTTTCATCAAGCTCAGTTTCCATCACTTGTGGGGTACCCCAGGGCTCTATTTTGGGCCCAATTTTATTCTCCCTGTATTTGCTCCCTCTTCGTTTTATATTTGAGTCTCATAAAGTTTCATACCATATTTATGCAGATGATACTCAGCTTTACTTTCCTCTAAAATCAGGTTCTGATTCAGTGTCCTCCTTGCTGGCTTGTTTAGAGGACATCAAGAATTGGATGGAAAATTATTTTCTACAGTTGAATCAAAATAAGACCGAAGTTATTTTGTTTGGTCCTTCTCACCTTTTACAAAATCTAAGACCTACTCTGGGCCCTCTTGAAGACAACATCTGTGAAAAGGTTAAAAATCTGGGAGTTATTTTTGATCCTGAATTAAAATTCGACAAACAAATTAACTCTGTAGTCAGAACAAGTTTTTTGCAGCTTAGGGGGCTTCGCAAGCTGAAAAGCTTTCTCAGTTTTAACGATTTAGAGGTTGTTATTCATGCATTCATTTAAATCAGGCTGGATTACTGTAACTCTCTTTACGCAGGAATAAACCAGTTCTCACTATCACGTTTACAACTGGTACAGAATGCTGCTGCTGGCTTTTTGACAGGGACAAAAAAGAGGGAGCCTATTTACCCCTGTGTTAACGTCACTTCACTGGTTACCTGTTAAATTCAGAGTTGATTTTAAGGTTTTAGTTTTTGTTTTTAAAGCACTTCATGGTCTTGCTCCAATTTATATTTCAGATCTTCTTCATTTCTATTCTCCTGTGAGAACGCTTAGATCATCTTCTCAGAAGTTACTGATTGTCCCAAAATTTCGTTTAAAATCTTAAAGGGAACAGAGCTTTTTCAGTCCTTGGTCCTATGCTCTGGAACTCCTTGCCTTTATCCATCAGATCATCTCCTACGTTATCTTCTTTTAAATCATTTCTTAAAACATACCTTTTTTCTCAGGCTTTTGTTTAATTTGAAATTACTTTTTGTTTGTTTCTTTTCTTTGGTGATGTTTTGTATTACTTTTTGTATCATTTAATGGTTTTAAATTTTAATATTGTCTTAATGCTTCTGTTAGTTGGTATTTCTGATGTCTTGGCTGTGCAGCACCTTGGTCAGCACTTGTTGCTTTTAAGGTGCTATATAAATAAACTTGACCTTGACCTTGTTTTCTCGTGATCACTACTTAATGTTCTCGTGATCTCGACATAACAAAAGTTGTTTCCCCTTCATGGGAACTTCGAACTGCGTCCTCTAGGGGTCGCTATTGGGGAACGCCGTCAGCGTGACCCGTGCTTGAAGCATACATATATAAAAACACCACCTGTTGGCCGGCGACAGCCTATGACGTCACTACCGGCGCGACCCCGATATAAGAGGCGCCGGGAGAATACGTCATTCTCTTCTTCGTCTTCACTGACTGTTTTGTTTGAAGCGTGCATTCTGGTAAGAGTACAGTTTTCTCTCTATCATGGCGAGCACTAGCAAGGCGTTTAAGATTGTGTGTGGATCCGTGTCCTCAGTATTTGACACCCGATGACACACACAATCTTTGCGTCTTTTGTTTCGGCAAGGAGCACACACGCGATGTCCTTGAGGGGAAAATCTGCGTGCACTGTGAGCTTTTTCTATGAAAAAGCTCCGCTCTCATCTGTCCCTCTTTTCGAGGAAAGAGAGGCAGCCGTCTGCTTCCCGCGATTCGGGACCCACCGCTGCCAAGGCACGGAGGCGAATGAATTCGCGGGGTTCGCAGTTGGATATGGCCGATGAGTTAGAGAGGGACCGCCCCTTTTCGCGTGCGTCGGCCGAGAACGAGAGTGAGCTGCTGGATTGTGACGATGCGATCTTTCTGACATCATCAGATTCAGCGGCTAGTGCTCTGCTGGGTTATGCAGGAGATGTTCGAGGGTGAGGAAGTTGAGACTGAACCCTCTCAATCCTGCTGCACTGCATATGATGAGTTATTGGAGGTTATGCACAATAAAAAAAATCTTTCTGGCCATAAACTCCCAGCTCGAGCGAGCCTTCCTTTCTTCCTAAATCTCCATGTGGGGGTTGAGAAGGAGGGGAAAAAGCATTTTTTCTCGTATTCATAGTTTCAGCATCAGGGTTCGTACACATTTTTACCAACACATTTCCATGACTTTTCCATGACTTTTGAGACAATTTTCATGACCTAATTTTACATTATTTTACAATAAGAATAAAAATCTGTTCAAATTATCATAGCATTTTAACTAAAATGAATGACTATTAATACTATTGTTTGCTTTTTTGTTTTAGTACAAGCTGAAACTACACCAGATGTGAAGGTCCTTGCGATCCGAAATGTTCGCTTGCAAAAACGCATACAAAAATATCTGACTCGGCGTGTAAGGACCTTTACTCCACACAGAGAACATATCACATCACTATTATCATTTATTTAACTCAGTTAAACGCAGGGCCAGAATTTCGTTTTGGAAACTTTTCTCTTTCGCAAGTGTTTACATTAAGAAAAAAATGACAATGCTTACAAGGATACTCGCCAGCAGTGTTCGAATTATACCGTGGACTTTGGGGAGCCCATTTCTTTCTTTATTTTATAACGGGGGGATTTTGTGAGCTTGCGATGGGCTTACAAAGATACATAAAAGCTATAGGGGTGCAATTATATATATATGTAGGGCCCTATGAAATCCGTTTAAATTTTTCCCAAATTCCATTTTATTTTTTTCTAAATTCATTTATTTCCATTTAAATTTTTCTACATTCCGTTTTTTTCTGTTTTCATTTTATGGACTCATTTTTAATGATCAAATGAAATTGTATTTATCAAAAAGCATGTCAAATTAATTAAAATCATGAAACTTATACAATTTAACACTAATTTATTAAAGTGTAACAAAAATGACATGTTTAGGGCCGTATGAAATGTTATATTTTTTTCTCACCTTATGTTTTATTGTTGCCAAATTCTGTTTTAGCTCATCTGATTATTTGAATGCAAACATTTTTTTTTTACTCTTACAGTAGCCTTATGAATTGTTTTTTTTTTCCTCAGAAATTCTGTGTTGTGTATTTAAATTTGACTGGTTATCAGATTAAGGCATGAAACATCGATTTAATTTATATTTTAATGAATGAAAATGAAACATTTACATGTTGAAAAATAAAGGGGATTTAGCCTACTATTAAAAATAAAATATTTAGTGATTATGTCTTAATAAAATAAAGTTTTATTTATTTTTCAACAGTAGTAGTAGACGTGTTTTTGAAGTAGAACTAAATTTCATTGTTTGTAGGGACAAACAGATGCAGATAATTAAAACATGCACATTTCTTCTCTTTCTCTGTCACTCTCAAAATGGGCATATTTGAGAAACAAGTCGAGTATGCTTCACTGATTATAATTGTCGGTCATTTAACATTTCTTTCGTAAAACAGTTTAAACTAAACATCTTACCTCGCTCTCTTTTATTAATCTGACGCTTCGTCGCGCGCTCAGCATCTGTGAATGCTAAACTCCGCCAACTTTGATTTGATTTGAATTCAATTACTTTGACATTGACGAGCGCTGGCTGAGGCAGAGCAGACTTTTAAAGCTTTTTTTGTCATCCTAACAAGAGCGCTGCGTAATCGAGGACAGCAGATGCTCATGTAGGCCTATAATTATCTTTATTGAAGTGAGTTTAAATCGCCGTCAAGCATTAATTAACGATTTTTGTTGTTGCAATTTTACACAAAATAATCCACGATGATCACAGTACACAAAACTGAAATTGCACGTCAAAATATCACAGTCAATATTTTTTGAGACCCCCCCCCCCCAAAAAAAATAATAATATTAACTTTTCACAAATCACGTTTTCAGGGGAGCCCATGTATTATTAAGGGGAGCCCCTAGCTCCCCCATAGTTCGCACCCTGCTCACCAGGATGGCCATTTTAATGTCATTTTGTGTGTAATTTTGCCGCTTAAACGCAACAAGCTGCACTTTTAGAGCCCCATATTTCAGCCTCGACTTTTAGTTTATGGCTTCGGGACAATTTTCACGTCAGACGCGGGCCGGGCATCGGGCTTGTTTTAGGATTCCCCCTTATTTTTGTATTTTAGAAATCCATAAATTATTATGGTGATGAAAAGGATTAGCTGCTCGTGGAAACAATACCGCGACTGACAAGAGCAGCTCGACCTGTCTAATAGCACACGTTTGTCTAGGTTAAACGTTTAAACTAACATTGTGATATGCTATAGTTCTAGGTTAAACGTTTAAACTAACATTGTGATATGCTTTTTAAGTATTTTATATATAGATTTTATTTTAGTCAAGTGGTGATTTAAGAAGGCTAAATTGATCAAACATAATAGGCAAACTCACTGTCTGCTGCTGGCCGATTGCTCAAAAGCTACTTTAAAAACAAAAACTTGAATTTAATAAACAAATACATTTTCCAAACATATTTCTAAATTAACTTAATAAAGAAACGAAATACGCTTTGCCATTAAAAACGAAACTGAACTATTTGAATGGCTAGAGCAGCAGCTGTGTAATGGGGAAGAGAGAAAGAAAGACATGGGCTCCAGTCGGACTCTGGAAGGTAATTCTGATCATCTGCTGGACAAGGATTGGACTGGGGCGTATGTTTGAGGCCCGTGCAGGATTCTACTGAGCTTGTTTGGTACCAAAGTCAATTTGGTACTCGCAAGGCGGCTTTATACGGACGCCATTTGGACATGACTGAGTGCAGCGAAACCGCCTCTGGAGCGCGCGAGTACAGAACGGCTTAAAAAGATGTGCAAATAAATAATAGGCTACATTTTAGTGACAATGCAACAATGACCCGATTAGGCAGGTGACAATTCTGTCAACTGTACCAAAATGCCAGAGAAAGACTTGTATCGCACCGTGCAGCTCTTTAGTGGAGACGAGATTGCGCTGATTACGTGTTTTCAGAGAAAGTCAAAGAGAGAAAACACAGCTGATGAATCCGTTTTCAAATAACCGATTTGATATTCTGTGTGGATCTATTTACTCATCAGCCTACAAGCTATAGGCTATTGAATAAATGTGTGAATATCCATCATTTTAAAGTCGAAAGCTGCGGGAAAGAGTAGAAATATGCGATATAGCCCATGCGCAATCCCTTACCGAAATTCAGGACCTAAATAAACATAATTGTATTATACAGAGATTTGTAAAATAGATTTCCATGACTTTTCCAAAACTTTCTGGGTTTATTTATTTTTCCAAAACTTTTCCAGGCCTGGAAATTGCGGTTTTAAAATTCCATGACTTTTCCAGGTTTTTCATGACCGTACGAACCCTGAGCATACTAGTTACGCTGACATTGAGGGGATGCATAAATTAATCTCTCTTAAGACTCCCTCCTTGCCATCTAAGCCCTGAATCTTGCTTAAATGGCAGGGCATATGCAGCAGCAGGTCAGACCATCGCTTCGTTGCACACTAAGGCATACCAGACTGATCTGCTGAAAGACCTGGATAAGGTTCTATAAAGTCCAGGTCTGAGCCCGAACAACCAAGGGTCCTAGCCCATCTCGGTCTGGGGATCAGAGATGGGCTCAGAAGGCTAGTCTCGCGACTCATGCCCCTCCCCCGCCTGTGGCTAGGGCTAGAGAGAGGCGCGGGTCAGAGAGACAAGACCTGAGGGAGGTGTTCCAGACGAGGCGTCCTAAATGACACTTTCGTCCGGACAAGAGTAAGACATCTACTCCTTTCCCTTAGGGGGGCATCTGCCCTCTTATTCCTCTCTAATTCCCCTGTAACCACTGTAAACTCCACCTGACCGAGGTTATGTGGAAATTTCCTGCTCCAGGACTAATCTCATGTGCAGGAACCAATGGATGAGTACGATCCATTCCTAAAGGCTATCGGCTATCGCAGTGACTACCTCACTCGTCGATACTAGTTCCAGCCTAGGAGCGCTCCTTGTTGGTCGAGCTAGCATTGCTCCCCTCACCATAGAGGGTCACCTATGAGCATGCTGCTCCCTTCTGAGCGTCTGAGTTCCCTCTCATTCTGAGGAATGAGTTCTCCGCTCTCCAGAGCTCGTTGTCGGTAGAGCTAGCATTGCTCCCTTCACCTAGAGGGTCACCTATGAGCATGCCGCTCCCTTCTGAGCGTCTTGAGTTCCCTCTCATTCTGAGGAATGAGTTCCCCGCTCTCCAGAGCTCGTTGTCGGTAGAGCTACCAGTGCTCCCCTCACCTAGAGGGTAACCTATGAGCATGCCGCTCCCTTCTGAGCGTCTGAGTTCCCTCTCATTCTGAGGAATGAGCTCTCCGCTCTCCAGAGCTCATTGTCGGTAGAGCTAGCATTGGTCCCCTCACCTAGAGGGTCACCTATGAGCATGCCGCTCCCTTCTGAGCGTCTGAGTTTCCTCTCCTTCTGAGGGATGAGTTCTCCGCTCCCCAGAGCTCTGTGATAGGTCGCTCTCCTGGTTGGTCGAGCTAGCATCACTCCCCTCACCATAGAGGGTCACTTATGAGCATGCCGCTCCCTTCTGGGCATCTGAGTTCCCTCACGCGGAGGAATGAGTTCCCCGCTCTCCAGAGCTCCTCATTGGTAGAGCTAGCACTGCTACCCTCACCATAGAGGGTCACCTATGAGCATGCCGCTCGCTTCGGGGCGTCTGAGTTCCCTCTCATTCTGAAGGATAAGTTCTCCGCTCCCCAGAGCTCGCTGTCGGTAGAGCTAGCATTGCTCCCCTCACCTAGAGGGTCACTTATGAGCATGCCGCTCCCTCCTGAGCGTCTGAGTTCCCTCTCATTCTGAGGGATGAGTTCTCCGCTCTCCAGAGCTCGTTGTCGGTAGAGCTAGCAGTGCTCCCCTCACCTAGAGGGTCACCTATGAGCATGTCGCTCCCTCCTGAGCGTCTGAGTTCCCTCTCATTCTGAGAAATGAGTTATCCGCTCTCCAGAGCTCGTTGTCGGTAGAGCTAGCAGTGCTCCCCTCACTTAGAGGGTCACCTATGAGCATGCCGCTCCCTTCTGAGTGTTGAAGGATGAGTCCTCCGCTCCCCAGAGCTCGCTGTCGGTAGAGCTAGCATTGCTCCCCTCACCTAGAGGGTCACCTATGAGCATGCCGCTCCCTTCTGAGCGTCTGAGTTCCCTCTCATTCTGAGGAATGAGTTCTCCGCTCCCCAGAGCTCTGTGATAGGTCGCTCTCCTTGTTGGTCGAGCTAGCATTGCTCCCCTCATCATAGAGTGTCACCTATGAGCATGCCGCTCCCTTCGAGGTGTCTGAGTTCCCTCTCACTCTGAGGAATGAGTTCTCCGCTCTCTAGAGCTCTTCATTGGTAGAGCTAGCACTGCTCCCCTCACCGTAGGGGGTCACCTATGAGCATGCCGCTCCCTTCTGGATGTCTGAGTTCCCTCTCATTCTGAGGAATGAGTTCTCCGCTCTCTGGAGCTCTTCATTGGTAGAGCTAGCACTGCTCCCCTCACCTAGAGGGTCACCTATGAGCATGCCGCTCCCTTCTAAGCGTCTGAATTTCTCCGCACCCCAGAGCTCTGTGATAGGTTGCTCGCCTTGTTGGTCGAGCTAGCATTGCTCCCCTCACCATAGAGGGCCATCTATGAGCATGCTGCTCCCTTCTGAGCGTCTGAGTTCCTTCTCACTCCGAGGAATGAGTAGTTCTCCGCTCCAGAGCCATAGAACGTTACCAAAATATATATATAAGTGCACACGCTAAAGCTCTGGGCACTTTCTAAAATCCACTCAGTAGTAAGTTCGCACATCAAGTGTTCTCCGTTCTTTCTAAAATCCATGTTATGGTAAGTGCACACGCTAGACTTTGGGCACTTTCTAAAATCCACTCAGTAGTAAGTTCGCACATCGAATGTTCTGCGTTCTTTCTAAAATCCCATAAGGGTAGGTTTACGCGCGCAGCTTCGTGCCCTTATTTGAGCTGGTTAGCCCCGGTTTGTGCCTTGGGCCCCACTCCCTTTGCCCCAATATTTTGGGTCTGAAAAAAACAAAACAAAAGGGAAACACTACTGTTGAGACAGTTCCCTCAGCAAGCTTGTGCAGAGCAAGAGGTAGCCCTTGGGTGACCGGCCAGGACCTAGTTACTACCACTAGGTGCTTGGCCATATCCCCTTAAAGGAATCTTTCTCTGATTCCAAGCCTTTGAGCTCTACCCTGGGTCCGGTAATCCCGGCACCTAACAGGTAAGTGTTTTAGGGTATGCAGCTCGGGTTTTTGGCTGAAGGGGATAATGTCACTGACAGCCATCAAACCGTCCCAGGGGCAACTCCCTTAGCCTGGTAGAGTTGGCTTAGTGCTCGCCTTTTTCGCGAAATTGGCTTGCACTCCCCTCAGCATGGTGGCGTGGGTATTAACGTTCCCCAATAGCGACCCCTAGGGGACGCAGTTCGAAGTTCCCATGAAGGGGAACGTCTCAGGTTACGTATGTAACCATGTTTCCCCGAGGGGGAACGAGACACTGCGTCCCCTAGGCTGTAGGCCATGCTTCGGACGCAAGCTTCAGACGAAGAAGTGAATGACGTATTCTCCCGGCACCCCTTATATCGGGCTCGCGCCGGTAGTGACGTCATAGGCTGTCGCTATGTCGTGATCTCGACATAACAAAAGTTGTTTTCTCGTTATCACGACTTATTTTTCTCGTGATCTCGACATAACAAAAGTTGTTTTCTCGTGATCACGACTTAATTTTCTTGTGATCTTGGCATAACAAAAGTTGTTTTCTCGTGATCACGACAAAAAAAATGTTGTTCTCTAAGTTCCACAACTGTGCCAACGGGTGGGAGTATAGAACTACTGATGGGGAGTTGTATACTGTATATCCACATAAGCCTACTGTACGCATTTGGAACAGAGGAGGTTCTTCGTGATTGCTATAATGTGTGCAGTTCATTACTAACATTTAATTGACAAACTATCACACTGCTCTCGGAGCCAGGAACGAAGGATACGAGGAATATAACAAACAAGGGTTTTAATGGATCACAAACATGGGACAGAGCAGACTATAAATAGATAGAACTAACTAGACACAGCTGGAACATAATCACGACACACGGCTGGGACTAACTGAACTAATAATGACTGGGAAACAGGAAGGACCATATATGGGCACGGAAACACAAGGAAGCACAAGACGCAGGGAAACAAAGTCTGACACATACATTTTAAATGCTTGAATAAATATGATAATTTTGCTTGAAATTGTATCTGTTATCTTATTACTGCTGCATGACTCATCACAGTTCCCTATCAGTCGGTCACTCTCGACGTCACGTCAGAGGACCGACGATTTGGGATCTCGCTTAGAGAGACCAATCCACTTCGAGTGTAAACTAAACGAGCCAATGAACATTGGCATGCGATTATTGCATCCAGCTGCAGCTGATCACAGCGTGAGCATAAGTAGGCAGCAGGTGCAGCGCATATTCAGCTTTTTGCTTCGGAGCCGTGCGGTTACATCGTTCTGCTCCTGACTTCTGCTGACGAGTGAATTCAACGAGTTGAGCATGCTCTTCGGAAGACTCTCGTGCTGGTGGACGGCTCTACAGCGGTGGTGGTTCTTCCCATGTCTAGTGGACTGCACATCAGGCTGCACTACCCCGTTTGTGTTGCAGATGACCATCTCCCCTGTGCGATTCAGCACGCTAAAAGAGTTTTTTCCCTAAAAGAGCATTCACGGGTGCGTCTTTTTAAAGACGACATTGCATCTGGCAAACTTGACGTTGCGTCTTTATAAAGACGAGTTGGGTCTTGCTTCAGACAACGTGTCACCCGTGCGTTTCTGGATGCGGTCGTTGCCTGGCGTTGGGTGATGGTCACGATCGCTGCCTCACGTGCCTGGGCAGTAAGCACACTGAGGCAACCATGCCTCCTCTTCCGGGCCTGTAGGTACTCGTCTGGTCTCATCTGACAAGGCTTATGTGGCCTGTGGAGATGCTGCCTCCACCTAATGCTACGGCGTTACTGCAGGTTCTTCAGGCTAAAAAGCACTGAGGGACATGCACGGGGGTGGTCACGATCCAGAAGTTCTGAAAGAGCTCCATACCGCACCTGACCTCGCGCCACGAGCGACGAAGGTTATGGCACGGTCTCTGGGTCGTGCGATGTCCACACTTGTGGTCCAGGAGCGCCACCTCTGGCTGTGTCTGGTTGACATAGGGACGCCGACAAAGTTCGGTTCCTCAAGGTTCCTGTATCCCAGACTGGCCTCTTCGGCGACGCAGCCGGTAACATGGCCCAGCAGTTCCCGGCTGCACAGGAGCAGACTGAGGCGATCTAACACTTCCTGCCTTGGCGGGCAGCTGCTGCCTCCACCCGTCCGCCGGTTGCAGCGCCCAGCCTGCTCGTCACCGAGGGCGGCCCCCTGCATCCACCCCCGCTCCCGCACCGCATCCGCAGCAGCCTTCAAAAGCGGTGCCATTGAGCTAGGCGTAGGCAGGCCGCCCCGCCCGTCCTGGCCCCCGTCAACTGGCGGTAAGCGGTGGAGCAAGAGGCCTCGGACGGGCGACCCAGAGAGAGAGGGAACTGCTTCGGGAGAGGGTAAGTGCATCTCTCCCTCCCCCGGAGGAGGGCCGGGTGGATAATCTGTTGTTTCAAAAATCTCGACAGGAAGTGGTTTTCTCTGTCCCAGGGTCCCAAGAGGGCATGGAGAGTCATGGACGGATCAACTTCGGACCCCACTCATCCTCCCTCTCGCCAGCAGGCAGCAGTGGGCGGTTCGAGAGTGTCATCAAAGGCTACTCACACACCCTCTGCCAAATTATGGAAGCAGGTAAATGTGCACCGCACACTCAGACCCCTCCTCAGTCCGCCACAGGCCAGGTCCCTGAATTCCACCTCGCTGCCCTAACGCGGGTACGTCGATGGTCCCGCTTGTACGGTGTCTGGGTGCCGGGACCTGCCCAGCCGTCTCGCTGGCTCCTAAGGACCATCTGACTCGGCTATGCGATTCAGTTCGCCCGGCGTCCTCCCAAGTTCAGGGGCATCCTCACAGCAGTGAAGGCAGCCGATGCCCATGTCTTGTGAGAGGAATCACTGTCCTACTGGCGAAGGACCCTCCAGCCGATATGAAGGCAGGGTTTTTCAGCCCTTACATCATTGTGCCCAAGAAAAGCGGTGGGTTACGACCAATCTTGGGTCTGCACATCTTGAACTGGGCCTTTCATAAACCTTCTTTCAAGATGCTCATGCAGAACCGCATCTTCGGATGCATCCGTCCCCAAGTTTGGTCTGCAGCATTCGACTTGAAAGACCCGTACTTCCATGTGTCGATCCTTCCGCACCTCAGGCCATTCCTGCGGTTTGCGTTTGAAGGATGAGCATATCAAGGTCCCTATCGCCCCGTGTCTTCATGAAAGTATCGGAGGCAGCCCTTGTTCCCTTGAGAGAACAGGGCATGCGCATTCTCAACTACCTCGACGACTGGCTCATACTGGCTCAGGATCAGTTATGAGAACACAGGGATTGGTGCTCTCGCACCTCAGCCAGTTGGGCCTTCGGGTCAACTGGGAAAAGAGCAAACTCTTGCCGACGCGGAGGATCTCTTTTCTCGGTATGGAGTTTGGATTCGGTCAATCAGACAGCGCGCCTCACGCAGGAACGCGCTCAGTCGGTGTTGAACTGCTTGAATACGTTCAAGAACAGGACGGCGGCACCACTGAAACAGTTTCAGAGGCTCCTGGGGCATATGGCGGCTGCGGCGGCGGTCACGCCGCTGGGGCTGCTCCATATGAGACCGCTTCAACACTGGCTCCATGACTGAGTCCAGAGGTGGGCGTGGCAGAGCGGCACGCTGCTCTGCCACTCTGCCACTCGGTCCAAGTCACTCCAGCCTGCTGCCAAACCTTCACCCTGTGGTCAGACCTTTCGTTCGTTTGGGGCAGGAGTGCCCCTGGAACAGGTCTCCAGGCATGCTGTGGTTTACACGGATGCCTCCGCCAAGCCCACGTTCAACGGGCTTGCAGTGTCGGGGGTTTTGACGGGTCCCCAACTGCACTGGCACATCAACTGCCTAGAGTTGCTGGCAGTACACCTGGCCTTGAACTGTCTCAAGCGATGCTTACGAGGCGAGCACGTACTGGTCCGTACAGACAGCACTGCGACCATCGCGTACATCAACCGACAAGGTGGTCTACGCTCCCGTCGCATGTCGCAACTCGCCCGCCACCTCCTCCTCTGGAGTCGGAAGCATCTGAGGTCGCTTCGCGCCATTCATATTCCGGGCTTGCTCAACCGGACAGCCGACGAGCTGTCACGAGCTGCGCTCCCCGGAGAGTGGAGACTCCATCCCCAGACGGTCCAGCTGATTTGGAGACGTTTCGGCCTCGCGCAGCTAGACCTGTTTGCGTCCCTAGAGACGTCTCACTGCCAGTGGTTTTACTCCCTGACCGAAGGAACACTCGGCACGGACGCACTGGCACACAGCTGGCCGCGGGGCCTTCGCAAGTATGCATTTCTCCCAGTGAGCCTTCTCGCACAGACACTGTGCAAGATCAGGGAGGAAGAGGAGCAGATCCTGCTCGTGGCGCCATACTGGCACACCCGGACTTCCCAGAGCTGATGCTCCTCATGACAGCCCCTCCCTGGCAGATTCCTCTGAGGAAGGATCTACTGACTCAGAGACGGGGCACCTTGTGGCACTCGCGTCCAGACCTCTGGGAACTTCATGTCTGGTCCCTGGATGGGACGCGGAGGTTCTAGGTGACCTACCCCAAGAGGGAGTCTACACCGTCACTTCGGCGAGAACACTGTCTACGAGACATGCTTACGCCTTGAAGTTGAACCTGTTCGTCGAATGGTGCTCTTCTCACAGAGAAGACCCCAGGAAGTGCCCGATCAGAGTCGTACTGTCCTTTTTGCAGCAACGGTTGGAGTGAAGGCTGTCTCCCTCCATCCTTAACGCCTATGTGGCTGCGATTGCTGCCAACCACGACCCCGTGGATGGGAAGTTGGTGGGGAAGCATGACTGGGTCATCAGGTTCCTTAGGGGAGCGAGAAGGTTGAATCCTCCACGGCCCCCCTCTATACCCTCTTGGGACCTGTCTCTAGTGCTCAGAGCACTACAGCAGGGCCAATTTGAGCCTTGTAAACAGTCGAGCTGAAGTTTCTCACAAAATGAAAACTCTACTCCTGCTTGCACTAACCTCCATTAAGAGGGTTGTGGACCTGCATGCATTTTCTGTCGACGATTCGTGCCTAAAGTTTGGACCGGCGGATTCCCAGATAATCCTGAGGCCCCGGCCCGGCTATGTGCCCAAGGTTCCCACTTCTCCCTTCGGGGACCAAGTGGTGAGCCTGCGAGTGCTGCCCCCGGAGGAGGCAGACCCAGCCCTAGCTTTGCTTGTCCCGTCCGAGTGTTGACATGCTATGTTACAGGACGCAAAGCCTCAGGACCTCGGACCAGCTCGTCTGTTACGGAGACCGGCAGGAAGGGAATGCCGTCTCCAAGCAGAGGATGGCCCACTGGATAGTGGATGCCATCACCCTGGCTTATCAGGCACAGGGTGTGCCTTGCCCGTTCAGGTTGAGAGCTCACTCTATAAGAAGTGTGGCGTCCTCCTAGGCGCTGGCTCATGGCGCCTCGCTGACAGATATTTGTAGGGTTGCGGGCTGGGCGACCCCTAACACATTCGCTAGATTCTATAGCCTTCGTGTGGAACCGGTTTCCTCCTGTGTTCTCACCTCAAACGGGTAGAAGCACTGAGGGGCTCCAGTTTCGGGTCGGCTTGCTAAAAACTGCTCCAGAGAGTCCAACTGTAGACCCTGTCGAGCTCCTCCATCCCCTCGGCAGCTGGATGTAGCGGAGCGTCCGGCGCCAGGCCCTCACTCGATGAATCCACGAGAACCAGTGGAGGGCTGGGGTCCATATGTAGAGACCTTTTGGATCCCATATGTGTAATTCCACGGTATAGCCTTAGAGCCCGTGTTTCCTGGCAGACTTCCTGCTACTTCCAAGAGGGTTACAATCACCTCCAATCTTCCATATGCACCTGAATATTGTCCATATGTGTATCTGCTTCTGAACCTCCTTCGGGAAGGTCGGAGCTTCCGCAGCGTTCCTGTTCTAAGCTGAACGGGTACGTTTTCCCAGTGTTATCCAGTCTTACTGAGTGGGTAGTGCCATAGCAACAGTAACTGGTCTTCTTGTGGGAGCCCTAACCTGCGCCAAAAAATAGGGGCACAGGAGGCTTCCACGGGACACTGGAAGGGGCAGTATCCGTGGCCTTTTGGTAGGGATCCCAAATCGTCGGTCCTCCGTGACGTCGAGAGTGACCGACTGATAGGGAACGTCTCGGTTACATATGTAACCCTCGTTCCCTGAAGGAGGGAACGGAGACGTCACGTCCCGTCGCCACGGCTCCTGTACCACCACTGAGTGGCCGGGCCCTGGCTCGGCTCCTCAGCGAAAACCTGAATATGCGCTGCACCTGCTGCCTACTTATGCTCACGCTGTGATCAGCGGCAGCTGGATGCAATAATCACATGCCAAAGTGCATTGGCTCGTTTAGTTTACACTCGAAGTGGATTGGTCTCTCTAAGCGAGATCCCAAATCGTCGGTCCTCCGACTTGACGTCTCCGTTCCCTCCTTCAGGGAACGAGGGTTACATACGTAACCGACACGTTTCTCAGGCTACAACGACGTGTTTGTAATGTGCATCTTTATCGTTAATAGTTGTATATTAATAAGAAATGTGATTTACATGTGTATAATTTAGTTCAATTATATTATAGTGTTGTAGCTTATTTTTTTGTATTTTCTACATTTATTTGTAAACCACACACACACACACACAAACATAACAGTGTAAGGCCCGGCTTAATCGACCCAATGACGGCAGTCGTTCAGCGGGTGAAGGCCTTTGCGTATTACTGTCTTTCCTTTTTCACGACACAACAAGATTACATGGAACACTTTTTCTTATATATTTTATCTCGTTATTTCATCTGACTCCATAAATGAAAAGGTTTTAATGATATCTGTGCATCATTAAAATATGAACGAATGATTGATTATTCTTTTCAGCTCTTTTTAATACTTTATCTGCTCAGATGTAGGGAAACTATATCGCTTAGTTTTCCCAGACCTGTTTTTCACAGGTCTCACGGACACAATCTCGTCAGGCCCGGTCATCAATCAGAGGTAAATTATGGTTATGTATCTAAGATTTGCCGTTAATTCACACGTACATAATCAGAGACATCGAATAACCCCCTTGGAGCCCCCTCAGAACTTTAGTTCAATCGTTTACTTCAGTAAAGGTTTCTTGGCCACTATTAGATAAGTTAGCAGATCAATGTACCACACTTGTAATAGCTTTGGATTGGTCAAATACTTGTTTAAAGTAACATTAAATCAAAAGTCAGAGGTATAGGCGTACCCGAGTTTAGTCTGACCAGATGGCATTCGCCGTCCCTAAATGGAATTATTTACCCGCCTCTGCATCCAAGTAGACTTGAATTGATGCCGGATATTAGCCGTCGCTAAAACTGATGCATGCTTGCGGAAATATACGAATCCACTAATCTTTTAGGGAGAAAGCAATCTTAGAGGCAGTCAGAATAGAATCAAACGTTACAATTTATTGACCAGGTAATCGAAGCAATAATTCAGAACTCCAATGTTACAAGAATAGAATCATCAGTTAACCATAACATAACAATAATTCAGGAATTGAAGAATTTGTAGAAATTACTACCTGGCAATGAAAATTACACACAGCGATTGTGTGGGCAGTCAACCTACAGACTCCCAGAACTTTGTGTCACGTTTCCTTATAAACCCAGATAATTCAATAAGCCCACCAAATGGTGGTATCTTGTTATTATAATTAGACTTTAGAATTTGCAACCAAATGGCTTCTTGGTATCCTGTGGCAGAGAATACTTATTTACATACAGGAGGTGGTTTGAATAGAAGATCAGGCTGAGGGCACACCTTTAAGTTGTACACTACATTTCTCATACTTTAGAACTTCTTTTATCTTTTCATTATGATTGGGAGAATGAGACCATTTTACCAGGCGCACTGAGACATTTCAAATGATATCAAACATGTATAGTTACTTTTTTGTATATACATTACATTGCATGGGTTTTCAGTGCGTTCTAGGTGAGGAGAGGGGGAGCAAGGAAAGATGATGAGACCGTAAGTACAGGGTGTGAACTACACTGTGTGTTGCGTCTCGGATGCTGCTGTTACATATGCAAGAGATGCAAAGAGTTTTTATTGATTCTCAGGAGGGCCTTTTGTCCTCTCGAGGGGGGGGGGGGGGCAGACATACTGGCACCAGGCTTACAACAGCATCCACGCTTGTAACGCACATGATATCACAGCCTATCCTACATGACTAATAAAAATCACAAACAAATTATTAATATATATTATTTTATTTCAAACGAACAGGGAAAATTAAGTGAGTTTAATCCAAGCAGCTTACGATTTTTAGAATAGGCTAGTTCTTCTAAGGCGCTCCGCCTGCGCTTGCGGTTGAATGCTTGTTGTTAGACCCTTTAAAGATGACAATAACACATAAAATGTTTAGCGTGGCCTAACTCTGGACAAAATCAGCAGTGATTAGCCTATTTATTTTATTTATCGTAGACGTTATTTCTAAGTGAAGTAACATTTGCTGAAATATCCACAAGATACAGTATAAGAGCGCATGGTTATTTGTCAATCATTTGCTCATCAAAGGGGCATCCCAAAACTCTTGACATTGCTTAATGCATTAGAGAGTGTTTAAAAAGACCAAACTCAGTGCACTTTATTAATAAATTATAATAGCCTATGTACAGACAAGATGAGTCCAAGATGCAACGCGATTTTCTATGGATAAAACGCTTAATGCTTTAAAAGCATTGCGTTCTTATTATGGGCTTATTTGCTTGTATGTAGGCTATATAGAATGCATTATTAATTAAGTTTATACTGTGTTTAGTCTTTTAATAAACACTGTCTTCACGTATTAAGCCACATGTTGTCAATACGGTTTTCGCTTAATGTGGAATTAAACACATTGCGTTCTTTTTATGGGCTCATCTTCTTGTCTGTACATTACTAATAATGTGTACGCTGACTTTCGTCTTTTAAAAACACTCTCAATTAACGCATTAAGCCAGGTTAAGCATTTTAGAATGTTCCTGTCAAGGTTGCGTTCGTTTCTATAGCAACAGTAGACTCACGATGCACTGTTTTAAAAATCAAACAATCATTGTGTTTAAAATAACCACTTTTGTTATGTTGAGATCAGGAGACAAATAAGTCGTTATAACGAGAAAACAACTTTTGTTATGTCAAGATCACGAGAAAATTAAGTCGTGATTACGACATAACGAGAAAGAAAAAACTAATGCATGGCCGCTTAGAACTTCCGTATTCCTCTGCACGGCTCTGATCTTAAGTTTGTGTTTTGTTCACTCATCATAGCAGTCATTTACTGGTATCTTCTTATATTCAAAAAACCCTGCCATAACTGATTTACTGATATTTTTTGAAAAGGTCCTGATCTCAACAAATAATGTTACCAAAACCTATATAAGAAACAGGACTTCAATTGTTTGGCCACAGTTTAAAAAGGATATTCACAAAAAAAACAAAAAAAGCGTAATTGCAAAAAAAAAAAAAACATACCAAATATGAAAAGCGAAATTTGCCATAAAAGTGTATTGAGAAAAAAAAAGGATAAAGTGAGATTTGCAAGCCACAAACTAATTACAAACAAAAATTCAGGCTACGTGTCATATTGGAACAGGAAGTGACAACACACATAGACTAAAGCATACATCTCCAACCCTGCTCCTGTAGAGCTACCTTCTTGCAGACTTCAGTCCCAACACTACACCTGTCTGATTATTAAGCAACCCTGAAGACTGGTCCAGGTGTGTTTCTGGAATCAAGTCTGATTCGATTCCTGGTTTTGGAATCAATGGGATTCAATTCCAAAAAGGTATTCCTCACTATTTTTTCGATTCTTTTTCAAATCTTCTTTTTTATTATTTTTAGATTTGAAGGAACCTAATCTTCAGGAAATAAAAAGGTCATAGAAAGTAGCCTTCTCATAATATGAAGCTTTATTTTGTAAAATGTACGATATATTTCTATAGCTCTGATTGATTTTATATTGTAATTTTGTCTGTATTGCCCATGAAATTAGTCATTGCCCATAACTCAGCAAGGACATGCATTTATTGCATGAATGGAACAAGACATGAAGTGTCTACATTGTAAACAAAATACAATTCTTAGCCCAGATTTAAAAGAAAATCTTAAATCAAAAAGCATTTTCTAGACAAGTATAATATTATTGTCTCGTTTTCAGAAAAAAATTGTTAAAATTAAGTGAGTTTTTTCTTAGAACAAGCAAAATAATCGTATTAATCATATTATTTTGCTTACCGCATTGGCAGATTATTTTGCTTGTTCACTTAATTTTAAATTGTTTTAATTGTCTAGAAAATCATTCTTGATTTAAGATTTTTCTTTAATCTGGGCTGGAAAAAAGACCAAAAAATCTAAGATTTTGCATTTTTTTTGCAATGTAGACACTTCATGCCTTGTTCCATTTATGTGATAAAAATGCATGTCCTTGCTGAGTTGTGGGCAGGGTTTTTCCTGCATTGAAAATCAACTGACATGACAGTAAAAGGTCAGAAGAACGAATCTATGTTTCATGTGGCACATTCAGATATTTTATTTTATTTGTAAATCAGAATCAGTGTATTACAAAAACTATTTATTTACTCTGAACACATCAGAAATTAGATCATAAGTGTGATTTAGCTTTAATCAAGCACAGCCATTTCAGGATGTTTATATCACAGTGTGTAGTAAACTACCTATAAAATAATTTAGCTTAGACTGGACTGAGGTGAAAGCAGCACAAAGTAATTTGTTATCTAACTGCTAATTGTATTCAGATGCAAGGTAGTAAATTAGGTTTTTGTTAAAATAAACTTTGTAATGCTACTTTTTTAATATTGATATGATTAAAATAATTGTCAGGTCTAGCAAAGAAGGATCCTATCTTGCAAAAATATGAAAGCCTAGTGGAAAAATCACATCTTTTTTTTCAAAGAAGGCATGAAAGTAAGGGTGATAGGTAACATATGTGTCTGATAATTGCATAAGACTTTACTGTATATAATTTGGAAGAGGTTGTAAAACTGAATTATCCTTAGCCACAGTCCGGAAGAAAATTAGGGACCTAAAAAAAAAATATGAGCAACCAAGTCAAACATATTCTATGATAATTCAAGCCACCACCGATCACCTTTTTTACCTAGGACAAACCCTGCATAACAAACTCAGAAATGTAAAACATTACAGGATGTAATGGAGAGAAGAAAGCTTCAGACCAACATAAATGCATTTCTTACGTCTTCAGGTGATCTTGCAATTGAAGCAGAAGCTACTGTGCTTGCAAAATCAAATGCCCTTAGAAAAGCTGCAAAGCATAAAGAGCTAGTGAAATATGACAAAGACATTGGAAAGAAAAGCAATGAAACGAAAAATATTGAGGGTGTAGCCTGATTATGGATCAGACCAGTGTGTCTCTGTTCCTTGTGAAATTTGAGCGATTTCTCTCACTCCATTGAAAGTCTATTCACATACAATTTTGATGCTTAAAATGTTGGTAAAGTATATTAACATGAATCGAGCAGTCTGAATCGATTCAAGTCTTCTAAACACATTTAATTTAGATTTTAATTCACATATAAACAAAGCAAATGGACTTTAGTTATATTTTCTAGTTCCCAGGTGAAAACATCCCTCCTGTTTCTGTATGGTTTGAAAGTTTACAGTTATTTAAATTTACTTGTGAAAAATGAATAACATTGCACTGTTTAGCATTGCAGTTTTAATACAAAATAAAATGCTGCACGTAGAACTGGTCTGTGTTTGATGTCAATGGAGTTGGTGTGAGCTACAAATTAAGCTGGATGATGGAATTATTGTTCAAGAGCTTCTTTACAGCTGGACCACATCTTGCAACATTGACAGTGTTAGTGAACTGAATCAACACTGAACTGATTTGAGCTAAATAACACTATTTTCCGGTCTTCACAGGCCACTTTCTAAAAATGATTCCACCATTTTTGGTGATCACTATGAACCACACAATCTGTGTTGTATAAAGTACAAAATAAACAAAGGTGAATTATTGGCTTGAATTGTTTTATTCATAATAAATACACTTCCTGACTTTTAATTTTGAAGAAAGAAATATATATAACAAGTCCTTGAGAAATGTATTATATTTCTAAAATAATACTCATATGGCATTTATCTCAACCAAGATAATAAAATGACAGAATGTTATCTGTGGACCAGAGTGCCAAAGATTCTCAATGATAACCAGCGACATCTTTTAAGGACATGCCCACAATGTTTCTTAAACATTAGCTAAAAAAAAGTAACTTTACCCAACCCAAGACATCACCACAGTTTGCTGGGAGGATGTTTGAACTGGAAAACAAGACAAAAAGTAGCTGAGAAAAGGATGTAGTTCCCTTAACAAAGGAACTCTATGATATGACTTCACGTCGCGTTGTCATGACATAAGGATGCCATTACCAAGACAAAATTATCTTGTGGCCACGACATATCCCACGGAGTTAATGAGCTAATCTGTCTTAGCCACAACAGAACTAAGTGAACTGAACATGTCCCTTCCTTGTCTCTGTACAAAATATCACTTTGAGATGAAATAATTTATTAGCTCACGCAACAAAAAGAAAACAGTTTATAGCTACTGCTTGTATTAAAGTAACTCATTGTTAATCATATTCGCTCGCTTCACCAAAACAGGCTGTGTTGATAGTTTACGCATTCATTACAAGTAACACGAGCTATGTAATCAGATTTATTTTTCCAAGTAACTAGTAAAGTAACGTATTACTTTTTTAATTTACAAGAAAATATTTTTCAAATACACTAGTCAACATTTGATGTGGATCAAAACCTAAAACCAAAATGCATTCTTGTCTTAGAACAACTTTGATGATTTTTTGTATCCACTTCAAATGTTGACTAGTGTAAGTAACTCCATTTACTTAGTTTCCCATGTCTTGACTGACAGCTCTGGTGTTGCCATGTTGAGAGAAACCAGGAGTAAGTGCAGAGGCCTTGTGTGTGCTGTGAACATGGTGTTACTGTAGTTCTAGACTTAATATGAACATGCATTTACTCATCTCACCTGCACAAAAACAGTGTCGCTTTCTGAAGTTCATGACATTATTTTTCATTTAAAGCGTTCATTTTGCCCCAATATTTTCAGTCCGAGTATTTTATTGATTATTAATAGTAGTCTATATTATAGGAGTGTGCCAGTTTGTCTTAAGCAAGCTATTATTGAGCCCATTTTAAAGAAAGGTAATCTGGAAGGTTAGGACTTATCAAATTACCGTCCAATATCAAAACTTCCATCCTATTTAAGATATTGGAAAAAGTTGTCTTGAGACAACTAACTATGTTTTTAACCAAGAATGATATCTCAGATAAATTCCAGTCTGGCTCTAGGTGTAGACATAGTACTGAGTCTTACGTGTAGTGAATGATCTCTTACTTATTAGCGATGCAGGGAATCATGCTGCTTTAATCCTATTGGATCTTTCTGCAGTATTTGATACCGTTGATCATTAATTTATCTTGAACCAACTAAAGCACTTTTTCGGAACTCAAGGAACAGTTTATAGATGGTTGGCATCTTATGTAGAGTAAAGATCTTTTACAGTACAGGTTGGTAATTGTCTTTCATATTCTGCGCATCTTACCAATGGGGTACCTCAAGGGTCCATTTTGGGCCCTGTTTTGTTTGCATTATTTAAGCTCCTATTGGGAAGGATTTTTGTAAAATATGGTATTTTTTTATCACAGATGACACAGATATATTTGCCTTATTTAAGACCTAATTGTAATGTTTCCTGTGCAACACTTCATAGGTGTCTGGATGAAGTGAAAGATTGGTTGGCTGATAATCTTGTTCAGTTGAATGAAGGGCAAAGCAGAAATTATGATTTTTGGTCACACAGTTTTTAACAAGGCCGAAAAAGACATACGTTGGGTTTGTTATCTACAGGACAGAGTAAATAATTTAGGAGTCAATTTTGATTCCTCATTAAAATTTGATGAACTCTGTTGTTCGGAATTGTTTTTTTCTTCTTCTTGAGGGCAATAGTGAAAATCAAATTATTCCTTTCAACTAGTGACTTAGAAAAAGCCTTTCCATGCTTTTATCTTTTCCCTATTAGATTATTGTAATGCTATTTATTCCGGGACCGGTCAGACTCACATTAAACTTAACTTAAGTTTTTTAGGCACTGCATGGAATAACGCCAGAATACTTGGTAGAGTTTATTAAACCATGTAATGCAAAATTAACGCTGAGATCTTCAAATAAATTACTATTAATGATCCCAAGAGTGCATTTTAAATCTAAGGGTGACCGTGCTTTTTTAGGGAGCTGGCTCAAGATTATGGAACAGCCTACTTTTCGAGGTTAAGTACCTTCAAGTGCCGCTTAAAGTCATACCTGTTTTCTCTGGCATTTTAACTTTTTACTGGGTTACTTATCATTGATGATGTTGTTCCCCTTCATGGGAACTCGAACTGCGTCCCCTAGGGGTCGCTACGGGGAACGCCTCCAGCGTGACTCGTGCCTGAAGAAACATATGTAAAAACACCATCCGTTGGCCGGCAACAGCCCATGACGTCACTACCGGCGCGACCGTAATAAAAGGCCGTCGGGAGAATACATCATCAGCTTTTTTGTCTTCAACTGACTGGTCTGTTTGAAGAAACGTGCATTCTGGTAGGAATACAGTTTTCCTTTATTTATCATGGCGAGCACTAGCAAGGCGTTCAAGAAGTGTGTGGATCCGTGTCCTCGTTATTTGACACCCGATCGTTGCGTCTTTTGTTTGGGCGAAGAGCACGCACGCGGTGTCTTTGAGGGGGCAATCTGCGTGCACTGTGAGCTGTTCTCTATGAGAAAGCTCCGTTCTCGTCTGTCCCTCTTTTCGAGGAAAGAGGGTCAGCCATCTGCTTCCCGCGATTCGGGACCCACCGCGACCGAGGCACGGAGGAGAATGAAATCGTGGGGCTCGAAGGCGGATCTGGCCGATGAGTTAGAGAGGGAGCTTTCCCTCTCGCACGAGTCGGCCGGGAACGAGGGCGAGCCGCTGGATTATGGTGACGCGATCTCTCTGACGTCATCTGATCCGGCGGCTAGTGCTCTGCTGGGTTATGCCCAGAAAGAGCAGGAGATGTCTGAGGGTGAGGAAGCTGAGACTGAACTCTCTCAAACCTCTTGCCCTGCATACGAAGAGCTGTTGGAGGTTATGGAACGCGCCACGGCGAGGCTTCACTTGCCGTGGTTGCGAACCAAGATGGTGGCGCCGCGGGACGCCTCGATGAGCGATACCTCTCCGGCCATAAACCCCCAGCTCAGGTGAGCCTTCCATTCCTTCCTGATCTCCATACAGAGGTTGAGAGGGAATGGAAAAAGCCGTTTTCCTCCCGCATCCACAGGTTTCAGCATACTAGTTATGCTAACATTGCCAGGATGCGTGAAAGCGGCTATGAGAGGATGCCACCTGTAGAAGAGACGCTAGCTAGCTATCTCTCTATGGGTGACACAGCTTCTCTAAAGGTTCCCTCCTTGCCGTTTAAGTCCCTTCAGGATACATCACGCTTAAATGGCAGGGCGTACGCAGCAGCAGGTCAAGCGGTCGCTTCGCTGCACACCATGGCGGTGCTCCAGGCGTACCAGGTGGATCTGCTGAAAGACCTGGATGATGGTCAGGGCTTGTCACCTGACGAGGTAGCTGAGCTGCGCCGCACCACGGATTTGGCCCTCCGTGCCACCAAGCAGGCTGCCACTGCTATGGGCAGGTCCATGGCGGCTATGGTGGTAACGGAGAGGCATCTGGGGGTGGACTTGGCTGACCTCGAGAAGAAAGAGAAGGGCTTTCTTCTCGATGCACCAGTCTCGCCTTCCGAGCTTTTCGGTACCTCCGTCGAGATGGTGGTCGAGAAGTTCAAGGAGGCGAGGGCGCGCTCAGCAGCCTTTGAAACCTTCATCCCAAGAAGGCCCAGGTCTGAGCCCGAACAAAGCAGGGGTCCTGGCCCGGCCTGGTCTGAGGATCGGAGACGGGCACAGAAGGCTAGTGTCGCGACTCGTGCCCCTCCCCCACCTGCGGGTAGGGCTAGAGGGAGGTACAGGTCAAGGAGAGGTAGGCGAGACCTGAGGGAGGTGATCCAGACGAAGCGTTCTCAACAACGCTCTCGTCCGGACTGGAGTAAAAATTAACACCTACTCCCCTCCCTCGGGGGGGGGGGCCTTTTCATCGGCTTCCCCTCTCCAATTCCCCTGCAACCACCATCTCCGCCACCTTGACCGAGGTTAGGGGGGAACCTAGACCGCAGTCAGACCGGACCTATGATGACTTTTGGTACAGGTTCATCAAAACTGCCTTACTGATGGTCCGGACCCGAGGTCTCCTCAGAGGTTTCTTGGAACCTCCTTGGTCTTCAGGTTATTCTGGTCTGCAAATCCTTGGAGAATCCGATAGGTCCTTATCAGGACCTCTTCATGCGACTGTTGGTCGAGCCAGCATTGCTCCCCTCGCCTTAGAGGGTCACCTATGAGCATGCCGCTCCCTTCTGAGCGTCTAAGTTTCCTCTCATCTGAGGAATAAGTTCTCCGCTCTCCAGAGCTCGCTGTTGGTAGAGCTAGCGTTGCTCCCTTCACCTAAATGGTCATTTATGAGCATGCCGCTCCCTTGAGTTTCCTCTCACTCTGAGTGTCTGAGTTTCTCCGCTCCCTAGAGCTCTGTGATAGGTCGCTCTCCTTGTTGGTCGAGCTAGCATTGCTCCCCTCGCCACAGAGGGTCATTTAAGAGCATGCCGCTCCCTTCTGGCTGAGGAATGGTTTCTCCGCTCTCCAGAGCTCCTCATGGTTAGAGCTAGCACTGCTCCCCTCACCACTGAGGGTCACCGATGAGCATGCCGCTCCCTTATGGGCGTCTGAGTTCCCTCTCATTCTTAGGAATGAAGGTTCCGTCCTCCAGAGCTTGCTGTCGGTAGAGCTAGCTTTGCTCCCCTCACCTAGAGGGTCATATATGAGCATACCGCTCCCGTCTGAGTTTCCTCTCATTCTGAAGAATGAGTTCTCCGCCCTCCAGAGCTCGTGCTGGTAGAGCTAGCTTTGCTCCCCTCATCTGAGGGTCATCTATGAGCAGGCCGCTCCCCTTTTGAGCGTCTGAGTTCCCTCTCATTCGGACGAATGAGTTCTCCGCTCTACAGAGCTCTGTGATAGGTCGCTCTCCGTGTTGGTCGAGCTAGCATGGCTCCCCTCACCATAGAGGGTCACTTATGAGCATGCCGCTCCCTTCTGGGCGTCTGAGTCCCCTCACTCTGAGGGATGAGTTCTCCGCTCTTAGAGCTCCTCATTGGTAGAGCTAGCACGGCTCCCCTCACCAACGAGGGTCACCTATGAGTGTGCCGCTCCCTTCGGAGCGTCTGAGTTCCCTCTCATTCTGAGGGTTGATTTCTCCGCTCTCCAGAGCTCGCTGTAGGTAGAGCTAGCATTGCTCCCCTCACTTAGAGGGTCGCTTATGAGCATGCCGCTCCCTTCTGAGCGTCTGAGTCCTCTCTCATTCTGTAGAATGAGTTTCTCCGCTCCCCAGAGCTCTGTGATAGGTCTCTCTCTTTGTTGGTCGAGCTAGCATTGCTCCCCTCACCATAGAGGGTCATTTATGAGCATGCCGCTCCCTTCTGAGCGTCTGAGTTCCCCCTCAATCTGAAGGGTGAATAATTCTCCGCCCCGGAGCTATAGAACGCATCTAGATAAGTGCACACGCTAAGATCTTTGGGCACTTCTAAAAAATCCACTCAGTGGTAAGATCGCACATCAAGGTTCTGCGTTC
Organism: Oxygymnocypris stewartii; assembly: GCA_003573665.1. Lineage (NCBI taxonomy): Eukaryota > Metazoa > Chordata > Actinopteri > Cypriniformes > Cyprinidae > Oxygymnocypris > Oxygymnocypris stewartii. The sequence goes on from QVTF01018886.1 coordinate 79,388, forward strand.
TTTTCAAAAAATCCATGTTATGGTAAGTGCGCACGCTAGACTTTGGGCACTTTTTAAAATCCACTCAAGTGGTAAGTTCGCACATCAAGGTTCTGCGTTCTTTCAAAAAATCCTGTACGGTAGGGTTACGCGCACAGCTTCATGCCCTCTTTTGAGTTGGTTAAAGCCCCAGTTTGTGCCTTGGGCCCCGCTCCTTTTGTCCCATATATTTTGGGTTCCAAAAAAAAAAAAAAAAGGGTGTCGCTACCAAAGGGTCTGTTGAGACAGTCCCTCAGTAAGCTTGTGCAGAGCAAGCGGTAGCTTCTGAGTGACCGGCCAGGACCTAGTTATTACCACTAGGTACTTGGCCATATCCCCTTAAAGGAATCATTCTGATTCCAGACCTTTGAGCTCTACCCTGGGTCCGCTAGTCCCCGCACCCAGCAGGTAAGGATTAGGGTATGCAGCTCAGGCTTCTGGCCGTAGGGGATAATGTCACTGACAGCCATCGATCGTCCCGGGGGCAACTCCCTTAGCCTGGTAGAGTTGGCTTAGTGCTCGCCTTTTTCGCGAAATTGGCTTGCACTCCCCTCAGCATGGTGGCGTGGGTATAGCGTTCCCCGTAGCGACCCCTAGGGGACGCAGTTCGAGTTCCCATGAAGGGGAACGTCTCAGGTTACGTATGTAACCATGGTTCCCCGAGTGGGGAACGAGACACTGCGTCCCCTAGGCTTTGGGCCATGCTTCGGACGCAAGCTTCAGACGAAGAAGCTGATGATGTATTCTCCCGGCGGCCTTTTATTACGGTCGCGCCGGTAGTGACGTCATGGGCTGTCGCCGGCCAACGGATGGTGTTTTTACATATGTTTCTTCAGGCACGAGTCACGCTGGAGGCGTTCCCCGTAGCGACCCCTAGGGGACGCAGTGTCTCGTTCCCCACTCGGGGAACCATGGTTACATACGTAACCTGAGACGTTATCTTGTTTTAATTATTTCCTTCTTCTTTTTATCTTAACTATTTGTGATGTACAGCACTTTGGAGTTACTGTTTAGCCTGAAAAGTGCTCTATAAATAAATACAAGACAATTCAGTATTCCTCAAATATCCTTTATGTATTTAATCCTAAATACAATACAATAAAATACAATACAATTCAGTATTCCTCAAATATCCTATATGTATTTAATCCTAATTTATTAGGCAATGTCTTCGCTCCTGACCTTCGATTATCCAATTCAACCATACTAATAAGTAAAATGACTTTAGATAAACTTAATATTTTTTTCTTTGTTTTTATTCTTTGTGATTGAGAAGAAATGACACAAGCTTCTTGTATGACCGATGTGTCATATATTACAGATGAAGTTATCACCTTAATTAATCCACTGTACTTCAACATCAAACCTTTGATCATAATGTAGCTAAATTATTATTTCTGGGTATCCTTGTTGTCAATTGTTAGTAATTAACAGCAAGAAAATAAAGTGGGTTGTATTTACACATATACGTCATGCACTCATACTGTACATTATATTTCACCCCAACATAAAATAAAGTCCAAATGTAATTTACATGTATTTGTGTAATATTTTTAGCATTGTGGGTTTCAAATATATTGAATACAATAATACTTTACAATGTTCTTTACAAGTCATTTTACAATTCAAATGTAATGTATTCTAGGTAGATTAGTAAAGATAATTGAATGCCACAATGTAATATTTCTCGTTTTGGTTGACATTTGTACAATGAGTGAGATTAGGCCTTGCAGCTGTATTTTGGTGTTTCTCCAGAAGGTGGTGCCCTTCACCAGAAAATGAACGATGACTGACCAGATCAGGCAAGAACAAACATATAACAAATGTATATGTATATATACTATAGTATTTCACAGGATTGTGACCTTAAAACAGCTTTAATATAGCAGCATAATGAGGAGGAATTAGTACAGAGGTTTATTTTAATGAGTGACCAAAAATGTATTCCACTCGAACGGTCAAAAAATACAACTATCCAAGCAATGAAAGCTGTTTACTGACGTTAAAAAGTCAAATAAAAGATCAGAGACACACTTTCTAATGAGAATTATGGCTTATTTAGCAACAGACAATTAAATGAAATGAAGACCAGAACTTGAAACGCAGTTCTCATCTGATAACCGAAAATATGAAAAAAAAGTCTTAAAAAAAAAACTAATTTGCATGATTTTTAAAAGTTTGCTTTTTAACAGACATTGGAGACTGTTTGTAGCCAGAAGATCACACCTTGTTGCACAAAGTCTTGAAAAAAAATCACTTTATGACTGAAAGATGAATGCTTGAAATAAAATAAATAAATAAAGTGAGAAGGATTTTGGACAATTTGCATCAACACTTTCAACTCTTTAAGCCTTTTGTAATTGTAATGATTATAACCAATATCTTTCTTAGACATTTTTTTATGTGTGCCATTATTCATTATAAACAAGCAAGTATTCAGAAGGCAAGATATGTTCGGAATCTACAAGCACTGATCTGAATGAACCGAGTTCATCCAAGATCATGATACATGTGTCCCTGATCTCAGAAGCAACATAAGGACAATGCTTTAGCCCTTTTAAAATGAACATTTTATTAAGACGAGGAAAATCTCTCTAGATTACTGTCTGACCTTAACATTATGTTGATTCAAAGGGATAGAGGCCAGAATCTTTGCACAGTTATTAGAAATTATGAGAGAGACCCATGGCACTATTTTTGGCTTGAATTGCCACTAGCAAGACTACAGCAATATTGCATTTCTGGATGAACTATTTCTTCAGATTGGTTAGATGTCAGACTCTTGAAAATAATATTAACGTGTACAATGCAACAACAGAGTGATACATATTACAATACAATCCAGTTCAGCATCTCGCAGGCTACACGGTGTAAATACCTTAAAAAAAGCACATTTGTATAGTATAATGAACTTATGGTGTTGTTGTTGTTTGCTATTGTCTATGGATAAAATAAGTTTTTTTTTAACTAGAGACTGAGTACTGAATATTTTCTTCAAACACAATGACAATGGAGAATACCTTAGTTCCTCTGTTTATAATCATGATTTGTTTAAATAACTCTATAAATATACTTTATAAATAACAGCTCTAGTTACATTTTTATAAAATGCATGGTAACAGTTTAGTTTTGGGAGCAATTCTCACTATTAACTAGTTGCTTATTAGCATGCATATTACCAGAATATTAGCTGTTTATTAATACTTATAAAGTACATAATCATGTCTTATTCTGCATGATAATATATCTGACCATGGACCACAAAACCAGTCATAAAGGATACATTTTCCAAAATTGAGATTTATACATCATCTGAAAGCTGAATAAATAAGCTTTCCATTGATGTATGGTTTGTTTTGATGGGACTATATTTGGCAGAGATGCAACTATTTGAAAACTTGAATCTGAGGGTGAAAATCTAAATATTGAGAACATCGTCTTTAACCCTTGTGCGGTCTTCATTTTGGGTTGTGCACTCATGGTCTTTGGGGTCTTTTTAGACCCCAGGCAACAAAATGTAATTTTGTAACAAAATAATAGTGTTTTTTTTTAAACCAATGTAATTTTACTCCGTTTATTAATGGTTTTTTTGGAGGATTTATGATATTTATAAAATTTATATAAATAAAATAAAATATAAATATTTTTTAATAGGTTTTTATACAAAAACAGCGTTTTTATGTAAATTTCACTTTATAAACGACACACATTTCTAACTTTTAATCATGGGAATAACATGGATCATTTGACATGGTTTGGTGTAAAAGTTGTGCCCATCTTTTGAAAATTGCCGTTTTAAAATAAAAAAAATATCATTTTTACCACTAGATTGCTGCAGAGCTCCACTATTTGACCAACTGAAAGATATATTTTCACAAGTTTTTTCACTTGGATCTATATCTACATATTCTGAAATCACAATTATAACAATACAAATACTTTTTGTCAAAGTTTAGCATTTTTAGAACTGAAAAAATATCAGTTTTTCAATAATGTTACATTATGATTAGAATCAAACCTGAACAAGATGTTACAAAGAGACAATCTGGAGTATTTAGAGTTTATCAATTATTTCAATCATCTGTTTTTCATATAATTTTAAGTGTGTGTGTCCAGGGTTAGATATTAGATCCCTTATTCCACCCGATACCCAAACCTAACAACTATCTTTAGTCGTTTTAGGGCTGTAGAATATGTTCATGCAGAATATGTGCTTTATAAATACTAATAAACAGCCAATATGTTAACAATAGGCATGCTAATAAGCAACTAGTTAATAGTGAGAATTGCTCCCTAAACTAAAGTGTCACCAAATGTATTTTACAGGTTTTAACCAAAGAATGGAAAATATGGCAAGATAACCAAACATCCATTAGAGTTTGTAACTTTGCGAAACTAAGCCAGTGGGCTTTTAAATGGAAACAATATTTGCTGGTTTTACAGTCACTTCTCTTACTCCATTTGTAGAAAACACAGTTTCTATTGATTTCAAATCCATAGTTTGCTGAGCAATGACCTTTGTTTTTTTCACATTCTGGTTTGCAGGTCTCCATTGAGCAGAGTGTTGTGAGTTTCTGTTGGCTCATTCATGATTCGTGGCTTGTCCTGTTTGCTATCAGTGCGTTCAGCCCCATCCAATGCAGCCGCTTTTTTCAAGCACAGGACATTCTGGAAACTCTTTTTGAAGTTCTCTGACAAGAAAGCGTACAATATTGGGTTCGCACAGCTATTGGCGTATCCTAGCACCACGACGAAGGCAAACATAGTCCTTAAAAAAGGCGTGGTGCTAATGGTGCCTGTGACCGACGTCACATTGAAGATGTAGAAAGGCAGCCAGCAGAACACAAAAACTGCAACCACAATGGACACCATACGCGTCACCCTCTTCTCAGACTGCCTCCGTTTGCCGGAGCTCACCCTGACTGCTGAGGACTTCACCTTGATGATAATGCACAAATAGCAGAGACATATGACCAGCAGAGGCAGGAAGAAGCCCAGGAAGAAGGTGTAGAACATGAAGGCGGTGTAGTAGGTCTCCTGTGGCTCTGGCCACACAATGGTGCAGAAGCATCCATCGGGTTTGGTGATCAGTCCACTGTAGATCACGATTGGGAGGTTGACGATAAGCGACACCACCCACACGACCAGATTAATGGTCTTGGCCACATGGGGCTTCCTCCATTTGGTAGACTTGATGGGATGCACCACAGCGAGGTACCGATCGATGCTCATCACCATCAGACAGAAAATACTGGTGAACTGATTGAGAGAATCCACAGTCATGACTATGCGACACAAAGCCGCACCAAATGGCCAATGCACCTGCGCTAACTGGATAGCGATGAAGGGCAAACCGAGCATGAACAGTACGTCTGCCACCGCCAGATTCAGGATGTAGATATTGGTGACCGTCTTCATCTTGGCGTATCGCAGGATGACGTAGATGACCAGAGCATTTCCACACAGACCGATAGCACACACCACAAAGTACATGAAGGTGATGACGGCCGTGTTAGTTTTGGTCAAGCTCTGGTCCGTCTCATTTCTCAGGCCTTCTTCAGATATGTTGCCGAGCATGATGCCATCGTACATGGGGAGTCCAGACAGATTGCTGGGGAGGTTATTGGGTGAGAACGAAAATGTCCAGGCATCCATTATGTATATCCCTCAGATTCCCAAATCCATTAAGTGTAACTTAAAGCCTGGGGGGGGAAAATATATAGTGGTGAATGAAGTATATACAGTTGTATAAATCCTATACTGTTATCAGTGCTAATACTAATGCAACCAACACAGAATGTCTCTGTTCCAAAACCTAGGATGCTGCCTTGTTTGTAAGAGCCTACATAGGGAGCTTTCCTACTGCCTAAAACATCAACCAAACTAACAGATGTGGAACATTTTACTTTATTCCATGGTCTGTTTGAATACTGGATTCTGATTGGCTGTCAGGTGTGCAGTATAACCGTTTAATGCACAGGGAGTTCCAAGTCAGTTTAATCACCGTTCCATATTAATGCGCTGCTTTAATTGATGCACACTAACCAACACACACACACATATGGAGAGAGAGAGAGGTCGGAGATCGCAGATTGTGCTGCACACACACATAAACTTGTTGTCAACGCTTCCCCGCAATTTTTTTATTTATTTTTTTCTGCACATTATTTATTCATTTTTCAAACATGTTTAAACAAAAAAGTTCAAACAATTACATAATTATGTATTTTCTTTCCCCACCCTGTTCCACAACCTTAAATTAACAGAAAGTGGAATAATAAATAAATAATAAATAAACAAGCAAATACATTATTATATGAATAAATTATTAACAATATTAACAGTGTTTACTATGCAAAATAGCAGGATACATTTCAATATTTTGTTATCAAACAGATATGCTTCCCCGCAATCTTTATTACTAAAATAAAAGATAGATACTAGATCGCTACATTATAATCCCCAGCAACGAGGTGATAAAATCACCTCGCAATATACATGCTATAATTCATTCAAATAAATATGGTCTTACCGCACTATTTGATCTCTGTGTCTGATTTAAAGCTGGCAGAATGCTAGCGCTAACGAGCCGTAACTGATGAAAATAACTGTCATTTTTACCCATTCGGTCAAATGTTGCGCTGCAAAGAGCTATACAAGTTTTAACTTGTTTATAACTTGGCAAATAACCAATTGACCATGGAATAAGCAGGATAATCAAAGGCTAGTCATGCATTAAAGGATTTAATGCACTTAAATCCTCCGCTTCACGTCGGGCGGTTCTTTGCCTCCACGTCGCGCGTTAAAATCCTTTAATGCACAGCTAGCCGTTGATTATCCCTTACTTAACGGCAAGTCAAGTGTTTTATTCAAACTAATTTTTCACAAGTTCCACACAGAAGACTTAGTTAATTAGTTATCGTATACACAGCCGTTCAAAAGTTTGGGATCAGTAAGATTTGTAATGTTTTTTTTAAGAAGTCTCTCTTCAAACTTTTTTATCTAGTTTTGTGAAATATTATTGCAATTTAACATAACAGTTTTCTATTATAATATCCTTTAAAATGTAATTTAATCATGTGATCAAAGCTGTATTTTCAGCATCATTACTCCAGTCTTCAGTGTCACACGATCTTCAGAAATCATAATAATATGCTGATTTATTATCAATGTTGGAAACAATAATGCTGCTTAATATGTTTTGGAAGCTGTGATACTTTTTTCAGGTTTCTTTGATCAACAAAAAGTAAAAAATAACAGTGTATATTAAAAATATAAATGTAGTTTTACAATATACACTACTATTCAAAAGTTTGGGGTTTAATTTTTTCTTCTTTTTTTTATAAATTAATAATGTTATTCAGCAAGGATGTGTTAAATTGATAAAAAGTGATAGTAAAGACTTATATTGTTAAAAATATTTTTTATAAATGCTGTTCTTTTTTACTTTTTATTCATCAAACAATCAAATAAAAATGTGTCAAACAAATATTAAGCAGCACAACAGTTTCAACACTGATAATAAATCAGTATATTATAATGATTTCTGAAGATCATGTGACACTGAAGAATGGAGTAATGATGCTAAAAATTCATTGCTGCGTCACAAAAATAAATTATATTTTAAAGTATGTTAAAACAGGAAACCAATGATAGAAATTGCTAAATTATTTCACAATATTAGTTTTTTTTATTTTTGATCAAATAAATACAGGCTTGATGAGCATAAGAGACTCTATTACTGATTTTGAATGGCAGTGTGTATGTAGCCATTGCTTACTGTATTTAAATTTTCCGATATTTAGGCCAAGCACTAAATTTCCAATCAAGCTGTAATTAAGATGGTAATGTCCTGTAGACTGTAGTTCTTTCACACCAAAGTGTCAAGTCGTTTTTTTTATGTTGTTGTTCTTTACAGCTATACAGTGCACAGTAACCGACTTGGGAGAGCAATGTCCTCTATGTCACAATCACCCCCGGTGGACAAACAGGCTAAAAAAAGCAAAGTAATCAATGTCCCTCTCACATCCAGACCCATTTATGGCTTTCTTTTTTTTAGGGCATGTGTGCATTAATCCTAATATTAACCACTAAATCTCCAGGACTGAAAGTGTCTGTCACTTCACTGACAGTCCAAAGCTGGTCATATCAATGCAAGGCGTTTAATTCGTAGCATTAATTACAGTCTCTTTAGAAAAAAAGCAAGAACTTTTAAGTGGAAAAGTGGATATTCTATCTAGACATGAAGGTAACAATTTTGTGAAGACAATGACGTTGCTTAGTATAACTCTCTCAGAAATGAGAAATAATAGAAACAAGAAAACTGAGTAGAAAATATTCTGAAACAGAAAACAGTGTTGTCTATTAATATCCATTGTGTCTTTGCCGAAATACTTTTAAGTAACAACATAAGCATTCATGTTTAATTTACTGAATTTTCTGATGGACAAAATATTTTAAAAATATACTTTTGGAACAAGCCATTCTTACCTTTATGTTAATGTGTGTTGTACAGTACAGTGGGATCCCGTTCATGGTTCTGCTGAAGAGCACATGTGGAATATCCAAACACATGATCTGATCTGAAACTGAAGAGATTTGAGCCTGTGCCGAGACAAGCCGAGAGAGAGAGAGAGAGAGAGATAAGAGAGACTGTGTATGCATGTATCGAAAAGAGCATTCCTATGCTACTGTGTCTGAGTGAAGTTACTCTATGACTGGTGTTTGTTCATCACTAATGTGTCTGTAAAACATTATTCCATATACATTGTGTATTGTGTAGTATTGATATTGTTTGTGTGCACACTGTGACAACAATGAGTATATGAACCCTTTTGAAAATATCTTCCCTGTTTAAAAAAACAAACAATAGAAACCATCACAGAAATGATAATGGTTTCCGCTACAAATACCATTACAAACATTACTATTTATATCAACTATTAACCATTCCATTAAAAATAGTTCCCTGTATTTGTAGCTTTGAGACATATTTCAATAGGATTTAGTGGTTTTGACAAGCCAGGTGACAAATTACCAGTAGAGACCAGTACAGTTTCCATTAAAACCAACACAAGTCCCATTATAAACAGTAAAACCATTACACATTGTGTGATGGTTTTGATCGTTTGTTTGTTTGTTTTTCAGAAGGGTAGATTTCTGAAATGTATAACTTATAAAATATGGTGTAAAGTCATAATTATAGACAAACACAAGACACTTATTGCGTGGAAGTGTGGGTCACACAAACCAAAAAAGACCTGGGTGTTCATGAATCCACAGTAAGAGTCTTCAAATGTAGAATATTCAGAACTGTTGCAACTCACAAAGACATTTGGCAAAGATCGCCCTAAGAGCAGAGCATCCAGAAGCATGGAGGAAGAGCAGCATGGTTTGGTGCTACTTCGCTGCCTCAGGTCTGGACATTTTACAAGCATTGAAGAACAATTAATTCAAATGTGTACAGTGAACAACGGCTTTGTGTGGTAAATGCTGATCCATGTGAAATCACACACGTGATGGAAATTACCGCTGGTAATAGAACCGGCTTTACTGACAAGATGCGCATTAAATATCGCATGCGATATATCGTGCAGCCCTAATGTGTCTCATTATATTTTACCTAAAAGTACGGATAAACTGAAACAGAATTGTGTGTGTGTGGGAGGGGGGGGGGTGTTCCAAAATTGGTCAAGTCTTATAAGCTAGGGGGGGAAAAAAAATCTTATAAGCTAGGAGGGAAAATCTACAAATTACTAAATGTTAGGGATCACTTACTATTTCCACCCTGTACTCCGAATCATTAATCAGTTGTAATTGTCACAATACATTATGTGTTTTTGCCTATTATTGTGAGTTAAGTTTAAAGGGGTCATCGGATGCCCATTTTGAACAAGTTGGCATGATTTCTTTAGGGTCTTAATTAAAAGCCTATAGTATACTTTGGTTAAAATTTCTTAATGGTAGTGTAAAAAAAACACCTTTTTTTACCTTGTCAGAATCAGCTCTGTTTTCAGCTAGCCGTTTTTTAGTCCAAATTGCTTTAAATGCTAATGAGCTCTGCTGATCTGCCCCTATCTTCCGTGGGGTGACAAGCAGTACTGTTTACTTTAGCCGCGAAACTGTTATCAGGAAAGGCGATTTGCAAAGATTCATAAAAAACGTTATACTCACTTTTTCTGTAGATGAAGCTGGATAACGAATGATTTGCACGAACAGATGCATTTATGTAGATCGGGGATCAGCGTATTCACTTCAAAGTGAAAGTAACGTTAATCCTCTGCGTCTTCAGCGGCTCAGATGTTGGGAGTAACTGACGACTGCTATATTCATTATTACATCCAACAACAAAACATCTTAATCACTTAATCAGAGACATCTTGTCTTCCCCTGCACCGGAGTCAGCTCAATGGCGGACAGCTCTCAGTTAACTCAGGGGGCGGGGCTAAGGTAAGACGGTCCTGCCAATCAACTATCGTGGGAGGGGTCTGTACAGATCTACGTCATTCTGACAGGACTCTCAGAACAGCCTGATTTGAGAAAGGGGATTTTAAAAATGTACACACACTTCCAACACACATTTATGTTCAAACAATTTGAAAAGTTAAATTTGCATCCGATGACCCCTTTGAAACAAGTCAAACGCAGAAACGGCGATTGCAATCGTTTTGTTTTCTCGACTTTCTACAAGAATCAACACACAGCCTCTGTTTAGTGTCATAAGTGGATAATTGACTCTTTAATTTGCGTACCTGTTCTGATTCCCTGTTTCAGTTAGATTAAAGTACAGTATGTGAGCACAGAGTGTAGAAGAGAAAAACAGATATAAAGTGGGCTATTAGACAGAATGCAAATATTACAATGACGCAGTGAATATGCAAATTAGCACATGGTGTCATCTAGCAACATTTAGTGTCTTTTCAAACAGGCTTTGGCCACTTTCCATCGAGAGTATTTGGCAACCGTCGTGACCGGCTTTTTACCTCATTACCAAAGCTTGGAAGGGAAAAGTCACTGCTGAGCTCTTGTGCTGCGGTGCAGCTGCGGCGTCTCTGAATAACTGTGTCCAGCTTATGTAGAACATGCCTTTTATGAGCCGCAGCAGGATTTGTCAGAAGGATTACATCACACAGAACTGGGAGGATTACATCATGTGGCACTAGTCAGCCATGCATCATTTACAGACGTCGTGTAGTCTGGGAAAACAAATCCACGTTAATGTAGTTACCCATTGGGGAAATTAAAGAAAAGACCCGCCCCCCATTTCAATTAAATATTAAATACACGATTATTAAAATTGTATTTATTCAATTTATTTTTATTCAACATTTGTGACAACACTGCAAATAATAATGAGCCGAAAAGAACCCACGCCACACCTCTGTTTATGAATTTGCACTGGCTCTAGAAGCTTGTTTCGCTTTATTGTTCATCCTAAAGAGGTACAAAATCGCTTTCACAGACATTTAAATTAAATGTTCCCATCTGGTGGAATGACCTGCCCAACTCAATCCCAGCAGCTGAGTCCTTAGCCATCTTCAAGAATCGGCTAAAAACATATCTCTTCCATCTTTATTTGACCCTCTGAATCTAGCACTCTCCATTCTAATTTTATTCTTAAAAAACTTGAACCTTTTAGACTTGTAACTGCTTGTTTTCTTTAACAAAAACAACTAACACAACCTTGTCTATTCTTTTTGTATTCTGTTTTCTTTTTATTTGTTCTACAATTAACAAAAAGCAAAATAAGGCCTCTAACACTAGATCATTCTATTCTTTTTCTAGTCTATCTGTTTTCTTTTTGTATTCAATCCGTTTTATTTATTATATAATTTAAAAACTAGCTATGTGTACTGCGTTAAGCTAACTGAGACTTGTTATAGCACTTGCATACCATTGCTCTTTTGTTGATTTTGATTGCTTCCATTGTCGCTTTGGACAAAAGCATCTGCTAAATTACTAAATGTATTAGTAATAATAACGAAATCAGATTGTTTATGTCTTCCTACCATTTTGTAGTAAGGTTGGAAATTATACTACTTTCAATTCATATGTGCATGTAATATGTTGGTTCAAAATCTGGTGGAGGTTGTGCAAATCAGTATGTTCACTTAATGTGACACAAGTACATCAATCTGTTATAAAAGGGTTATACTGTAAATTGACTTTTTCAGGACACAATTCTTATATTTGGAGAATGAAACTGCCACCAATTCTTCCATTTGGAAAAACTAGGTGTCACACAGTGTTGGCAGCTATAATAGCAGAGTGTTCTCAAGACCCATAATTGTGTCCACTGTGGAGGGAAATGTAAAAGCCTAGAGTGACAGCTAGCAGGTTTTATGAGCGTTCTCGTGTGTGAGGGAAGACATCCAGGCAGGAAATGGGAAGACAGATACTCAAAGGGTTAGTTCAACCCTCAATTGAAACGGTCATCATTCACTTGAAATGAAAACGGAAACACTTAGGTGCTGGAATGTTACTCTAAATCTTTACTGATGAAAGTTTCTTTATCACCTATGTATACTCTGTAGAGTGCAGAGATGCATTCACTTCTGGATGATATACATGGTTTTTATCCACCGACTGATCTGCAGTCTCTGCAGTAATCCCCTTGAAAAACTCTCCCACACTCATAATTGGACATTGCATGACAAAAAATGAACAACAATCACATTAAACATTATCATCTAATATTATATGATACATTCTTCCACCTTCAATCCAATGACAGCTGAATATTCTGAATGAATATGGATGATAATGTTGTTTATTTTAAATGCGCGCTACAGTTTCGTTTTGTGAATGCAAATGCAGAGTGCTTTGAAATACTGAGGAGTTTTTGGAAAATGTATTTTAAAAGTTGCTGTGTGGACTATTCTATTAAAGTTAAAACTATATAAAAAAAATGTGTTATTGTTCTTGGTTTGAGGGGGCCTTAAATAAATTTCAAAGCAAGCTTAAATCGTTTATGAAATATTGCACTGCAAAGCAGCAGTAACAGCAAAAAAACCAAATCAATTGTATCTTATTCTTAAATTATGATACTCCAAATGCGGTTGTGCGATCAGGAGTAATGCTGATGAAGGTTATAATTATGTTGTATACATTCAGCTTTTTAACCAAGGTAGTGGTTATATTTAGGTATAGAGTAGGATTAAGGAATTTAAAGTATGTTCATGCAGAAAAACACATTAACGTGCTTTATAAGTACTAGTACCTGCTTTCTACTTTGTGAAGTTCAACAATCTTTTGCTACACATAATAACTCTGTTCTTTGGTTTGTTTTTTGTGATGGATGATTAAAAAAATGTGGCTTTTGTGTTACCTGTTGTGTAAGTTTATATTGAGTCATGGCAGGACAATTTCATGTTTGTAGTAACCCCTGTGTGCTAAATATGTAAATATGAATATACTTCAGAGATATTTATATCATTAGAGTTTCCAGGGATCTAATTATTGGGTCCAATGTGTGTTGGAGAAAACTATTTATTTCATAATGTGATTTTCCTTCAACTTTCAATTGTTTTACTTCAATTAAATGATAAATGTGATCCTGGAGCACAAAATCAGTCTTAAGTCGCATGGGTATATTTGTAGCAATAGCCAACAATACATTGTATGGGTCAAAATTATCAATTTTCCTTTTAAGCCAAAATTCATTAGGATATTAAGTAATGATCATGTTCCATGAAGATATTTAGTAAATTTTCCAATTTAAATATATCAAAATAAAAATTTTGATTAGTAATATGCATTGTTAATTAAGTCGCTGGGGTATATTTGTAGCAATATCCAAAAATACATTGTATGGGTCAAAATTATCGATTTTTCTTTTATGCCACAAAATCATTAGGATATTAAGTAAAGATCATGTTCCATGAAGATATTTTGTAATTTTCCTAATTTAAATATATCAAAATTAAATTTTTGATTAGTTATATGCATTGTTAAGAACTGCATTTAGACAACTTTAAAGGCGATTTTCTCAATATTTAGAATTTTTTGCACCCTCAGATTCCAGATTTTCAAATAGTTGTATCTCAGCCAAATATTTTCCTATTCTAACAAACCATCCATCAATGGAAAGCTTATTCATTCATTTCACAGGGTCACAAATAATGAAACATCAAAAGGATAAACAGTTCAGATTTCAGAGCCCTCTTTGCTAATATTTACCAAGGGTGCCAATAAATTTGAGCTGCAATATAATGCAAGTAAACATTTATTTAAATAGCAAATTTCAAAACAAAGTTACAAAGTGCTTTTCAATAAAAAATATCAGTACAGTAACAAAAAAAACAAACATCAAAATTAAGAAAAAACCATACGATAAAAATGAGTCTTAAGAAGAGACTTAAAAGAAGATACAGTAGTAGCCTGCCTAATATACCCAGGCAGGGTGTTCAACAGCTTAGGCGCACGGATGGCAAAAGTGTGGTCACCTTTGTTAACAAGTTGGGTCTACACGCTGCGTAGAATTTCTGTAAATGCGGTTGTCACTACCTGCATTTTTCAGGAGTTACTGTGGTTGTCACTCCCCTATTTTAGTGAATTATGTGTGTACAGAATGCGATTAGAGAGTAAAAGGTGAACTGACAACCGAATTTAACTGCAGTGTGTACGTGGCCGTAGTCATTTTACATATATTATGCAGTTAAGCAACCATTGCATTATGTCATTGCTATTGTTGAAGAGAATAGTATTCTGTAGAGGTGTTCTGCTATGTCTGAGATCTAATATGTATGTCATATGTTTTATATCTGAAATATTAAATAAAGAATTAGGAATGCTAAGCTATGCCAGAGAGATTGAAAGGCAAAAAAGATAGAGTGTACTTTGTGCCACACTCAACTATAACCTCGAATCACCCTAGAGGCAAGGAAAAATCCATAGCAGCTGGCTGGTGTTTGGATCAGCCCTTTATGGACTGATATCTCTTCAAGCAGATCAATACACACAATGCATTCGGTTTGGAAAATGCATGAAAGCTCTACAGCCCTTAGATATACTTAGGCTTCAGCAACAGACTTGTTTGATTTCAAAACCTAGATGAAAGCAATCGTCTCTGTTTACCTTTTTCATACACATTTCAGGTCTTATTGTAAATTATTCATGAGTGCATGTTAGGGCTGCCACTAACGACTATTTTTATTTCGATTAATCTAATGACTAATTTATGGATTAATCAACTAATCTAAACGATTAATTTCCCACATAAAAAAATCTAAATATTCATTTAGATTTAAATTTCTATACTGTTTCAATTTAACCATTAAAACAGTATAGAAAAATTAAAATGGAAAAAACTGAATTTAGAAATAAAACTGATTTCATAGGGCCCTATAAAATTACAATATTTTTTTGTGGTAATACAAATAGATGTAAGTTATCAATAGCTTTTAAAAAGACTTAAAATATGTATTTTAAGTCTTTAAATGACTTAAAATACATATATAATAGCAATGATGCAATAATAATTAGTTCAAATAAAGTATCAAAAGCAAGAAATCATATGGATTTATTGAACAAATCTGTTAAAATACATAAACAGTAAAGCTAATCAACAAAGGCCTGGCCGCCTGATAATTATTTCTACATATTACTGCGAGATCTAATCCTTGTTTAATATTGACCAAGCACAATTCAAATATCCACTTAATCTTTAATATTTGTCAATTTCATTAGGAAAGAAATGTTATAGCCGCTGTAATTAGATGAATATGTGGACATCAAAATGTGTAACTCAGAGTGAGTGTTTGAGCTTTTATTTTGAAATCGCGATGCATCCTGTGCTTGCGTGGGTTTATAAATGATTTACCTTATAAATCTGATGAAATGGCGCACGTTGCATTCCCAGATGAATGTTATAATAAACACAAACTTACAACAACACGCAGCGATGGAGTTTGAGACGCTCCACGTGTAAAAAAGAACAGTTTCCGTGAACGGAGCCCACTGTGTGACGCACGCACTTAACCTACACGCATGTGAATAATTAAAGCGCATATATTTAATTAAATCATAGCGTTTGTGAATTCGCAATTATGCTTAATTGTGATTTTTAAATGGGTTTAATATATCATGCAGCCTTGGAAAACAGTCTAATAATATGTTTTATGGATTCTCGTCCATGAAATGCATCACTTCCGGTATTTTGCCGGTTAGTCGACGTGAGCAAAATTAAGTCGACGATTTTTAAAATTCGACTAGTCGCGACAGCCCTACTGCATGCCATTCAAAAGAAAACTGTATGGGGCACTGCTGGATGTTATTGTGAAGTGTAATTTGTAGAACATTTATTAGCATTACATAAGAGTTGTAACACATACATGAATCTATTAAACTATAAAAACCACATGAACATGTCTGCCATTTCCTTCTGTATACAGAAGAAAATATTTCCCAAATGCAAATTTTAATTGCAATTTCATAGACCTGCACAAACCATCAATTATTAATTTAACCCTCACATGAAATTATATTAAACGTACCAGTCAGTCAAGAATCTGAATGTATATTTCTTGTAGTTGGGATTTAAGTCTGTGACGTCCTTTGCTGTAGGATTGGTACAGGTTTTGTGATGAACCAGTTTCACACCCTACAAAAGTCATCTTAGAGGAAACAACTTAAAGCTAAACCTGCAAACACACAAAACACTTTAAAAATTGTGGCGCTCTCTCCCTCATATAACCTGTGACTATTTTATAAATTAAGGCTAAAGAAATTTGGATGTTTATCGATTACAATTTTTAATTATTTATGCCTGCATTGCTCTGTTTCAGTGCAGCTAAACACAGAGGGAACAACTGCCATAGAGCTCCGGCAGTCACGTGACCCATTCTGACCCAGGCAAAAACTGCTGGGAGCGAATATGAAATGAATGGCGCTAGCATAAGTTTCAAGGCTACAGAGTTCACTGTGCACTTTAATTCAAAATTACGGTGGCCGAGAGAGCTCAACACGCTGCAACTTCAGAAAACACATGCAAATAGAAAAAGCACCAGCAAATCAAGAAAACATTTTCATCATTTTGACAGCAGATGGTGCAAATGCTCACAACACAAACAAATAAAGAAACACACTGCAAATGCTCACAACACAAACAAATACATTTTATTTGCAGCGCGTTTCTTTTTCGGTTGTGTTGTGAGCATTTGCAGCGTGTGTGTTGTCAAATTTGACGAAAGTTTTTTCTTAATTTGCAGGTGTTTTTTTCTATTTGCAGCGCGTTGAGCTCTCTTGGCCACCGTACAAAATACATAGACCTGTACATAGCAAAACTTAATAGATTAAACATAACAGACCCCTATAATGCCCTCGGGGTGCTTTTAACGTGTATTAATATATGAACGGAAAGATTTCCTGACCTCCAGTATCCTGATATGTACAACTACCTCATCAACTTTCCCTCCTAACGTTACTCTGGAGACTCTTTAAAAGCCTAAAAAAGTCTGCAGGGTACAAATGGACGCAATCTAATTTTTTGATGAATATTCAGGAGTCTGCTAAAACCACAGACCTTAAAAATGTCGTCACTGGAAGAGGGTACGTTAAGTCAACTGTGCTGTTAACTAAATTAATCAAATGAACCCTAGCTGTCCTAGGTAGTCAGCATAATTATATCACTGTGAGTACAGTAGACATCATAAATGTCATGAAATCTTACCCGTTTAATCCCAAATGTTGTTGTGCTAAGTTAACCGTTTTAGTCATCTATCGAATACGGTAAAATTATTTCCCCTTTGCTTTATGGGACAACTGTGTATATAAAAAAATGCATATTTTCAATTAAAGATAACTTATAGATTTAATATGGGCTGCTTTTGGTGCTGGACTCTTTTTTGGTCATTTTGTGTTTTACGAATAAGGTAGGCTACAAGTTTAAGAAGCTTACTTAGATGTAAAAAATGTTTTCTCTATTTTGTAGTGAAAGACGGTTTCCCTTATTGATCACGTCTCGGCTAGATTGCATGTTTTCTTGCGTGGCTGGATGTTGGACTCATGAAAAGTAATCACGTTGTTTGTATTTTCCAAAATATAAATTTACTGTAGTCAAAACACGGACTGGATTGGCATTATAAGCGCAAGTGCTGCTTAGTGTGAAGCGGGAGCAGCCAGCCGGCAGATGAGTCTTCCTTGAACAGTTATGTTTAGGACCCTCTGATTTACTTAACGAATACTTAAGACACAAAATTCATGCGTTTATGACCTCAAGGTTAGATTATTATAATGCTTTATTAGGTGGTTGTTCTGCACGCTTAATAAACAAACTACAGATGGTCCAAAATGCAGCAGCTAGAGTTCTTACTAACCAGGAAGTATGACCACATTAGTCCGGTTCTGTCAACACTGCACTGGCTCCCTATTAAACATCGTATAGATTTTAAAATCTTGTTAATTACATATAAAGCCCTGAATGGCTTAGCTCCTCAGTACTTGAGCGAGCTCTTATCGCATTATAGTCCTCCACGTCTGCTACGATCTCAAAACACTGGCCATTTGATAATACCTAGAATATCAAAATCAACTGCCGGCGGCAGATCCTTTTTCTATTTAGCACCCAAACTCTGGAACAATCTATCTAACACTGTTCGGGAGGCAGACACACTGCAGTGTGTGTGATATAACACACTCTTGTCAGTTTAAATCTAGATTAAAGACCCATCTCTTTAACCTGGCATACACATAGCACACTAATACGCTTCTAATATTCAAATCCGTTAAAGGATTGTTTGGCTGCATTATTTAGGTCAACCGGAACCGGGAACACTTCCCATAAAACACAATATACTTGTTATATGTTAATGTTACAGTATAAAAATGACTAAGATTGTTTTGCATGAGTAGCCATATGCTGTAACCACTTGGATTTATGTAAATATTTACAGTAAAATCATATTTTTAGTTTTACTAATTGCATATTGCAGATCATTCTGTATTTTGTTTTAGTTTAAGAACAGGAAACACATCTGAAACATTTAACCCTAAGCATCTAGCATACCATTAAACTGTGTGTGGTTCAATCTTTCTCATCAACCCGTGATTGATTAGCCATGTCTCTATTTGACACTAAATAACAACAACATAAAATGTTTTCTTTCATTAGTTAACTGTCCTAATTAAATTAATTATTACGGTGGCTCATTAGTGCACAACACAATAAAATCTCTACCATGCAGTGGAACCAAGCCACAATACAACAAAATTAGCACAACACTATGTAAACAAGCCACAACACAATGGAAATAAGCCACAACTCATAAAAACTAACACAACACAACGGAAATAAGCCACAACACAACAAAAAAGCAAAACACAACTAAAACAAGCCACAACTCAATGGCAACAAGACACAAAATAACAAAACTAGCACAACACAACGGAAACAAACCACAACACAACAAAACTAGCACAATACAACTGAAACAAGCCTCAACACAATGGAAACAAGCCACAACACAACGGACACAAGCCACAACAAAACAAAACTTGCACAGCACAACAAAAACAAGCCACAATACAACAAAACAAGCACAACACAACTGAAACAAGCCTCAACACAACAAAACTAGTACAACACAACAAAAACAAGCCACAACACAATGGAAACAAGCCACAACATAACAAAATTAGCACAATGCAACTGAAATGAGACATAACACAACAAAACTAGTACAACACAACGGAAACAAGCCACAACACAACGGAAACAAGCCACAACAAAACTAGTACAACACAACAGAAACAAGCCACACAACACAACGGAAACAAGCCACAACAAAACTAGTACAACACAACAGAAACAAGCCACACAACACAACGGAAACAAGCCACAACAAAACTAGCACAACACAACGGAAACAAGCCACAACAAAACTAGCACAACACAACAGAAACAAGCCACAACACAACGGAAACAAGCCACAACACAACAAAACTAGCACAACACAACAGAAACAATCCACAACACAACATAACGGAAACAAGCAATATGGACACACGCCATGTTCAGAACTTTTAATAAACTACAGAACAGCGCGAGCCGGAAGCGGCACGCCTCACGCAGGCAGGGCTTATGAGCTCTGAGAACGGACACTGCACTAGTGATACAAAACACACAGGTCTGTTAATAAATACTTTTAATAAGGTAACCAAACAACGAAAAATAAATTAACAAAGTTCAATAAACTATTATTAATATAGGACACGGTAGCATACTTTCAATAACAGCATCACACATTTTAAATTAACGAACAGTTTAAATAAAATTTAATTTATTTCCTTATATAAAATAAAACAAACTGTAATTGGCTAAATAAAACAAGGTAATGTTAGGCTGGCTAGACAGCTCACATTTCAATAAACAAACTATTTCTTTACAAAGTCAAACTTTCAAATAAATCACAATCAGGTTGCAAGCTAGCGAAGCTATCCACTTAGTCTACATACACTCTTTTCATGTTGTGTGCATCTCCCACACAGCTGAGGTCTTTGGCATTTGTGTCTTCTCTTCCAGATGAACTGAATCATGATGGTCAAGACGTTCACTCCTGGGCGATTAATATTAAAGCGCGAATGAGAACCATTTCACAGGGGATGCCAGGTGTTCGAGAAAAAAAGAAGAAAACAATATTAGAATCTCAAAATTGAAAATCGGATGCCACCCCACCGAACGAATAATCGAATATTCTGGTCCAGCCCTAAAAACTGCAATGGAAACAGTACATCTTTCCGCATTTACAGATCACTTGTCGTGGGTAAAAGTCACATGCTCATTCTTTGATGTACTATTACCTCAAAGAAACACCTCATACCTGGCTGCTTTCAAATATAAGGGGCTTTCCTTGCCATTAATGCTTGAATAACTCCTTATTTACACTGCAGCGCATTACGACTCTGACATGGCCACCAGCCACTCTTGTCAATACTTTTGTTTATCCAACTTTTTCCTGAGTAACCGATGAGTAATCTTTCTCTTTGGCTCTCAACGGAGGTGGTCGCTTTCTCTCCTCGTCCTCACCCTTATCTTCCCTGCTTTGCTCCCTTGTCTCGTGAGAGACTCTCTCTGCACTGCTCTCCAAACTAAAATATTATGGATTAACTGGTCTCTTAATGCAATTGACACTATCGAAACTTGGGTTTCGGGGAACCTGACTGCCCTGACGGAACGTTCGCAGCCGGCTATACGATGGCGCGTGGGAGAGGTGGCGAATCGTGTGTCTTGCGGCTCTTTCCGTGGAGGACATTGATATCTACCTTTTCGGAACCATGATAACAGGTATTTTGCTGATTGGATTAGGCTTTGCCCTGGGTTATCGAAGAATTCAGAAAACGGGAACAGCTGTCCAAAGCCCCACAAGGCTGCCCGTATGATTGAAGCTGTGGGAAGAGCGGTCAGCATTGAGACTGAGACTATAATCGCAATATGAATTCTACCAAGGAGAAGTTCACGGCTTTACAAAGGGAAATTGATTAAAATGAGACCAAAATGGACAAAAACGGACAGAGAGTAGCCTGCAAAAATTGGAATGTTTACTCGCCCCAAAGACAAAACAATCTTATCATTTTCTGGCTCCCCTACAGTGGCCTTGGCAAGGCTGTTGCTGCAATCTACCCCGGGTGTGCAATGCAGTTAGACGCTCTTGCGTTCCTCCCCCACCCTACAGACATTGCCCCCCCCCGACCATTCGCCTCTGTTCGCCTCGATCCGCTGGCCTGGTCAAGCGGGTCTGACCAGCGCCGGATCAGTGGCTGCGGGATCAGATGGCTGCTTGCTGGGCCGGATTCACTTCCCCTGTGGCTATGTCGTGTATGTGCTTTTGTGTTGCTGAGGTGTTTTTCCTGTTCTCACACTGTACTCCCCAAGGAGCATAGTCTGGGAGTTATTTTTTTCTCCTCACTTTCCTCATGTAAATGCTGTATTTTTCTTCAATTCTACTTGCATTTCACTACTGATTATACTTGTATGATTGTGTATGTGACGAATAATAAAGAACCTTGAGCACCACCATGATGGATTCTAACTTCCGTTTTGGGTGCTCTTGTGTTCCGGTCTTAATTTAAAATACTGTGTGTAAAATAATAAAATAATGTGTACTCTTATCATTTTGTAGACAAAATCCCACGAACTTCGCCCCTTTGGCAGTTGCATATATGTGCACACATCTGTTTTCAATGCAGCTAACCTTGTGTCGCTTCACGTCTTCCCACTTATTAAACTATGACAGTTGAGTTACTGCAAAACAAAAATGGTCATTGGAAAAAAATACATACATTTGACCAAAAACACCAGAGAGACCGGAAATGTTAAGCACCTTTCCAGTCAGGTGAGAAAAAGGTGGATACCAGCCACGTTGTGGCATGTTTCAGATCAGAAGCGGCTCTCCACACTGCTTTGCTAAAGATATACGTCTGCATCTCTTTCAGTTAAAAATAATAGCTAGTGCGGTGGTTGCGATATACATAGGATTCAATATTTGTATTCTTCACATACACAATTATACAGAATATAACTAGCAGTGAAATGTAAGTCAGGTCCACTCCATGGACAGTGCAATTATATCTAACACAAACACAAGAGAATATACATAAATATAGGTATGAATAAAATGAAGTAAAAAAATAAAGAAGAATAAAATGTGCAATACAATAAAATGTGCAGTATACTGTAGACTTAATAAATAATAGTATAAGCAGGGATGTGCAAGAAGAATGTGCAAACAGGTTGTACAGGGTATATACATAGCAGCTATATGGATGGTGGAGAATAATGAATATCTTACTTATTATTAAATGGAGTCATGTTGATATCATGAGACCGAGTTTGAGTTTAGGAGCCTGATGGCCTGGGGCAAGAATTCTCCTCCTAAGTCTCTCAGTTTTTGCCATCATGCTCCTGAAGCGCTTGCCAGATGGCAGTAAAATGAAGAGACGTTACCAGGCTGATTTGAGTCCTTGATGATTTTAGCAGCTCTGCTTTTGCAGCGGCTAAAATAGTGGCTAAAAACGCAGATAACATGAACTCCGCTACCAAAGGAGGAGACGGAGCCATGACATCAAAGCAACTAAAACTTGATTGATACATTGTTCAGTATTATATTGGGAGCACTTCTTGTTAAACTGTTTACTTTTGTGAGGAAGAAAATACTTCAAGTAAGCTAGTATGTCTACCAGTTGTGAAGTTGTGTGACAGTTTTATAATTTTAATTTGCACTACAAAGTGTGTAATGTTATGTACAGGTGCTGGTCATATAATTAGAATATCATCAAAAAGTTGATTTATTTCACTAATTCCATTCAAAAAGTGAAACTTGTATAATGTATACATTCATTCCACACAGACTGATATATTTCAAGTGTTTATTTATTTTAATTTTGATGATTATAAGTGACAACTAATGAAAACCCCAAATTCAGTATCTCAGAAAATTAGAATATTGTGAAAAGGTTCAATATTGAAGACACCTGGTGCCACACTCTAATCAGCTAATTAACTCAAAACACCTGCAAAGGCCTTTAAATGGTCTCTCAGTCTAGTTCTGTAGGCTACACAATCATGGGGAAGACTGCTGACTTGACAGTTGTCCAAAAGACGACCATTGACACCTTGCACAAGGAGGGCAAGACACAAAAGGTCATTGCAAAAGAGGCTGGCTGTTCACAGAGCTCTGTGTCCCAGCACATTAATAGAGAGGCGAAGGGAAGGAAAAGATGTGGTAAAAAAAAGTGTACAAGCAAGCAGCTGGAGTCAGTGCTTCAAGAACCACTACGCACAGACGTATGCAAGACATGGGTTTCAGCTGTCGCATTCCTTGTGTCAAGCCACTCTTGAACAACAGACAGCGTCAGAAGCGTCTCGCCTGGGCTAAAGACAAAAAGGACTGGACTGCTGCTGAGTGGTCCAAAGTTATGTTCTCTGATGAAAGTAAATTTTGCATTTCCTTTGGAAATCAGGGTCCCAGAGTCTGGAGGAAGAGAGGAGAGGCACAGAATCCATGTTGCTTGAGGTCCAGTGTAAAGTTTCCACAGTCAGTGATGGTTTGGGGTGCCATGTCATCTGCTGGTGTTGGTCCACTGTGTTTTCTGAGGTCCAAGGTCAACACAGCCGTATACCAGGAAGTTTTAGAGCACTTCAAACTTCCTGCTGCTGACCAACTTTATGGAGATGCAGATTTCATTTTCCAACAGGATTAAGCACCTGCACACAGTGCCAAAGCTACCAGTACCTGGTTTAAGGACCATGGTATCCCTGTTTTTAATTGGCCAGCAAACTCGCCTGACCTTAACCCCATAGAAAATCTATGGGGTATTGTGAAGAGGAAGATGCGATATGCCAGACCCAACAATGCAGAAGAGCTGAAGGCCACTATCAGAGCAACCTGGGCTCTCATAACACCTGAGCAGTGCCACAGACTGATCGACTCCATGCCACGCCGCATTGCTGCAGTAATTCAGGCAAAAGGAGCCCCAACTAAGTATTGAGTGCTGTACATGCTCATACGTTTCATGTTCATACTTTTCAGTTGGCCAAGATTTCTAAAAATCCTTTCTTTGTATTGGTCTTAAGTAATATTCTAATTTTCTGAGATACTGAATTTGGGGTTTTCATTAGTTGTCAGTTATAATCATCAAAATTAAAAGAAATAAACACTTGAAATATATCAGTCTGTGTGGAATGAATGTATACATTATGCAAGTTTCACTTTTTGAATGGAATTAGTGAAATAAATCAACTTTTTGATGATATTCTAATTATATGACCAGCACTTGTATATTTATTATTTATTTATTTTTGGTACATTTCTTAAGAAGCATAATTTATATTTAGATATATTTGTTGGCCAGTTGTGGTCTGTGCAATAAATTTTAACAGTTCTAAACCATCTATTGTGTTTTATTGTTCCACTTTAGTAATGATAATATTTACAAAAATATATTCAATTTGATAGGTGTCTCTCACATTGTCCCACAGCAACATTAAAATAGTGTAAATTAGTGTACAATGTTTTATAATTTATTCTATTTAGTGTCCATTTCATTCATTTAACATGTTTAATATTGGGAGCATCCAAGTTATTTGACATAATAAATATATATATATATATATATATATATATATATATATATATATAAGTAACGTAATAGTTACTTTCCCTGGTAATTAGTTACTTTTATAATGATGTAACTCAATTACTATTTGTGAGAAGTAACTAGTAACTATAACTAATTACATTTTTAAAGTAACGTGCCCAACACTGGAGAGGACACGCAGTCATGTGTGTAGAGAGAGTAGAGACTCAGGACACAACCCTGTGGGGCTCCTACGTTCAGGGCGATGGAGTTGGAGGTGAACTGGCCTACTTTCACCACTTGAGGTCTGCCGGTGAGGAAATCTTGAATCCAGTCGCAGAGTAAAGAGTTTAGGCCGAGGTCTGAGAGTTTAACAGCTAGATAGATGGGGACTATAGTATTGGTCATAAACATAAACCTAGCAACAAGTTGTCATGACTTATCGGAAGAGGAAAAAAGTACTTTTAATTACATAACATCGGTTAATGGAAACTGCATCATTTTGCAATAGGTTTTTTAAAGCAACATTTAGAAAATATATCAACAGTTTTGCACAAATCTGTAATGCAAACACACATGCTGGTTTCTACTGAAAGTGTTGCTGGTGCTTTGATCTTTTTTATCCTTCTGTAGGATAACATGGATTTATTACGGGTTTAAAAAAATAAAAAATAATTATTTCTTGAATATTATAATACCCCCATGGATTACATGCTTTGCTGGAGAGAACTGTGCACACAAACCACCCACAATAATCAACTTTACACAACCTGACACGAAGCATTTGAACTGAATTAAAAACGGACAGATGTTCTGTGTCTGTCCTGATTTCTTACACTTACAGATAAGCTGTACTCAAAAGCTTTCATTGTATGCGGTGTTATATTGTCTATCACAGGGTTATGTTTGGTTTAGAAGGCACAGTGGTTTATTACTGTGACATACAGCAGTGTGGTGTGTACAGCTAGTCTGTAATGCTAAATTCACCTCAGCTGACTTGTGATCTCAAATACTCTCTTCAAGTGCACCTGGGAAAATTATTACAATATATCACATCTTTCAAGTCAAAAACATCACACCGAAGCAGTCTAAAACAAAAAAGTTATATTTTTAACAATAAACCCCAATAACCACATCTGAATTAACAATTATGATCATTATGATTCATTACAGACAGATTGTCTGTCTGTCACTCACTGATTTCTCTAAATTTTAGATGTATTTTATGATATCAGTACTAATCATATCAGTGTTTTTGCAGTGTTTCACATCCACATGCTCATTGCAACATCACAACTCATGTATCTAGATTTCTGAGTTTCCCACCACGACGTCTCTCGGTTAATAATGTCTGAGCTGCAATCTTGCATCTATCCCTGTTTTACACAATCATGCCATTTCTCTGTTCTCTGTCCTTGAGCCAGTGGGTGAACCTTACAATAGCATGACAAATAATCTGGTTGATCCTCTTAAACAGGCAACAATTTTTTTCAGTGCTTCGAACAGCTTAAACATCACATACGTTTAATGGTTAAATGCATTAAGGAAAAGTATCAATACTTGTTGGTCAAATGAAGACACTGGTCAGTCAGTGAGTTGCATACATCCAGCTCCTGTTTTGTCAGAGAAACACCAGAGCATTCACAAAAAGCAGCTCAATCCTTTTTCTCTCTATAAAACATGTTTTTGCCACCATTAATTTGAAATTATTTTTGTGTGAATAAAAATGAACGTAACTTTTCCAGAAACGATCAAAAATGCTATTACAAAAGAATAAAAACACAATGAAAATTAAAATAATTAACTGATTTTCAAAGATTCGTTTTCGCAAATTGTGTATTTTGAATGCGTTGCCACAAATTTCGTTTACGCTTCGCAAATTTTAGTTTGCTGTTTTGGCACAAACCTCTAGGGGGGGTGGGCATAACAGTGATCCACTCTGATTGGCTAGTGAGCTTTTGATGGACAGCTGGGCTACGTTCAGCCCCCAAAAAACGGTGCAAACGTTTATTAAACGGAAACGGTGGTGCGTTGAACACCCTGTTCTAATGACGCAAGAGTTGCAACTATGGCAGCTGAGAAGGCCATTCTTTGTGTTCTTTTAGAACAGTGTTCTGATCACTGTTGTTGTGCTATGCTATTGTAATATTTATCATTATAATCAGAGGAGCATAGAAAAGTTTATGAAAGTGTCACTCCACAATACAATAGCAAAATGTATAAATATGTATATTATTTTTATGTTACATTAATCAGTATTTAACACACCTTCCTAAGGAAAGGATATGGACCAGAATGTATTGCAATTACTACATGATATTTAGACATTCTTAAAGAAGTTCCAGATTTATTCTTGTGCTTTTATTATTTCAGTTATTTGGCCTTCTAAAGGGGAAATGGAGACGACTGAAGTACTTGCCCATGGAAGACCTTAAAAAAGTACCAGTGGTTATCACAGCTGCATGTGTTCTACACAATTTCCTCTTGAGGGAGGAAGGCCACCAAATGGAGGATTGTGAAGAGGTGGATGGTAACAATGACAATGATTGTCAAGCAGGACAACCGGAAAATACTTAAAGTCAAAGAAAAAGGGATGAACTTGCTTTATTTTTGGTGGAGGGTGATTAAAGTTGCAGTTTAACAAAACAAATTGTGTTCACCTAAGTTTTCAGATGTTTTTGTTTTTGTTTTAGAGCCAGTCGAGTGGATGCGCTCACCACACACCAGCAACAGGTGGAGAGGAGAGAGAGTCATAGAGCCAATCAAGTGTATACGCTCACCACACACCAGCTACAGGTGGAGAGGAGAGAGAGTCATAGAGCCAATCAAGTGTATGCGCTCACCACACACCAGCTACAGGTGCAGAGGAGAGAGAGTCATAGAGCCAGTCGAGTGGATGCGCTCACCACACACCAGCTACAGGTGGAGAGGAGAGAGAGTCATAGAGCCAATCAAGTGTACGCGCTCACCACACACCAGCTACAGGTGCAGAGGAGAGAGAGTCATAGAGCCAGTCGAGTGGATGCGCTCACCACACACCAGCTACAGGTGGAGAGGAGAGAGAGTCATAGAGCCAATCAAGTGTATACGCTCACCACACACCAGCTACAGGTGGAGAGGAGAGAGAGTCATAGAGACAATCAAGTGTATGCGCTCACCACACACCAGCTACAGGTGGAGAGGAGAGAGAGTCATAAAGCCAATCAAGTGTATGCGCTCACCACACACCAGCTACAGGTGGAGAGGAGAGAGAGTCATAGAGCCAATCAAGTGTATGCTCTCACCACACACCAGCTACAGGTGGAGAGAGTCATAGAGATAATCATGTGTATGCGCTCACCACACACCAGCTGCAGGTGGAGAGGAGAGAGAGACATAGAGACAATCAAGTGTATGCGCTCACCACACACCAGCTACAGGTGGAGAGGAGAGAGAGTCATAGAGCCAATCAAGTGTATGCTCTCACCACACACCAGCTACAGGTGGAGAGGAGAGAGAGTCATAGAGCCAATCAAGTGTATGCTCTCACCACACACCAGCTATAGGTGGAGAGGAGAGAGAGACATAGAGACACTCAAGTGTATGCGCTCACCACACACCAGCTACAGGTGGAGAGAGTCATAGAGCCAATCAAGTGTATGGTCTCACCACACACCAGCTACAGGTGGAGAGGAGAGAGAGTCATAGAGACAATCAAGTGTATGCGCTCACCACACACCAGCTACAGGCGGAGAGGAGAGAGAGACATAGAGACAATCAAGTGTATGCGCTCACCACACACAGGCTACAGGTGGAGAGGAGAGAGAGTCATAGAGTCAATCAAGTGTATACGCTCACCACACACCAGCTACAGGTGGAGAGGAGAGAGAGACATAGAGCCAATCAAGTGTATACGCTCACCACACACCAGCTACAGGTGGAGAGGAGAGAGTCATAGAGACAATCAAGTGTACGCGCTCACCACACATCAGCTACAGGTGGAGAGGAGAGAGAGACATAGAGCCAATCAAGTGTATGCTCTCACCATACACCAGCTACAGGTGGAGAGGAGAGAGAGTCATAGAGACAATCAAGTGTATGTGCTCACCACACACCAGCTACAGGTGCAGAGGAGAGAGAGTCATAGAGCCAATCAAGTGTATGTGCTCACCACACACCAGCTACAGGCGGAGAGGAGAGAGAGACATAGAGACAATCAAGTGTATGTGCTCACCACACACCAGCTACAGGTGGAGAGGAGAGAGAGTCATAGAGACAATCAAGTGTATGCACTCACCACACACCAGCTACAGGTGGAGAGGAGAGAGAGTCATAGAGTCAATCAAGTGTATACACTCACCACACACCAGCTACAGGTGGAGAGGAGAGAGAGAGACATAGAGCCAATCAAGTGTATGCGCTCACCACACACCAGCTACAGGTGGAGAGGAGAGAGAGTCATAGAGACAATCAAGTGTATGCGCTCACCACACACAAGCTACAGGTGGAGAGGAGAGAGTCATAGAGCCAATCAAGTGGATGGGGATTATTGGGAGGCCATGATTGACAAGGGCCAGTGGTGGGAATTTGGCCAGGATACCGGGGTCACATCCCTACTCTTTACGAGATGTGCCATGGGATTTTTAATGACCACAGCGAGTCAGGACCTCGGTTTAACATCTCATCCGAAAGACGGTGCTTTTTGTCAGTATAGTGTCCCCGTCACTATACTGGGGCATTAGGACCCACACAGACCACAGAGTTAGCACCCCCTGCTGGCCTCACTAACAACTCTTCCAGCAGCAACCTAGTTTTCCCAGGAGGTCCCTTATCCAGGTACTGACCAGGCTCAACCCTGCTTAGCTTCAGTGGGCAACCAGACTTGGGCTGCAGGGTGATATGGCTGTGGCAATATTATAATATATTGTGGCAAAATATTGAATAAAAAGCCACAAAGGTGCGGTGATCAAGATTGCATGTATTTCCTTCAGCATATACAGGTGCTGGTCATATAATTAGAATATCATCAAAAAGTTGATTTATTTCACTAATTCCATTCAAAAAGTGAAACTTGTATAATGTGTACATTCAATCCACACAGACTGATATATTTCAAGTGTTTATTTATTTTAATTTTGATGATTATAAGTGACAACTAATGAAAACTCCAAATTCAGTATCTCAGAAAATTTGAATATTACTTAAGACCAATACAAAGAAAGGAATTTTAGAAATCTTGGCCAACTGAAAAGTATGAACATGAAAAGTATGAGCATGTACAGCACTCAATACTTAGTTGGGGCTCCTTTTGCCTGAATTACTGCAGCAATGCGGCGTGGCATGGAGTCGAACAGTCTGTGGCACTGCTCAGGTGTTATGAGAGCCCAGGTTGCTCTGATAGTGGCCTTCAGCTCTTCTGCATTGTTGGGTCTGGCATATCGCATCTTCCTCTTCACAATACCCCATAGATTTTCTATGGGGTTAAGGTCAGGCGAGTTTGCTGGCCAACTAAGAACAGGGATACCATGGTCCTTAAACCAGGTACTGGTAGCTTTGGCACTGTGTGCAGGTGCCAAGTCCTGTTGGAAAATGAAATCTGCATCTCCATAAAGTTGGTCAGCAGCAGGAAGCATGAAGTGCTCTAAAACTTCCTGGTATACGGCTGTGTTGACCTTGGACCTCAGAAAACACAGTGGACCAACACCAGCAGATGACATGGCACCCCAAACCATCACTGACTGTGGAAACTTTACACTGGACCTCAAGCAACGTGGATTCTCTGCCTCTCCTCTCTTCCTCCAGACTCTGAGACCCTGATTTCCAAAGGAAATGCAAAATTTAATATCTAAGATTTTTATAAAAGCATGAATATAACATTTTCTTTGATTAAACTGCACTCTTCTTCTTACTGTCCACTATTGTTTTGTATCTAATAATAGAAACCCAGAAATAGCAAATGTCTTCAAGTGGCCCTACTCCCAAAATAATGCAAAAGCCAGTATCAAAACACCCCTGTGTCTTAACTGCCTGAACTTATTGTCACGTGCCTCATATCCTTTTGTCAGCATTTGTGCAGCTACCTTTTTCCACACTTCTACTTTAATACAGGAGATTGAAAGTCTTCAGCCATTTGCTTTGTCAGAGAAATTAGAAGCATTGTTGTATTGTGCGTCCATGGCTTTGTATCTATAGCACACATTTAAATAGATATGTCACCGAAAATATATCAACGATACAATTGTGCTAGGAATGTATGGAAGTCCGTTTCCGCCACTGAAAAAAAAATAAAACAAGGTAATTGTGACTTTTTTTCTCACAATTCTGACTTTTTTTCTCGCAATTCTGACTTATAAACTCGCAATTCTGACTTTTTTTCCTCGCAATTCTGAGATATAAACTCGCAATTCTGACTTATAAACTCGCAATTCTGAGATATAAACTCGCAATTCTGACTTATAAACTCGCAATTCTGAGATATAAACTCGCAATTCTGACTTATAAACTCGCAATTCTGAGATATAAACTCGCAATTCTGAGATATAATCTCGCAATTCTGACTTATAAACTCGCAATTCTGAGATATAAACTCGCAATTCTGACTTTTTTTCTCGCAATTCTGAGATATAAACTCGCAATTCTGACTTATAAACTCGCAATTCTGAGATATAAACTCGCAATTCTGACTTATAAACTCGCAATTCTGACTTTTTTTCTTGCAATTCTGAGATATAAACTCGCAATTCTGAGATATAAACTCGCAATTCTGATTTATAAACTCGCAATTCTGAGATATAAACTCGCAATTCTGACTTATAAACTCGCAATTCTGAGATATAAACTCGCAATTCTGACTTTTTTTCTCGCAATTCTGAGATATAAACTCGCAATTCTGACTTATAAACTCGCAATTCTGAGATATAAACTCGCAATTCTGAGATATAAACTCGCAATCCTGACTTATAAACTCGCAATTCTGAGATATAAACTCGCAATTCTGACTTATAAACTCGCAATTCTGAGATATAAACTCGCAATTCTGACTTATAAACTCGCAATTCTGAGATATAAACTCGCAATTCTGACTTATAAACTCGCAATTCTGACATATAAACTCACAATTCTGAGATATGAACTAGTTTCGTGTTACTGAGATTGACCTTCACTGGAGTGTCAGAGACAAGACCAGACGTGTGCACGGATGGTATTAGCTCTATAGCCTATAACAATGGAAGATATTATAGAGGATTATTTTCGGCGTGGTTTCACTAATAGAGAAATTATAATTTTATTATGATGAGGAGTTACACAAGATAAAGCTTAGTTTCCGAACTCTTGAGAGAACGTTATGCAGGAATCAGTTGTGGCGGAGACGCAGTAAAACACTGCGGTCAAGCCAGCCGCGGTTTGAAAATACACGGTCGAGCCAGCCGCACTTTTCTTTGGTTCTGCGCGTCTAATCGTGCACTTACGGTACGGGCGCTGGGAGCGTTCAAAATGGATGTAACGCTGTCATAACGGCGTTTCCTTTATTGCTGATATTTTCAATAGATTCGTGTTTACGGTGACCCAAAATATGTCTACCTAAAACATAATTTAACCATAAAAAGACCATAAAGCGACATCAGAATATGCATTTATTTATATTTTATATATATTTTATATCATGACATAATATGTCTTAACATGTTTTTTTATGACTTGAACATTGAATTAATATTTGTGAATTTTTGCACATTCATATTTGTATTGTACATTTATGAATATACATAATTTATCAATGTTACTATATAAAGGCTGTATATGTCTCTCTCTCTCTCTCTGTGTGTGTGTGTACACCTTTCAGCTCATACTTGTTTACAGTGACTATTACTGTAATCATTTTAAAGTTAAATCTGCAGTACAAGTTTTTTTTACAAATTAATGGCAAATCACTCCAAATCTCAATGTGCAATCTCACACTTTCTCATAAGCATTTGTAAAAAGTGATCTTTAATAGGTTTGCTCATTCTTCCAATTGATTCCTCTTAACAGTGACCCTGAATATTATTGTAATAATGTTCAAATATATTTACTGTATAGTTTTGGAGAAAATTAAAGGCAAATTCAACCCAAGCATCCGTGTATGATGTACATACCCTCTCGGGTCCGCACAGTCCAAACTCGTTCTTGCGCCGAGCGGGTCTCGAACCCGGGATTCCCACGCACGAGGCAGGCGCTCTAACAAGCAGTGGTGGTCAGTAACGAAGTAAAACAACTTCGTTACTGTACTTAAGTACATTTTTCAGGTATCTGTACTTTACTGGAGTAGTTTTATTTTGAGTAACTTTTACTTTTACTTCACTACATTCCAAAGCATAAGATCGTACTTTTTACTTCACTACATTTCATAAAACATATCGTTACTCCTTATAATACATCACGTGCTCCGAGACGCAGAAGCGTTGTATGATTCATGAACAAACTGATTATTTTCAATGAACCTGTTCAATCGGTTCGCAAATCGCAACAAACGATTCATTCACGAACTGCAATGATCCGATTGCAGCTGTTCTTGAGTCGAAAACTCACTGATTCAAATGATCCGTTTAGAGCGAGTCTCCAGTGAACTGAACTCACAAGTAAAGAACCGGGAGATCTTGTGAGCGCGCGCTACTGATGCTGTGAAAAGTAAGTTACTAATGTCGAATTTTAAGATTAATTATTGTAACTGAAAATAATATTTAGGTCAAAACTGTCAGTTGTTTGTGAACTAAATCTGCTGTGATCTATTTAAGCCCACTGAAATGCTTGAATGCAGACAGACCAACATCAGTGTCTCTAACGTTATGTTTTAGGTCAAAAAACAAAACATTAAAATAACACCGATTAAATTAAATAATTCATGCACGTTCATATTCCCCGCTGCTGTAACGTTAGCAGTTTTATTAAAATGCTATGCATTTAGACCTATGTGACGTCTGTTTTTATATTGTTTATCAACAGTATACATTTTTATATTGTTTAGATCAACTAGCCGAGTAGACAGATATGAATGTTTATTCATAACCATACTGAAAATAAGTAAATATTGTTAGCTGATGCTAACTGTCTAGCTAACAAGCTTGCTGGTGCTAAGTTGAGGAAATTTTTAGATATAAAGTCCAAATATCTTTATTCAGCCACCTAACGTTATATAGATTCCATCTGAGGGAAAAAGAAAGGATGTGATGTTCAGAACATAGTAACTACAGTAATTATTAGAGTGGGAAGTGATGCCCTCTGGGGGCATTTGGCCAGGGGTGTTTTTACACCACAGACAAAGTTTGAGAAGGAAAAAATAATAATTATGAAAATATATTTAGATTTTCCTTAAAATGTTCTTCCTAATTTCAGGCCTAATTCTCATGTCATATATAACTGACGTTCTGCAAAACAACAACTTCTAAAACACTTTTTTCTTCCTGGTGAAAATTAGATGGTGAAATATGTTTTCTCTCAGGTACATGGCAGTGTAAGCTTCACAGTGAACATTACTACATCACTCTCATCAACGTAGTCCATATCAACAAAATATATATCTTTATCTTGACTCTATATAGTGGTTATTTTGGGGAAAACCCAGGTATTTTGGGCAGTAGGATTATAAAAATGTGCTAATATAAAATTAAATAAAGTAGTCTATATAAAATTGCAAAATAAATCTGTCTATCAGTACTTTTTTACTTAAGTACATAAAAAATTGAGTACTTTTGTACTTTCACTCGAGTAAAATTGAAAAAGCATTACTTTTACTTTTACTGGAGTAATATTTTATTATACGTATCTGTACTTTTACTCAAGTACTTGATCTGTGTACTTTGCCCACCACTGCTAACAAGTAACGCCAAAGGCTGCAGCCTCTAGCATCAGTTGCTAGAGCACCTCTTTTTGAGGTCAGGGGAGTGAGGTTTACATTAACACCACGGGCATACACATCCGTTACATATACTTGCATTGTTACATATTGTCCCATTTGCAAACACTTATGAATTTGTCCTTTATAGTTTTGCTCAGTTGACTCCTGTTCCCAGTCACCCTATTACTGTTGCACCGAGTCACACCGTTAACGTTACTCATTTTCAAACACTCATAAACATCTTTCCTTTAAAGGTTTGCTGGTTCTTTCAATTTATTATTGTTCTCAGAGACCCTGACTATTACTGTATTTACTTTATAACTCGCAATTGCGAGTTTATATCTCAGAATTGCGAGTTTATAAGTCAGAATTGCGAGTTTATATCTCAGAATTGCGAGTTTATATCTCAGAATTGCGAGTTTATATCTCAGAATTGCGAGTTTATAAGTCAGAATTGCGAGTTTATATCTCAGAATTGCGAGTTTATATCTCAGAATTGCGAGTTTATAAGTCAGAATTGCGAGTTTATATCTCAGAATTGCGAGTTTATATCTCAGAATTGTGAGTTTATAAGTCAGAATTGCGAGTTTATAAGTCAGAATTGCGAGTTTATATCTCAGAATTGCGAGTTTATAAGTCAGAATTGCGAGTTTATATCTCAGAATTGCGAGTTTATATCTCAGAATTGCGAGTTTATAAGTCAGAATTGCGAGTTTATATCTCAGAATTGCGAGTTTATATCTCAGAATTGTGAGTTTATATCTCAGAATTGCGAGTTTATAAGTCAGAATTGTGAGTTTATATCTCAGAATTGCGAGTTTATATCTCAGAATTGCGAGTTTATAAGTCAGAATTGCGAGTTTATATCTCAGAATTGCGAGTTTATATCTCAGAATTGTGAGTTTATAAGTCAGAATTGCGAGTTTATAAGTCAGAATTGCGAGTTTATATCTCAGAATTGCGAGTTTATAAGTCAGAATTGCGAGTTTATATCTCAGAATTGCAAGTTTATATCTCAGAATTGCGAGTTTATAAGTCAGAATTGTGAGTTTATAAGTCAGAATTGCGAGTTTATATCTCAGAATTGCGAGTTTATATCTCAGAATTGCGAGAAAAAAAGTCAGAATTGCGAGTTTATAAGTCAGAATTGCGAGAAAAAAAGTCAGAATTGTGAGATAAAAAGTCACAATTACCTTGTACCATGTTCAAGAGAGAGTCAAGAGAGTCGAGAGCGCGGACGCGCGTCGTTTTAAACTGTCCGGGTTTGGACATCGCCCACAGGCGGCTGGTCCAATCAGAGCGTCGGTACGGGGCGGAGCCCCGCCCATGTCCAAGCTTTCTGGGGTTGATGTCCACGTGATCCAATATTTCATTCATTCCGTGGAAGATACAAACTTACAGATTATATATATATATGTTTAGTAACACATGATGCTAAAGTTTAACGGTCATCAACTTAATTTGTTACATACGACGCCAGCTTTTTTTAGAGACTAAACATCGCATTTAGAACACACACACACTACAGTTTATGCCGTTTAAAGCATGATTCAAAATTCCCCACATTGTCCTAAATAATTCACATTCGAAATCATCACATCAAGCCTATGAGGGAAAGAGTACACATTAATATCCATGTTTCTTGTGTGGATGTTTTGAAAGTCATGAAACGAACGAATGTCTTTAAGAAACGTTCCCGTCACATTCCTTTGTTCCATATGTAGTATATCAAGGACCGAATCAGACAAATCAAGATTCGATCGAAGCATGGTTGAAACATGAGGAGCCGAATTCCACAAGACAACAGCAGGAAGTCATAAATCAGACCCCCAGCCCGTCTGAATACAGCCTGCAACAGGACAAAGAATCCGGCTGAAAAGACCTGAGAATCATCTTAAAATACTTTCATTCTCATGGTTAATGAAACTAATCATTTCTATGCATAACTGCATATTATGTATGTGACCCACAAATTTGAATATCCTTGTTTTAACCATTGTGTTTGTTGTGCTTTTAATTAGTATTGAATAGCGTAAGCCTTAAGGGTTAATGTCATGTTTGGTATGTATGAGTGTCATAAGTCTAGCTTTAATCATTTCTTTTGATTGATTTCCTGTCAAATGCATCATATTCTGGTTATAGAAATCACATTCAAAAGGATACTTTGCAAGAGAATGTAAAATTCGGGCAATGTGACTGACCATGACGTTAATTCATTGATTGGGTGGAGCAACAAAGCAGCAGCCGCTCCAGCATAGGACATAATTGGTCAAGACAACCATTGGGAGGTGTCAAAAAGCCGAGTTTAAATACTAGGACACCCCCTTGAAATCGCTCTCTAACTGCTCTTTTAAGAATTCCTCTCTCTTGAATTCACCTTCTCTCTGAAAAATGAACTCTCTGGAAAAATGAACTCTCTCTTCAGCCATGTGCTCTGGACCACAAGCCAGCTTGATACCATGATGAGAAGAAAAGCCACCTAGTCTCTTTACATCCTTTTGTTCTTTGACTTTAGTTTATTTTCTTTCCGTTGAGTCCGTGTGCTAAGTTACGTTTGCCAAAGACGACAAGCCCAAGACTCTGCAAAACCAGCCAACGCCCACTTCAACGACTCCTGAACTCTAAGCCAATCAGCGACTTCGGAGAAACCCTTTCCCGCAAAGACGGAGGACAAAGGGAAATCTTTAAACACAAAAGCTGCAAGTACAAACCCCAGACTTTGCTGAGCTGGTGTCAATTTAATATAGATTTGAGCCTCATTGAAAAAGTCAATGCGAGTGTTAAATATGTGATTGATGATTGTTCAGGTTTATGCAATTGCACATATTGCTGTAAACGTGGGATATCAAATTCTCATTCTCTTAATCTAATCCTTTCCTCACTTTCTCTCTTTCTGCAACGCGTGAATGTGTGAATGCTTGTGTTCATGTGTAGATTAGTTTACACGTCTTAGAGTTATATAAATAAAGTCTTGTTTATATTGAAAAGAGAAATATCTTGTGTTTTGTGCTCATAAGTTAATGCCTTAATCTGTCGATTTTGTTACTGTGCTATTTAATAGTGTTTTCACTATATTTTGGGATTTTAATATCCAGTGCAGAGTTTGTTATACGGCTTGTTCGGTGAATCGCCGTGAAACAGTGTGTCTGTTCAAATTCCCTATAAAATCATTAATGATTCCCTTTGAGCTAAATTGACCTGTTTCCCTTATAACAATATATATATTATATGTTATCATTACACATAGAAATAAAACACGCGCTTTTGCGCTGATGCGAAGGGGGAGGGGTTTTAGAGAGACGCTGATTCTTTCGGTGATGTGTAGAGACAGTTGAATTCCTGCCGATATACGTTACAACCTTGTAATTTCTTTCTCATTTATATGTGAAGTACTTAATTACCATTGTGTATGAAATTTGATATATAAATAAACTTGCCTTGCAATGAAGCTAAAAATATACTGTAAACAACCACATCATCAGTTTGATATACTATATTGTTTCTATAAAAGTCTTACAACAAACATGTCTTCTAATATCTTCTATTGTTGTGTATACCGAGCTGCAGCAGACACATTTGTAAACGACTTTACTTGGATCCATTGTGCTAGCTGTCTCTTTAATACCACGTGGTTTATATACACGTTGCTGATGATTGGGCTGACATTGTTGACATACCCACCAAACAAGAGAAAACGTATCTCAAACCCCGTTGCACACCGTTTCCAGGAATCATTTTGTTCAACCCAGAAACCGTAGCAAAACGTTGGGCCCCGTTGTGAGCCTGAACATGCCCCTGCTCTCTGTTCTGGAAGTACAGAGTCAGACGTCAGTGGCGCGCATATTGGAAAGCTGTTGAGGTGATTTGTGTGCAATATGCCGTGCTTTGTTTATATTATTAAGTATGTAAATAATATTTGACCTTCGGTCGTCTCAGTCTGTAAAGATGAGCTCTCAGGAGAGACACGGAGCGGCATCATTTTCCTCCTCAGCTTGTCCCTCAAGGCAGCTTGAAGTAAGTTCATGTTACTAAAGTAACGTTAATCAATAACATCTATAAAAGTTTTATTCATGTACAGTGTGCAACAGTTCTGGCTTTATTTGAAACATTTAATGTTTTTTATTTTTTTTTACTTGATAAAGTTGTATTTATTTATTGCTTAAAAACATTTTATGTATATCAAGAGACAGTGTAATGTATAGATATACATATAAAATAGTATTAATATGTTTGCCTAATCTTCTTTTCTTTTAATGCTACTTGTCAGGACCAAAGACAAATGTCACTTTTCCAGGTAGGCACCAGTAGGCACTGAATAATGGTATATAAATTATAAAGCTTAATTAGGGAAAACTGGTTTGCTAGTCCTTATCTTAGCTTAAAAGTCTTAAAGGGGCTGTTAGAAAAAGATTTTATTGGATTTTAATTACACATTATTGCTTTCTAGGCATTGTTTATACCTGCAGGAAAAAGTGCAAGAAGACATTTTACAGCGTATGCTGACAAACTTTAGCTTGATTTTTCTGAATGAAACTTTAGATTTTGATTACCTCCTGGATACTGCTCAGCAAGAACTGGATTTGGCAATTACTTCCATCAAATCATGTCAACATCCCAGAAGCTTTAATTGTGGGTCTACAGGAGCCGATTAACATAATTAATGTAAATGTAAGTTCTGAAGAAACTTCGACAACTGCGCCCACGCCCTCGTTTGGATATCTGAAG
The DNA here is from genome assembly GCA_003573665.1 of Oxygymnocypris stewartii. Lineage (NCBI taxonomy): Eukaryota > Metazoa > Chordata > Actinopteri > Cypriniformes > Cyprinidae > Oxygymnocypris > Oxygymnocypris stewartii. The sequence goes on from QVTF01018886.1 coordinate 119,055, forward strand.
GGATGACCTAGAGGGACTCATTCGTACTGCTCTCCCTGTTCAACATCTTACTTGGATCTGTGGCGTTTCTAGAAGCACAATGAACAAAAGATTGAAGGAAACCCTGTCTGTCAGAGCCTACTATTCCAACATATCAGATGAAGAACTTGATCATGTTGTGAGATCAATAAAAATAAGAATGTCACATGCTGGCTACAGACTAATAAAAGGTGAACTTTTGGCTAGAGGGCACCGATTACAGTGGCACAGGATGAAGGCCTCTATGCAGGCCACTTCCTGTTTGTTGCTGACGCATGTTTTGAGTTTGAGCTCCGTCAAGTCAATTATTTATCGACTATTTAAAATCTTAAAATCCAATTTTATACACCATCATTTTTGTTGCTATAACGTATGTATATATTTTCCCGATTGCATTCTGCAACGAAAACAATCAGAGCGCCTTGTTATCGCAAGTTTTATTTTGATTTCCTGAGTCTGCTATTAGCTTATAGCCCGTTAGCATAGCCAGCGCGGGTGCCGCTAACACAGCTAATAACCTATTCACACACACATACACACATTTACCATTGTTTCACTGTTACTTGCTTTAATGGCGGATTTGTGTCTACCTTTGAGTGCAGGTGAGGACACGTTCGAGCTGCATTCGGTGTAGCTGGAGCTGGAGGCCATGGAGAGACGGATCCACGAGCTGCTTAGGAAGCAAGCCCAGCTGAGGAAACGAAAAGCAACACTGGAAACATCCCGGGCTGACGCTCACAAGTCTGGGGTAAGTATGCAGTGCACCACCTCTACTCCGTATGTTTCTCTGCACAGGCCCCGTGCACCCAGGACGCAATCTTCCCAGATGTCCTTCACTCCGGCGCCAGGAAACTCAGGACCCTGGGCGCAGCAGCGGAAGACGCGATCCAGGACCGGTCGACGAATTCTCCCCCTCCGGTCTTCGAGATCTCCACCCGTAGCCGCTTCACTCCTCTCTGCGAGACGGGACGTGTCGCTGTGATCATCGGAGACTCCATTGTCCGGCACGTCCGTGCTACGTTAGCTGAAGGTAAAGTGCACACTCACTGTTTCCCTGGTGCTCGTGTTTTTGATGTTTCTGCACAGATACCCGCAATCCTGAAGGAGGACGAGAGCGTTGCAGCTGTTGTGATTCACGTGGGGGTTAACGACACCAAGCTGCGGCAGACGGAGACACTGATGAGGGACTTCAGGACCCTGATCGAGACGGTACGCAGCACATCGCCCGAAACGACGATCATCGTGTCAGAACCTCTTCCCACGTATCGACGAGGACACGAAAAGTTCAGTAGACTGCTTTAAACGAATGGTTGTTGTCATGGTATAAAGATCAGAAACTGCTCTTTGTTAATAATTGGAATCTTTTCTGGGAGCGTCCTAGACTTTTCCGCGCTGATGGCCTGCACCCCAGCAGAGTCGGAGCGGAACTCCTGTCGGACAACATCTCCAGAACGCTACTACGCTCCATCTGACCATTAAACCAGTTCTCAAATAACTGATATGATGACTCTTGTTCAACCCACTTAAATGATAGAGGTATGTGCAGTGTCCAATCTATACAGACTGTGTCTGTTCCCCGAATAGTGAGGTCAAAATATAAATTTAATGCAGGATCTAGAACAAATCTGATCATGATTAAACCAGAAAAATGCTAAATAAATGAACAAAAACAATTTTAAAGCTTGGGCTCCTAAACATCTGGTCACTCACACCCAAAGCAGTTATTGTAAATGAAATTATCACAGATAATAGTTTTGATGTACTCTGTCTGACTGAAACTTGGCTTAAAATAAATGATTATTTTGGTCTAAATGAATCCACTCCACCAAGCTACTGTTATAAGCATGAGCCTCGTCAGACTGGTCGTGGCGGCAGTGTCGCAACAATATATAGTGATATTCTCAATGTTACTCAGAAAACAGGATACAGGTTTAACTCATTCGAAATACTTGTGCTTAATGTTAAACTGTCAGATAAGCAAAATAAATCTGTCCTATCTCTTGCTCTGGCTACTGTGTATAGACCGCCAGGGCCATATACAGATTTTCTAAAAGAATTTGCAGATTTCCTCTCAGACCTATTGGTTAATGTTGATAAAGCACTAATTGTTGGAGATTTTAACATTCACGTTGATAATACAAATGATGCATTAGGACTTGCGTTTACTGACCTAATAAACTCTTTTGGTGTCAAGCAAAACGTCATCGGGCCCACGCATCGTTTTAATCATACACTAGATTTAATTATATCGCATGAAATTGATCTTACTGATATAGATATCGTACCTCAAAGTGATGATGTTACTGACCATTTCCTTGTATCGTGCATGCTGCATATTAATGATTTTAACTATTTGGCTCCACGTTATCGTCCAGGCAGAACTATTGTTTCCGCCACTAAAGACAGATTCACCAATAACCTGCCTGATTTATCTCAACTGCTCTGTATACCCATAAATACAGATGAACTAGACAAAATTACTAGCAACATGGGAACTATCTTCTCTAATACGTTAGAAACTGTTGCCCCCATCAAATTAAGAAAGGTTAGAGAAAAACATGCTGCCATGCCATGGTACAACAGTTATACCCATTCTCTCTAGAAAGAAACTCGTATTCTTGAGCCCAAATGGAGGAAAACTAACTTGGAAGTCTTTAGAATTGCGTGGAAAAACAGTATGTCCAGATATAGACAGGCTCTAAAACGTGCCATGACCGAGCATATCCGCAAACTCATAGATAATAACCAAAACAATCCAAGGACAAAAGTATTTTTTGTTGTTGTTGTTTTAAGAATTGAGCGCCTGTGGTGTGATGTTTGATCAGCTTTAACTACAAAATCCTGCATGCAATGGTAGAAGATGTAGTGCTTTATCTATCAAATTAACTACACCTCTTTTGTGTGCACTACACAATTCTTTCACGGCTGAAATCTGACCTAAAGTGCTTCATTGGGAGCTGGAACAACCATCCTATCAGAACCGAAGGAAATCTTTCACCAAATCAGCTTTGGTACTACATCGTAATGTTGCAGACACCAGTGGTTGAGCCAGATGTTAGAGGTATTCATCTATATACAGGGGCTGGTTATATAATTAGAATATCATCAAAAAGTTGATTTATTTCACTAATTCCATTCAAAAAGTGAAACTTGTATAATGTATACATTCATTCCACACAGACTAATATATTTCAAGTGTTTATTTCTTTTAATTTTGATGATTATAACTGACAACTAATGAAAACCCCAAATTCAGTATCTCAGAAAATTAGAATATTACTTAAGACCAATACAAAGAAAGGATTTTTAGAAATCTTGGCCAACTGAAAAGTATGAACATGAAAAGTATGAGCATGTACAGCACTCAATACTTAGTTGGGGCTCCTTTTGCCTGAATTACTGCAGCAATGCGGCGTGGCATGGAGTCGATCAGTCTGTGGCACTGCTCAGGTGTTATGAGAGCCCAGGTTGCTCTGATAGTGGTGTTGTGAACTCTGTTCTTCTAAAGTGTAGAAAACTCAGAAGAGAAGACCAGGAGACTTCGGATTGGATCGTCAGCAGAATTTCTTTATTCTATGACATGTCTTGTTATCTGTAGCCATCGAAAATCTCATCTTTAAGTAATTTTTACAGGGTATCTTATAGACAGAATTGGAGGAGGGACTTTTGGGGGTTGAGACAAAACATCAAATAAAACAAGCATCTGAGGGAGGCGTTAGTTGGTTGCTAAACTTCCCTTCCCGTGGTTCTAATACACTAATCCACGAATTCACGTCTGGGCCAGGACAAAGCCATGGGAGCAATTCCAGCGTTATGGATGTGACATTTGCAGTAAAAACTTGAAATATAAATTCTCAGAAAATGCAAATGTTAACAATATACGGAAACATCTATTAATATTTTTATAAATCCCTAACCATAGAGTTTAGGCATCAGAAAAAAAACAGTCTATGCATGTGTTTTATATTTTAAATCAGGCAAATATGCATGCGTTACGGACGTGACAAAAAAGGACTTGAGTTTTTGGGAGTCGACATACTTTGTATAAATTCTGCAAATTCAAATGCACAAGCCAAAATAAATAATACCAGACGAAAGGATAAGGGTTGTCTCTCCATGAAACATAAATTATTTATTTTATTGTGTTTTTCATTTTTGCATTTATGAGGAAAAACCATTGTTACGGACGTGACGTCTCTCCGTTACAGATGTGACAGATCTGAAATTGTCACTTGTCCTACTCTGGCTCACCTTTTATCTTACTCCGAATCAGATAAAATGCTTTAAAAACTTTAACCGAGATCTATTTCTGGGTCTCTGTTGGATATTTAAATCAACAAACATTTCCCTCTGAGACATCTGTATGGTAAGGTTGCACAATTAATAACATTTATACTGAAATCACCTTGTTATACATTAGCTTGTGTTTGCGGGAGTGTGGTGTTAAAATGTAACCAGTACGGATATGTTCAAAACTGAATTCAGACATGATTATTTGCTAATGTGTTCTTTACTTTAGACCCCGAATAAAATAGAATGTGCTAATATATATAATCAACTATAATAAATGTTTACCAAGTCCCGGAGGTCGGCGTGGTGCCCACTCAGAACAAGCTTCGGCGAATTTCGTTTCGTTATTTTATTAAGGTAATTTAGAAAAACATTTGGAGCATTTTTTTATTCGTTAAATGTAAGTTTTTGTTTTTTAAATAGCTAACGAACAGCGACCAGCTGATCATAGCCTGTTTGATCAATTTAGACATAATACATATATTAATAGAAAGCTTTAAATTAGTACTTAACGAAATAAAACATATAGAATACAAAAACTCATTTCATTATAATATTAATCCGTACAGATGTGTTTATTAAAGGCGCGTCTAATTAGGAGATGGAAAGTCGGGATCTTCAACTTCATCCTTGTGACACCGACTTAGAAAACACTAGTTTATTAATGTTAACATAGAATTAATATAAAATTCCCCCCGAACACATTCATGCCGACCCAAGACCAACATCAATATCACTTTAAGCTCTCTGACGCGTGCTGTCTCTGCTACACACACACACACACACTCACACACACGCTACAAAGAGGTACACTTTTATTATAGGCCTTAAACATAACTACCACCGCCGACAATAATGCCCACAAATATCAATACAGACAAAACTCTTCCAAAATGCAGCTTTTCCCGAAGCATTGGGAACTTTTATTAACTCCCCACGCTCCAAATTCTCCCTGATGCTCTGCATGGTCAACTGTCACCTGTATGCTAATGCGTGTGTATATGCGTTGCCTATTGCATAGGCGATGTATAATATAATTATTATAACAATATTTCATACATTACATATGTGGTCTGTGTTAAATAGAATAAAACACGATGTTTATTCAGTTAGCACTTTATTGCATCCACTCCAAACGTTCTTCCTGTTCCTTCACAACCCCTCCCCTCTCACAGCGCGGGCTTGCTTTTTAACCAGCGCGTGCGCTAACCACACTTTTAGCCCAGAAGAACCCTATTCCAAGCGAACAGAGGGAAGAAGTAACATGTTAACAGTCTGCGGCGCGCGTATTTGGGCACAATAAAAGGAAGCTAAATGAGCCCAAGCCCGACCTGAGCTCGATTTGTAAAAACAAAAAACGGCCCGAACCCAGCCCGAATGGACTCAGCGTGTAGCTCTACTGTGTAGGCATGTCTTTGTGAAGAATGGTATGCAAAATACAATCGTCACAATGATCGCAAAAGTATGTTTGATGGCAATGTTTATTCCCAATTTGCGTTGCTAAATGCGCAATCATGATTCAAAATGGCTGCATAATGTTTGTCAAAATAATTGCAGTGTAAGACAATGTTTCAGAATAATGGTCATATTATTTATAGTCTCTAAAGATTACTTAATTAGTAGTTATGTTTTACCAAGTTTAATGGCTGCCATTTGGATGTTAAGAAGATTAAGACGCAGCAAAACGTGTGAAAAAGATAAAGGTGAGCATAAAAGTACATACAGTATTTTCATTTATTGTTTAAAAAGAAAATCTTTAAGAAATACTTGAAAGAAAAAATTAACAACAACTTTTTTACATTATAGGTCAACATTTGTAACTGACTAGCATTGGGGATTTTGTAGCAACAAGAGCTCTGTAAAACAGATGAACCAAAAAAAGGTGAGCATAGATATTGATCACTATTATGAGCATGAATCATTGTGAATAAGAAACTTATAAAATATTAATTAATAAAGTTAATTCACTGTGGACATAAAATAAAATACAATTAATTAATTGTAGTCAGTCTTTACTTTTTACATGTTATTAAATATTGTACAGATGAAATTATCAAATGTAAAAGCTAATGTAAAACATCAATCACGGCAAAACAACCATGCAAAATATCAAATAATTTACAAATGTGATTAATTGGATGACTTCATTTTTTTCTCTTTCTATTCTGCAAAGACTGCCTCTGCAAAGTGATATCTCCCTCGGTTGTCTACTTTTGGGTTGAAAGTCTTGATCACTTGGTCAGCTGTCACCCAAGCTTTATCTTCCATCACAGGTAAGATGTACACTAATCCAGCACTGTCATTCCTTCTTAAGAACCTTATTTCCAGTGCCTCCTGCTCTCGGTTATTAATAAGTCCGACAAATTGCCTGAATGACTTGTTTGCCTTGAATTGAACCAAGACACAGTCTCCAGTTTTGATGTTCTTTGCAGCTGTTGACTGATGCTCAGAGGACTGGTGTTCGGGACTTTCAGCAGATGTGATTTCCGAGAGCAGAAATGTATGGACACCTGACTGTTCTGCTTCGGAGTAGATTTTGTGATGCACTTGTCCCCAGGAGACTGGCTCCATGTAATGTACTGATTGAGTACCTGGAACAGCTGAGGTAATGGCCCATCTCTCATTTAGCTTATGATGTTGTATAAATTCTGTAATTTCGTTGGATGTAATGAGTTTGATGTTGATGTTTGGACAACTCTTCCTTGCAGAAGCTACAAATGAAGCAGCATTTGTCACAAGGACTGCCTGTCTGCAGAGGACATCAGTGTTAACTGAACGCTTCACTGTTGCTCCCACACCATCCACTGCACCTTTGCCGTGACTTGTGGCAAAAAAGTGCCACTGTACTCTTAAAGCTGGAAACAGCTCCCTGAATGTAGTTGACATGAAACACCAGATGAACTTGTTCTTAAACTGAGAGGCAGCTCCATCACTAAATATGTGAATCTCTTTCATTGCAGGATGTTTCATTTTAATGTCCTCCACAATCTTGGAGAGGAAGGTTGCCACAGACCTCTTGTCGTGTTCCAGGCTGTCGCTCACTATGGCATATGACTCAGGATCTCCATCAGACCACAGGACTGAGGGAAAGACTGTGACCTGCTTCTGATGCCAGTGTGCTGACTGGATCTCGTCTTGGTAGGCAGCGGTGTAATTTTCGGCAAAATCTACTTGTAGCACCACAGTTTCCTGGTCTGTTTTTGCCAGCATTTTTTTGGCCTGGAAATATCCACTTTGCTGTTTTTTAACAAAACAGTGATACACAAATTTTGTAGCCGCTGTCTTGAGAAAATGAAGTACATCACCTAGTGTGCCACTCTTTTGCACCTTATTTGGCAGCCCCTCTGTTGTTTCCCATGTGTACCAGGTAACCTTAATTTGTTTGTCATCTTCTGGGATGTTACAGAGGGTACGCATTTCCAAGAGCTTGCCATTCATGCATTCAGCACACTGTCCTAACATGCAGAGGGGACTATCTGTATTGCAGGCCACAGCTTCAACAAAATCCTGTGTGCTCTGGAATACCTGCCTTGGGATGACATGTTGCAGACAGTCCAGGGCTAACTTAACATTTTCATGATATCGGCATAGACACACATTTCTTGGAGTGTCTGAAGACCGGAGCACATGAGATGGTCGAAGCTCAGCAAATTTAGATTTTCCAATTATAAACTCCGGATGTTCCTTTTTGAAGTAGCGGTAGGCCTCTAGAATAGACATTGTTAAATGCCGTTTCTGGATTTTCTTTTTCACTCCTCCCTCTCTGACTGTGACCACATCCCTCATTCCTGGTGCTTGCCTTGAGATGTCATCTCTCTCATAAAATTCCCTGACATGAGCATATGTGGTAGTGGTGGCTGTCACATGCTTCATTTTGTTTTTTTCTGGAAGGAGGCACAGTGATGTTGCAATCTTTTTTATAACTGTACATTTTTTTCGAGGGCTGCTAGGTAAAGCTCGGAGTGCTCGTTTTAGTGCCTTGCCTAGAGACTGTCTTGATTTAAACGGTGAATTCTGTGGTGCCTCCTGGAGTAAAGCAGGAACTTGTGACCTCTTCAGCAAACGCCTTTTCCTCTGTCTTTCTCTAGCAAGCTCCCTGACACGCTCTGACTCTTGTTTTGATTGGGTTTCTTTCTTTCTTAGTCTTTCTGCTTTTTTTCGTTTCTTCTCCATTTCCTTGAAATTTTCATCATTCCTCTTCCTCTCTCTGAATTCCCTTTGTCTTTCAGTATTAGTTTTTGCCATTGCGCTATAGGATGAGATTTATATAGCATAATTACATTTTGTTGTCGTTTCTTTGTTCATTATTGTATTACATTAATTAATTTTATTTACATTGATATTGTGTAATAAAAAAATGTGTTAAAACTGAACTGATTCTTTCATTATACAGTGCCCACAGTGTGTTCAAGATATTTAATCAGGGTTCGTACACATTTTTACCAACAAATTTCCATGACTTTTGAGACAATTTTCATGACCTAATTTTACATTATTTTACAATAAGAATAAAAATCTGTTCAAATTATCATAGCATTTTAACTAAAATGAATGACTATTAATACTATTGTTTGCTTTTTTGTTTTAGTACAAGCTGCACTTTTAGAGCCCCATATTTCAGCCTCGACTTTTAGTTTATGGCTTCGGGACAATTTTCACATCAGGCGCGGGCCGGGCATCGGGCTTGTTTTAGGATTCCTCCTTATTTTTGTATTTTAGAAATCCATAAATTATTATGGTGATGAAAATGATTAGCCGCTCGTGGAAACAATACCGCGACTGACAAGAGCAGCTCGACCTGTCTAATAGCACACATTTGTCTAGGTTAAACGTTTAAACTAACATTGTGATATGCTTTTTAAGTATTTCATATATAGATTTTATTTTAGTCAAGTTGTGATTTAAGAAGGCTAAATTAAACAAACATAGGCAAACTCACTGTCTGCAGCTGGCTGATTGCTCAAAAGCTACTTTAAAAACAAAAACTTTAATTTAATAAACAAATAAATTTTCCAAACATATTTCTAAATTAACTTAATAAAGAAACGAAATACGCTTTGCCATCAAAAACGAAACTGAACTATTTTAATGGCTAGAACAGCAGCTGTGTAATGGGGAAGAGAGAGAGAAAGACATGGGCTCCAGTCGGACTCGAGAAGGTAATTCTGATAATCTGCTGAACAAGGATTGGACTGGGGCGTATGTTTGAGGCCCGTGCAGGATTCTACTGAGCTTGTTTGGTACCAAAGTCAATTTGGTACTCGTATACGGACGCCATTTGGACATGACTGAGTGCAGCGGAAACCGCCTCTGGAGCGCGCGAGTACAGAACGGCTTAAAAAGACGTGCAAACAAATAATAGGCTACATTTTAGCAACAATGACCCGATTAGGCAGGTGACAATTCTGTCAACTGTACCAAAATGCCAGAGAAAGACTTGTATCGCACCGTGCAGCTCTTTAGTGCAGACAAGATGCACTGATTACGTGTTTTAAGAGAAAGCCAAAGAGAGAAAACACAGCTGATGAATCCGTTTTAAAATGACCGATTTGATATTCTGTGTGGATCTATTTACTCATCAGCCTACAAGCTATAGGCTATTGAATAAATGTGTGAATATCCATCATTTTAAAGTCTAAAGCTGCGGGAAAGAGTAGAAATATGCGATATAGCCCATGCGCAATCCCGTACCGAAATGCAGGACCTGAATAAACATAATTGTATTATACAGAGATTTGTAAAATAGATTTCCATGACTTTTCCAAAACTTTCTGGGTTTATTTATTTTTCCAAAACTTTTACAGGCCTGGAAATTGCGGTTTTAAAATTCCATGACTTTTCCAGGTTTTTCATGACCGTACGAACCCTGTTTAATTTATTATTGTAATGTATACTTTTCTCAAAATTTAAATGTACATGTACATATCAAATTACTTACCATTTACTTCAAATAAAGTAGATCTTTATCCAGAAATAGAAGATCTGCATTCACCTCAGAAATAACTCCTCTTGGTCAACAGAGGGCGCGCGCGGGAAAGAAAATGAGGGAAAAGGGAAAACGCGTCATCACGAGAGGCGTGTACTTTACAGTACGGTAGGAAGTAGGCATCGATTGAGTAAACATTTGTGCACGTCTTTTTTTTATGTTACTACAATGAATTGGCTTCTGAAATGGTCTGATATAGCCTACAGTAACAGGGATACATTTAATATGAGCCAGAGATTTTAATAGCAGCAGCATGGTGAACAAATATGAGCTGGTCAATTGCATGATTTAATATGAAGCGTCCATAACGGTCACGTCCGTAACACATAATTAAGGTTGTTTCGAGTGAGTAAGTGAGATAAATTGTCAATCATAATTAGCATGGACATATTTTGGCTTTGTATATGAAGTTTGACATTATTTGTATTAATATTTATTTTACAGCATAAACTTTATATTTAAATCGTTACGGACGTGACACAGCACTGAAGCGTCATGACTTCCTAAATATATCGCTTATAAATTTACAAGGCAGTGCTGTCATAACAAAGTGAGTGTATTTATTTATCATGCATGCCCCCATCTTTCTGCAAAATGCTTACTGTTAACATAATGTATAAAAAAGAAAGTATTTGATCCCACTTTTGAAAGCATGAAATATGGTTGAATGAAAATTGTACTTTTCTATCTGTGCAAACCTCATATGTGGTCAATAAACAAAGCAATGTACTTAAAATTTCCATGGCAGCAAATCAATACTATAAAATACAGACCTTAAAGGACAACTTTGAATGGGTTTTTTTTATTTTGGTAAAAAAAAAAAAAATCATGGCAAGGTTGACAATTGCATGGAATTGCTCATTTGTAGATCAAAGGTTGAATCTCTCAGTAGTCTGACTCATTGATCTTACCATTATCATAGAGACAAAGGCACAGCTGTCTCGAGCTCAAATGGTCAGGAAGCGATCTCAAGCACCCGACCTTGCCCAACACCTCTTAGTCAGGACGTGAATTCAAATCAAACATAGAATAACATTTGTAATCCTTCAATTCCCCCTTTGAGAGTTCTAATAACTCTCACAAAAATACAAATTTAGACACTTAAAAGTTACAAGTCTTGTAACTTGTAATCGTTACAGGCACATAGTACATGTTCTGTGTTGCTTATATGTAATTGCATGCTGACACAGAAACAAAACATGCAATTCGGGTCCGTGAAGTTCTTACGGGTAATAATCTTTTCTGGTTGGAACTGTCATTTCCTTGTGAGAGCCGGGAGTCATTTGCTGACAGAAACACTTGATACTGTGGATGCATAGATAGTACGCAAGTAGGAGAAACAACAGCAGAATTGCTATTTCCTTGATCCACAACCAGGGTTTACCTAACAAGTTTCCGAACCATGAAGAATTATCTTCAGTCATCTGGTGTAATTTTGCTGAAAGACCAAGAATGTCTTGTTGGATTTTGTTCAAGTTCTCTGTTGGATCCATTAACCCGGTGCAGCATTCAGGACCGATAATGGTACAGGCTCCCCCTTGTGTTGCAAGAATGTAATCCAAGGCCACTCTGTTCTGTAAGATCATCATCTTGTGCGAGGCAAGAGTGTCCTTGATGTTGCCCAGGGCCAAAACCGTATCATTGGCCAATTTCTGTACTGAATCCGACAGGCTTCTGACCTGATCGAGAGCCTGCATGACACCATACGATGGGATTAATGCTCCAAGAGTTCTTGACCACCACGTTTGTACACAAGTGAGTCCTGGAATGCAGCCATCTTTGTTGGTAGAAGCTGAATTTTGTAGATGTGGAGAACTTGAGGTGGAGTGTGTATTTTCTCTGATGGCTGGTAGGACATAAACCAGGGTGCACCTGCCATTGAATTGGCTGGGTAGGATGCTGTAGACAGAAGTCCCACATAACCACAAAGTGCCAGTCGGTGGAGGAATCATACACCACTGATTTATGGCAAAAAAATTTGGTAGGGATGGGTTCCCGTAGAGACACTCTTTTAAATCATTCTCCTCTTTCTTATCTGATGTAGTAACGTACACATCGAATTCGGTTCTTCTTTCAATCACAAAGCTGCAACGTTCACGAGGAATTTTCACCCAGTGTAGTCGATGCTGGAGCATGATTTTCCATGCACCAATAGAACATCCTTGGCATGAGTAGATCTGTCATGATGGGAGTAGCTGAAGTTAGGTTGCAGGATGGTAGTCCAGGAATGCAACACGAAGAAGCTGGAGGAATTGTTACGTTGTGACATGTATCCTTGTTGTATAATCCACTGGTATGATGATCGAATAAGGTACACGTATCACATTTGGAGATAGGGTGTGCCACCCATGGGATTCCTGCTCCTACTGAAGGTGCGTGCGGCATGCAAACGTTTTTTCCAGCAAACAAGGCATTTCTTGACATATTCATCAGCTCTATGAATATGTTGTTTCTGGGGTCTACACTTTGCGTGATGTCCATGATGGTTAATAGTATGAAAATCTTGATCATGTTGATGGATGACTGAAGTTCCCGTATGTGAGTCTCTGCGTTGTGTATTTTTTTTCTTTATTTTTTTTTTTTCTTCTTTTTCTTTCTTTTCTCTTTCTTGTGTGATAGTTAGCTCGGCAATGGGTCTAGTTGTTTTCTAGAGGTTGTGGCTTCATCCGCAGGTGAGAAGGGTGGTGCATATGGATCTCAGGACTGTCGTCAAATGGTATCTGCACAGAGGAAGAAAGAAACACAAACAAGAGAGAACAACGGCACAGAGCAGTATTTGTTGTAGAGTCTGCAAACATTAGGGTTGTATCCTCTGTTCAAAATATAGTCTGCTATGGTTGTTCCTTCTTTCCCTATTTCTCAATTCCTGCGACACCTAAAGAACAGTGAGGAAAGGATGGACTAATGGAGGGGAAAGGCCTATGAGGAAATCTTCACCGCAGGGTTGGCCCCCGAAGCCTGTTGCTTTCGGTTCTTCCCTGGGCTCCTCACTGGTTCTTGTGTCTTCCCTATCCTATCCCTGCAGGGGGAGGAACAACCTTACAATGTGACACATGAGTCCAAGTTTTCCTTCCCTTGACACAATACTGCAGCTGCTGTAATCAACATCACTTGATGTGGTCTGTACCACTTAGGCTCTAATGGCTTGTTTTTGAACGCCTTTATCATGACCCATTGACCTGGGACGATTGTTTGTCCACCTTCTGGTGGAGTCTGCCAACACGACTCAACTCTCTCTTTGGCACTCTGCACTGCCTTTGTAAGGTTTTCACAGTAAGCGATCAGGGCATCTGAAGCAATGTTCACATCAGCATTTCTAAGATCAATCACACCTGGCATCTGCATTGGGCGTCCAGTAATAATCTCATGAGGGCTCAGTCCTACTGATCTGTTAGGTGATGCTCTCATACTACACAGTACTGCGGGCAGTGCTTCAACCCATGGTACTCCTTCCTGATGCATTTTGCTTAGCCTGGTTTTGATTGTTCTGTTTGATCGTTCAACCTGTCCTGATGCTTGTGGCCTATAGGGGCAGTGAAGGTTCCACTTAATCTTCAACATTCTAGACACTTCCTTGACTACCTGTCCTGTGAAGTGGGTACCTTGATCTGAGTCAATGCAATCTGGTAATCCCCATCTGGGAATGAAATCAGTGATAAGACATTTAGCAGTATGTGCAGCTGTAGCACGCCCTGTTGGATAAGCTTCTACCCATCTTGAGAACTTGTCTATTACTACCAAAACGTCAGTTTTTCCTTTACAAGGGGGCAACGATATGTAATCAACTTGCAGGTGACGAAATGGCCCTGGTGGAGCTGGGGTATGTGCTGCTGGTGTAGTGGCTGCTGGTACATCATTATTTTTCTGACATGTAACACATCTCTTGACTGTTTCAGTGGCTGCGTTTCTGAATTTTGGATTCCACCATTGATTTGAGAACCTGTGATTCATCGTTGCTGGACCACTATGACCCAAACTGTGTATTTGTTGAGCCAAATATGGCAACAGTGATTCGGGAGCAACATACTTTCCCCCTTTGGTCCAGCAGCCGGATGAATCCACAGTGGCTCCTTTGTCTAACCATGTCCATGCTTCATATAGAGGAACGTCTTTATACAGATCAACTATTGATTCAGGAGGTAGAATTATCTTCTGTGCTGTACTACCTGAACACACTTGTACAGTTGCATAGAAACAAGCCTGTTTAGCCGCTACATCAGCAAGAGCATTACCTTTAGCTTCCGTAGTATTAGTTGTGAGATGTGCTTTCACTTTGATCACCGCTAATTTCTTTGGGAGTTTCATGGCAAACATTAAATCTTTCACTAATCCAGCATGCTTAATGGGGGATCCAGCAGAAGTTAGAAATTTTCTGGTTTGCCAAATGACACCAAAATCATGAATTACCCCAAAAGCATACCTGGAATCTGTGTAGATATTTGCAACCGATCCTGAAGCTAGTTTGCATGCTCTAGTTAAGGCTACTAGTTCTGCAGCTTGAGCTGAAAAATGATCTGGAAGACGACCTGAAGCAACTACTTCAGTGGTGGAAGTTACTGCATATCCTGCTCATCTGTTACCTTCAATAACTTGAGCTGAACCATCAACAAACAACTCCAATTCTGCGTTCTCTATGGGAGTTTCTGCTATTTCACTTGTCGCTGCATATGTAAGCGTAACACAATCATGAGTCATTTCGCCTTCATCCTCTAACACAAATTCAGTCATTGCAGACATCATACATGAGGATGGGTTCGTGACTGGTGCACGCTGTATAACAATATTCGGGGCTGTGAGAGTTGCTAACCAATTTCCCCAACGGGAGGAGGTGACAGAAGTGACTTTTGCTTGATTCATTAGTGCGGACACTGCGTGAGGGCATTTTACGTTTACAGTCTGACCTAACACCATTCCTGATGAAGCCTGAAGCGCTAGATGAACTGCCTGTACTGCTCTGAGGCATGGGCCCATACCTTGAGCGACTATGTCAAGTTTACCGGAATAGTAATGAATTGGGCGTAAGCTGCCCCCATGATCTTGCATTAGACATGCAGTCATAAAGCCTAAGTGTTCATGGACATAAAGCACAAAGGGTCTATCAGATTGGGCAACTCCTAATGCTGGTGCTTGACATAGTGCTCTCTTCAAATCATTAAAAGCTTTGAGATGAAGTTCTTCCATATAAACAGTATCTGAATCTTTACCATGGCCTTTCAACAAATCATAGAGAGGCTGAGCAATCGAGGCATAGTCTTCAATCCAAGGTCTACAATAACCTGTTGTTCCTAAAAATGAGCGGAGTGTTTTAATGGTATTAGGCGGAGGTATGGCTTTGACTGAAGCCGCTCGATCCTGTGTAATGGATCTATTTCCTGCACCAATTGTTTGACCCAGAAATGTGACTTGCTTTTTAGCGATTTGAGCTTTGTGAAAGCTGCATTTGTGTCCTTTTTTATGCAAATAGTCCAACAATGATGCCAATTCAGTTTGATGTACCTCATGATCTGTTGAGGCAATCAAAATATCATCGACATATTGGATCATAGTGGACTGTTTTACCGGACATTCTGGGTCACACAAATCACGTCTGACAGCCTGATGATATATGGTTGGGGAGTTTTGAAATTCCTGTGGCAATAGTGTCCACTGGTATTGTTCATAGTCAACTGTGAAAGCTAACCATGGCTGGCTGTCAGAGTGCAACGGTACAGAAAAGAATCCATTAGACATATCAATTACTGAAAAAATCTTACAATCTAATGGCAAGCCATTACAAATTGTAGATGGATCTGCCACTAGGGGGGTGATTTTTTCAATATGTTTATTGGCTACTCTGTAGTCTATTGTAAGTCTCCATGTCCCATTAGATTTCTTGATGGGCCATATGGGTGAATTACATGGACTGTTGGTTTTAACTAGCACTCCTTGCGTCAGCAAATTTTCTACAATAAGTTTGATTCCCTGTATAGCTTCCTTATTAATCGCATATTGTTTGGTGACCGGAGGTGGAGTTCCTGTCAATTTAACTGGTTCTACACCTGTCAACAACCCACAATCATCCTTGTCTTTAGCCCAAATTGGATGATTCTGTAAGAAAGCATACTCGGGAGGGGTTGCATTATTGGTAGAAATCTGTGCTGAGGAAATTTTTATGCTAGTAGATTCTGAGGACATGTCTAAAGTTAGATTTATTTGTCTCAGAAGATCCATGCCTAAAATTGCACCTGTATTTAATGGAGCGCATAGCAATTTTGTAGTCAGAGTTTTTGGGCCAAATTGTACCTCTATGGGCGGAATCTTCACCTATTACACCAGTTAAACAAAGTTTGGTTTTCTTGTATGGGATGTTTAAACCTTGTGCCAATTTTGTAGGAATTACTGCAATTTCTGCACCTGTATCAAGCAAAAAATCAATCTCTTTCTCTTTTATGCTACCTTTCACAAAAATTATTTGGTCATTGTGTTGGATTACAGGGGAAAGGTAGCTACTCACAGCCCCAATAATTAGTTTTTTTCCTGGTCTTGTTGTGCTCTTAGAAGAGCCTGAACTATCTGTACCACAGTTTCAGTGGTCACTGGCGGAACTACTTCAGGGTTGTGTGCAGGCTGAGAAGGAGCAGAATTATGCATAGCATTTCTTTTACTATCTTGCAACTTCTTCCTACACTCTTTCTCCCAATGTCCTAATTTTTCACAGTATTTGCATTTGCTTTCTCTTTTAGACCATCTATTGTCTTGTTTCGTTGTGTTAAACGTAGCTGCTGCTACTCTTACTTTTGCCTTGACATCAGCATCTCTTTCCCATGTAGCTAACCTGTCTAGGTTACTTCTGAGAGTTCTGGTAGACCAAGTTAGATCTAAGAATGGTAAAGCTTTTCTGTATTCGGCTACAAGGCCATCTGACCAGATACGAACCAAGGGTCCCTTGTCATCCAGAACACCTTCAGGGTCATCAACAATTCCACTGTAGATTACAGCTGACTGACAAAATCTTTCAGTATATTCACTCACAGTTTCTTCTTTCCTTTGCACACAGGTAGTAATTCTAGACCAATCTATTTTGGGTCCTAAGATGTTCTTTAGGATTTTCAAAATACCTTCTCTTAAATCACCCTTACTGGCATTTCGCAGTTCAGAAGTGACAGCAGATTCAAAACTGTTGAATTCAGATTCAGTTAGTATTTGTGACATCAGCTGCGTGACTTCTGCCAACGACATGTCATAAAGACGCATTTTACTGATCAATGTTCTTCTAAATTCAGAAAAATGTGTGCGTGCTGACGGTAAACTCTGAGATAGTCTCTCTATATCTTTAGGACATAAAGCTTTGGCAGCAGTTTGTATTTGCACAACAGAAGAATTGAGAGGAACACCATCAGTGTCCTCAATCCCCTGAGATCTTCTTCTAGCCCCACACACATGGACGGAATTTACAGGCACATCAGTTACTGATTGGAGAGCTACATCTGTTTCAAAGAACGCTTGTAAATCAGGGTAAATGTTATCAGGCTGACTTACTTCCACATCAGTTTTTGCTGCAATTTTCTTGAGGTTCAATTTCTTAGTCAAAGTGGATACTCGAGCACGGAGTTCATTGTTCTGTTTCTCTAGCTCTGCGTTACGCTGAGACTGTTGTGTCGCTAGCGTTACACTGAATTCCCTGTGACAACAGATAATGTCTTTCACATTGTTCTTACGAATACTTGCTCCTAGTACCTTTTTACACTCATCTACCGACCAAGTCTTGTCTGGATGAATCTCATATTTCTGCGTTAGTTTTTGTCTAACTTTTTCAGTGACTATTAGGTCCATTTGTTCCCCTAACAGCGTTTTGAATTCACTATCTGACCACAAAGGAGTCGCAAGACCAGTCTTTTCTGTGGTTGGAATCAGTCTAGCATTCATTCTAACCATTTTGTAAGTTTCTTCGGTACCACACAAACAAAACAAACAAAAAAACAAAAACAAAAAAACTTCTCTGATCAACAGAGGGTACACTTGTTAAATAATAATAAAAAAAACTTAACTATTGTTAACTTTCCAAATTACCAACACTTCACACTTAACTTCCCTGCCTACAAGAAACAGAGGATAAAACTAAATTATTAGCACAAAATGCTAACCTTCCCTGCCTGAAACAGAGGGTAACTAATTTTTAGCCCGTAATGCCAAAATCTTCCCTGCCTGAAAGAACAGAGGATACTTTCATCTCTAAAATAAAAAACTTTAGAGGATAAACTCTTCCCTGCCTGAAACAGAGGATAAACTTCCCTGCCTAACAGAGGATAAACTCTTCCCTGCCTGAAACAGAGGATACATTTAGTTAAAACAAACCCTACAGATGTATGTTAACTCTTCTCTGACGGCACAGAGGATACACTGGTCTTAGGTTCTTTTGGATTAGAGACAGCACTCACCACAACACTTTGTTGAGAGAAAAATTCAGTCTGGGAATTTTTGTTCAGCTTTGAAGTTTCGCTGGATTCCAAAAGATGCAGATCTTTGTTTGAGCTTGAAGTTTTTCAGGTGAGGAAGCTGGAACTCTATCCGGCTCACGGCACCATCTGTTGTGAACTCTGTTCTTCTAAAGTGTAGAAAACTCAGAAGAGAAGACCAGGAGACTTCGGATTGGATCGTCAGCAGAATTTCTTTATTCTATGACATGTCTTGTTATCTGTAGCCATCGAAAATCTCATCTTTAAGTAATTTTTACAGGGTATCTTATAGACAGAATTGGAGGGACTTTTGGGGGTTGAGACAAAACATCAAATAAAACAAGCATCTGAGGGAGGCGTTAGTTGGTTGCTAAACTTCCCTTCCCGTGGTTCTAATACACTAATCCACGAATTCACGTCTGGGCCAGGACAAAGCCATTTGCAGATCAAAGGTTGAATCTCTCAGTAGTCTGACTCATTGATCTTACCATTATCATAGAGACAAAGGCACAGCTGTCTCGAGCTCAAATGGTCAGGAAGCGATCTCAAGCACCCGACCTTGCCCGACACCTCTTAGTCAGGACGTGAATTCAAATCAAACATAGAATAACATTTGTAATCCTTCAGTGGCCTTCAGCTCTTCTGCATTGTTGGGTCTGGCATATCGCATCTTCCTCTTCACAAATACCCCATAGATTTTCTATGGGGTTAAGAATAGGCAAGTTTGCTGGCCAATTAAGAACAGGGATACCATGGTCCTTAAACCAGGTACTGGTAGCTTTGGAACTGTGTGCAGGTGCTAAGTCCTGTTGGAAAATGAAATCTGCATCTCCATAAAGTTGGTCAGCAGCAGGAAGCATGAAGTGCTCTAAAACTTCCTGGTATACGGCTGTGTTGACCTTGGACCTCAGAAAACACAGTGGACCAACATCAGCAGATGACATGGCACCCCAAACCATCACTGACTGTGGAAACTTTACACTGGACCTCAAGCAACGTGGATTCTGTGCCTCTCCTCTCTTCCTCCAGACTCTGGGACCCTGATTTCCAAAGGAAATGCAAAATTTACTTTCATCAGAGAACATAACTTTGGACCACTTAGCAGCAGTCCAGTCCTTTTTGTCTTTAGCCCAGGCGAGACGCTTCTGACGCTGTCTGTTGTTCAAGAGTGGCTTGACACAAGGAATGCGACAGCTGAAACCCATGTCTTGCATACGTCTGTGCGTAGTGGTTCTTGAAGCACTGACTCCAGCTGCAGTCCACTCTTTGTGAATCTCCCCCACATTTTTGAATGGGTTTTGTTTCACAATCCTCTCCAGGGTGCGGTTATCCCTATTGCTTGTACACTTTTTTCTACCACATCTTTTCCTTCCCTTTGCCTCTCTATTAATGTGCTTGGACACAGAGCTCTGTGAACAGCCAGCCTCTTTTGCAATGACCTTTTGTGTCTTTCCCTCCTTGTGCAAGGTGTCAATGGTCGTCTTTTGGACAACTGTCAAGTCAGCAGTCTTCCCCATGATTGTGTAGCCTACAGAACTAGACTGAGAGACCATTTAAAGGCCTTTGCAGGTGTTTTGAGTTAATTAGCTGATTAGAGTGTGGCACCAGGTGTCTTCAATATTGAACCTTTTCACAATATTCAAATTTTCTGAGATACTGAATTTGGGGTTTTCATTAGTTGTCACATATAATCATCAAAATTAAAATAAATAAACACTTGAAATATATCAGTCTGTGTTGAATGAATTGATACATTATACAAGTTTCACTTTTTGAATGGAATTAATGAAATCAGCTTTTTGATGATATTCTAATTATATGACCAGCACCTGTATAATCTATTAAATTCTTAATTTCCTCACCCTTATTTCATTAAAAACCTTTGTGAATTATTTTAATACTTAAGGTGGCACAGAATCATGAATAACCATCCAGTACTTTAAAAGAAATGCTTTGCATTTGATGTAAGTCGTTTAAAACCGTGTCCTGTAACCAGAGCTGGGTAGATTAATTGTAATCTGTTACTGATTCGAAATTACATGACAATAATTGTAGTTAGTAACATCATCTGTTACATTACACATGTTGGGTAATACAATCAGACTACTTTTAGATTACTTTTGACCTAACTCGTTTATCACATTTAAATAGGATAATCTTGTAAAAATACAAAGAGTAAGCGCAAATATTCCTTTTGTTGTTATCAACAACATGAGGTGCATTAAACTTTATATTACATCAAGGTTTCCCAAACCAGGTTTAAATTCTTCAATTCTTTCTAGATCGAGGAGACTTCAGACCTGTCGAATTACAGTGACCAAATTATGAGCTGTGACTACACTGGCCCTATAAATGAGCAAAACAAGGGGAATATAAACAGAGGTATCGCGCTATGCATTCCTTAAATCTATTTTCCAAACAATGTAAATAATAATTAGATTGTAAAACAATGTTTGTTTCTGTTCTATAAAGGGCAATTGCAATTCATGCCGCTGCTCGACGAACTCTTATGTTTCAGCAGCTCTGGGGGGGCCTCCAACTTTACTGTCTAGTGGACATCATGGAGAAGAACAAAGAAGTGTGCCATGGCCTCTTTGTTTTTGAAGGTGTCAATGATCTGATGAGGTGCATAGCTTTTGTAAAAAATGTTAGAGCAGTAGTTCTAATCTCAAGTCCTGGAGACCCACTGCTCTGGGCTGCGTTTCTCAAAAGCATTGTAAGCCTAAATTGATGATAGAACTATTGTCACCAGTGGAGCTATGATCAACTTAGGTTTAAAATGCTTTTGGGAAATGCAGCCCTGCACATTTTGTCTTTTAATGCACCTGATTCAGGTCATCAGCTTGTTATGAGACCGCTCCATGCACTGAACCGAGTGTGTCAGATAAAAGAGACATACAAAATGTGCAGAGCAGTGGGTCCCTAGAACTGGAATTGAGAACCACTGTGTTAGAGAAATTATTTTTAACTCCTTTTTTTGAATGCTGAACACAAAATGTTCTTTAGATGATATTTGTCTTTCTGGAATGTTTTTCCACTCATTACATTGTCACATCTTGACCCACAAATAAGTGAGAGTAGCACTCTAAAGCACAGCAAAAGAAATGCAAATCTTGAATAACTTCCAGGATTTTCTAATGGAACTTGAAGGTAAGTTTGTTGTTACTCCAAAATGTGTAAAAAATATTTTTAGATACTTTAAATGCATAATGTGTTTACTGCCCTAGATGGAAATCCTGAGGATGAGGAGGCACTTTCTGTGTCTAAAGTAATGCAGTGGCTGTCTGGTCAAGCACACAGGCATCTGCTTCTTTCAGAGACCAGCTTTTAAAGTCACTGTTCTATGTGACCATACATACATGGAACGTATGCCAGACCACCGAATTTGCTACCTTGTTGTCAGTGCATGCACCCAGACAACCACATTTCCCACTGCACATTTAACAAGTTTAAACTAATTTAAAGAGAACATGAAAATCGCAGTGCAACAGGGTGCTTACTTTTACAGGGTTTAGAACGGATTTGTTAAACACTGTCCTTTTAATTGTTTAATTTGACCTTTTTGAAAGAGAGAGAGACTACATTATAATTTGTTATTTTATTTTCAAAAGAGTAGCTTACAAGGTTTTAAATTTGCACAACATTGTTATGAAGTTAGTTTTGCCAAAATGTTGTTACATGTGATGTTCTTGTGAATTAAATTTCTGATGGAACTACATGTGTTTTTCTCTTTTTTTATGTTAGAAGTCAAATGTTTTTAAATACAGCACAGTCTTTGAATAATATCAAGTGACTGGACACAGAGCTCTTGGACGTTCAATGATGGTGTAAGGGGATCAATTAATCCCTGAAGAATAGCAAGGCTCTGTTCGGATAAAGGGCATTGGATCTCTGGGTCAGTATCAGAAGTTTGCTGTTGACACAGTTGCTCCATTATCTGCAAAATCAAAGAAAACATTAAGTAGGTCAAAATGCCAACTGTTTTGAAATACTCTCAATGACTTGCATTCATGTTATAAACTCATGTAACTTTGCTCATGTTCAAATCTAGTATTAAGATGTGTTTTAATTCAAAAATGGAAACTAACCATCAGCAAATATTGGACACGATAGCTGCACATAAATGAGATGAGGAGGGAAGCTCAGATCAACTGATTAAAGCCATGAAGGTGATGGTGACAGGAGAACTCCAGAAAAGTGAGAGTACCTTAACATCAGAGTCATTGTATCACTCAATGGTATGCCCTATGCAACGACTTTAAAGATTTACAATTGGAAGTGAGTAATTATTCCAAATCACTCGGAAAAGCAGGGGTAGACCAACCATTGCCAGCTCACCACACTGGCCCATTTTCATCTCCACCTTCAGAGGCTGCATCCATCCAGCAACCTACACCAGCTGTCAAAAGTGATCATTTAAAGTTAACTTTCCCAACATTTGGAAGACCATCAGACGATGCTGATCCACTGTTATATTTAACTCGCAGCATATGAACACTTTTATCCGAGTGGCATAGATGCAATTAAGGTCTTTACATGCCTGTTTATTGATTCAAATTGGCATATGCCACATATTTTTGAATGATTATGGCGATTATGGACATTAGTTTGATCAATGTCTCACTTTCGGTTTTCACTTTTGGTCCAACTAATTAATACATCATCTTTGTTTTTGAACCATAACATTCTTTGTTCCCCGTTAACCCATTGCAATAGTCAAATATTATCTATAGCCACTCATGTTTATTGGAGAACATGCACTCTAAAAAATCCTGGGTTATTTTTTTAAACCAAATGCTAGGTTGAGCCTTTTGGGGCATTTTTTCATTTTTTGGGGGTAATTTTTTCAGTGTTTGAGTAGTTGTGTTACCCAGCCCCTGGGTCAAATGTAACAATCCAATGTTTGGGTAGTTTTTTAGTGTTACCCAGCTCTTGGGTCAGACATAACAACCCAATGTTTGGGTAGTTTTGTAGTGTTACTCAGATCCTGGGTCAGAGTAACCCAGCGGTTGGGTTATTTATTGAAGGGATTTTACGTCATCTTCTGGAGAGAGCAGTTCTAAGCGCCATTGAATTGAAGCGTTTCTTCGGTAAATACAGGTTTGTGTACATTTTATTTTATTGATAAAATCGGTTCTGTGCAGTATATCGTTCAATTTTATGCAAAGCAACATACAGGCGCGCGGTGTGAATCACTAAATGAACGTCGCTCGCGTCGGTCTTATTGCGTGATGAAGAGTCTGATGCTTTGCATAAAATAAAAAATTATATTTATAAAAGATACAGAATACAAATACTTTGGATATGTCCTCAGAGCTAAATGAGGAGCTGTTTATTGTTTGTTTTTGGTCCGTTATGAAGGCAATCGCAGTATATTTCGGTGTACTGTTTAAGGTTTAATCTTTACTTCTAATGTTTGTTAAACGAGATTAAATAGGCAATGTGTGTAGCTTATATAAAAACAAGATAAACAATGCTGTAAATGAGAAATAAAAGGAAGTTATCATGTAAACCAGTGATTGTGGAGTATTTTACAAAAGTTTAGAGGATTTAAGTTAATCTGTAAACATTATTTAATGCATAAAGTAAAAAAAAACGTGAGTGTGGTTACATAACAGCAGAAACAAGTTCTGCATTCTATGTTCTTTCTGGCTGGGATTGCTTTTAAGCTGTGCAGCATGTATAATGCATTGACTTTGTTCAGATAATCTAGAGTGATAATCTTTGATGCAGTATGATTGTGTATGTGACAAATAAAAAAAGAACCTTGAGTTCATCATAACTCTAACACACTGCCTCACTGGGATATGACATTCAAATATTCATAAATGCAGACTCCGCAGGACCAACTCTGCATCGCCAGCACAGCCTCCTAAGGTTAACAGATAGCCAAGAATGTTCCAGTTATGTACTATATTTGTAATACTTCAGTAATACCATGACGATGTAACTGCAATGTCACAGGTCTGTACTTTCAGGGCTTGGAGTGATATATATTGAGGAGGGGAATAACTATTCTGTATAATTTTTTCTGTTGTAGAAATGTACATTTATGTCATATGGACACCTTGACATACTTTAGTCACCACTGATAAACTAATCCTAAATGTCATGTAGAAACTTTCATTTTCTGTGAAGCTGCTTTGCAACATTGTGCATTGTGTATCATGAAAAGCGTTATACAAATAAACATGAATTGACTAAGCTTGTAGTTCATTATAATAACTTTTAAAATATGTAAAAGTAAAAATATTTGAACTATTTTTGAACTATTTTGTAATATTTTAAAATAAAGTGAGGGAAAAAATGCAATGAATATTGAATATCTAGAGTATATTTGTCTTGCTTGATAAAGAGATTATGGACATTGGTTGGCTTTTCAGAGGTAAATGTAAAGTTACTTGACATTGTTTAGAAACGGTTTTATTGATGTCTTTCCCCAGTTAATTGAGCGATTAGATGACATTTATTTTGTGCTATAAGTAGTAGTAAAGAAGATATGACCAGTTCACATGTGCTCCTCACTGCTGCTTGAACTGATGCTACAGCAATCCATCATGCCACATGCTCCAAAACACTATATTTCATAATGAGTCTTTCAGAAAAAAAGTATCCTGCTTTGTCTTTTTTGTTGGCGCATTGTTGGTGTGCTCTTTACGCTGTGACTAAAAAACTGCATGAGACAATGGCCATGTGGTGTGACAGCAGTTTCCAGATTTAAAAACCACATTAAAACATGGTAAAAAGATTAAGAGAAAATTTACAAACATGACAAAAATGTTCATACAGGCGAAACTAAATTGTCCAATATTGCAAACGGCAGCCAAAATATTTTACATCTGTGATAGGCCTGCTTTCTTAATTATTCATATGTTCAAATGTTTTAAAATAGCATGACATTTTAAAACTTTAATGTTAGGTGGGATTAATCACGATTAATTTCAGAAATATAATCATATAATAATTGTAAAATTTATCTTTTAATAAAAAATAAATAAAATACAATACAGGTTAACAAAACGCAAGGTATAATGGCATAAATTTTGTTCTTAGATGATTAAAAAAATAATAAATCAAAATATCTCTAAGTATTATTTACACCTCAAGTGAAAAAATGGTGTAACAGAGGGCATTGAAGCTGGTGTACGTGTATGTTTAAGTTAAAGTGAAGTATTTTTTTGTGTACATAAGTATAAAATTTGACTTTCTTTTAAACATATCACATGTAGGCTTACTGTTCACATAAACAATTGGTGCGTCCCAATTCACACACTATCCATCCTAAATAGTATTTAAAAACATAATTAGTATGTCCAAAGTTGAATTATGTTGAAATGTGTGCGCCAAACATAGACTTTGAAAAAAGATAAACAATGTACATTCACTCTCTTCCATTGAAGAAAAGTGAAACTGCCAATGTCCCAATAGGGTGCTGACATCTTGTGCTGCGTAGTAGTGAGTGAAATGGCACCGCGTCCCGGTGTTGTGCCGAAAAAAGCACCCTTGCCGTGAAAAGCACCCCTGCTATGGGAACGCGCATTTGAAGACGATCGCCTTAAAACGAAACCATACGAACAACAGCCGACTCTTATCATTAGCGTTCCCATTTTTCACATCTTTTTTTTCCATTAAAGTCCAGATATAACCGTTAAGGTGCATTCACACCAGACGTGAATGAAGTAGTTGGACGCTTGAACATTGAGTTTACTCGCTTCATTCGCGCATGAAATCCGCTTCATTCGCGCGTGAAATTCACAACACAACAGTCCTGTTGTTTCGGATTTTCTGCCTCCGCTCGTAATCACGTCACTGCTAAAGCAAGCTCCTGATTGGTTAACGCGAATAGCGCCGCAGGATTGTCTATCGCATCTTTGCATTGACTTAACATGTAAATCATTCACGCGTAATGCTTCATTCGCGTCTGGTGTGAACGCACCTTTAGTGTGTAGAAGAGAACATTAGTTGAAATTCAGTTTAAATCCACTAGATGTTCTAAGCGTGCCAAATACTGTTTATCTGGATAACTTCAGCCTACGAAAGAAGCTTGTAAAGTGGCGTAGGCCTATATGAAAAGTTAATTTGCAAAAACAGATCACTTCGTGTTAACCAATTTCAACCATAGTTCATTCAACCATAGTTGTTGAGATAATAAATCACTCCCTGCAGCAGCTTGGCATCTGATCTTAAATCTGCCTTAGTAAGACCTGTTTATAAAACAGAGAGTCCTATTAATTATATACCCATCTCAAATCTTACATTTTATTTTACAAGTAAAATATTTGATAAAATAGTATTTAATCAATTGAGTAAAATTCTTGAATGCAAAATTCAAAACTAGAGATGCTTCAATCTGATTAAAAAAAAACAGTACAGAGTACTTATTAAAGTAGTAAATGACATAAAAATAAACCTTGACAGAAAGTGGCCTTCAGTTCTGGTACTTCTTGACTTGACTTGAGTGCAGCATTCAATACAATACACCAAATGAAACACACCAAATTGAGAAACTTATGGAATGCATAGTCGATATAAAAAACTGGATGACGAATAATTTCTTACTACTAAATTCTGAAAAAACAGAGTTAATTATCGGACCTAAAAACCACACAAGTAATAACCTAGAACACTGTTTAAGGGTGAATCCCAATTCTCTGTCTTACCCCTTCCCCTTAGTTTTGCACGTTCACGTGAGAGTAAGGGCTAATTCTGGTTTTGATCGAGGGGTAGGGCTAAGGGGAAGATACCCCTCAAAACACAGCATTTTCGCGAGCTTACTTGAAACCAAGGGGTACCCAGAAGACACTGCGGCCAGATCATCCAGAGAGTATTTTCGGCTTAAATAATTTATTTAAAAATTATGATAGTCTTGTTTAGTGCTCTACACAGTCCTGTACACATACATATACAGTATATATATATATATATATATGGTCGTATGGTCCATTAATGATATATATATATATATTAGAGGTGGGCATAGATTAATTTTTTTTAATCTAGATTAATTTTGGAATTAATCTAGATTAATCTAGATTAAAATGGCTCATTTGAATTCTGCCGAAGGCATTCAGAATATGTGTGCTACCCAAATAATGACTAAAAGTAAGTCTTTGAGAACGGGTTTCTCAAGCCAGGTGGCGCATTAGACCAGGGGCTCATCTCCTGTTTCCAAAATGCATCACAAACTTTAATCTCTTCCCGTCCCAATCCCACGAAAAAACTGGAGGAAAATCCCGTTCCACTCCCAGAAGAATGACTCCCACTCCCGTGTTGTTGGTTTTAAAAAAAAAAATTTTTTATAACTGTCAATTACAGTAGAAATATAGTACAGATCACAGCGTGCCCACCTTATTAGTTGAATAAAAACCCAAAATGTCGTTTTTTGTTATTATATTGAACTGAAAGCCATTTTATGCACAGTGTTGCACAGATTCAATTTCATGTAAATCATCCATGCTAACACACACGTCTTCTATTTTTATTTTTTAGACATTTCACTCTCTATAGATATATTTTTCAAAGACGGATTTTAGAAGTTTCTCGCTCAAGTTCACATGAGACCTAAAGCGCATCCTGTTTGCTTAAAAGCGCAACGTTTCATTGTTATTCTGAGTGCACACAAATAAACGTAGAGTCTTTACAGATTCGAAAGATGTATTAGGCTACTTTTATCTGTATGACCAAGAATGACGGAGATTTTAAGAGCAAGTGAACGCACCGGAGCCTGTCCTGCAGCAAACGCGCTTCCACAAAAACACTTCAATAGCGCACATTTCTCTAGGTTAACATCATATTGAGCGGCCATGTAAAGTTGCTACTACATACATCTTTCAGATGAAAAGCCATATTTGAGGTTGATGAATGATAGATGAGCGTTTGGATGTCCTGCCCGATTGTATTACCACATAGACCAGCCGTTAACAATCTGTCCATCACGGACTGCGAGCCTCTAGTTCGAAGACTCGTTCTCGCCCCCTACAGTGCAATTCGGCTAGGTATACATCCGCGCTAAAATATCAGGGTGAAAGTCATCATAGCTTGCGTAGTATAGACCCAGCTCCCAACACAACTTTGAGAATAGATTAACGGCGATATTTTTTTTATCGCCCGATAAGAGTCTCGCGTTAACGCAGCACGTTAACGCCGATAACGGCCCACCACTAATATATATATATGGGTAGTTGACAAATAAAAATTGGACTGTGTCCTATGGTGTTACATAACAAAAATGTAAATAGATAAAACCTTAACATACAAATAACATGAGAAAAATGTATCTTCATTCTTAGTTACAAATAGCATGAGAGAGGTTTATCTTCAATGTTAGTTTTTTTTTCCATGTTTGCTGTCGAACCATAGGACACGTTGATACGTCAACTACCCATATATATATATATATATATATATATATATATATATATATCATTAATGGACCATACATATTGCACAAATAGTATTTAGTACCAACAGATCTCAAAATATTAAATAATTATTGAGCTAAAATATACAGTTTAACTGAAAAATAGTTAAACTCTATGGTCACATAATTAAGTGATACCTGAGGGTTAAGAAACCCATATTAATGTTGCCTCTCCATCACTCTCCAGAATAAAATGATAGTGTAAATGTCATCGACGTAGTAATCAATGCATAATATGCTGTGATGTTTACCAACAATTGGTGGAAATACCTGTATAATGAAGCTGAGACTTCGCAAGTGTCTCACAATGCCAATTTGGCATGAGATTAACACGGGCAGAGTGAGAGCGTGAGACAGCCTAAAAGCGTCATGTCGTCAATCAAATGCATGAGAGTTGGCAACCCTTTATATATATATAACACACACTCATATTTTCGATTAAATCATTTTAAATAAAAATCTTGATAACGTGGTTTTAAACTTTAAAACTCTCACGTTAAACTGATAACACGGAAGTAGCGTAAGACAACACATGCTCCGCCCACTTGTGGCCTGCCTCAGACCGCCGGGCGCCTCTCAGACCGCCTCAGGTGTTTTATTAATGGTGAGTAGAATTATTTATTAATTTGTAGACTAACCATGTTCCGTACAGATGACCTTTTACCGCCGATCGCTGAATAAATACTTCCTGGTCATACATAAAATATATATCGGTGTCATCTTCATTTCTCGCTCTTTCACGACAGAGACACTCCCACCATTTGCTTCGGTGAGATTTCAGTAAGGTTGCTAGGTGCGCCCCCTGCGCTTGAAAATGGATGGTGGGCAAGCTAAACGTGAGACTGCCGCTTAGGTGGGGAGAGAACTTGAGCAGCGAAAATTTACATTTCTATTTAATTTATGCTACAGTCTTTATGAAATTAATATAATTGTATCACAAATTGTTAAATAAATTACCTTTTGTTGAATAAATGCTTTGAAATTTGAATATTTAAACATCAATTGTGGGCGATGTTTCTCACCCTCCGCCGGAGATGTGCAGCAGGCGATGCTTGCCCATCATCTTACGCGCAGAGATGATGTTTATATTCATAAAGAATCAATTAAATTACCGTTAGCTTGCATGAATTCATTAATTTTACATTTGATTTGTCATGCTTTAATAAATTAAATGAATTGACAGTTAAAACTCGATTGCTTGTTGCCAAATTTTCATGAAGTTATTTAACTTAACGTTAAACACAATGACTAGTACTTCAACCTGATGTAGAAAAAGAAACCGATGAAAAAGAGAAGGAAGAAAAGAAGAGAAAGCCCAAAGAAGGAGGAAAAGAGACAAGCCCAGGAGGCCAGCAGGCACCTCCTCTGACTGAAGATGGAGAAGATGTGCTCTCTGACGTAGAGTGGTCCACCTGGATCAGGTGATGAGGCCATCGATGAATGGGTCCAGTGTGATCGGTGCCATTTGTGGTTCCACCTGGAGTGTGTAGAGCTGGAGGAAGTGCCAGACACCGACTGGCTTTGCCATAAATGTTGTCTGTCCACATAAACACATACACAATGTAAATAGTTTTTGAATCAGTTTAGTTGAGTGATAAATGTAAATAGTTGTAAACACACACACACACACACACACACACACTGTAAATAGTGCACACAGAAATTGAACATGTTAATTCAAGTTTTTGAATCAGTTTAGTGTTAACGTTAATTATAAATACATGTAAACACAAACACACACATACACACACCCCCTGATAACATTGGTTATCATTAAATATTCTGAATCAGTTCAAATTGTTTGCCCTTCTCTATCTTCAGAAAGATATAATAACGTTATTCATATTCATAACGTTCATGCTTAACTCACACGACAATCAATATCACGACACAACGGCCTAGCTCGATGGTCCTCTAGCTTATTAAAGCAGCAAATAACTTACATTTAAAAAAAAAAAAAGGTACTCACCTTTATTATTTATTTAAATGTTGTTTTCTTCAGTTAAAATAAATAAATACCTCACAGTTGATCTGTTAAATGTCCATTTTCGTCGTTGAAATCAAAGTATGCGCTCTGTACGGAAAACCGTTAACGCTTCTCATCTTCCACACACCTGCGGAGGCGGTACTTTTCCACTCTTTTCTCAAAAACGATTGGTCCAAAAGATATCAATCAAAGTGTGGACTGTCCAATGGGTATTCACCCAGAGAATGATCACACAAACATGCTTGTCTGGCTTTCAACAATGGAGGAGTGGTCTCCGGTGTGCGGTGAAGGGCAAAAAAGTGTACGTAACATGGTTAGTTAATCGTTTAGATATCATAATATTTAGGCTATAATAATATAATAAATCTGGTTGGTTTGTAATGATGACGTTATATGTAAATGACATGTGTTCAGCCCGTGATACTTGGACCATAGTGAAAAAAAGGTTGAGAACCACTGGATTTAAAACATCGATTGAGATTCTGCTTCGTAATACACACAAATCACATCTGAATTCATGTATGTGTGGATTATTTGGTTTTATTTTAAAATCTGAAGCATGTTGAATTAACTCCGGTTTCAAGCAGATCTGTCAAAACGGGCAGCCAGCATTTTTTAACGTTATTATACGAAACACACGCACACACACACAATTTACCTCGTTTGTTTCTGCAAGACGACTGTTAACAGGTTTTCCTGTGTCAATGTTATGACTGCCGACGATGCAACACACCATTCATATATTAATCTCTTACATCCTGGCTTTTAATAAATAAGCATATATTTAGGACGTTAAGCTGTAAGATTGTTACGTTGTTAAAAAAACTCAGGTTTTAAAAAAATGCGGTGGAGACTCGCGCTCGGTTGAGTTCTATTTCGGAACGTTCGTGCATCGCGATGACGTCACTCGGCAGTCCCTTGTAAGCGCGCGTTCGCAGACTGCCTTCACAGTTATTAGTGACAGTGAGAATCTGAGCGTCTGATAAGAGTTTGCAGAGTGCTAGAGAAAATCTACATACGAAAGTCTGCAGACAGAAACACACAGTGTACAGACTAAAGTCTTCTCAAACACTGGAGTTTGTCCACTCTCAGCATCACGATGCTCTCCGCATCTGAGTCCGTGTGTAATGAGACAGAAGCAGCTGCGTGGCTGGATAACATCAGCTTCTGCAGCGGCTTCTGTCACTGGATCAAAGAGTTGAGTATCGATTCACTGCCAGCTGACTCACAGCAGCCTGTAGAGTCAACAAGGGCTTCAGCAGCAGAAGCAGTGAGTGCACAGCCTTCTGCTGAGAAAAGCCCAACAGGTCTGATGAAAGAAGCCCTTACATCTCATTATAAAATAAGACACCTTTTATAGTCGGGAAATATATATATTTTTTTTGTGACAAATATTGTAGTCAAAAATGTGAATTTCAGTTTTTAATGGTTGTTGGTTGGTTGATGCAGTAGTAAGTGTTTTTGAAATCCACTGTACTATTTTCCATTGTTTTTGTAAGTAGACATGCACTACACAGACATCTTTAATCACTGATGTTTAATTTGTGGCCGAACAAGTTTCTAATATTTTTATTGTTGTCTTTCTTCAATTAAGAAATTCCTACACGAGGCAACAGGAGGAGCAGGATCCATGCGTTCTTCAAGAGAGCATGGACGGCTGTAAAGAAGCCGTTCCTCTGCTACGGACAAGAGAGGAGTCTCCTGCTCCACAGCAGTCTGATCCCGAGCCGGCGTCTGTCCCGGGTCCCTCTGAGCTCCAGAACGTGCCTGAAACTGATCCAGCTGTTCCCGAGCCGGCGTCTGTCCCGGGTCCCTCTGAGCTCCAGAACGTGCCTGAAACTGATCCAGCTGTTCCCGAGCCGGCGTCTGTCCCGGGTCCCTCTGAGCTCCAGAACGTGCCTGAAACTGATCCAGCTGTTCCCGAGCCGGCGTCTGTCCCGGGTCCCTCTGAGCTCCAGAACGTGCCTGAAACTGATCCAGCTGTTCCCGAGCCGGCATCTGTCCCAGATCTTCCCGACTGGAGGCCAACCACCAGTGAGTCTGCTGTCAGCTGCACCCTTTTTATTTTTAAAGTATTATTACTTTGTCATTCTAATTTAACCTACTTTAACTCAACTAAACCTTTACGATGCTTGTTTGCTTGTTTAACAAATATAAATAACACGTTTTTAAATAACATATTTGTCACAGACAGCAGTGCTATTATATAAGACATGTAATTTAATATATGATAACTAAACCCATTCTGCAACCTCTTGTGTTTTTCAGAATTGTTGTACAAATTATACACAGTGCAAGATTTGATAGGAACGGGAAGCTACGGCAAGGTGTTCAAGGCAATCCGAAAATCAGACGGCCGAGAGGTAACACGCTTGTACTGAACATTTTGCTCCTTATGTAGAGATCCATATCCACTTGATCTAAACGTGTGCTTAAAATAAACGACAGAAAAATTATAATATATGTATTTTTTTTTTCTCTCTTTGCAGGTTGCCATCAAAAGAATGCAGAAATGGAGGAACCGCTGTTCTCTTCAAATAGTAAGTTGGCAAAGAGTAAAGAATACATGTTTAGTTGTGGTGCACATTCATGTGCCACTGCTCTGCGAAGCCTAAACCAACAGCTATCTAACCTTTCGTCGTCTTGTCTTGTTCTCTAGCCTGGTTGTTCCAGACCTCTGGCTACAGAAGTGGGGCTGATGCTGATGTTGAGACGTCCTCCAGTGTGCCCTTACATCATAGAAATGTACGATTGGTTTGATCAGCCCCTGATCTTCTCGCTCGTTCTGGAGTTTCCTCAGCCGTGCGTGTCCTTGCGAGAGTTCATCAATGGTTCGTCAGGACTGACTGAACCGGTCGCACGTGGCTTCATGCACCAGTTAGTCCTGGCGGTGCAGCACTGCATAGACCACGGCGTGTTTCATAATGACGTCCATGCTGACAACGTCCTGGTGAACACAGACACTCTGGAGCTCAAGCTGATTGACTTCGGCTCCGGTCACCTGCTTGACAGCGCTGGCTATGACAGCTTGAAATATATAGGTGAGCTGGCTTTTTGTATTGCATTGTGTTTTACGAAAAACACGTGGAAAAATATTAATCACACAATGTCTTGCTTACAGGAACATTACAGTTCTGCCCACCAGAGGTCTTCTCGAAACCAAAATACTACGCCGTCCCAACAAACGTATGGGCTCTAGGTGTTACGCTGTATATGATGGTGAACGTAAAGCTGCCTTTTTCCAGCGTCAAGGAAATATTGGAAGCTTGTTCTTACTCTTGGAAAGCTGACGTATCCAGCAGTGAGACAACAGACACTGATAAACACATTATAGCTTTATCAGATACTTCAGAAGGTATTTTCACAAATCAGCTCTGGTGTGTTACGTGGTCTTGACTAACCATCTCTCTCCTCCAAACTTTCACAGCATGCTGTGATCTGATCTGCCAGTGTCTGGACCGCAGTCCAGTGAAGCGGCCGACGTTAGAGCAGATCTTACAGCATGAATGGTTTGAAAGTCAGCTCTAGGATGAAGGCAGACGTGGGAATCCTTCTCTCATCTGGGTCAGACGCAAGGTAGTGTAACAACTACATTTGCAATCATTCTCATTAGAGGTCAAGTACTGTCGTATTTTTCAGTTCTGAACTGACTGGAGGCCATTTTAATGTTCTGGTCCTTTTCTATATAACATGATTAGATGAAACATAGACTGGGTGAAGACAGTGTCAAGAATACTCCTGCTTTGTGTTCCTCAATGGACACACAACATCCAGTCGGCTGAAAAACCATGGACTAGATAGGAAACAGGACCTAGAGACAGAAACAATGCCACATTTTCTTGAGACCATGAACCATAGACCTCTGAGGGACCAATGTGGCCATTTCTTAAAAAGTAAATATCAATGGAAAAGAGGGGTCAGATTTGCAATGTTTGAAAAGTAAATTCTTTTCAAACACATTTTCCAGTCTGGGTCTGGCCTGATATTATTTGCTGTGACTGGCAGTGATTTGGTCATGATTTCACATATGAATGCAGCACTTCCAGGTTCTTCAGTCAAGTAGTTTTAATGATGGACATAACCAGCGCTGCAGCTCTAATGATCTGTTATATTATTTTATTAAAGATTGTAAATAAAATTGGTTAACATTAAAGTGATTCATATGTTGTTGTTATTGTTGTTTGGAATAAATAAAAGTAGGTTTTGTTTTAAACTTGTGACAGGTTGTTAAATACATAGTATTTAAAACAATGCTTTTAAATCCAGACAAATAAAATAAAAAATCACTTAAAAGTCAAATGCCCAACAAGGAATTTGGCTATTTATTTATTGGTTAAAAACTATGGAAGCCCGTTTCCACCACTGAAAAAAAAAATAAAACAAGGTAATTGTGACTTTTTATCTCACAATTCGGACTTTTTTTCTCGCAATTCTGACTTATAAACTCGCAATTCTGACTTTTTTTCTCGCAATTCTGAGATATAAACTCGCAATTCTGACTTATAAACTCGCAATTCTGAGATAAAAACTCGCAATTCTGACTTATAAACTCGCAATTCTGACTTATAAACTCGCAATTCTGAGATAAAAACTCGCAATTCTGACTTATAAACTCGCAATTCTGACTTATAAACTCGCAATTCTGAGATAAAAACTCGCAATTCTGACTTATAAACTCGCAATTCTGAGATAAAAACTCGCAATTCTGACATATAAACTCGCAATTCTGACTTATAAACTCGCAATTCTGAGATAAAAACTCGCAATTCTGACTTATAAACTCGCAATTCTGAGATATAAACTCGCAATTCTGACTTATAAACTCGCAATTCTGAGATATAAACTCGCAATTCTGAGATATAAACTCGCAATTCTGACTTATAAACTCGCAATTCTGAGATATAAACTCGCAATTCTGACTTCATATCGTCAGAATTGCGAGATATAAACTCGCAATTCTGACTTATAAACTCGCAATTCTGACATATAAACTCGCAATTCTGAAATATAAACTCGCAATTCTGAGATATAAACTCGCAATTCTGAGATATAAACTCGCAATTCTGACTTATAAACTCGCAATTCTGACATAAACTCGCAATTCTGAGATATAAACTCGCAATTCTGAGATATAAACTCGCAATTCTGACTTATAAACTCGCAATTCTGAGATATAAACTCGCAATTCTGAGATATAAAGTCAGAATTGCGAGATATAATGTCAGAATTCTGACTTTTTTTCTCGCAATTGCGAGTTTATAACACGCAATTCTAACTCTTTTCTCTCTTCATTTGCGACACTTTCTGGCAAAGCACCATAGGAAACAACGAGAGACAGAACACGGGAGTTCCTTACCTGTTTATCGCAAACAGAGCTTTGTATGCCATTGCCCAAAAAAATATTCTGCAGGTTTTATACCTCAAAGTTCACATCTCAGTTTGAAATGTGAATTTTGTGTTTGCCATCTTTTTGAAATGCCCAAATTTGAAATCCCCTTATTCATGATAAAACAATTTTCCTCTGCATGACCCTTAACATGCAAATAAAGGAAGTGTTCTGTTGATGTGCTGCCAAGCCCCAGTGAAGTACCGCTGTGGTCCAGCATAAAGTTAATGATAAATCAGTGTCTGATGATGGACATCACAGTATACTAACTTGAGAATCATTTTCCCTGATAACATTTCATCAGTCATGTATTTTTTTACTGCCACCTTTCAGAATAAGAATGAGTGATGCCAGATTTGTGAATAAAATATTTTTCTAATCAATTAAGGGAGCAACACTTTCAAATGTCTGCTATTATTTGTCAGCGATGAAGCAGCTCTTTTTATGTATACAATTGTTAACCGAATCTGTACAGGTAAAACATTTAATAGAAATAAAAACTAAGGGGACACTTTTTTTGATTGGGGGCCATCAAATAAATATATAAAATGCATTTAATGACCCCTTTAATATGCACAATATTACGAAGTTATTCAGACATCTGTAAGACAACATAGAAAACCTACATTTGGGCTTAATAGGGTCATTACCAACCTGTACTGTTACTTTGTCAATTAAACACAAAAGTAGAAATTGAGGAATCTTAATGTTATTTATATTTTCACTATTGCATTAAGCATATTGACACTTTCAGCTCAAGTAGAGCCAGGTAGCATGCAAGCACAGAAATGATAAGACTGATGAGTAGGATGAGAGAGAACTCTTGTGAGGAACGATGTACTTTAATTTGTAATCTGCAAGTACGCTATATTCCATGAATGTGTGAGGGTTTAAATTCATTAACTGCTATAGGTAAATATTTAGAAAAATAACTAAGTGCAGTAAATGGTCATGTAAATTCTATTTCTGCTATAAACCAGTATGTTAATGACTAAAATATTATAATTAATACTATTATAATTAAAATAATATTATAGTAAATACCAATTTGTAGTATCAAGCAGCATAATGGACTGTTTATGTTCAACTTAAATCATTGGAAACAGATGACTCTTCACAAAAAACGGTCACATTTTAGTTTAGCGACCAATTCTCTGTTATTTATTAACATGCATAGTACTAGCATATTGGCTGTTTATTAGTACTTATAATCCACATATAAATGCCTTATTCTACATGTCCATATTTTAGATCCCTTAATCATAAACACAATACCTAAACTTAAGCAGCAAATTAGGAGTTTGAGGCAAAAGTTATAGTTAATATTTAGTTAATCGTGAGAATTGGTCTCCAAGCTAAAGTGTTACACACATTTAATAGATTGCACACATTTAAGAAATGTACACAAGCAAACACTTATATTATGCACTGCATTCAAACTGCTAATCCTCGGATGTACGAGAAATTATCTGTAAATATTGTATTCATGTATTTAAATACTTAACTATATTAACTAGTTAACTACAAATTAAGTTAATTATTAATAGTATAACAGTTAAATAATGCATTACATATTTTAAAATATTTTTAGATTTAATTTAACAACTAGATTTTTTAAGATTTATCTTTAACTGTAAAAGCTGCTAAATATTTTCAGCTGACCCATACTGGTTACTGCTGTAGTTTTGTTACTCTAAATTTAATCGTATTCACTTAATGCACAACTCTATGTTTGACTTCAGCTCATCAAATCTTTCCATTATCACTGTCAGTCATAGCAATGAGTCGCAGAACAATACATTTTTATCATCCCTGAAACAGTATCGGTGAACATATGGTCATTTTAGACAAGCAAAAACAAAAAATGTATTCTAATTGTCAATGGATTATGTAGAGAAACCGAGCAAAGGGCACTCTGTAGTTGACTGGAAATGACTGAGCTTGCTTATCTAAAACCAGAAAGTAACCGTGCATATGGTTAATTGTATGACTATTGCCCATTTTTGGTTTAAGTATTGCATAATACTGAAAAAATATACTTTTTTTGCAGATTGATGTCAGTGTCCTACTGCTAATGACTGATGACCAGATGAGAAGCTATTTTCCTTCATATGGAGACAGGCTGGCAGTGATGGGATTTTGTAGGAGGCAAGAAAGTGAGCCACCTTGCAGGAAGTCAAAGCTGTTTGAGCGCCTCAAATCAAAAATGAGCAAAAGACAAAAAAATGACAATTCACAAACTGAAACCCAAACAACTAGACAAAACAATTCTCAGCGTACTGTAAGAAAAGTTGAAATTGGTTGGATGCACTATGATGGACAGGGCTTTGTTCAAATGAGAGCAAAAAAAGGAGGGGGAACAAGGAAGCTGAGTGTGCCAAAAGACTGGAAAAGGGAACAACTGATGGAGGAGGCAATTCGTTTGTTTTTCCCAAATGGAAAAAATTGTTATGGCAGTATTTCTGAGTTTGAATTGGATCTAACAAATTATCAGGAAGTGTCACTAGATAACGAAACTACAGTAGGGGAACTCTATAACAAATCACAAGCTCACAATGATGAGGTTCTACCTGACAACAAAAAAGTTGGAGCGGGAAGAGGAAACGGAAAGTGAAGTGGAAATATCAGACACAACGGAGGACGTACACAGTAACAACCAGGATCAAAGTCTTGCCACTTCTTACAGCAGAATGAATGACTTCATTCAAGTTTCAGACACGGATGTCATTTTTGTTGAAAGTCCAGTCAATTATGCTGTCTCCCTTGCATTCCACCGAGGATCTGAATGTTGCAGATGATTATCTGAATGTTCATTTTCAAAGTTCTTCAATGACCTTACCAGATTACTCAAATACAAGCGATGTAGTGACTGTATTCACTGGTGACATCACTGGAATAGATGAACAAAACTTAGATGACACTTTGCCTCTAAGCCCAGAACCCATTGTTCCACACAAGAAAATTCTTGTTGTTCATCGGGACTGATATTTTCTGAACTCCTTGCACATTTTTGTGATGAAACCCTTGCCCATACACAGAGTGAAGTAGAAGTGAAGTTGCTCCTCCCCAATGGACAGTATGAGATGGGCCATGATGTTGGTGGAGTGTTCAGGGATTGCCTATCAGAGTTTTGGCATGAATTCTATGATCAATGCACACTAGGGAACAATTTTAAAGTTCCCTTTCTTCGACATGATTTTGGCAAAGAAAAGTGGGAAAGTGTAGCCCGAATAATACTGTTCGGCTGGAAGAAAGAGAAATATCTCCCAATAAAACTTGCACCTGCCATCTTGCAGCAAACAATACAAGGATATGTGAAAAGCGATCTGATTGACAACTTTTTGAAGTATGTCTCGGAAAATGAGCGTGCGGTGTTAGAAATCTGCAGAACAGACTTCTGTAGTGCAGACCAGGAGGAATTGCTTGAGATCTTAGACAACTACAGTTGTCGGAGAATTCCAACAGAAGAAAACTTCAAGCAAGTTTTGCAAGAACTGGCACACAAAACTCTCATTCAAGAGCCTGCTTATGTTCTTGAACAGCGGGCAGGCATACTTGGACCTCTGAGCAAGGACCTTGAGGAAATTGAAGATTTGTACTGTGCATTACAACCAACGGTGAGGAAAATTGTGCGATCTCTAAAATTTCCCGAAACAATGAATATACACCAAAAGGACATTTCAAAGCACTTG
Organism: Oxygymnocypris stewartii; assembly: GCA_003573665.1. Taxonomy (NCBI): domain Eukaryota; kingdom Metazoa; phylum Chordata; class Actinopteri; order Cypriniformes; family Cyprinidae; genus Oxygymnocypris; species Oxygymnocypris stewartii. The sequence goes on from QVTF01018886.1 coordinate 159,269, forward strand.
ACCACTTATTTGCGGGAGTGTGATGCAAAACGACAGTCTCTGTTTCTAAGATTCTGCACAGGGTCAGATTTGTTTATAGGAAAATCTATAACAGTTGATTTTACAGACCTTAAAGGGTTTGTGAGAAGACCAGTGGCACACACCTGTGGCTGTTTCCTGAGGCTTTCAGTGCACTATGACAACTACCCAGATTTCAGATCTGAAATGAACAAAATTCTTGAAAGTAATGTCTGGGTCATGGACATAGTTTAGTGGGACATCAATTAGATATTGGCCAGCTCATATGCTACCTATTTGTATTGGTTCATTCTCCACACACTTGCAATTATTTTATATCGCAATTTTGTATAAGTAACATAATTACTTTCATGTATAGAAAGTAAAACATTCACTTTAATTTCTCCACTTAGTTATTGCTGGTTACTTTGAATGTTGAACAACATTTTTTGTTTTTGAAGATTTCAATTTCAGTAGTGAAATATCTCCATTGTTTAGGTGCAACCGAGTGTTTACATTAACCTAGTTATTGCTGGTTATGCTGAATGTTGTACAACCTTTTTCTTGTTTTATTACTTTCAATAGTGAACGTTCTCTTTATTGTTTAGCTACAAACTACAGTTTTCCTTAAATCATACAAATTTTACATGTTGCCTCTTCAGTGAGATAGATGGCGTTGAACCATTTTGTGTTGTCAAACGTATTTTATAATGTGTTGTTAACTTTGTGCATGTATACAATTGGGTGTTGCATTATTGTAAACCTTTCATACATCCCATAGGTAAAACATTTGAACAGTTTTATAAGATTGTTTTATTGAAATCGTTTTTATGTGGTTTGTTTTATTCTTACTTGTACCACATTGTAATATTTGGTTAACCACTCATGCATTAAACGCCAACAAAACCAGCATATATGGTGACAAGGTTGTTGTTTGTTTTTGTGCATTTGAAGATGGAGTGAGTACCACAAGCCAATAAATAATGCACAGCAAAATCTGCCCGTTTAAAAAATAATATTGTGAACTATTACAATCTATTTCAGTTGTAGCTTTGTAGAGGCACACAAAACCTGTCAGCCAGTATACCATGTAAAATTATTACAAACATTCAGGTTCATCAAGTCTGTTAAATTATTTTATAGGACTACATAGAGCACTGCCATTCAGTGGTTGATACTGAGAATACAATTTTAGGTTTTGTTTGGAGCGAAATATGTCCCAAAACAAGGTTGCACAATTAATTAACAAAATACCATACAAAATTCAGTTCCAATTTAAATTTTATTTCATGCATAATACAAAATACAGAAAACATATCAGTTTACCTTTAAAACCTTTTTGTTCATATTATTTCATATCACCTGCCTTTTAAACTCTTCAAAGGTTAAACAGGATAAATCTATCAATTTTGAACAGTTTCAATACATACTTTAGTTTTGAAGTTCAAAAAATTATCTTGTACATCTAAAGTAATGATAGTGTATCACAAAAAGGTTTGGAATCATGCACAAAAAAATACATTACTGTAGCTGGAAAAACTCAGTTAATAAATTTAAAAAAATACTCATAAAACCGTTTTTATAGCTTTTATTTTTATTATTATATCTAAATTTCCTCTTATTCAGGTGGTTGTGCTTTTTCCATGTTATAAGACTGAAAAAAAACAGATAACAAGATCTCAATTTGACAGCATTCTGGGCCTGGCCCCCTTTGCACACGAGGATAGATATGAAGATGGTATGGAACAAATTATTTCTGCCCTCTGAAAACACAAAGCAACATCACTGTGATTGTGTCTATAATGCACAGATAATTGATACTATTTACTGTACCTTGAGTAATGTGTCTAATAGACAAGGTGATCCTAAGGGGTGTATACAATGATGGGGTGTAAAAGTATTTCCATCTGGATACATGGAGCCCGAGCCTACAAGACGCAATAAGGCTGTTGGCAATCAAATGCAATCAGTATCAACAAAAGCCATCTCTGAATTGCTAATGTGGCACAGAAGCTGCATCAGAAGTGGCATTTATGCACTTAGACTGTTAAATGCAGCTCTGTGGTAGAATAATTGCATTTAAAATACAATAAAATTACACTTACAATTGCATCAATAATGTTATGAGGTTAATGTTTTAAGTATAGAAATTTGAATATAGAAATGTCAGCTGTCCCAAATTACATGCTATGCACTTAGATTTTTGCACTGTATATATTTAGATAACTTGCTTGTCATCAACTACATAATTAAAGGTGCAATGACTAAGCTTATTACAATAAAGGGTCTGGTCCATAATGGTACAAAACAAATCCCTAAACATATGCATGTTTAAAACCAAATGATCATCAAGTGAAATATAACTTCTGCTCACCATTAATTTTGATATAGATAGATATAGCAAAATGGAAGGGTGGGGATTGCAGAGCCTGTGACCTCAGAAACTTGAGACTCGATTGGCCTTTTCATGAAAAAAATAAAGCAATAGAAATGTTACAAATAATGTTCAGACAAAAAGTACATATATTTGTTTAATTACCTGCAGTCTGGGGCTCAGGGGTTTTCATCCTCTCGTCCTCTTTGAGTTGCTGACTGATTCCATTTGTCTTATCAGATATACAACTATGGTGTAATTTGTCCACTACAGCTGTGATTGTGAATAGAATGTGATAGACAGTATGATTTTTCTAAAGCTTATTTTATAAAAAATAAAAAACTCTAATGTGATGTTAGTTTGCATGTTTTATGTTAGATGCCATCCATGGATATCAAAATCACATTTTTCCCAGTGTAATGTTACAGGTTTTTTTTAGCATAGATCAATATTATTCTTAATCATTTAAAATTGATAAATTAATAAAAGAATATGAAAAGTGTGCTCATCGGTCAAGCCAAACAATCTCTCTGTTGCCTTGTAAATGGTTGTGACCTGTAATAAAATGGGAAAAACTATTGCATCTTCAAACATTTAAGGGACACTTTTTAATATCACAGTGTCGGTGTAACAAAAATAATTCCAAGACAAATGCATAAGGAATTACACATTTATTTTAAATATTTATGGTCAGATGGTAGTTTTTAAAAATGTGAACTATAATTATGAAGACTTGCTCTTAAATTAGCACAGCCAGGCAGTTTGTGGGAAGACGTTTCCCTTGCAGAACTCTGCAAATGTAGTCCTTCTTATACTTATGATTGAACTAAAAACAGATTGACGTGATCCCAAGAGCTCTGAGATTCCCTCCAGTGGTCCAAGTTTGCTTGGGTAGGGAGAGTAAATGCAGGCTGCAGTTCAACACCCACAGACAAAGATATAAAGTTCACTTAAGGAAAATATTACTTTTATAAAAAAATTTTGCCACCTGAAATACTAAAACAATTAAAAAAAATACTTTTAAATGGCTGTCTATATCTAATGTTGTAGATTATAGAATGGTGAATCTAGTCCTCCAAATCCAGTCTAGTTTGAGGTAAAAGTCTGTAATTTCATAAACATCATCTTGGTGAAGTGCTTCAGTTCAACACCTACAGACACAGATATAAAGTTCTCTTAAGGAAAATATTCATTTTATACCAATTTTGGCAATCTGGAATAGTAAAATAATTGAAAAATACCTTTTACTATAGTCAATGTTGTATATTAGATTAGAATGGTTGGTGAATCTAGTCCTCCAAATCCAGTCCTTTAAGGATCAGTTCACGAAGTTGGAGGTATAGGTCTGTAATTTCATAAACATCATCTGACATGACAAGGTTATGCTCAGCCATGAGTTCGACACACAGTCGAAAGACATCCTCATCACAAGGGTAGTCTTTAAATAAACACTCCTCTTGGCAAATACTCAGTTTTGTTTGTTCAACTGGATGCAAGAAATTCTGCACTCCATATAAGCTGGGAACAGCAAACATTATTGAAGGTCGACCACTGGGAGCACGTGGGTTGTGAGTTGGCCGTATCCTGTGGCAATTCCAGGTACTGACTATTTCATCAAGCTCTTCCTTCATGAAAAAATAAATGGAACATATATTCTACATTGTCTTGGCAAATGAATTCACAAAACTGCACATTGTAGGCTATATAAATAACTATTATGTTATAATTAAACTTCAATACTCTCCTTAAGGATAAAATCAACTCTGATAGTGAACAACATAAGTTACCTGTATCAAATGTTGGAAACAAAACTGGATGAGAGATTTGTCAATGAAAGAATCAACAAAGTGTCCATCTTCTTTAAGTTGTTCAAAATGATCCATCCAAAATTGTGTCCACTGGCTTCTCAAAGTGGACCACCATCGTTCAATTCTCTGGTTCCCAGTGCTTGGACCAAGAGTGACACATTCTGCACTTGCAGTATCTCTGAAAAATGTCTGCATATCTGCTAAATGCGTATTTTCAGTTCCGTGGTCAGTGCGAATTCTTTGTGGAAATCCGTTATTCTCAGCAACAGCTTGTAGGAAATAACCTGCAATAACTCGTGGGTCATTGTTCGTTTTGTATGCTTCAAGCCAGATAATTTTTCTGGAGAAACCATCAATGCATCCGTTTATGCATATTCCGTAAGGTTTTAACTTATCATATCCGTCAATATGCCAAACATAGTTTGGCCCGCGACTGTTATACATGCGTCGCCGTAGACGACCCCGAGCTCGCAGATCAACTCCTTGTCCATCTAACAGTCGCATCAACTGACGGACAGTTTCTCTGTCTGTAATAATGCCGGACAGCCAAAATTTCTGGTGCATCCATCGATAGCCATGTTGTCGTCCAGATGTCTGTAGCTGCTGGTGTATAAAGCGTGCCACTTCAGCCTCATCTGTTTTATTGCGTCTCCGCCACAACTGATTCCTGCATAGCGTTCTCTCAAGAGTCCGGAAACTAAGCTTTATCTTGTGTGATTCCTCCAATAAAATTATGATTTCTCTATTAGTGAAACCGCGCAGAAAATAATCCTCTATAATATCTTCCATTGTTATAGGCTATAGAGCTAATACCGTCCGTGCACGCGTCTGGTCTTGTCTCTGACACTTCAGTGAAGGTCAATCTCAGTAACACGAAACTAGTTCATTTCTCAGAATTGCGAGTTTATAAGTCAGAAATGCGAGTTTATAAGTCAGAATTGCGAGTTTATAAGTCAGAATTGCGAGTTTATATCTCAGAATTGCGAGTTTATAAGTCAGAATTGCGAGTTTATATCTCAGAATTGCGAGTTTATAAGTCAGAATTGCGAGTTTTATATCTCAGAATTGCGAGTTTATAAGTCAGAATTGCGAGTTTATATCTCAGAATTGCGAGTTTATAAGTCAGAATTGCGAGTTTATATCTCAGAATTGCGAGTTTATAAGTCAGAATTGCGAGTTTATATCTCAGAATTGCGAGTTTATATCTCAGAATTGCGAGTTTATAAGTCAGAATTGCGAGTTTATATCTCAGAATTGCGAGTTTATAAGTCAGAATTGCGAGTTTATATCTCAGAATTGCGAGTTTATATCAGAATTGCGAGTTTATAAGTCAGAATTGCGAGTTTATATCTCAGAATTGCGAGTTTATAAGTCAGAATTGCGAGTTTATATCTCAGAATTGCGAGTTTATAAGTCAGAATTGCGAGTTTATATCTCAGAATTGCGAGTTTATAAGTCAGAATTGCGAGTTTATATCTCAGAATTGCGAGAAAAAAAGTCAGAATTGCGAGTTTATATCTCAGAATTGCGAGTTTATAAGTCAGAATTGCGAGTTTATAAGTCAGAATTGCGAGTTTATAAGTCAGAATTGCGAGTTTATATCTCAGAATTGCGAGTTTATAAGTCAGAATTGCGAGTTTATATCTCAGAATTGCGAGTTTATAAGTCAGAATTGCGAGTTTATATCTCAGAATTGCGAGAAAAAAAGTCAGAATTGCGAGTTTATATCTCAGAATTGCGAGTTTATAAGTCAGAATTGCGAGTTTATATCTCAGAATTGCGAGTTTATATCTCAGAATTGCGAGTTTATAAGTCAGAATTGCGAGTTTATATCTCAGAATTGCGAGTTTATAAGTCAGAATTGCGAGTTTATATCTCAGAATTGCGAGTTTATAAGTCAGAATTGCGAGTTTATATCTCAGAATTGCGAGTTTATAAGTCAGAATTGCGAGTTCATATCTCAGAATTGCGAGTTTATAAGTCAGAATTGCGAGTTTATATCTCAGAATTGCGAGAAAAAAAGTCAGAATTGCGAGTTTATATCTCAGAATTGCGAGTTTATAAGTCAGAATTGCGAGTTTATAAGTCAGAATTGCGAGTTTATATCTCAGAATTGCGAGTTTATAAGTCAGAATTGCGAGTTTATATCTCAGAATTGCGAGTTTATATCTCAGAATTTTGAGTTTATAAGTCAGAATTGCGAGAAAAAAAGTCAGAATTGCGAGTTTATAAGTCAGAATTGCGAGAAAAAAAGTCAGAATTGTGAGATAATAAGTCACAATTACCTTGTTTTATTTTTTTTTCAGTGGCGGAAACGGGCTTCCATAAAAAACACTTAATAACACAAACAATGAGATATGAATAGAATTGAGCAGGTTTTCGTTGTAGAAGTTACTTAGCAGTATTTTATTTTATTTTATTACACATCCTGTTAAATAACAGATGGCTTTAAGATGGGCTCATATGTGGTAGTATGATGTGTTATGTGTTGGGGCTGGGCTTTAACGTTTTTTCAGTAGCCTGATGAGTTAGCAAACGACAATCCAATTAAATCCTGATGGGCAAATCAAGTGGCTAAATGGGACTAGATAGGTTTGTGGAAAATATTGCCATCCTTGAAGAGCTTGTAGCAAAACTTGACTTAATTTTTTTTCACGTAAATACTGTTTTATGGATTCTGTGTTTTATGGTTCAATACAAATTTCAGCAAAGCTCCTTAATTATCTTGCGGGAATGAGAGTATAGTTCCTAGCCATATCGGCCTAGAAAATCACAACTTTTCATTTTCCATCAGTCTTAGTAGACAATGTAACTACAGAAGAGTCATGCTTTAAATAGGAAAATAATCAAAACTCTTTGGTCATTTTTGAGCGAGATGCTAATGGTCTAATCCGATTCAATGATCTATGCTAAGCTAAGCTAAAAGTGCTACCGCCAGACCCAGAGATCGGCTGAATGGATTCAAAAACGGTAAAACTCAACATCTTAACTCTTGGCAAATTGGAAAATGAGCCTATTTTCAAGAAAAGTCGAGTGTCCTTTAACATTTTAAATAGAGATGCACCGATCGACCGGTGTTGTGCCAGATGAACAAATGAACGCAACAGCACTCACAAAAAATATATAGTATATGATTTAGGTACACAACATTGCACGACCGAGATGTTTCAACATGACTGCAATCTGATTTTATACAATAGTAGTTCAGTAAGTTAAAATTAATTGACTTACATTTTTGACACAATATTGACTGTTTTTGATCATTTCGCAGATGAAAATAATTCCAGTCAAAGCCACTGCAGAATTGTTTTGTGTCTCCGAGAAACGCAGCGGTGTTTTGTTACTGAATGAATCCACTTTTTTGAACGAATCGAATGAGTCAATTATTCAGTAACCATTCATAAAGACAGTCACTTGCCTCGTTTCTAAATGAATCAGCCGTTTGAACAGATTCGATGAAAGAAGAATCTATGAATGAATTTGTTGAATGAAGGACTAAATGACTCCCTCATTTAAAGCAGTCATTTGCTGCCACCTACTGGTTAGGTTTCACATTTAAAACTATCATTGCATTTTTTCCAACATTTCTTATTTGTATGTTTAAAAAATATTTAAAACATTTATTTTTTAAATCCGTTATTTATGCATTTGATTTTTTTGCGTGTTAATGCATTTATGGCAGCTCAGCTTCATCAAACAGTCTGTGTAAATACATCTAATGCCACTTCAGATGCAGCTTCTGTGTTTCCTGCGGTGGAAAGATAGAGTTTGTTGATACGGATTCCTGAACTCTACAGTTTCTCATTATTCTAACTGAATTAATTGAAACAATGTAAGAATATTATGTGAAAGATGACATTTAATAAGGTTAGTGGAAAAAATGACAATTTAAGATGGAAATTACATGTTTTGTTGACCTCATTCCGCCTGTTTCAAACTAATTTATAGGAATTTAAATGTAATCCTGTAATGCTGATCAATAAAAATCAACTATATATTATGTAGTATGTTCGTAGTAAATTAATATCGTTTGATGTTGAATGTCTCCACAGCTGGGCCTTCCAGCTCCGCCTCCTCCGCCTCCTCCATGAGGCCTTCCGGCCCCGCCTCCTGCACAAGGATTTCTGGCCCCGCCTCCCCTGAGGTGCCCTGCTCGTCACAGGGGGTGAGGGTCAGGGTGAGGACAGTGTCTTCACTCGCCTTCCAACCTGTTCAAATTTGATTAGAAAAAAAAGTAGGAATGAGGCTGAACTACAATGTATTATAAAATTCAAACAGGCAGATTTTTTGACATTCCCGCACACAAAAATTTTAAGACTATATTTCTTAGCTTGTATGCATTTACATATTTCTGAAACACAGGCAAAAAATGGGCTATAGGCTATTTTTCACACTGGATGCAAGTTTACATGATTTTGTTTAAGGCGTGAATAGCTAAAGGCGAAACAATGGGGAAAACAGGGAAACTTGGTACAACATACACCAAATATCGAACTGGCATCTAAAGAAAACCCAACCATGTTTTACCAAATTTTCAGACTACACTTGGTAACCTATATTAACAAGGCTATGTATTGAACATGGCTGAAATTATAACCTTAAAACACCAGAGTATTGTTTATTTATTTATTTTTCGACTTGTTTCTCCGCAACAAAAAGTAGTTCTACCTTCAGTGGACAGTGTCTTGTTTGCAAAAAATGTCTCGTCCATGTAACCAACATTCCACAACGTTGAAATGTAATAAGGTTGTCATTTGTTGTATAAACTATACATATTTGATAAGTGCTGAAAAAATAGGGAAGGATTGACAATCAACTGTACACTGTATGGCGACTGAAAAAAAATATACTGTACATCTCACCTGCACAAACCAACTCATAAAATGCTGTTATTTTGCTGAGGTGTTGTGTAGCCAGTGGGTCCAGCTCGCATCTTGGGGTGAGGGAAGTTATTTTAGGTTTCTTGCCATTGCCTTCCTTCTGAAGGAGGAGGAGTGGCTTGTAGCCCATTGCATGTAGCTTCTCAAGCTGCAAAGACATTTATTTGTAAAGGATAAAAAATGTATGTTATCAAAAAACCTAAGTGTAAATTCAGTTTGAAGCAAGACTTGAAATTTGTTGTAAGACCAAACATTGACAAAAAACTGCACATTATTTCATGTCATATTATACTAAGTTCCTCTGATCATATTGACAGAATTTGAATGCACTTATAACCAGCAAAAGCAGAATTACTGAGTCATCCTCAAAAGTGAATTTTCTATTTTGTCAAATTTACTGTGTATGAAAAATAATCTCTGGCTTGAATTTGATGTAAGAATTATTAACAGATCAGGACTCAACGTTACATTTTAAAAGTGGTTAAAAGTCAAAATCTGGTTGCCACTTGTATGAATTTGGTAGCCAAGGGCAACCATTAATGTTGAGCCCTGTAGATGTATAGATTTTTTTCCATCCATCTTTCATATTTACCACCCCAAATGAATAGGTTTACACTGAAAATCAATGCATTTCAATACATTGCAAATACATAACAGGATTAGTTCTACGAGGAGGAAGGTGGGACATCTAGGATACAGGATTTAGTCAAATACACAATATAGCTGTGTTCTTTACTTTGGTGAACCTATTCATACTGTATGAATTTTCGGTTGTCTTTTGAATGTTGTCAGGGATTCTGCATTCCGGATGATGGTGGGGAGATCATTCCACCAGCATGGAACCGTGAATGAGAATGTTCTGGAGAGTGATTTTTTGGCAACGGGTACTTAGTTCATTAATATGCCTTTCAAGTTAACAGTCAGTGACCTTAATGGTTAAATCTGCTGGCCTGTTCCCAAAAGCCATAACCAATTTGAACTCACACAGGCACTGACTCCACACTTACCCCCCGATCCCCGGACTTTCTTCTGCCCACCTACTGTGCAATATTTAACATTTAATACTTTTGATAACAATGATATTCTGTGCAATTTCATTACTGTTCAATATTTAATACTTAATACTTCTGATACAATCAAAATCACACAGTATACAAACCATATTTATCTTTCTATTTTAATGTATATGGGTCAATATATAATTGTGGGAGATTTTGAGTTTGAATAATTCTGGGAAAAAATATATTTATTTACAAAATATTATTATCTTCCCTGATAAATCATCCCTGAAATATTTTGTTTTTAGTCATTGCCAAGCTCAGGCATAATTGATTTCAGATATTTAGTTTTAAAAACAAGAAGTCTACTCATTATTTGGTCAACTATGTTACGGACAAAACCTATAAGTTTTAACTTTAAGTAAATGGCAGACATTTAAAACAATCATTACTCTTGGAAGAATATGTGTCTATTTACCTACCTTTTCAATTAAAATACCCAATTAATTAAGAAAATACACATTTTGTTCAATTGAAACCCCAAATTTCAAGTACTGAAGTAACCGGTCTGTATATTTTGTTTCCAAACTGCTTGATTCATGATAATTTTCTTAATGAAATTATGCTGAGGTATATATTTGACAGCTACTCAGTTTCTAAATACTTACTTGGAGATTAGGGAACCATTGAAATACATATATTTTTTAAAAAACATAATGGTAACTTAATTGACAGCCCAGTATCATAGTTGACAAAAGTAACATAGTTGACTGGACATGACAAAGTAGGATGATGTATTTAACAAAAAGAATCCTAAACTATATCAATTATTATATGTTAGCTAATATTTTATTGCATTTAATCAAGACCTGTTAAATATTTCATGACATAAAGGAGAAATACAGACGCACATCAGTTTACAAGGATCAATCACAACTTTATTAACAAGCACATATATCATAAGAAAGATATCCTAACATAGAAAACAACAACAACAAAAGTATCAAAAACAGCACTTACACAAAAATTCCACCATGTAAACATTTTGAAAATCTTGTTTGTGGAATGAAATACAGTAGTGCATTGTATTGAACAAAACAATAATAGTGCACTGCAATAAGTAACAATAACCAAATAGTGTTTTATTCTGTTGGTTAACAGAATAAGTGTGCTGCATTGGATCAAAATTTTAATAGTGCAAACAGTTGTATCTCAAAAACATTCATATGTCAGAACCCAAGTAAAACTTTGGCATAGCCTCCAACTTCCAGGCACCCATGAAACCGGCGGAGACAGAACACACTCCCCATTTTCTAACCCAAGAACATGGCCAATTATGGTTTGTTTTTCAATGACTTTGTCAAGCTCAATCAAGTCATCTTTGAGTGTGTGTGTGTGTGTGTGTGTGTCTTTATCTGTGCGTGTGTGTATATCAGAGGTGTATAGTCCAGGTGCCAGAAAGTAGAAATCCTGTCCAGCAGCTGTTCCAACCATCACTAAACCAGCTCCTCTACCAGGTAGATGAGCTCATTAGTGAAAACACCTGTTCTAGATGTAGAGGCGGATCCAAAAACATGGCAGGATTTTTACTTTCTGGCACCTGGACTATACACGTCTGGTGTCTATATGTGTGTGCTTGACCGGGTGCTTGTGCCACGTGTTTGTTAGCGTGTGTGTGTGTGTGTGTGTGTGTGTGTGTGTGCGCATGTCCTTAGCCATGAAGATATGATTTGGCAATATCTTCCCACACATCTCTTTTTATTTCAACATGACGTGCTGTCACGTGCTGTGGGGCAGGGATCAACCTGAGCACATCCTCAAATGGATACCAGAGCGCATCCTCTCGCATTGGCCAGTAGTAACGATTGTGTCCCACTCTGTGCATGCACTTAACATGAACATGTGTCTCACTCACTTCAACAATGGTTCCAGGGTAAACCTCATCGTCATATCTGATGACACACCACTGACCAACAATGTCATCTCTATCCCACTGTACTTCAAGGTCTGGTTGTCCTTGGTGCAATGCAGGAACAGCAGAGTTGACTTTGAAGTCGAAGGCCTGAGCTTGGTAACACTGACATTGCAGAATCTGCCTTGTTGAACACAGGCAGCTCACATCACGGTATGTCAGTTTCCCTGGTGCTTGCGTGATGACCTGGTGAATCCGCATAGTGCATGGTACAGCGGGGAGTCGTTGTGGCATCTGCTGTATGGCCTTTTCCACTGTAGCCTCTTCAATGTAGAAGATCTTGACAGCTGTATTGGTGTTTACCAATGCATTGAAAAGATGTTTAGCAGTGGAAATGTCTTCACTTTGGCTCACCAATCTGTCAGCTGTTCTCTTCAGAAGGCCTCCTACCCCATCGGGGGCACCCTTTCCGTGGCTGGCCTCAAAAAAGTTCCAAGTGCCCGCAGTGAAGCCCTGGTTGTACAATTCAGTTGTCAACATGTAAAAGTTGCCCTTCTGCCTGTATTGTGAGCAGGGATCATCACTGAAAAAGTGGATAATTGACACTGTTGGGCATGTTTCCTTGAGATGGTTAAGTACTGGGGAGAGGTGTGCCCATATGGCAGGTGGACCCTTTTCTTTGCATGGCGAAATTGTTGTGAAGCACAAGTGGTCTTCCTCACCACCAATGTAGAGGACCCCTGTATGAAGAGTTGCTTGTTGATGAGAAGAGGCAAAATGGACAGCTTGAATCTCTTTGTGAAACTTGCAAGAGTAGTTCTCAGAGAAATCAATGTGTATGAGGCATTCATTACTCTTCATGTTCTTTTTCAATTCCCTGTAGTAGTTAAACTGGGTCTTGATGTTGAACAAGTGCCTTTTGAACTTTTTGAGCTGTTTCTGGAAAGTCTCAATCAGGTCCTCCAAAGAACTCTCCATTTCCCTCTTCACGGTGATATTCACAGGCAACTTTTCTTTGCTGTCACCACTTTTCTTCTCTCTGAGGACAGTTTCAGTTGTCCACTGCACACAAGAAACTTGGGTTTGACCATCATAGCCAGACTGAATCTTGAGGTCTTGTAGTTTGCAGTTCTTGCATTCCGCATACATGCATGGCTTAAATGTTGGATTACAGCAAGTTTCCTCAGCAAGAGATTCCAACTCTGTTCTCTCCAGAAGTTTAAGTCCATGAAGTTTCTCCACGATAAATTCCAAGTTTTCATGCACCTTACATAGACACGTATCTCTGTCTGCAATGGTTGGATGGACTACCCAGTATGGCGCATTCGGCAGAAGAGTGTATAGGAAAGTTTGCTAGAGACGTTTTCCAGCAGGAATTTCCTATGGAGGTTTTTCATGGTGTCAGTCATAAACCGCTTCTGCTTTTTTACTTTTCCCCTTGTTACGGTCTGCTTTTTACCTGCTGTTGAACGACTTACGTCATCCCTGGTGTAAAAGGCAACAACCTGGTCTTGCTTTTATAATATTTATTGCAAAATATTTTATAGTTACTGTACAATTAGAATATTAAATGAACTCCTGAAAACTATAAGAACATGTCATGAATGTCAACTATGTTACTCTTGGTCAACTAAGTTACCTTTGCAGAGTAACATAGGTGACTGGTAACCTAGTTGACATTTTTGCTGTTTTTAGGGATACAATCAAAATGGTTGCCTAGCACCAGACACCACATGGCATTTTACGGAGAGGTTCTTCTAAATATTATATGTACAACTGAGTAAAATTGAAATTCAAAGTTATTTATGAATTCATTGTAGTAACATTGTTGACATATGATAAGTACACATTTGCCCCAAGCACTACTTTAGGTGAAATAACTGAAAATGTGGAGGGAGAACATACCTTGGAGTCTTGCTAGTTTTCTCTTCAGGAGGAAATGACATCATGTAGAGCAGGTCATGTGATTTGGAAAACACACTCTTCCTTGAGGGGTGTATTTGCTATGGGTAACTTAGATGACAGCGACTTCTCGGACACATATTCAATTTGTCAATTTCTATTGAAAATGTGACATATTGCCCAAAAAGACACATTGTTCACAATTACCTCAACTTAATGTAAATAATATAATTAAAACTGTTTTTGAATAAGTTTTTTAAATGTTTTTTTAGGTAATGAGATTGTGGTTGTAATTCATTTCGGACGGTTATTTAGTTGACATTTTAGGGATATCTAGTAAATTTTTATAAATAAATGATTATTTCCATAATAATTAACTATGGAATTTGTAAAGACAAGATCATGAAGAACACTGAAGACTTTTAATTTTTTATTTTAATAAGCATGTTTGCGAGATAAATCTCATGGACATGAAAACTCCCTCAATTATATATTGACCCATATAGCTTCTCAGAACTGTGCACCTTACACCCCCCCCCCCCCCCTCTTTTGCAATACTTATTTTATTCCTTGTTGTTACATTTCTCTTACGTACATGTTGACACTGGAAAAGGAGTTGCTTCAATCTCGTTGTACATGTGTATAATAACAATAAAAGGCATTCTATTCTATTCTATTCTGAAGAATCTGTGTTTAAAGTTAAACTCCACTTTTAACAGTAGTACCTAAATTCCTTATTAATATTACATGAATGCCATGACTACATTAAATTCATCACATACTACTGAAAGGGGGAATCACATGCTCAATTTAAGTCAGTTTTTCAATAAAGATTTACCTGGCCCGCAACTTGGACAGTTTTTAATTTTGGACCACCGTGTGTTTGAGTTTAACACGCCTGAACTAGGCTTTAACTGTGTGAAAGAGAACCTTCAAGTTGCATTTGGTGTTTAAACTCTGTTTAGAGGTCGGTAAACCCTATATTTCAGAAATCTGGTTTAAATCCCTCTTTTCAAAAATAAAAATAAAAGCATTTGAAAAATATATTATGATCTTCTGTCAAAAATGTCACTCAATCAGGACTGGTAAATGTGGCGACCCTATTAAAAAAGGTAGTGTTAATTGTACACACCAAAAGGATGGCTTCATCCCGCATGGCTGCCTCATTGTGTTTTTTTTTAAGATTGCCAAGCCACTCCCCCTTCTTCATATCAAGGGCCTGCAGCCTCTTCATCAAACGAGCCTTCTTGGGCTGCTCTGCCCCACAGGCCTTACAAACCTTAGTGGCACAGGGCATGACCTGGGGGCAGTTGGGGCATTTCTTTTTATTAGAAACCATGTTGTCTGAGAAAAAAAGAAAAAAAAAAGAGAAAGTTATTTATGTATAATATAGGCTACCCATAGAAACATTCTGAATTAATATCACACTATATGATTTAAAAATCACACTATGCAAGGGATGCTATGTGCTTTCTTAATTTCAATGGTCAAATTGTCTTAACCAGTCATTCTTCTGAGTTTTGAACTTTGTTCGTGATGACATTGTGATAAGGGTAAACATTTCTCTGATTTTTAACTGCCATTTACATAATAATACAGTGTGTGTGTGTTGTCCAGATGAGAGACAGAACATAGTCCTATTGATAAAGGAAAAATTTGACATTTTAATGTCTACTGAATGCCTTATGTTAATATCACATTATTAAATTACACGAAAAGCGAAAAGGAAGAGTTGAGAAAATGTTTGTGAACTAGTTACACTAACATGTGACATGTGACATGCAGTTAGCACTTTATAGGGTTTTATATCAGACAAATGGAAATACCAAAGTGAAGGATATAATCCTCCTTTAAGTGTTAAGTAATCAATATATCAATATGTAATCAATTGAATTGTGGGATTTATTATAAATGTTTCTAGATATGTTGCTTGCTGGTGTACAGAGCTTCAGAGCCAATACTGGAGTGCTTTCTGTTAGACTGTGGATGTGAGTACAAGGGTGTGGGCAGCTATGAGTCCATCAAGAAGAAAGCTGTTGGAATGTGGACACACACACATAACTAGATTAGATCACTTAGAAAAACTTGGTGCTTGGCACAAACTGGGGGTATGCGTGTTTAAGTGTTGTTTTGCAGGACCCAAGGGAACAGAAGGAGGAGAATACTGATTGGAGGAGCGTTGGACGGTTCTGGCGGCCAATGAGAAGACAACACACATCGACAGATATTATAAATGTTCTGCGAAAATGTTTTCCTGGGTTGGTTCTTTGTGAGACGTTGGTCTGAGAGACAACCCAGCGCGCTGTTCTGATCAATAAATTTCAATACTTTTTATATTTTGCCTTCCTTCAATTTTTGATCACGCAGGACGTTTGAAGTCCAACAATTGCAATGTCACAAAAAGTTCAAATAGGGCATAAGGCAGTCATGACAATACCCCAGCAACATACTTGACTAATACACATTTGCATACATATTTCATCGAATTATATAGGCTACTTGTTCATGAGGTTGCCAATAATTTTATCCTACCTTACTCAACGACTCCAGAGGAAGTAGTAGCTAATTGGCGGTAGCGCCGTCACCCGGATATTGTTGTGCAAAAAAAAAAAAAAAAAAACACTGCGAAAAATTAAATTAAACAAATTAAAATAATTTTTTTTTTCCAACAGGACAACAGAGGAAATTCATTGGAACTTTAAAAAAAATTCGGAGCTTAACTTACTGTAACAAAACTGAGCAACATACTGTATTGCTGGTGACAAAAACACAGATTAAATGTAATTTATTTATTTATTTTTTTGCTGTAAGATGCGCAATGGTTCTTTTTTTTTGTCTATTTTTTTAAATTTTTTAAATTACAGAATTCAATATCAAGTCCTTGACACGTTACTTTTACACACTTTCACATTTAGTAACAATATAGTTTAAATAAAAAGAACCAAAAAAAAAAAAAAAAGAAACATAAGAAACATTAAAATAAATGGCATCACAAACGTATGTTAAATTCATTTAGCAGAGATAGGCCTACAGATCTTTGGGCTTTTCAATTTTTTTAAAACTTTAGACTCTAAATATATTGTAAAGGCTGCTTATAAATGCGATAGCCTATACTGTCGTTAATGACCCGCTGATCGCTGTCCGATTCTGTGATATGAATGTCCGCATTGCATTGTGGCTAATGGGCTTAGAATGAGCCCCGCTCGGCCCGTGTTCTGGCTTACTGTAATATTTCACCGGTAATAGTTGTACCGAAATAATATTATTAAAATAAAGAAATGAATGAATACAATGATAACATCTAAATAAATGTTGATAGATGTAGCGTTAGTTTTAAAAATATCAATAAACAGCAAAGCAATCCAGCTTCGAAATAATAACAGAAAAAGACCGAAATAATAATTCATAATTAATATACAGCGCCGCCACTCCCACCACGCGCAGTACGTAGGGCACCGACTTGCTGAGGGGGCACCAAAAATAGCCTAATGAAAAATCAATAATCATAGTCAATAATTATAATGCCGATATTATTTCAGTATATATTATTAGGCACCTTTCAGGCATAACAAGAGTATTTAATTGCTCTAGAGATGGTGCCCCCAATGCTCCGTTGGATTGCGCAATTTGCGCAGCTCCTGACGAAGTTTGACTTTGACAGTAGGAGATATATAAAAGACTGGCAAACTGTCTTTATGTTTAAAATCATAAAGGAATTATGGTTAGGGCACCAAAATGGCTAGCAGCAGCACTGCACATATATAAACCGTGATAAGATCTCGTGACTAAATGTTGATTAAACAGCTTCTCTGCTGCAGCCCGACTGGCAGAAAGAATCATGCTGTTGCACGAAAGATGCATCCAATTGAAATGCATTAGTTTAAAAAACGTGCTGGACTTACGAAAATAACGAAATAAACGTGTCCCTGCCACGAATAAATAGATTAAATTACGTGACTAAATCACGAACTGCCGTGAGACTGGGTTGAGAAGGGGACATTGAGGATGCCCTTGCCTGAGTGTACGGAGAGGATGAGGAAGACCATGCTAACGCCCCCTGAACCACGCAACCTTGAAGCAAGAGCGCTGGAAAAAATGATTTATTGACAACTTGACCTAGTCAAGTCATCTTGTTGCATTGACCCAGTTAAGTTTAGCAAACATTATGTGTTAAGTTCACTCAACGTATATGTAGTTGTTGAAATAACTTGCAGTAAATTAACCCAACGTACTGTATAAATGAATGAGCATTTAATATTTTTAGTTAAGTCAACTGAAAAACATTGGTTTAACTTAATTTTTCATGTTTTCACAACCATGAACCAAGTCTAATTGACATAAAATAGTAATTTTTCCTCAACATAACTTAACTATTTGAGTTTACTGGACTTCATTGCTTTGACAAGAAGTTCTGGATATCTCTCTGGAACCAGATTTTTTATGAAATCAACAACTGCAAAATTGAAACTTTCAGCATTTATTTTTTAAAGGGATACACTGCATCCAAAAGCAGACAAAGAATTAATAATATAAATAAAAACACTACACAAGAAAAATCTTCACATATACACCGCTCATGCAAACTTCTCTATGCACAGACCCATCTTAGAGCCAAAATAGTACAAATAACTCTCCTTGTCATTATCAGATATTTTCTTTGCAGGAATAAGTACACATGGAAAAATTCACACTAAGCTGTGTTAAAACACTTCACATTAAACTGTTCAAAAACTGTCTTCAATTCACAATCGTAGAAACATGACAAGGTAACAACAAAACAGTCCGTTTGAAAATTTCAAGAATACCAATATTTCACTTAAAACAATGAGATATAAAACAACAATACTCTTACACTTTAAACCAGTCCATCAATTAAACAGTAGCAGCGAGGAAAAAATATTTTTTTGTTTGTTTTCAGTCTTATCGCAGCCACTTGCTCTTCAAAGAGTGAACTCTTGCAAAGCAAGTGTCTGACCCGACTCCAATAAACAGGCGCTGTATCACTTCAAATATGAATTTTATTATCTTTGGGTAGTCAAGGTTTAATGCAAACACCAGGCCCATCAGGTTCAGAAAAGCATTAGGTACACAACTCAGGTGATGCATAATCACTTCTTCCTCGATCATTAGGGCAACGTCATTGTAGAAAGCTGGGAGAGGGTCCATCACATTTTCCACAACCACTAGGAGTCCAATCACCACACCCTTGATCACATCATCCTTCACGGTCACTGGGCTTTATAGAATGTGAACAAAACAAGGAACTATTACTTAAAAGCAATTTAAGCATGCATAACCAACATAACATGCATATCAAATAAACCATTTTTTTTTTTACAAACAAAGTGCCCTTTGCATTCAAAATAGATTAATAACGAGCAAAAGTGTCTGCAAAAGAGGTCGACCGACGGGTTTTTCTCTGGCCGATGCTGATATTTAGAAATCAGGGCAGCTGACGGCCGATATTAGATGCTGATTTTTTTGGCTGATACGTTTGGCTGATTTTCTTTTTTCCCTTTATCTCATAAAAGAGAGTTTGAGTAAATATTTATTGCAGGGCACAAGATGGTAATAGTAGTAGTAGTAGCCTAATTCATAGTAATAATAAAACCTAAGCACCTACTCAAAACAGTTCTGAAGCATGCTTTTTGTTTATGTTTGCTGACAGCAGTGTTTTAATTGAGACATTAATTCAATCATTTCATTATAAACAGAAAAAATTAATAAATAGGCCTACTAGAGGAATGTCATGTAAGAGCGTGATCTGAGCGGGATTTGGTTTACCGGTGTCCGCTCTGAATATCCGCTTCGCTCACGTGCTCTGGTTGCAGCCATTAAAAAGTTCAGTTTTGTGTTTTTATGGCAAAGTGGTTATATTTAGTTTAGTTTCTTTATTAAGTTAAATTAGAAACGTGATTGGAACATTTTATGTTTATTAAATTCAAGTTATATATTTTTTTAAATACCAAGCGGCCAGCGCTAGACAGTGAGTTGAGCATATGTTTGATCAGTTTAGCCATCTCAAATAAACACGATTTGAGACATAAAAAAAACTTCATGCAGTTCACAATATAAATAACATTTCTTTAAGATAAATGTGTGATAAATATAAAATCGTTTGTGCTAAAAGTGGAAGATGAAGCACGCTTTGAAGGACATGAAGAAGCTTGCGAGATCACTTGCATTTCTTTTTTTCTTAATACGTGGAATATTAAAATACACCATCATTTTCCTCTTAAAGGTAAGAGTATACATCAAATAGTTGTATTTGTCTGCCCTCACAATATCAACAAAATGTTTCGATTTTTTAAATAAAGAAAATGAACAGGGAGTCTTGATCTTGAGCATGAACTACTTGCAAATACTTGCCTATCTGATATGATAAATATATTTATAGAATGCTATAAAATACTTTACAACAAAATAATTCACTTAAAAACTCTTTCATTAGGCTATGTAATCCATAAAGATGCATTTCTCCCCAAAGGCGCCTCCAGTGAGGAGATATGGGGAGTCAGGATCGTCAAACTTAATACTATTTTATTGCCAAGTGCCACTGCCAAGTGTTTGCATGCAGTACAAATACCCTACAGCGGCATTTTAGTGTCACACTGAAAAATGGCTAAATAAGATTAACGTCATACTAATTTCATAAAGTCAAAATTACGATAATAAAATGATATTATATTGTGTGAAATTAATCTGAAAATTACACGCCCGCAAAAAAAAGTCTGGCTTCCAACCTGTTGTTCTTAACATGAAAATAAGTAATAACATGTAGGTTTATATATATTTTTTAAACTTTAATTGATCGATTTCATGAGACATTCGTTTATATAAACTGTTCTGATTTGTTTTTCAATATGCATTCAAATGTTTATTCTGGTTTATTTCATGATGCAAATATTAAAGAGGAAATATCATTGATTCCAATGCGGCTTGAACTGAGGCGAATGTAGTTACCTCACTACAAATAAAAGAGCGCAAAACACATTTATTGTTTGTGTCTGATCTTAAAATTTACAGAAAGATGAGACTTTGTGTTATAATAAAAAAACACACACACACAAAGCGTATTGCTATTATTGTGGGGCTTGCGTGCAATGAATGGACTTGAAAACGTTGAATATAATTTCCAAGCATTTATTTCGTAAATAAAACCGCTTGTGAATAGTCACGTAACAGTATATACATCATAAAAATCAACACGTTGGAGCTGAAGTTCGTGAAGTTGGTATTGATTCCTACACGTATTGTGGACTTTTTCCAGGACATTTTCTCAGACAATTAAACTTAACCACGGTGTCCTCAGCTCAGATGGAGAGAGCCTATGGAGACTCCTATGTTCGTTAGTGCATCACAAAACACAACACTTGAAAAGCCTCTTTGGCGCTAACATTATGGCAAGCCGTTTTAACATTTAAAACTTTGTTTTGACTATCCATAAATATCTCCAGCAGCTACAGCAAGTAATCAGTAATGGCAGAGGCTGGCCGTAGCGTCTCACTCAGGGCTGTGTCTATAGGGCAGCATCACAAATGGGATGGATTTGTCCCCTCAGTGACGTGAACAGAAGGAGAATCTGAAACAGCTCTTTCTGAGAGACTGTTTATAATTATTTTAGATTATACAAAAATGAGTGGGTGGATTTTGACCATTACAGGCTGGTTGTTTTCACACACTGAGTGTTCAAACACCTT
The DNA here is from genome assembly GCA_003573665.1 of Oxygymnocypris stewartii. NCBI lineage: Eukaryota > Metazoa > Chordata > Actinopteri > Cypriniformes > Cyprinidae > Oxygymnocypris > Oxygymnocypris stewartii. The sequence continues at coordinate 180,840 of QVTF01018886.1, forward strand.
ATAAAAGTGATTTTTGCATAATAGGTTCCCTTTAATATAATATAATTACTCTGTTCAGACGAATGATTGTGCTTGTTTCTCGTACCTTTTACAAGTTAACATTGTGTTTTCGTCTATTTCAAAATAACAAGCAATCTGTTGTTTTTAGGTTTAAAATGTAATGTTTGTATTTTAACACCTTAATGCTTATAATGTACAGCAGAGCCTGCATTATATTAGTTTTCATAAACAGGATGTGAAATACATTGTTTAAGATAATGGATTTAAATTATTTTAATTAAAAAGTGTATACTTTTTTTGTCATCCAATTAATAATAATAATAAAAATCTACACATAAATTATCAAAAAAATTGTTAGTTGCAGGCAGCCCTACATAAGATATTGTAAAGGAGATAGGCGGTATAATGCTGTGTATGTGCACTAATAATAATAATAATATAATAATTTTTTATTTGTCACACACAATTATACAGAGTATAACCAGCTGTGAAATGTGTGCTCTGATTCTGTGAGATTTGTGCATTGCTGATACACGTAATTTATTAACATTTCATTATATGATTGCAAGGTTCATGTTTACGCTGTTAATATGCATGTTCGCTAACAAGCTAATTTCTTAATCCAGTAATTACATGTATTTTTTTAAGTTGAACTTACATTAATTTTACATGGCTTTGGGCTCTCTTGTGTGAGACGATGCAACGATGATATATGTCCCTCTAGAAAATGCAATAAATATGTGTTCTGTGTGAATGGCTTGGTTTCAGTTTTGAGGTAAACAACATCTACTCCACATTGATGTTCTCGTTTTCTGCAATATTTTGAATGGGCAGCACTAATGATAGAGTGGGTTCAACTGGACAGGCAAAAAAAAAAAGCATTAAAATGCAACGACACCTCGTCATCGCATTTTGTGTGCAAAGCTGCCTGTCGCACACCTAAAATTCGAATGCAGCGGTTTGCATTCGAATGTGGATTTTAATTTAAAATCAACGAATATTCAAAATCGTTTTTTTTTTTGACAGTCCTACACCACAGTATTCTCAACGCACCACGTACACCTCCATAACAATGTGTATGATACAATACTCATCAAATAATTACACACTCACCTGTCACTTGTAAATAAAGTCCATGGGTCTGTCATTCCATGTCCCTTTACTCGGATTAAAAAGTAAACACACCAACAAAATAACTTGTGCTTGGTGCTAGCTGTTAGCCACTCATAGTACTCTAATATTTGCCATCTTTGAAATGGGGCATAAAAACTTTGCTAGCCTTTGTTATCGAATTCAGTTTAGGTGTAGGTCTTCCTTTATCAAATATTCTCTTATGGCTGCAAAAGAGTGCCTTGAAAAAGGCGTTTTTAAATGAGTGGCAACAAGATCTGATGTAGGTGCCGAAGACTGCGTCTGTCATTTCCTTTTTACTGAATTTCACTTTTGTGCCTTGGAAATCCTTGACTAAAGGAGTGATCTAATGCTGAGGGTAGCACTGGGCACGTAGCTAGATGTAGAGGGCGGGCTGTCATTGAACTGCTCTCTACAGTTAAAAAAATATCCTCCATTCTGAAGGCATTTTCAATAGTAATTATAATAATAATAGCCATGCTTACATTTGTGAAGAATGTTATTTGTAGAGAAATTAATTTCTCTACTGAAAGCTGTCATGTCACGTGAGAAAACAACGAATGACTCGAAAGACTCAAGATACATTAATAAATTATCTTTTCGGCTCAGACTGCATAGTTTAAGTTTATAGGGCTATCACGTGATGAATGAACGACTCCAAAAGTCTGAAGACTCTAAACAGATGAACTAATTCCAATACAGAACTTATAGAATGTTGAGCATACTTCACGACTCACATTAAAGATTGCTTCAAAATGAACAAATCTTTCAAGAGCAACCAATCACTACTCACGAACCAAATAACAGATTTGTTAACATAAAACTAATATGAAATAGAAAACTTCACCACCACAAGCTTCGAAAAAACAAGGGCAAAAATGGACCAGAAACCGCAAACTCAACAAGAGGATGACTCGATATCTGGCGTCTTACATAATGTCTCTCCTATAACAACCATTGCTATTTCAATGGCACTTTGCAAGTATCACGAGATGAGTACCACAACACTGTGGTTTTTGCGATTGAAAAACACGACACCTTAAATACAGCAGCAACAAACAAAACTCTGATTAAAAAGAAAAAAATCCAGGAAAACAATCAGTAAGTTTAAACTACACCTAACTAATATATTTGATTAATGACTTAAAATATGACAATATTGTATTTTTTGTGTGTTTTGAATGGGCAGTATACCTGACAGAATTTAAAACAGGCCTAAGAATGCCTTAGCCTATTACTAACAATTACACTATGCACACTTACCATCCACAACGAAATGACCTAAACAAATTCAGACATACAAAATATTGTTTTAATTCATGAAACGAAATATATTGATTTACTTTAGTTTTACTTTCAAAACAGCTCATCAACTACTTTTCACATCACAAACAAAAATAAACACCCGAACAATAGTACTAAAACAAATACATCAGTAACAAAACAATCATAATTATTTAAAAGTTATTATTACATTTCTGTTCTAATTGATCAGCCCATTCAATACAAAAGAACATATAAACTACTTTAACATATAAACAATTAATGTAATAATTTTATATATTACATCTTATAAAAATGAACCAGATTTATGCATGTATATGTAAGTTCATATATCTATCATCTCTAACCAGTCTGTTCATTCTCCTCTGACATCAACAAGGCATTTCCGTCCAGACAACTGCTGCTCACTGGATATTTTCTCTTTTTCGGACCATTCTCTGTAAACCCTAGAGATGGTTGTGCATGAGAATCCCAGCAGTTTTGGAAATACTCCGACCAGCCTGTCTGACACCAACAACCATTACACATTCAAAGTCACTTAAATCCCCTTTCTTCCCCATTCTGATGCTCGGTTTGAACTTCAACAAGTCGTCTTCACCACATCTAGATGCCTAAATCCATTGAGTTGCTGCCGTGTGATTGGCTGATTAGCAAAATGTGTTACCAAGCTATTGAACAGGTGTACCTAATAAAGTGGCCGGTGAGTGAATATCATGATCATGTTTAGCAAACAAAAGGCCAAAACAAACAGAGTGTTATTTACTAAAATGTGAGGGGTGTACTCACTTCTGTGAGATACTATATATATATATGAGGCTGATAAATATGAGGCTGACGGCATTTGTATCAATTTATTACAATAACTCATGCTTATATACTACAGGCTTTAAAGACAAAGAAGACTTTGATGTGCAAGGAGGTAAACAGACCATCATTGAAGTGACCGAACTTCCATTCCCTTACAAGCCTCCCAAAGACATTACTACGCTTATCATAGCACAAATAAAGTCCATGACGTCCAGGCACTTAGTAAGTACAATCATAACATTTGTTCATATCATGACCCCTTTAAATACAAAAAAACTGTCCACTTACATATTTCTTATCTCCGACATTTCTCTACAAAAATATCAGCTGTTAGTTTTCATTTTTCTAAAATATAAAACGTTATCACAACAATCAATAATATTCTTATTTTCAAAACCTATTGATAAAAAACATATTTATTATTTTTATGTACATACCACCACATACTGTACCAATTGTGTTTAAATATTGTATTTATTTATACCTTAAATATCATAAATCTTAAATTTAAAATTCATTTTTCATCAAATACCTAAGACAATACAAAAATAACTTTGATACTATACATCCAAACCACTTACTGTTAGCAATTATGATAACCATCAAGCTTACTAACCAATTTACAGTAATTACTGTAAAAATACATAAATCTCCCTATTAATTTACTTATCCAAATGTTGTTTCTCTTTATTTGCTAAAACACTATTAAACTCAGAACATGAAAATGGACTTTGATTCAGACATTATTTTATTCATTACAGATCACCAAACTGGAAGCATCTGTCCACATAATGGACATTTCAACCACTACTGTCACAATCCGTGAAAACGACTGTGAGCTGAAGAACGGCTGCCTAGCAGACACAACTGGAACAATCACACTTTCCTTGTGGGACTCTCAAATAGACCAGGTGTTAGTAGAAAAAACTTACACCTTCACAAATCTGTCTACAAGAAAGTTTAATGACAAAACTACACGCACAAGTCTATCACAACTCTACACAAAAAGATAACAACCTGTACTACAGATGACATACACCGCCACTGACTCTAAATACAGTAACAACAGACATCACAGGTGCTTCTATAAACATTAAAAAACAGTGTCCGAAGTGCCACACCCCAGTAAACATTGTCGCCGAAGTACAAATTCCACAGATGTGGAACCTGTAAAATCCTTCGAAAAAGGCACCAGTTATATCACAAAATGCAATGGATTTCTAACAATTCTGGACAAAGATAAAGAAATCTCTCTCTTGATCAGTAATTCACTACTGACAAAATTTGTAAACAAACAAGACGTAGAAGAATTCTTCATGACATACGGTCCAATCACAATCACATATACTGAACACAACCAAATAATAGACCTTCAAACAGAAACTGCAAATGCAAACACACCCATAATGATACTGATTATCAAGTCAAGTCAAGTCTGCTTTATTGTCAATTCTTCCACATGTACAGTACATACATACAGAGAATTGAAATTGCGTTACTCTCAGACCCTTGGTGCATACAGTTAACATTAAACACTGACAGTAGACATTAAAATACAGATAAATACGGTTTAACCATATGTACATACAAACTATACAGATATACAAATGAGGACATTGTAGAACAATAAAAAATAAATAAAAAAGAGATAAAGTGACATAAGGCACATGGCAGATAGAGTGCAAACCAGTTAAATAAAACAAAACTGTGCAGATTCGAGTAGTGCAAGAAAAAGAACAGTCTTTTATCAGACTGTCAGAAGAGGTAGATTACAGACAATGCTGGATGAGGTAGAGATCATTCCAGTGCTGCACAAAGTGACTGGTGCGGGTCACAGTTGTAAGGGGGGGGGGGTCGTAGTGTCATTATGAACTCACTGGTGTAGTAGTAGTGGAAGTTCATGAAGATTACTCAAAAACACAGAACAACAAATCTGACATTTCAGCCTCTGAACAATCAATTCCCCTGTCACCACAAGAGTCTACTCATGATCACATAAAAAAAAAACACAAATCAGTCTATAAACATGCACACACTAAGTTGTATAATACATCTGCGATGCTAACATACACCCATTTCTAATGAATGAAGCCTTGGCCTGGAAGAGAGGTCGTCAGGTGGTCCCCAACTTTTTCTGGGTGTTTCGACCCTTAACCACAACACCCTCCAGTTTGCGGGTCAGCAGTGACTGGCCAGGTCACTGTCCCTCTCCTCCAGGCATCCAGCTTGTGCCCTCTCTCTTGTGCCAGAGCCAACAGGAGGCTCTCTCTGACGCTTTTCCCAGCCTACGAAGGGCTGCTTTCCTCAAGTGGCTTCTCAGTTCAACCTTCGTCAATAAATTCCACACAGATTGACTTGGGAATCCTCAAAATCCGACTTCCACCGTCATCAGACATGTTGTCCACCTCTTGTCCCGGCAGCCTTGGACAAGTTGCTGGTATTTGCCTTTTTTCCTCTCTGCAGCTTCCTCACTGCCCTCCTCCCACGGTACCGTCAACTCCACCAGGATGATCTTCTTTCCCCCTGGAGACCACATAATGATGTCGGGCCTTAGAGTTGTGGACAGTAACACCTCGGGGAAGTGGAGTTTTCTCCAGAGGTCAACTTCCATTTCCCATCCCTGGGCTGACTGCAGGAGATTCTGCCTGACTTGGCTGGGGACGACAGGTCTTTGGCCCTCTTTCACAAAGGCGATGGTGCTCAGCAGTGGTCTTGCTTTGGCTGGTTGTTTCTTCCTCCTTTCCTGCTCCAGGATGTCTGCGAGTACTGTCAACACCTTGTCATGGCGCCATCTGTATCTCCCCTGTGTCAATGCGATCTTACACCCTGACAGAATATGTGCCATTGTTCCTTTCCCGCCACACAACCTGTACAGTGGGTCCTCTCTTCTCCCCCACCTGTGCAAATTGACTGGGGTTGGTAAGGTGTCATACACTGCTCGGAGTAGAAAGGATTTACGGAAGGGCTCCAGCTCAGTTCACTCCATGTGATTGTTCTCTTGGGGAGGTTCCACCTCATCCAGGCGCCTTGAGTTGCGAGCTCAATGGATTTTGCTCTTCTCCTTTCTTCCTCAAGGTTTCATACTTCATACATTAAACTGTACTATTAAAAATATGAAATTTGCATACTTTAATTTCTTTCAAATCATAACCCATTATTCTATAACCAAAATGTTATACAATCAACACAATTCAAAATTACTCAATTAAAACAAATCTAACTGTGCAATACTCCAACCAACTTGAAATATAATAGGCAGTGTCTTTGTCCATGTTCCCATAATAGTGTATATGAGCTATGAACATGGGCTAATCTGGAAAAAAAAACAATTAAAACGGAAAACTTACTAGATGAAATTAAAACAAGTACATCGAAACCAAATGCAATAGGGGTCATAAGCATGATGCCCTGAACAAGCCTCATAAGTTTTGAACAAGTTCTACCTAGTGGTAAAATAAAATAAAATCTAGTGCTTATAAATTGACATGCGGTCAAATTATGCACAATGTGGACACCTCCTTCCAGTACTTAATCATTCCCAAATCCAACAATACCAAACATACCAGATTTAACCTTATAGTTTGTGAAACATTACAATTCATGTTCTCGCGCTTGTATGATCTGAACAACACGAACTGCATTTTTTCAGTTTTTAATTCAATATAATAAAAAATTGGTTAAGAAACTAATTTACTTCATCCTAATTACAAACAATATAAAAATCATATAGATTTAATATATATATACCCTTTACCTTCTTTCAATGACATTCAAAAATAAAAGTGTTACTCATTTTTGTTTTTTATTTTTTATAAATTGTACCAATCAATCATCATCATGTATTAATCATCATCAATATATGAGTAGGAAACATAACTAAATTTATAAATAAATCAAAAATTTTAATGACTACTGATTTTATTATAAATTTTACTGATTGTGTGTGTGTGTGTATATATTGAATATAAGTTCCATAACTTCATCAGAATTAAAGAGGGCGATGAGTTGAAAACTACTTTTCTCACCACCGGGGGGCACTACGAGTACCAAGTTATGCCGTATTGGCTTACCAACTCACCCACCATCTTCCAGTCATTCAATGACATTTTCAAGGACCTTCTCAATCAGTCTGTGGTAGCTTATATTGATGATATCCTCATCTACTCCAAGTTTGAGGCAAAGCACATCAACCATGTTAAGGTAGTCCTTTCTCGATTACTGGAAAATCACCTCTATGTCAAAACAGAAAAATGTGAGTTCCATGTTAACCAAACCTCATTTTTAGGCTACCACATAAGTCACCATGAAGTAAAGATGGATGAATTAAAGGTTCAAACAGTCACTGAATGGCCGCAACCCTCCACAGTCAAGGAATTACTGAGATTCTTAGGCTTTGCAAACTTCTACTGACGTTTAATCCGCAACTACAGCACCGTAGCATCACCCTTACCATATAAAGGGTAAACGCCTTAATCCACGCCAAGCTCTTTGGGCCCTATTCTTTACTCGCTCGTCTAGTCATTATTGACCGTTTCTCCAAATCCTGCCGCTTTATCCCATTAAAGGGACTACCCACCGCCATGGAGACAGCCCAAGCCATATTTCAACATGTCTTCCGAATATATGGTCTCCCAGAAGATATTGTCAGTGATCGGGGCACACAATTCACTTCCCAAGTCTGGAGAGCTTTCTGCAAACAATTGGACATCAACGTTAGTCTCACGTCAGGATATCATCCTCAAGCCAATGGCCAAGTTGAACGCCTCAACCAAGAAATCGGCAGGTATCTACTAGGGGTGTAACGATTCATCGATATGGATCGATATATCGATACGATGTATGACGATACGATGCATCGATGCCACGCGTAAAATATCGATATCTGTAGTATAAAAAGGCACCTTTATTTTGCCACTGTCCATATTTTCACATAATGTCCGTCTATGCATTACAGCCAACACGTGCATTCTCGGTCAAACTCACGTATTACTCAGAACTCGATATAAAGACTGCTTGAAGGCACAAGGCGAGCATATAAGACGCTCGGTATTGTTAGAGGAACAGTCGAGCGCTGTGTGAGAAGTGTTCCGCACACGCTTCTGAAGCGCGCGGAGCCACTGATCTAAACTTGGCCACCCTGCTCAAAATTGCAGTTTTGTCCCCTTTTTCTTGACAAGAAATGCCTTTATTAAGACGCAGAACCGGTCTACTTTTTTGAATCCACATCAAACGAGACTTTTCAGACGCGTGCTTCAGGTTTGCCTTAGCGCCAGGCGCGAGTCAAATAAGGCGCAAGTCAAATAAGTGCGGAAAAGGTACACCAGCCAAATGAGCTTCAGTAGAACAATGAGATGCTGTTTGGCTATATGTCAGTAAAACAAACCTCCCTGTCCTGTCAGCTGTCACTGTGCTCACGGCGCACGCTCTGATCGCATCATCATAAATAAGTGCACAAGAAACTATGAGCATACGATGCAGTTCTGTCGTCAGTTAAGTCATGAAATTACCAAAAAGGCGATTAAAGCTGCAAACTGTGCATGCATGTATGTACATTACATTTCAGAACATTTCTCAAATGCATACTAAAATAAAGGCTATCCTGCAATTGCAGATCACAATAATGCGCAAGCTGATATGTATTTTAATTTTTTATAAGTAAATGTGAGCACAGTGCACTTATACTAGAAAATATGCGCAATTTTTTTCATTAATTGTAAAAGTACAAACGAAAATGAAACCATTTAAATGCAGAAAACTCATTTTACATGCTGGCATTAATGTGCTGTTGTTTTTTCACATTCTTATCACTAACTGCATGTCTCATCCATGAGTATGTAATGTTAGAGAACATGTTTTGGGGGATTTTGAGAACCAGAACCAAACTGACAGAGCAATAAACCTATAGTGAGCCCCTTTATTAAAATACCTGAGGAATAATACAAAAATTGTCATACTACGTGATACAATAATTCACAAATATCTAAATTACAATTAAGTAGAAATTCACTGTATTCAACTGTGTTTTAGGCACTACAATAGTCTAGTATTTTATGGTCAACCACATTTTTATATTGAAATAATGAAGATTTATGTGTCACCCCAGGCTGGTTGCTGGCCCCTCCCTGGCCATCCCTATGAAAACATCCTGGCTCTGCCACTGACACAGACAGCCGCGTCAACTCTGCGCGAATACTGAATTGAGCTCTCCTCCGCTTTTTTGTGTATGGATGAATAAATACAGACAAAACTACATCAAAATTAATGTTTTGGCTAATATCCTTGTAAACAGGGTCTGTATTTGTAGAAAATATTTTTAGCACTGAGCCCATAGTAGCATTTTTAGATTTATGTTCATGTTATATATTTTTGGTTGCATTTGTGAGTTAATAAAAATGTAGATGGTTGTTTAAAATATGTATATAATATCAATATATCGATCTATATAATCCTGTTTCGAATCGAATCGTATCGTATAATTTTTTGAGGTATCGGCAAATATCGTATTGCTGGGTAGGAGAATCGATATCATATCGAATCTTGACGAACCATCCGATTTACACCCCTAGTATCTATGAACCTACTCCAGTCAGGAACAACATCGATGGTCTGAATTTATACCCTGGGCAGAATATGCTCAGAACTCTCTTACCCACACTTCCACAGTCCTGACCCCCTTTCAGTGCGACCTGGGGTTCCAACCTCCTCTGTTCCCGTGGTCTCTCCTCGGTCCCAGCTGTGAATGACTGGATTCGTTGTAGCGAGAGGGTGTAGGACAGTGCACACATCCGTCTCCAGCGGGCAGTGAAAACACAGGAGTTCCAGGCCAACAGACGACGTCACCCACATCCTCCCTACCAACCAGGACAACGGATCTGGCTCTCGATGAAGGACATCAAGTTGCGGTTGCCCAGCAGTAAGCTCAGCCCAAAGTATGTTGACCCTTTTAAGATTTGTAAAAAAATAAATGAGGTCACTTACCAGTTGGAGCTTCCTGCTAACTACCGTATCTCTCCCTCTTTTCATGTTTCCCTCCTCAAACCGGTCCACCCGGATGCTGACCCTGGCCATGAGGCCCCAGAACCACCACCACCATTAGACATAGATGGAACTCCCGCTTATCAGGTGAATTAATTACTGGACTCGAGACGAAGAGGGGAGTCAGCTCCAATATCTGGTGGACTGGGAGGGCTATGGACCTGAGGAGAGATCATGGGTAGCCGCCCGAGACATATTGGATCCATCTCTCATCGTGGAATTTCATCGAGCCAGACCCGACCGACCAGATGGGGACGTTCACGTCGAGCTTCAGGAGTCACTCCTAGAGGGGAGTGCTCTGTAATGTCTAACCAGTTGAGGGAGCCCTCGCCCGAGTACTGACCATGCTCCACTCCCTCTACTTCCTCTGCACTCATTTCCTATTTGACTGCTTTATAAACAGAGACCATACTTGAATTCTTTGAATGAATTAATTATGAATGAATAACTTTATTGTCATTGTACATGTACAACGAAATTGATTGCAATCATTTGGGTGCATAGTGTAACGAAAAGAGACAAAAAAATCTAATCCAATAATCTAATAAATAGTACAGGATCTGTAACACAACATTACACACAGAAGACATCTCACATTCAACAGAGTTGCACGACTCATTCAATATTGCACATAATGATCAGTTAAGTTAATGCAGTATTTAAAACAGATATGGCTTGGCATGTAAACTATATAATCATGATGTTTAGTTTACATTTTTACAGTATTCAGAACAGAAATAGCTTTGGCATAAAAACTATTCCTTAATCTGTTTGTTTGGGTTTTTAGAACCCTGTACCGTCTACCCGAAGGTAGCAATTCAAAAAAAAAATGTCCTGGGTGAGATGGATCCTTGATAATTTTTTGAGCTTTCAAGAGGCAGCGGGAACTGTGTAACTCTTCCATAGAGGGGAGGGGACAACCGATTATCTTCTGGGCTGTGGTGATTATCCTCTGGAGAGCCTTCTTTTCTGCAGCAGTGCAGCTAGAAAACCACACACAAATGCAGTATGTCAGAATGCTCTCAACAGAGCAATGGTAAAAGGACACCAACAGGTTTTGTGTGAGCTGGTACTTTCTCAGAGTATTCTCAGAAAATGCAGTCTCTGCTGTGCCTTCTTAATGACATTAGTGGTGTTGACACTCCAGGTCAGATCGTCTTCCATATGAATGCCCAAAAACCGGAAGTCCGAGACCCTCTCCACACAGTCACCGCTGATGAAAAGAGACTGAATGTCTGTTTTCTTCCTTTTGAAGTCTCTCTGATCTTTCTTCCAAGATCAGCTCTTTGGTCTTGGTGGTGTTCAAGATCAAGTTGTTTTTTGAACACCACACAGACAATTGCTCCACCTCATCCCGGTAGGCGGACTCTTCCCCCCCAGAGATGAGCCTCACCACGGTGGTATCATCAGCAGACCTAATTATAGTGTTACTTGCATGGACAGGGGTGCAATCATGTGTGTAGAGGGTGTACAGTAAGGGGCTCAGCACAGCCCTGAGGAGAGCCGGTGCTGAGGCTGAGAACTGAGGAAATGCGAAAGCCTACTCTTACCCTCTGTGAGCGATCAGTAAGGAAGTCCTTGATCCAAAGACAAATGGAGTGAGATAATCCCAGATCTGACAGTTTTGACACCAGCATGTTGGGGAGGATGGTGTTAAACGCTGAGCTAAAGTCCACAAATAACCGCCGAGCATAGTTCCCCTGCAGCTCCAGATAGGACAGAGCAGTGTGGAGGGCTGTTGCTATGGCATCTTCTGTGGACCTATTGACTCTATAAGCAAACTGGTAAGGATCAAACCCGGTTGGGATATGTGTTGCGAAGCATTGCTGGTTAACCTGCCTTACCAAGCGTTATTTTCTGTTCTTCCAGCCTGGTATTCTGTGTATGATTCTGCCCGATTCTCTGATTTCAGGTTATTTGGATTTCCCTCATTGTTCTGGTTTCCTGATTTGGACTGATGTTTGTGTTTGGACCCATTGCCTGCCTAATTCCTCTCGCCTTCTGGATTTCCCCTTTGTATGGTGACATATTGGGCTGCTATTCCGGTTTTGACTCTTTGCCTGCCTTCCCGTTTCTGTTTGTGGTAACTGCTTTTAATAAACTTCTGCACATGGATTCTAACTCAGCCTCAGCGTCATTGTTACACAAACTGATTTCATACTTTTTCTTACTTTATATTTTTGTTTTAAGTTTTTCTCTTTTTTTTCACAAATGCCGCTGTCACATGCTCCACCACAAAAGCTCTGCATTAAATGTACAGAAATCAAGAATCAGAAAAGTGCTGTAATAACTCTGTTTGAAATTACAATAATTAAAATAAACTACAACTTAAAATGTAAAAGTTTTATTCATTTATTCACGTGTGTCTCATCTGTCCCTGTAACATCCAGACAAGATTCAGTCACCAGTGATTTAGCTGCTCAATGCTATATTTACATGTTGAGGTAGCTGCTCCAGTGTTAACTCGCTTTTTATCCAACACAAATGTTCCTCAATTTATCAACAATACTAATGAACTAATGAAATAGATAACTTATGTTTAGTTACTCCATGTATATTTGTTTATTTACATTAATCTAAAGCAGTGTTGACAACAGTGAATTCTACATAACAGCACACATAACTTTACATCACTCACTCAGATGTGTGTTCATGTTATGATGTGCTTATCTGTAATTATTTTAGAAAATGTTCCTGTCTCATATCAAATAAACATTTAGTAATCGTCTTTAAGATGTATAGTTTATGTAAAAGCACTTTGGAGATGTGCATGTGTTTACTGAAGCTCCCCTGCTCGCTATAGGCTACATAATAAAATGTGTTTTTACAGCAAAATCACAAATATATACTGTAACGTTACTGTCTAGCATCTTTACACCTTAAGCAAATCAACAGTTTACTATACAGTAGCTCAACAAATGCGATTTTAACACATGTAACCATGTTTTTGGTTTGTAATACTCACATTTGTAAACATCCTCGTCACTGTTCTCCATCACGTTCGATCTCCCTTGGCCTCCTGGGATTGAAAAGTATCCATCGCATGAGCACTCAAGAATCTGGGCTGAAGCAATAGGACATCCGGGAACTTCTCGACTATTTTATGAATACTGCAGTTTCGGACATACTTATTTACAGGCGGTTTCGGACGCAGCCCCTATTTCCAAAAAAAGTGGAGTGTTCCTTTAAAGCCTTAAATCTATTCTTTGAATAATTTGTAATTATTTATACTTGTTTAAGGAAATTTAATTTTCTTATTGCTTTTCCTTTATTTTTTTTATTTATTATTATTTTTTGTTTATTATTGTATTTGATGTAATTTATATGTTATTCCCCTTGTATACTCTTTGTTCTAAAATTGAAAAAAAATTACAGATTTTACTACAGAGATTTTGCGAGATTTTAATTACAGATTAAAAATTACTACAGAGATTTTGCGAGATTTCCCATTTTCACAGTCGGGACTCTGAAAAATAATTTAGAAATCCACATTACTCCATAAATCAAAGTAAATAACAAAGACAAATATAATCAAACACAAGTCATTACATTAACTTTGTTAAAAAGTTTTTTTGTTACATTTATGGTACAACAAATAATTGTGCACTGCTAAAAACCTGTGACAGATATGGCATAAAAAAAAAAAGAGCCCGGTCTCATGAAAATGCGTATCAATAGCATGGTTTTCTGTTTCTATTTGGCGTGCGATTTATACGCAGAAATTGACTTTGGTGTGCATATGATACGCAATCAATGCTTAAAGTAGAAAAAAAGAAGTGGCCATACCCCACCAACCCCACCCCCCCACCCAAAAATAAATAAATAAATAAATACAAACTAAAGTACTAAAAAAGTACTTTTTTTTAATTGTCATAATTTGCCATGAATCTATATAGTACCACAATAAATACATAAATGAATCAAATAAGGAATTAATTAATTAATAATTGTTTGCAATTCACATTTATTTGTGCTTTTCATGATAGACTGTTGCAAAGCAATGAACAATTCTAAATTATATATATAGTAGTTTACACAGCACAAGTTAATCTGCGATACCAAACAGGAACACAGGGGACACCAAACGAGCTACCTTGACCTGACTGTTCCAGAATTACTAAACCACTGACTACGGTGTAATCTAAAACATATTCAGCCAGCATCAGTAGTATAAACCACTCGTGCTTGTAAGCCAAATAGCCTGCTGAATATTTATTTATTTTTTACTGACATCTGTATGTGAGTAGCCTACGGTTATCTCCATCATCTCTGATGAAATCGGCTGTGTTTTCTCTGTGTTAGAGTGGTTTTGAACTTACTGTTTGAATGCATTCACTTTCTGGATCCTTTCATTCCAGGAGTTTACCGGCTGATCTGATCGCTAAAAAAAACTGCTTCTTTTCATTTTTATAATGTATTGTTTTCGTGAAAATTTACTGATTCAAATTAGTAACTATTTTACTACTCTGTGCTAGGGTGACCACCAGGCTATAGATCTGTTTCAGAACAGTAGATGTGATTTTACCAAGATGGTCCTCACAGCAAAACACAAGATCCAGGGGGCGTGGTTGGATCTAGACCCAAATCCTCCCACCTTACATATACCTAAACCTACCCAGCTCCACCCTGATCCCTAAACCCACCTAACTCCACCCCTAAACCCACCCATCTCCACCCATAAACCTACCAATCTCCACCTCCTAGATGTGGATCCAACCCTGCCCCCTGGATCTTTGTTCTGCAGTGAGGGGCTACTAAATTTATGTTTCTGCCGGTGGATGCCCACACTCCAGGTTACGCTTATGGCAACATTAAATTCAGGAGAGAAGATAATTTTTGAGCGCACATGTAACATCTGACCGATAGAGAGTGCGTCCGTTTTCTGTGAGAGTGAATGGGAATCCACCTGTGAGAGATTTGCGCTCACGCATTTGATGCGCACTTGCAGGCTATAATGCGCTCTGGACATTTGCCATTCAAATAACTCCATAGAAAAAGGAGAAGATAGTGAAAGCTTCCATCGATTTTTTTAATTAGTTAAACCAGGGGTTTTCAAACTTTTTTGTCAGCCGAACCCCTTGACCTAAATTATTTACTTGAAGTACCCCTGAGATTTTAAGTAAATATTTTAATAATTGAATGGCACATTTGTATGTTTAACTTTAAAAACATTTATTTTTTTATCAGTTTTAAAGTTTCAGTAGTATTTCATAGCTGTTGTTATTACACTCAACAAATTATAAAATTCATATTACTGTAACTTACAATGTAATTATTAGATTTTTTCCCACAAGATTTTCCCATAAAGGGTTTCCCAGGGTTTCCTATAAAGATAATTATTTTTGTACATTTAAGATTTTACATTTAGGGTGTATCCCATTTTTCTGTCTTACCCCTTCCCCTACCCCTGTCCCTCGAAACCGAGTGGTAAGCACTAGGGGTGAAAACATAGCCCTATGAAATGAGACGCCACTTGATTATTGTTACGTCATCATACATCGTCGCTAGCTGGCTGCTACGTCACCAGATGCGACAAATGTTGATCACAAACTTGCCGTCTGCAAGTGTGTGTATGATTGCGTGGGTTTTAGTGATGTTTTTCTCTAGTCAGAGAAATGCGGGACTGTTGTGCAAATCAGCAATGTAACGTTAGAGTGGAAAAATAGCGATTTTTAAAAACGTTTCAATTAAGAACATGGTTGCAAATATATATGTACAGGACTATGTAGAGCACAAAACAAGACAGTCGTAAATTTTAAATCAATTATTTAATCAGAAAATACTTACATTTATGGGACTCTCTGGATGATCTGGCCGCAGTGTGTTCTGGGTACCCCTTGGTTTCAAGTAAGCTCGCAAAAATGCTTCCCCTTAGCCCTACCCCTCGATCAAAACCAGAATTGGGACAGCCCTTACTCTCACGTGAACGCACAAAACTAAGGGGAAGGGGTAAGGGGAAGGGGTAAGACAGAGAATTGGGATTCACCCTTAGCCTACATCACATTTGTATAAACCTGTAACATTTATTTGCAAAACTTTTAATTTAATTTACATTTTTCTTTGTATTAATTCGTTAATGGTATGTAAACACTTAGGCATAAAGTGTACCAACTCACGAACCCCCTGCAATTCCCTCACGAACCGCCAGGGGTTCGCGAACCCCACTTCGGGAAACCCTGCATTAAATGAATGGAGAATGTCGTGTTTTTCCGTCGGTGGTGCTCGAGCACTTGATGAGGTCTGCTTTTTTTCCTTTGAGCCGTCCACCCAGTCGTCATCAACGGAAAATCCCCCCACCCCTAATCGTAACCATTTTGTATCTGTGCACACAAAGTAAATTTATGCGTATAAATAGAACACCAAATAGAAACAGAATCTTGTGGCATTGATACGCAGTACGCACTTTCATAATTTACAATATAAAGCAACATATCATTTTTTTTTTTTTAAGACATTATATGCTCATATGATGTGGCGGCTGGAATAGGCCCGCAGGCCACATAAGTAAAAAATGGCTCATCTTACATCACTCTCCCCTGTGTATGCATGTACGAAGAGCTCATGTAAAACCACAACAAATTCCTTGTTTGTTTCTGTACACTTCTGTACACACATTCTTATTCTGATTCTGATGTTTTTGGCTGCCAAATTTCAGCTATAGAAGCACGCAACATCCAGTAGGTGACTCTTGCTCGCTCTCATTGGTTGTCGTGGGTATCACGTCAGAGGAGCCTGATCAAGAGGTTTTAGTTGAAAGGTACTTTTCCACTGAAAGGTAATTTTTAGCTTAATAATAGAGATGGATGTGGCACTACAATAAAAACTAATTTCCATCAGCACAAGTAGAGGCTGAGAAAAGCACAGATACACAGATTGTCACTCACATATTGATCTTACTGCCTGTATAAGGATTTATCACACACACACACACACTGATCTTACTGTCTACAAGAGGATTTATCACACACACACACACACACACGTTTTTATGCATCGTGGGGGTCACCTGTCAGAATTTCCTACCTTATTATTAATATGTAATATCTATTATCAAATAATTAAATGCCAAAAATTCTTATCTATATTGCTGTTGTCAGATCTGCAAGTGTCAGATCTAACTAAGCTATTGAAATCGAAGTTTGTTACGAGATGAGGCAGATCCCTGTTATTGTAGTCAACCTATAATCTGACGATTTAATAAGAAACAATCGTGTATCTTATATCGGATACAATATAATAATAATATAACATAAATGTCTCAAATGAAGATGGGGATTTAAAGCAATATTTTATTAAATCAACCAATTGGTGGAAATATTGACTTATAAAAACAAAGAGGGCCGTTAACAAGACGGCAAAAACTAGGAGACCTAGTTTTTAAAAGCCTATAACGCCATAAGCGTAAGGCCTAACATTTACAATTAGGTGGGAAAATAAGGATGGCGAAACTATGGTACACAAATTCAAACAGAAAGAGCGAACAATGTCATGGAAACATATAAAATCGTTTTGGTTTCAAAGTGTAAGGTAATGAAAAACTTTGCTGGTTATAGTATCTCACGACGGCGTGACGAGACCTACAACAGTAGCGCCGTTAAACATGTAAGTAGATTAAAAATATAAACCAGAATGCCGCTCTGATGTGACTTATCTCAATAATAAACAGTTGCATTTGCAAACTAACTATTTGAATTGATGTGTTAAAGGTCCCATGGCATGAAAATTTCACTTTATGAGGTTTTTTAACATTAATATGAGTTACCCTAGACTGTCTATGGTCCCCCAGTGGCTAGAAATGGCGATAGCTGTAAACCGAGCCCTGGGTATCCAGCTTCGCCTTTGAGAAAATGAAAGCTAAAATGGCCCGATCTGGAATCTTCCCCGTATGTCGTCATACGGGGAAAGGTTACCGCCCCTTTCTCTGCTTTGCCCGCCCAGAGAATTTGGCCCGCCCTTGAGAAAATGAGCTACAACTGTGCGTGCGAGGCGACCGCAGCATTTTTTTTTCCTCGAGAGACATCATGGCTTGCAAACGAGCGAAGCATGGTAGTTGCTCAGTGTTTGGATGTACAAATGAACACCGAAGTATTTTTATAGTTCCTTCATCCGAGCCTATGAAGAAACTGTGGGTTCATTTTATTTTCTCTGGTAATGCGCCGACACATCTTCCCAAAGTTTTGTATGTCTGCGCCAAACATTTCACCGACGACTCTTTCCTCAACTTGGGCCAATACAAAGCTGGCCTTGCGGAACGTCTGAAAATAAAGTCTGGATCAGTACCAACTCTCCTTGGCTCAGCTACAAACCTCGGACAAGTAAGTCAACTTACGCTATATAATTTTGTTGTAACATTAGCTCTGCAGCTAACAGCCCAGTTACTGTCGCTAAAGTAAAGGTAGATAGCATCAAGTATGTGTGTGAATACACACACTGTAACGCGAGTGTTGTACGTTTCTTTGTTGTTTGGATAACCGTTCTGCTGTTGGTGTACGTTAATGGCGCACGCGATATCCAAATTTCCAGATTGCATAGCTTGATGTAATTGTAATAAGAAAGATTGTAAAAACTAATATGAAATTTAAAATATGTAAACAAAAGAATTATGTAATATAATTTAATATATGTAATTTTAAGTATTAATGTTATTTAGTAAGCATGCTTATCTTCTATCTTATTACAACTTGCATCTGGAATACTAATTTGACCTTATTGTCTCTACACAGGCCAGCACATCAAGTGCTTGCATTCAGCTGCCTCTCTCAATGGATGTTGCCTGCCAGACAGACCACCTGGAAACACATACTGTAGGCACACAGCTATCCATAAACACTCTGCGGCCCCACTTTAGAAGTGAAGGTATTTACCTGCCACCTTCAGTACATTTACTTTTGATGTAGTTAGTAAGTTTTCTGGCATTTCTCTTTGCTTTCATTATGTGTTGTTTCATTAGACTTTCCTTAGTAAAGTTAATTTTGGCCACAGGTGTCCAGGCAAATGTTTCCTCCAAAGATTTCGGTGTTGGTACATCCAATGCAGACCCTTTGTGCCTGTCATCTACACCTTTAAAGAGACCACCCAAAAGACCTCGTCTAGACTTCGAAGAACAGCTGGAGGACAATACATTGGAGGACAGCTCTTTAGTACAATCTTCAAAGGGACATGATTCCACTTATGATCCTGCTGACTCTAGCATAGCATCATTAGACTGTCCAATCTGCACGCGGGCATGTGATGTGAGGACCCAAAGGCTGGGGACATTCCTGTCTGTGAAGCAGCGGTGCCCCCATTGCACATTTAGAAGAGTCTGGAATAGCCAGCCTATCCTTGGGAGTGTGCCATCTGGAAATCTGCACCTTTCTGCCGCCGTATACCTGAGTGGTGCATCTTTCATACAAATCGAAAAGGTAAATGATGTGCAAATGTAGTGACTTTGACTGTGAATTACTTAAATGTAGATCAAATTACATGTATGTTTTATCCCCCCACACAAACAGGTCTTCAAGGCAATGAAGCTACAGTTGTTTAGGTATGAAACATTTCGACGTCATGCCAGAGCTTTCATTGAACCTGCAGTTATTCACCACCGGAAAGCCACACAGGACGTGACTCTGCAGCGGCTAAGTCATGAGGAAAAAGTGATACTTGGTGGTGTCATGAGAGCTGACTCTCCAGGTATTCATACTTTACTGAAATAGTGTAGTTTATACAGGGTTTCGATATTATTTGAAGTTAAAAGGAGTGACCTAAATAAAGTGGTATACGTAATACCAAAGTATTCAATATTGATTATTAATATAACTATTTGAACAAAATCAGGTCACTCTGCAAAGTATGGCAGTTATACAATGATGGATCTCCATACTAACACCGTTGTGGACATTCAGTTGGTTCAGGTGAGTTGTCAAAATTGATTTTGCAAAGGTGTTCTTGGTTATAATTTTAAAAGCAAAGTCTATATTGCCTTTTCTGTAAATATATTATTTTTTCTGTGATAACAGAGCAATGAGGTTGGTGGTAGCTGTCACATGGAAAAAGAGGGCCTTACAAGGAGTCTCGCATTACTGGTGTCGCGTGACGTTAACCTTGATTGCATCGTCACTGATCGTCATCCACAAGTACAGAAGTTCCTCAGGGAGAGAAACATAACCCATTACTACGATGTCTGGCACATGGCAAAAGGTATATTGTCAGTGGCAATATGGAGCTGATTGACATCCATAGCCCATCATACCATACAAAATCTATCAGTTTTGCTCCAGCCTTTTCCTTTCTTTGAGTTGGTTGTGATATCTTTTTGTTGCGAAGGACCTGATGTTCGATTTTTTTTGAAGCTTGCATAAATATCCCATTTGGTGAAAAGACTTGCCCTTACTTTGAAGTTGTTACAATATTAGTAAATGGTAACAAATGCTTTGAAATTTATTATGAAATACTACCGTTGATTAATCACTAAGTTTATGAGTATCTTAACTAAGTGGAATGTATTTTGCTTTCATTGTAAGGAATTTCAAAGAAACTGGAAGCAATCAGTAAGCAGAAAGACTGTGAGAAACTCAAGAAGTGGATGAAAAGCATCAACAACCACATATACTGGACTGCAGCTGGCTCAACCTCCGAACCAGAGAGAATTGCAAAGTGGGCCGCTATCCTGAACCATGTTCGAGATGTCCATACACATGAGGATCCTCTTTACTAGGGATGAGCGAGTACAGCATTATCTGTATCTGTTAACCATAGGAATTATCTGTATCCGTATCTGTACTCGGACTGGGCGGAGCCTAACCCGGAAGTGGGCGGGATTTAACCTGTAAATGGGTCGGGTTGTCTTGAAATGGGCGGGGCTTTAACCGGTATGTTATTTTAAGCATGCAATTGATATGGGTTGATCAGAAATTGTTATATTTATTGCTGATTAGAAAACTATTTACATGACAGCATCAGCATTGAGCTTCAGATCAATGGTTTTGATCACGATAACAAACGAACAATATACAGAACAAGTTTGGCAACAATGAATGCGGTTGCAATTATGAAGTAAAATGTAATGAACAAGAGTTTTCATCTCAACATAACTTACTTTTTTTAACTGTTAATTTTTTTATGATCAGTGTGATTTTATTTATTTTTTCACACCAGGTATGTGTGTGTGTGTGTGTGTAGCTAATTAATTTGTAATATAGTTTTATACCACAACTACCTTTATTTTTTTTATAAAATACAGCAAGAAAGTGTCAGACACTCAGTGCGTGAAGTAAAAAAAAACTGGTTAGAGCCAGCTGACGGTTTAAAAAAGAAAAAAAAATCTCAGACAGGCAGAGACGCGAGTCGCATTCTACCAAGCACCACGTCTGAACAAACTCCACGTTTACCAAAACTCTACTGGTTAATAAGTACTACAAACCAAAGTAAAAAACAAACCTGAAGCTGAAGAAACCCTAAACGTTAATGGAAAAAACCCGCGAACCTGAGTGACTGAGGGAGAGACAGAGAGCGAGCGCGCGCTGTTCTCTTCTCAGTGTTCTGTGTGAGTGAGCAGAGCGGGACACAGCAACACAATACATCTGTGTGTGTAGGGGAGGGGCGCTGTGACTAGCCTATCACAGAACGCAGACACAGTCAGCTACCCAATGAGAATTTTTATTTAATCCGAGCACAGATATTGACTCGTATGATACTCGTACTCGGCAAAAGTGCTTTATCCGTACCGGATACTCTTTTCAGCCGAGTATCCGGCTCAACTCTACTCTTTACCCCAAGTGCGAGCATGTGATACGCAAGACAACTGACAAGAGTAAATGGCTCCAAGCAGGTATTTAATCAATATACAGGCTAAATGTCAAAACTGCAAACAGACAACTACAGTTATTTAGTCATTTTCAGAAATTGACCAGAGACCATCGTTGTAATATTGTGTACTTTATTGTTTTCAAATATGACATTTTATTATTGGCTGCAGATACTCTAGCTTTCAACAAGTTGGAGAAGTTGCTGTCAAACAAAAGAACGCTGAAGGATGTTTCAAAACTGAGCCCCCACCACCAAACTTCATCGTTGGAGGCTTTCCATGCCGTCATCCTTCGTTTTGCCCCAAAGAATGTTGTCTTTCCCTTTATTGGAATGCTGTGCAGGTAAAAGAAAGTTTGTTTACTCAATACTTTTGCGAATTGTAGTCTAAAATATCTGTCAATATTAACACGTTTTGTCTTGTACTTACAGACTCTACCTGGCTGCTATGCATTATAATGAAAATGGGGACCGACCACAGGCCGAAACGGAGGAAGGTGTACCTCTCTTCAAAATCTCATTTCCAAAGTCTAGGAAGGGAGAGTGCAGGGTTAAACCTCAAAAGACACAGCAGACCTTTGGTAAGGGTTCAAATCAAACAACACATATTTTGGATTTTTATAAAATTATTTATCTTGATAAAGAATCAAATAAATATAAAAACAAAATGGTTTGTGCTTGTGTTTCATAATACAGGTTATGTTGCTGACATGATGGACCTACTTTTTGAGGAAGTCTTTGTCAACCCTACGCCATATACAGATGAGCTGTTGGCCATCCCTGTCCCAGAGTACCTATCAGCTCAGTATGAGAAGCCGGACAAGGAGGAGGTCATTGCCAGCTTTGTGTCAAGGTTCAAACGGGGGGCAGTTTAAACCCTGCGTAGTGGCCTTCCTCATCAGGAAACTCTGAACGGATGCGCAGGACCACACAAGCTGGAATAATAACCCGGATTCTGCGTCCCAGGAGGCCCCAGCACCAGCTCACAAATGAGCGATAGGAGAGATACCTGTAGCGACTGAACAATTGATTCTGATATTTATTCTTGCAGAGATTTAACATTGGTTGGTGTTATTGTTATCTAAAAAAATATTCATATGCTCCTATGGATCATGTTCAATGCTTGTTTTGTAACATTTTTCAAGTGTTTTTTTTTTCTCTCTGATGTAAATAAATCTTGACTCTGTCTACACTATTGAAAGAAAATTATTCACAAAGTTTTTTGGTGGAATAAACAATCAAGACTCAAGACAAGACTTTGTTACAGTAGTTAATAAAATAAGAAATAAAGCACAACTTACTGGTGTATTCCTCTCAAACGTAGAGGACCATAGTCAGCTCTGTATATTTGGCCGGCATTCTGCAGAGAGTAGACATTGAGGCAGACAGGATACAATCCAGGATGGTCAACCATACAGGTGAGCTGTTCTTCGACCTCCCGCAGTCTTCTAGTAACCTAATTAGAATTACAAATGGTAACTGTCAATTTTAGGCACAACTAGTTGTCAAATGAAGAGACAAAGTAGTTTACAATTTAGTGGTGAGAATGCTACCTGGGGTATCTCCAAGCAGCAAATATTCTCAGCTTCCGAGGGCATGGTAGCACATTTTCCACAATGGCACCTATCCAAAAAAGTAGATGTAATAATGCCAGATGTCTGCCTAATATAGTGGCGCTGGTTATTGTCTATAGCTGATAATATATATATATATATATATATATTTATGACAGAGTGGACAAGCAGGTGTTGAGTAGAGGTATATCTTCAGGAATAAATCATAGGTCATGTTTAACATGACTTAAATATACTTGAACATGGACAACATTGTCATAAAAAGTTTTTCCAGAGTACAGTCTTCTCCAAACTACAAAGATTACTGATATTGATGCTGATCCAGCTTTAGGACGATAGCAAATCAGAGCAACATGAAAAGCCAACAACATAGGCTAGCATTAGCTACATGCTAATAAATGTAACAGCATAACGTTACATAAACAAACCAACTAAAGTACCGTATACAGACACAATATTTTAAACTAACCATTCTGAGACGTTCTGCTGTAGCCGCTGAGTTGCAACTTCTTCGTCCGGTGCTTCTCCATCTGGATCAGATTCTGGGTCAAACCGAAAAGCTTGAACGACTGCGTGTCTACGAGCCATTGTCATACATCCACTGTCAACATTAGCGCATGGTACCGTGGCCGCAAGCTGGTTAAGGCCACGCCCACCCTCCACCTTGCCCCGCCTCTCTCCTCCTCATTAGCATTTAAAGCTACAGACACAGAAATGGCATGTCCTAAGGAAAGTTCATTGTGGGACTTGCTCGTAGTGGCTGAAATTCTGCACCAAGGATGAATTTCGGGAAAAAGACTTCTGATACAGTACTAGGGACCACTTAGGCCTATATAAAAGCATCCAAAAAGTAGCATGTCATGGGACCTTTAAAACGCGTCGGTATACCGCAGATGAGGACAAAACTGGTTACCGTAAAAATGTTTTTGTAAAAAGAAGTACAAAATATTAAGACATCTGTTTTCTGGGTCAGACCTAGTCATGAATCCTTCCCACCTTTCACTTAAAACTACGTATAAACTGTAAGTAATTTACCTAACTATTGTTTAGAGACAAACGCGAAAGAAACGCGGCTCTATGTATGCACTGTGAAATGCGTAGCTTTAAGTGTAATAGTTAGACAAGTCTGAAGTGTAATAGTTGCATAGACACAAACACTCGCTTTTCACGCACGGTTTGTCTTGTGAACACATGTATCGTAGACAGACCGGAAAGATGTCCTAAAATAAATATAATTTGTTTAGTCTTAAGCACCGTCATGTAGAGGGACTGTAATTTAATTGATCAATAAAAAAATAATTATTTTGCTGTATTTCTTTTGAGAGTTCAACCCTGTTAAGCCTAATTATAGAATAATGCAATATCGGAACATTATCAGACAAGTCTGAATATAAAACACCAGATTTAATTTCTTCACTTAGAGATTTTGTAAGTTGTTGAATTTTCTTTAACTCTTGTAGGTTTATGAATAAGAGGAACATAATAACTAGAATTAAGAATATTGAGAAAATCTACAGTAAGTTTATAACATTTCTCAGACCAGATATGTTATTGTGGCAAAGAATAATAATTTTGTCCTCCTTCTCCATCCATCTCGGCTATCATTGAGGTTTTGTCTGTCTTTTGGGACAGGTTTTTCATTAAATTAAGTTTTTTAAGGTGAGCAGAATGCATTAGTTTAATAGTATTTAATAAATGTTTTTTGTATTGAATGTATTAAAGCGGCTGTTTAACAAGTTTGAAATATTTTAATGTTCCTGTTTAACTGTATTACATTCAGCATACTGTAAATAAAGCAGTTAAATGAGCACATAGTATTATTTCAATTAATCCCGTGTTAACAGTACGTACTTCAGTGGTTCTTTTGTGTGATTTCATAATAAAAGCATCTAAATTGTTAACAGACTATTATCTTTTATATTAAAGCTTAATAAAAACGTTAAGTAACATACAGTTGTGTAAGACACAAACCAAAACATCATGTTAATATGTTGTCCACCCAGTGTTGCCAACTTAGCGACTTTGTCACTATAATTAGCAACTTTTTAGACCCCCCCCCCTAGCGACTTTTTCCCAAAAAGCGACTAGCGACAAATCTAGCGACTTTAGCGAGTCTCTGAGATCGAGATGGCGCCGAGAATGGCCGCCGTGTTGCGAGCTCCAGGAAAACTTTGCAGTTTTTCGTATGTTTTATTTGTTTTTTTTGTTGTTTTACGTGTTAGATGTTGTTAGTATAACTGTCTACGATAGAGACACGCTTTTAAACATTGGTTCCTCCGTCGCGCAACGCAAACCGGACTTTGAGTTCTTGAATGCCGGTGGATTGTTCACAGACACGGCATCAGAGCCCTTTGTCTGGGTCGCGCAATCGAAGAAACGCCGCCGACGCCGAAAAAGAGGAAAGAGAGCTGGCGTTCTCATCAGACTGAGACGCCGTGCTTTCCGACTTCCTCTCCCAACCATTTTGCTAGCTAACGTTCAGTCACTGGATAACAAACTCTGTGAACTGCGGGCGCACATCTCATACCAACGAGAAACAAGGGACTGCTGTGTTATTTGCCTCACAGAAACCTGGATGTCTGCTATGGTTCCAGACTCAGCCATCGAGCTCACGGGGTTCTCCGTGCATCGCTCGGACCGAATGGAAGAGCTCACAGGGAAAAGCAGAGGCGGGGTGTTTGTTTCTATATCAACAACTCGTGGTGTGACGAAAGGAACATACACTCTATTAAATCCTTCTGCTCCCCTGATCTGGAATTTCATACGCTTCTGTGTCGACCATTCTGGCTACCGAGGGAATTTACAGCGATCATAATCACGGCTGTTTACATCCCCCCCCAAGCCAACACAGACCAGGCACTCAGGGAACTGTACGGGAATATAAGTGAGCAGGAAACCGCGAACCCAGATGCAGCGTTCATTATTATGGGGGACTTTAATAAAGCCAACTTCAGAACAATAGCTCCAAAATACTTTCAACACATCACTATCAACACGCGTGGAGATCGTATACTCGACCATTGTTACTCCCCTTTCCGGGACGCATACAAGTCCCTCCCCCGCCCACCTTTCGGCAAATCGGATCACTCTTCCGTTCTGCTCCTGCCTGCTTATAGGCAGAAACTGAAACGTGAAGCACCCGCCCTCAGGACAATACAATGCTGGTCAGACCAATCGGACGCTATACTACAGGACTGTTTTGATCACGTGGACTGGGACATGTTCCGGGCAGCATCTGATGACGACATAGAGGCGTATTCAGATTCCGTAACATGTTTCATCAGGAAGTGTATAGATGATGTAGTTCCAACCAAAACAATCCGCATCTACCCCAACCAAAAACCGTGGATTAACAGTGATGTTCGATCAGCCTTGTCAGCGCAGACATCTGCCTTTAAATCCGGAAACACTGACGATCGGAAACAAGCCAGTTACGATCTCAGGAGATCCATCAAAGCAGCCAAACAACAATATAAAAACAAAGTTGAAGAACATTTCAACAACAACAACCCAAGAAGCATGTGGCAGGGCATCAACAACATCACAGGCTTTAAAGGGAATAAACCAGCTACTGTGAACATTGCCGCCTCTCTACCGGACGAGCTCAACACTTTTTATGCTCGTTTCGAGGCTGATAACACCGCCCACACAGAGAGCGCTCACACGGCTGCCGCAGAAGAGGTAAGTCCACTCTCGCTTTCTGTCGCGGATGTAACCCGATCCTTCAAACGGGTGAACATCCGTAAAGCCGTGGGCCCGGATGGCATACCAGGCCGTGTGCTCAAAGCATGCGCTTTCCAGCTAGCCAGGGTTTTTACAGACATTTTCAATCTGTCCCCCTCTCACTGTCTGTGGTTCCCTCATGCTTCAAAAAATCAACCATTGTGCCCATACCTAAGAAAAATTAAATCACATGCTTGAATGACTGGAGGCCCGTTGCTCTGACCCCCATCTTCAGCAAGTGTTTTGAGAAGCTCGTCAGAGAACACATCTGCTCTGTGCTGCCTGCTTCACTGGACCCACTACAATTTGCATACCGCAGTAACCGTTCCACAGACGATGCTATTGCCTTCACCCTGCACACTGCTCTCTCCCACCTGAAAAATAAGAACACCTATGTAAGGATGCTGTTCGTGGATTATAGTTCGGCATTTAACACCATAGTGCCTGCCACACTGGTTGCGAAGCTCCAGACTCTGGGACTGAACAGATCTCTGTGCAGCTGGATCCTGGACTTCCTGACAGGCAGAAGTCAGGTGGTCAGAATGGGCAACAACACCTCATCTCCCCTGATCCTCAACACTGGTGCTCCACAGGGCTGCGTCCTCAACCCACTCCTGTACTCCCTGTACACACACGACTGTACAGCAACACACAGCTCCAACGTCATCGTCAAATTTGCCGATGACACAACGGTGATAGGCCTGATCACCGACAACGATGAGACGGCCTACAGAGAGGAGGTGAGTACCCTGACTAAATGGTGTCAGGAGAACCACCTCTCACTCAACATCAACAAGACCATAGGTGGTGGATTTTAGGAGACAGAGCAGATTACACACACCCATCACCATCGACAAGACACCTGTGGAGCGGGTGAGCAGATTTAAGTTCCTCGGCGTTCACATCACCGAGGATCTCACATGGTCTGCTCACACAGATGCAGTGCTGAAGAAGGCACATCAGCGCCTCTTCTTCCTGAGAAGGCTGAGGAAGTTTGGAACGAGACCCAGCATCCTCAGATCCTTCTACACCTGCACTGTGGAGAGCATCCTGACTGGCTGCATCACCGCCTGGTTTGGAAACAGCACCGCTGGCAACCGAGGGCCCTGCAAAGGGTCGTGCGAACTGCCCGCCACATTGTTGGAGGTGAGCTTCCCTCCCTCCAGGACATCTACACCAGGCGGTGTACAAGGAAAGCCCGGAGGATTATCAAAGGCTCCAGCCACCCGTCCCACAGACTGCTCTCTCTGCTGCCCTCAGGGAGACGTCTCCGCAGCATCCGATCCCGCACTAGCCGACTGAGGGACAGCTTTTTCCCTCAGGCTATCAGACTAATGAACAGTCAGAAATAACTCACCCTACATCACACTCCCACTCACACAACATGCCATGCACTGCACTTTAACACAGTTCAACTGGACTACACGCACACACTGCACTAACACATCTGCTATCACTGGACACCATACAAACACACCCACGTCATTGCATATGTATAATCTGTTGCACAACCAATCTACTGTAAATTTATAATCTGTTGCACCTTCTCATATTACTATGCATAGATGTGTACATAATGTAGATGTGTACATATGGTGTATAATGTGTATTGGTAACTAAGTATGTCTTTATAGTACACTGTGTGTACTGAGTATATGTATGTGTATTTTGCACATTGTCTTCTGTACAGTCTGTAAATATGTACTGTCCATATGTAAATTGTTGTTTTGTTGTAGTTTTTTTTGCACTGTCTGGAGCACGCTCGTAAGAATTTCACTCACCAAGGCACTTGTGCTGTGGTGATGTGACAATAAAATTGATTTGATTTGATTTGAGATCGTTGGTACTGCCGCAACGGCGTAAGATAAGCACGCACGCAGCTCTTTCTCTGCACCTGCTCTGTTCAGTGAGCGCCTGAGCCCGTTCAGTTAAAACAGATATTATGTTGCTTCTCTAATTTTACATGCAAATATTGCTGAAATCCCAGCACAGGATTTGTCTTTGTCTTGTCTTATATTGTGTATTATTTGATTTCATCAGACGACGGCTCAATAAAATTATAAATTAGGATTTTTGTGCAGACTAAATTCTTGGAAGGGAGAGCTGGTAAAGGGCTGTGTTTCAGTCACTATTTCATATTTATCCCGTTGACTGACAACATAAACAGTAAAATATATAAAGGCAAACAGTTTTATTGAGAATTTGGCTGCATTAAACTACAGTATGAGCACAGAGAGACAAACAAATGTAAACGGCAATACGACGCGATGACGTCATGAATATGCTAATTATGCGTATGACATCATTTAGCGACTTTTCAAACTGGGTTTAGCTACTTTCCATCGAAAGAAGTTGGCAACACTGTATACACCCTTTTACACACATTTTGTGCACTATTGATTTTAAGAGTGTATGGTTTATCGTTCATGCAGATTATATTTTAAAGTTGTTAAGCCAAATCAATGAGTTTATAAGACCAGTTAATTCTTTCTACAGACTTATGCTTTAGACATGTAGAACACATCCACATTTATGCGTAGGCTGCTCGATATTGGTTGGTCATGACTCGTATCCGACATGAAGGATCTGTGTATGAAACCGCGACCACAAACTTTAAAGATAAAGGAAAAAAAGATGATAGACGCGTTCAGACGGTTAAATTTATTTGAATGTTTTACTTATATAAAATGACCCTGAGTTGTTAGAAAAGAGATGTATACTGATGAACCGGTTCATTGAACCGAACTGTGGGAAAGAATCAATTCTCAGAAATGAATCGGGCTTCGCTTTACTAATGGAGATCACACACACACACACACACAAAAAGTTGGGGTTTGTAACATCGCAACACGGAAGAAGCATATACTTCGCAAAAAGTGTGGAAATGCGAGTCTTTCTATATAGAGTATCTGAGCGTATGTATAATGGACCTCAGGGGGGGCTCTGGAGGCGTGGCTGCTAGGGGGCGCTCTGGAGGCGCGGACGCTAGGGGGCGCTCTGGAGGTGCGGACCACAGGGGGGCGCTCTGGAGGCGTGGACGGTAGGGGCGCTCTGGAAGCGCGGACACTAGGGGGGCGCTCTGGAGACGCGGACGTCGGGGCGCTCGGGAAGCGCTGAGTCTCGGGGGTGCTCGTGAAGCGCTGAACGGGATGGAACCAGCGGAGACGAAGGTGAGCTGGACGGGGCCAGCGGAGACGAAGGTGAGCTGGGCGGGACCAGCGGAGACGAAGGTGAGCTGGGCGGGACCAGTGGAGACGAAGGTGAGCTGGGCGGGACCAGCGGAGACGAAGGAGAGCTGGCCGAGACCAACTCTCGGGGGCCCTCTGGCGGCGCTGACTCTCGGGGGCCCTCTGGCGGCGCTGACTCTCGGGGGCGCTCTGGTGGCGCTGACTCTCGGGGGCGCTCTGGAGAGCTGGACGGAACCAGCAGGGGCACTGGAGTGCTGGACGGAACCAGCAGGGGCACTGAAGAGCTGGACGGAACCAGCAGGGGTACAAGAGAGCACTTGCTAGGAGTCAGCACTGACGAGGAGCAGGCACTGGAGGGCGCTGGCGAGAAGCGGGCACAAGGGGGCGCTGGCGAGGAGCGGGCTCTGGAGGGCACTGGCGAGGAAGTGCTGCACTGGACGGTTCCAGCGGTGACGAGGGTGAGCTGGGCGGGACCAGCGGAGACGAAGATGAGCTGGATGGGACCAGCGGAGACACCAGAGGGCTCGGACCCGAGACAGGAAATTTCCCAGACACCGGAAGATCCCTTCTCTCCAATATAATCCTGTGGTGTCTGGCAGATCCATGGGGTGATGGTCACAGGCCCTGAGCCGAAACAGGTGAAGGATGGCCGCGTCATGCAGCTTCGTCACCGCGGCGAGCCTGCAGAATTCCCCGGCGTACTCCACGAAGGAGAGATTCCGCCGGAAAAGGGCGAGGACGCAGGAGGCGAACTCCATCGCTCTGAAGGAGGATTTGTTTTGGTCCGATATTCTGTCATGCTGCACGGGGCAGCCAGGAATGAGGAGACGAGGATATAACAATCAGAGGGGTTTTAATGAGGAACAGACGGAGGATCTCGGGGTACACGGAATCAAACAGAAGACAAACAATATCGGACACCAGACACGGGAAAAACTAAGGCTTAAGAACACAGAGGAATCACATGAGGGAAACTGGAACAGGTGAGGAGTAATCAGACACAGACGGGGACTAATGAACTAATTAACAAACTAGGACAGGAAAACAGGAAGGACCATGTATGGGCATGGAAACACAAGGAAGAGGGAAACAAAGTCTGACACATGGTGTAAATGAATTAGTCTTCACTTTTTTTGTTAATTATATCTATCTATGATAGATATAATTAACACGTGTATTATGTATAGATTCTTTACGTATTATAAATATATCATTATTATTGTTATTTTTTATTTATTCTCATTAAAGTTACAAAAGTGATTTAGTCAAGAGCAGTGAGAGATTTTCTATCAGTGTGCTACGATTAACATGAATGGCAGACTGACAGAACGAATATTGGACAGCTTCCCCTTTAAGACCGAAGTCCGGATCCAATATAGCTAAGTTACTGTTACATATGCGTTTTCTCTTTCTGTCGTTTACTCTTTTAAGACCTAAATCGCTGTGTTTATGAAGATACTTGCAAAGACGGGGATTCTGACGCATATAAGTGTTTATGTAATTGTTCAAAGTCGGCAAAAAAGAAAAAGCACGCTCCTCTCACACAGAAAGAGACGGCGCACGCATATAGGTCTGTTGTTTGAGATTCAACGGCTTAAAATCGGTTGTATTAAAACTGCAGTGCTTAAAAACGTGTGACCATGCTACAGATGTAGTCCCTCGTTAAGGAACGAGCTCCTCGTATTGTCCTAGCTGGTTGTTCTCCGCCTGCTTCTGTCTCCCCTTCACGCCCCGTGGTGGGCGTGTAGAAAGATCGCAGTCACTCAAATGATGAAAAGGTATTACTGTGAACAATGTATTTTGCGACACCACAAAATAAACATAATATGAAACGATAGACTTTTTATTTCGTCCATCCAATATATATCGTCATATCGCACAGCCCTAAGTCCATCTAGTTTCATCATAGGTGATGAATGCATAGGATGATGCAGGCGGTAAGACTCACTAATGGTTAACTCTATGCACTTGCTCTATGGATACATCAGGTGACACCAGTGACATCGATGGAAAATCTGCCAATGAAAAATTAAGAGCCAAAACCTTGCTCCACTCAACCACTGTACCAAGAGGAGGGCAAAATGTATACTTTGTTTGCAAGAAGGCTAGTTTCAAAATAGCTCAGCCTTTCAAAACTCATGTGACAGAGGAAGCTGACATAGCAAATAGAGTTGGGGAACTTGGACTTGGACTGCAATTATGAATGAGCTTGGACTCAGATGCACTTGGTGAACTTTGTACTTGAACTTGACATGGATTGGAAATTTTAGTCTAGAAAAGTTTCAGAGTACAGTCAAATCCACATCATGCGTAACATGAAAGTTACAAAAAATAAGTAGCAACGTATAGTGATCAAGATGGCGCCGAGTATGGCAGCCGTGTTGCGATCTCCGTGAAAACTCTGCAGTTTTTCGTATGTTTTATTTGTTTTTTTGTTGTTTTACTTGTTAGATGTTGTTAGTATAACTGTCTACGACACACGCTTTTAAACATTAGTTCCTCCGTCACGCAACGCAAACCGGACTTTGAGTTCTTGAATGCCGGTGCTTTGTTCACAGACACGGTATCAGAACCCTTTGTCTGGGCCGCACGACCGAGGAAACGCAGGCGGAAAAGAGGAAAGAGAGCTGGCGTCCTTGTCAGACTGAGACGCCGTGCCTTTCGTACACTATTAAATCCTTCTGCTCCCCTGATCTGGAATTTCATATGCTTCTGTGTTGACCATTCTGGCTACCGAGGGAATTTACAGCGATCATAATCACAGCTGTTTACATTCCCCCTCAAGCCAACACAGACCAGGCACTCAAGGAACTGTATGGGAATATAAGTGAGCAGGAAACCGCGCACCCAGATGCAGCGTTTATTGTTACGGGAGACTTTAACAAAGCCAACTTCAGAACAATAGCTCCAAAAAACTTTCAGCACGCGTGGTGATCGTGTACTGGACCACTGCAACTCTCCCTTCCGGGACGCCTACAAATCCCTCCCCCATCCACCTTTCGGCAAATCGGATCACTCTTCCATTCTACTCCTGCCTGCTTACAGGCTGAAACTGAAACGAGAAGCACCCGCCCTCAGGACAATCCAATTGTGGTCGGATCCAATTGGACGCTATACTACAGGACTGTTTTGATCACGTGGACTGGGACATGTTCCGGGCAGCGTCTGATGACGACATAGAGGCGTATTCAGATTCTGTAACGTGTTTCATCAGGAAGTGTATAGAGGACGTAGTACCGACAAAAATAATCCGCATCTACCCCAACCAAAAACTGTGGATTAACAGCAATGTTCAATCAGCCTTGTCAGCGCGGACATCTGCCTTAAAATCCGTAAACACTGACGATCGAAAACAAGCCAGTTACGATCTCAGGAGATCCATCAAAGCTGCCAAACGGCAATATAAAAACAAAGTTGAAGAACAATTCAACACCAACAGGCACATCAGCGTCTCTTCTTCCTAAGACGGCTGAGGAAGTTTGGAACGAGACCCAGCATCCTCAGATCATTCTACACCTGCACTGTGGAGAGCATCCTGACCGGCTGCATCACCACCTGGTTTGGAAACAGCACCGCTGGCAACCGCAAATCTCTGCAAAGGGTCGTGCGAACTGCCCGCCACATTGTTGGAGGTGAGCTTCTTTCCCTCCAGAACATCTACACCAGACGGTGTATAAGGAAAGCCAGGAGGATCATCAAGGACTCCAGCCACCCGTCCCACAGTCTGCTCTCTCTGCTGCCCTCAGGAAGACGTCTCTGCAGCATCCGATCCCGCACTAGCTGACTAAGGGATAGCTTTTTCCCTCAGGCTATCAGATTAATGAACAACAAAAACTAATACACCCTACAGCACAGTCCCACTTTACGATATGCCATGCACTGCACTTTAACACAGTTCAACTGGACTACACGCACACACTGCACTAACACAACAACCTATCTGCTACCACTGGATACTATATAACGCACATCCATGACATTGCGTATCCGGCCTTTGTAAAATCTGCTGCATCTTCGCATATTGTGTGTATATATGTGTACATAATGTAGAATGTATACATACTGTGTATAATGTGTATAGATAACTGTAAGTATGTCTTAAAAAGTACACTGTGTACTGAGTATGTGTATGTGTATTCTGCACATTGTCTTCTGTACAAGTCTGTAAGTATGTACTGTCTATGTAAAGACAGTAAATATATGTAAATTGTTTCTGCACTGTCTGAAGCACGCTCTCAAGAATTTCACGATGTGACAATAAAAGTGATTTGAAGATAAAAATATCAAGACATTAATAAAAGGCTCCTACTCAAAGTCAATTGGTTAAGGACTTGGACTCAAAGGCTCTTAGTCTCCGTGCAGGCTCAAGAAGTTGGAAGGAGTAGCTAGAAGAACTTAGGAACAGAGGAAACTTCATAAAAAACTATAATATTTTGAAAAAGGAACTGTTCCCTCAAAATAAAGTGAAGTGAAGCACTAAGGGTGACCATAAAAATATGAATACTTCATTGCAAGGGTATATTTTGCGATCAGAGCTATAGATACATAAGAAAAGCCAGATTTAAAAAAAACAGTGTACGATTACACTGGTGTGATTACAACGTTCAGCGTTATCGTGATCAACTGCTGATTTCAAATCTGCTTTCACGCGTTGGCTGGTGCTGATCCAGAGACAGACACGCTCAGTGCCACAACTATTCACTGTTTTCAACAACACAATGTTTATTTACATTTAAATTCATATAAGTAGTAGTAAAACAATACATTTATAGTTTGTAAAATACACACTATGGAAAAGGCAATAACGAGCAATTCATTTGACCTTGAACTATTGTTATATTTATATCAGATGCACATTGTGTAGATAACTATAAAGTTTATTATACTTTTCTCCCAGTTCGCCAGCTTCTTATTTCATGTATTTCAGGAGAAGAGGATGAATCAATGTGAGTACAATGTGTTTACTCACGTTAAAGGCATCTGGGACGAAACCAACACGCAGCAGAGAAGAGGCTGGAGCGGTGTTCAGCTGTACAGCTGAGCCAGTAGCAATTTTCGATGTCCCTAGCTCAAGCTGCCTTAGCTTCACCTGCTTCTCTGCCTCGATTTCCAGCTTGCGTACTTCCAACTGTAAGTTCAGTCCAGCTTGATGCGGCTGGACTCTGTCTTGCGCTTCATAATGCAAACAGGCTAGGCGGACCTTCAGTCGTATGCCTTCCCGCGAATCAACAGAACTGGGTGAATATGGCTCAAACGGTGGTAAGCCAGCCTTGGCTTCAGCCTCGGCGTCAGCATCAGCTACACTACTCCGTTTGTCCTTCTCCCAAGAACTGAATTGTGCCAAAGTCACGCCAGCCGTGTTAGCATCTCTATCCGTTTCAACGACCCCAACGTTTGACGTAGGCAACACCTGCAACTCATTCAAACGTAAGATCAGAATTCGTTTTATTTTTTGTTGAAGAAATGTTTTACTTACTGCGATCTGAAAATGGTCTGCAATCTGAAATAAATCCTGCTTCCTACACAAATTAATCTGCTCTACAGATGGACAGATAACAAAATCTTGCAAATTAAATACTTCCATCATGAATAACCAACCGATAAGCATAACACTACCACACTGCATAAGGAAGTCTTATACTGTCATAATACACCATAGCATGCAGTTTCTTTTCCTTGCCACCAATCAACACATCCACAAAATTACCTCAATTATAATTTTTTGGGATAAATTGAGATCCCGGACGAGCCCCCATTAAATATTATGACCCCTTTTAAGATTGTCTAGGGAAAAAGGAGTAACATTGAGATTATGGAAAAACTGTGAAATGATGGAGGTAGCAAGAGAAAATGCAAGACACGAACGGCCAACGAAAGTGGATTGACTATATAAAGTGAAAGAATCCATATAATAACAAAGTATATTTACAAAAGTATAAATAATTAAAGAGACAATCAACATATACAAATATTTACAACTTAAGAAAAGGAAGCTAAGACCTAAACAAATCAACCCAAGAGAAAGGGGATGCTAGTGACG
Organism: Oxygymnocypris stewartii; assembly: GCA_003573665.1. Classification (NCBI taxonomy): domain Eukaryota; kingdom Metazoa; phylum Chordata; class Actinopteri; order Cypriniformes; family Cyprinidae; genus Oxygymnocypris; species Oxygymnocypris stewartii. The sequence goes on from QVTF01018886.1 coordinate 217,406, forward strand.
CCAAAAGAAAGAAAGAAACAAAACCAATTCTACCTTAATTAAACCTACTTACCTAGCTAAAGGAAGAAAAGGGAAAATAAGTCTTCAGCTCCAAGCGCCATATACTTCCCTACGCTCAACTAACAAACAAAACATACAGTGGGTGGCGTTCGCCTCTTACCTGGTGTTTCTATACAGAGAGTTACCTAAGTGTTGCACAATGGAAGTCGTACGACATCATCCCTATCCACCTTCCTCTTAAGTGAAGAGTAAGTGTCATAGAGCGTAACTAAAAGATCAAAGAATAACGCCATACAAATCAAAGTAACAAAGACCAAAACAAAATAAAAACCAAGAGGTTATAAAGATCAAGAAACAAACACAACGAATCTAGGCATAAACTAATAATGAATCAAAACAAGTGCAAATGACAGCAAGCAAGGAGCAAAAAGAGAAGCCTCTCCATTCCTCTTTTCAGCGTCCTTTTAACTCCTTAACTGGAAGCGGATAGGTTGACATCACGTCGCCTAACAACTTCATGAGCCAATCAGCAGTCAAGGGGGAGCAGCCTAAGAAAATGACAGGCAAATGAGAAAAGACAAGCAGGAGAGAGAGAGACAAAAACACAAACACTCCTACAAGGACATTTATGGACATAACGCCTGTTAATCTAGATCCGATTCTCTGAATTGCATTGCAAATGCGGCTCGCACCTTGCATTTGTCACAGAACGGTGAGAGAAGGCACCGAGGAAGAACAGGATCTGGGTCCAAATGCAGGAAAAATGCTTTAATAATAAACCAAAAGGCCAACAAGGCAAAAAACTAAACAGGTATACGAATGGGACACAGAAAACGGCACACAGTGCATGTGTCCCCAGTGTGAGAAAACAGTGACAAAAACACATACATACACAATTCCAACAGGCAGAGTAGCGGGAGTGAGGTGTATAAATAGTCCATCATGATGGAGAACAGCTGGGAGTGTGATGAGTGACAGATGTGTGAAGTTTAGGGAAATGAGTCCAGGAGGAAGGGAGATGGTGACCTCTGGTGGTGAGAGGGAGAAACACAGGGCCTGGACTCATGTCATGACCCCCCCTTTAAGGAACGGCTTCCAGATGTTCCCAAGTGCCCAACAAGGGGAACGGCAGAGCGAGGGCGGAGTAGAGGGAGGGATGGGGGGCCAGGCCCATGTCGAGGAAGAGGGCCTGGAGACAGAGGTAGACACGGCTGCCAGGGTGGTGCCCGTAGAGCAGGAGAACCGTGAGCAGACACCGCCGCTGCCTCACGAGCCTTGTGTGCGGACTCCGTGGGCACCCGGAACGGAGTGGACTCTGTGGGCTCCCGGAACGGAGCGGGCTCTGAAGCGGACTCCACCCTGAAGGCTGAGCCACTCAAATTCAGAGCCAGATTGATGTAGTCCTCCAGCGACTCCTCTGGGACCCAGTAAGGCAAGGCATTCCGTCAGTACATCCCTACAAAAAGAAGCCGATTTGGAGTGAAGTTTTTCGTCACATTTCCGATGCATTTCCGATGTGCTGACCGGATATGTGCAAGACGTGTGATGTGCTGACCGGATATGTGCAAAACATGGCAAATTATACCGGATCAACTACTGACATCTGCCACTATGAGGGGTTAGGCATATCTGGTTAGGTTGTAATGACCCTACTTGCACCTTATTTGGGAAAGGGCCACATCCTCTAAGTGGACAACTGGTACAGCAGTGCATTGCTGTTCCAGCACCTCTTCTCTCATGGCACAGGGGCCTGTGGCACTGTCCGGGCCAACAGGACAGGAATACCAGTTTTCACTGGAAAAATGGTGAAAGGGCAAGTTGAATGCAGACAGAACGGAACACAGCTGGTGGTAAAATGGCATGATAAGAGAGATGTTCTTATGCTTACCACAGTACACTCTTCCATGATGTCAGCCACAGGGAAAGTCGACCATGTTACCGGTGAGAAGAAGGTCAAGCCCAGAGGTGGAAAGTAACGAATTACATTTACTCGCGTTACTGTAATTGAGTAGCTTTTTTGTGTACTTGTACTTTTTTAAGTAATTTTTTTAATCTGTAATTTTACTTTTACTTAAGTAGATTTTGTGTGAAGTATTGTACTTCGCTACATTTTAAAACACATTCATTACTGAGTAAAAAAAAGTTGCTCCGTGGAAACAACTGCAGTAAATAATGGGCAGAAGAAGAAACTGGCGCTAAAATCACAAGAAAGATGCAAACGGACAAGACAGGCGTTAATGGTGCAGACCCAGCTGAAAACCAGACCCCGTCGTGCTCTGCTGAAGTTGAACTCAAAGGAATGAAGTGAACCCCTGGTCATATATCCATGCTCTATTATGCAGTGTACGCTGTGTTTGCCTCGGGAGACCGAACTAGCAGCTTATAAAATCTCGACATCGCCCTTCGCAAGCATGTAGAGATAAGGTAAATACTTGCATCGGTGGTTAAAATGAAGCTTTAACAGTTTAACAAAAGGTTTTGCACAAATGAGCCAAAAAGACAGTGGTGCAGGGTGTGCAATATCATCTGAGATAATATAGTAATTGTTGTTTTAACGATGTGCGATTTGACATTATCAGTATTTTGCCAAAAACCAAACAAATCACTCTAAACAGTGTGCCGTGAAATCTAGTAACGTTAGATTAGACTAGTCCGCGTGCATTTGGAGTGCTTTCTTTCACTGCGTGATTCAGTCTTTTAAAATACGTTTAGAATGATCACAAAATTGAAGATATAGAAGCAGAAAATGTATATATTTATATAATTTAATATAGTAAGTCAACATCACATGAAGAATGACGTTTTTCTCAAAAAATCACCATGATTACATAGGCCTGTAGTTTTTCTTTTTACAACAGTTCAAAAAACAAGAAGTTAAGAGACTTGCGTTTTAGACACCATATTGCCTGTTTTTGCTCTATTTCGACTATAAAAATAATTCCATACACAGTTTTAGGTCTCTGACTCTGAGCAATGACGTGTTTTGTTCCTCAATGTATTAACCGTTTAAATGATTCTGTTCAATCGCAATGACTCTCTTATCAGTGACTTGCTGACACCTACTGGTGGTTCTAATTTAACATTTAAAGTATCTTGATTTATTTATTTTTTAATTTCAAATGACTATTTAACATTTGTGACCCTGGCGTGGAGCACAAAACGAGTCTTAAGTCGCTGGAGTATATTTGTAGCAATAGCCAACAATACATTGTATGGGTTAAAATTATACATTTTTCTTTTATGCCAAAAATCATTAGCATATTAAGTAAAGATCGTGTTCCATTAATATATTTTGTAAATTTCCTACTGTAAATATATCAAAACTAAGAGCTTAATTTGAACAACTTTAAAGGATATTTTCTCAATATTTGGATTGTTTGCACCCTCAGATTCCAGATTTTCAAATATTGTCCGATCATAAACCATACATCAATGGAAATATGATTTATTCAGCTTTCAGATGATGCATAAATCGCAATTTAGGAAAATGGACCCTTATGGTTTTGTGGTTCAGGGTCACATTTTATGTCTTATTTATCAAAACATTATTTCTGCATTTGTAACTGCAGGCTAAATGCATTCATGTCAGTGTGTAATACATCTATGCCACTTCAGATGAAGCTTCTGCATTTCCTCTGCATTGCAAAGATGCATTTTGTTGATACTGATTTAATTTGCCTGGTAACAGCCCAAATGTCTTATTATTCTAATTAACCGATTCATTTAATTAAAAACACCTAGTTTGATATTTATAGGCCCATATCCCAGGTGTGTCAAACTCTGGAGGGTGTTACTGGAGGGCCACAGCCCTAAAGAGTTTAGTTCCAACCCTGCTCCAACACACAAACCATGTAGTTTTCAAATAAGCCTAAATGATTAGTTTAGCTGGATCAGATGTGTTTAATTAGGGTTATATCTACACTGTGTAGGGCTGTGGCCCTCCAGGTACTGAGTTTGACACCTTTGGTCTATCCCATTTTTCCCTCCCTCCCATTGTTAAAATGTAACTAAGTAATTTTTACTCTGAGTAAATTTTAAATGAGCTACTTTTTACTTTTACTTGAGTATATTTTTAGACTGGTACTTTTACTTGTACTTAAGTAAAATTTCAGTAATGTAATGGTACTTTTACTTGAGTAGAATATTTTTGTACTCTTTCCACCTCTGGTCAAGCCTCACTGTGTCCTTGAATACAATAAAAAGATGGGGGCAGTCGACAGGGCTGACATGGTAAAAGGCTTTCTTGAGTGTGCCAGGAAAACAAGAAAGTGGTATAAGATCTTCTTTCATCTGCTTGACACTGTTGTGCTGAGCAGCCACATTGTTCGCTGCCAACTGTCAGGTTAGAAACTTACACATCTAAAATAACTATAACTTAAATTTCATGCACTTTAAACTTATATTTACAATGCACAAGTGTTGTGTTCACAACCAAACTGTCATTTACTTACTCTACATTATTTCTAACTCCCCACAAATGTAATTTACTATCAACGGGACAGGTCACCACTTCCCTGGAGTTCAGGACAAACCTGATGAGAGCTGCTGGAGGATTATGGCACAACCCGGTCGTGTCCATCCAAAGGGGGCCGCCCTGCGTTGGACACTCCTCTCCGGTTAACAGCAAGGCATTTCCCCGCTGAAGTCCCGCAGACCAGCGCGCAGGGCAGCAGGACCAGGCGGCACTGCAAGGTCTGCCTCCCCAGCTCTCGTAAGAGAAAGGAGAGGCGTCTCACAAAGTACATATGTGTGCCATGCAACACTCCGTTGTGTGCAACGCCATGTTTTGAGGAGTACCACACTCTAAAAAATTACTGAAAAAAAACAGCAACACACAAATCAATATAAGCTCTAATCATGTAAATAATCATAATTCTCAATTTTTTTGATAATTTCAGGTAAAAATTATTTTACTCAGTCCTGTAAAAATATTTGCACTGATATTGTTTTAGTAAATCTGTAAATAATTTGTAATTTATCATTTATCTTTTCAGTATTTGTAATATAATATGTTATGCTTGTTACTAACAAAGCAAAGCAACTCCACAGCGTATATTTGTCACCATATACACTCTTTCCCTTTATGTGAACGCATTTGAGCAGTTAATGGTCAATAAGTAAAAGGTATAACTTATTATGTTTCATGCTACTTTCAACAACAACCCAACTCTAACTTTAGCGGGTAAAATACAAAAACAAACCTCAAACTGTGCACACGAAAAAATAAACATTAGATGACATCCATAGCAATGTGTCGGTCAGATTAGCCAAAATAGTACAAAAGCACACCATTGCAATATTACGTTCAGAAAAACATATCTGATGTCGGTGAACTGCAAATATGTTTTGTTTAGGCGTTTTATAGTCCATTCACGTCTACAAAAAGTTTGGGCAGATTCTAAACTTAAAATTAACTCACCAACTAGTCCTCGTGTGCAACAGCTGCCATGTGCTCATGTAAAGCGAACAAAGTAATAGTTAAATAAAATGGCTCTATAAAGTGTTGATTCATGTGTTTATTGCAGTTTATAAACGTTTTTAATTAATTTTGTGAGGGTTTTAAACTGAAAACAGAGCAAACATCCTAAATTAATCACCTGCACCACTACGTCAGTTTTGCATAACATTCAAGAAGCCATTGTGTGGCATGTGACTAAAAAAAAACAGACCCCATAGGGATTGTTCTGGTTGGAATAGCACTTTATTGGTATTTATAATAATAATACAGAATAAAATGAATACATTAATTTATACAGTGAATGCAAATACATTTTTAGCTTGGAGCCTGCATTTTAAATATAACTTTTTCCTTTTCATCACCTCATACATCCTAATTTGCGATTGACCCATATGCCGCTGTTCTAGTATTACTGTACTAGTCTGTGCCATATATACTTAGGAAATCGCAGTATATACTGGAATTGAGATTAATTCAAATACTCATTTTGCAACAATGAAGTTTATCTGCTGAAATAAGATGCACATGCTGGTCAAAGCCAAAGACTAAGATACTCAGCTAAATTCTGAATCCTGAATTTAAGTTTGCATTCATGCAATTAGCAGGTGCATTTATCCAAAGCATCTTACATTAGAGGAACCTAAGCAATTTATCACACAACCAACAATATTCAAAGCCAGATTTATAAGAAAGCTAGACTGGGAAATGCAGTAATTACTGGATATGTGTTTTATGTCTGGCTATCAATATCCTCCAATCTATCATCAGCAAGATTAACAATCTGTTCAAGTGCCTACAGTATCAGAACATCAATGTCATCCTTTGTGTCGATCTCATTATGGTAGTTCTTCACTGGGAAGATGTTTGTCAATGGCACCCCCACTTTAACACTGCACAACTCCATCTGGACAGGAACAGAATGTGAGAAAATTAGAAAATCTGAAAATTAGACATGGCTATTAGACAAAATCAGATCAAAATGGGATATATGCAGTGGTCAAATTTGGAAAAAAAAATATTCAAGGGGGAGGGTGTAGAGCAGAGTATGCTGGCCATATCTTGAAAAAATACTATAGTAATTTAAAGTAAATACTATTGTTTTTTTTACCATACTATAGTAAAGTACTTTATTTAATTTGTTGTGGTAATTCTATAGTTGCTGTGGTAATATAACAACTGTAGTAATATAAACAAATTACTTGCCAATACTGTACTAAAACTATAGGGTATATTATACTACAATACACTACAGTTTACTGCAGTAAAAACTAAAGTAAACTACACTATTTATTACAGTTATTAGTTTACTATATATACTCTATGTATATTATTATACATAGAGAATATTAATATTTAATTTGTACAGTAAGTTTTACATAATACACAGCATTATTAATCTGCATTATACATTATTGATAATTATTATGGGGATGGTTAGGGGGATGGTAGTACATCCCCATTGTTGAGAAAAATTACAAAAAGCATCCCCTCAGTAAAACTACTACTCAACAAAGGATACTACTCTAAGGATCAACAAAATCCTTAGCAATAATTACATTTAGCAGATGATTGCTCCATATCTTAAGATAGATTAATAAGAAAGTGTTTGTTTAAAGCATCAACACTATATCAGGATTTAAAATACACAAAATGCTTAATTAAGTACCATCACTACCATGATTATTAACCATCCCATTAATAATGTATAATTATTATACATTATTAATGTATCCTCCCTTCAATTCGAGCCCTGGCTATATGTAGAAGTCACAGCAAGTGTATTTGGATGATATCACATACCGTCTCCTTGATCTTCCTGCTAGCGTACACCTTCCTCAGATTTTCTTTGATCAACGGACATGCCTCATCCACTTTGGTCATGACAACCACTTGAGGAATCCCTACAGGAAATGTAGAGGCAATGTAAAATTTTAATATTTTTCTCTACAAATTTGTTGCAGAATTTGTTGAAAGGTATATATTCCTAGGCAACATAACTGATCCCCATACACTGTCTGGGCCATGTACATAAGCTGCAAAGTTGAGAGTTGCAACATGCCCTTTATTGCAAAATTGCAACTTGCATTTGATGTTGTTCACTTACACAATGTCAAAACATGTCACACAAACCCTGCCCACTATCATTAAACCGACTCCTCTCTCCAACGTAATGTAATGCATGTGAGCTCATGAATGAAAATCATAAACATTCAGGGGTCAGTTTTAAACTTATTACTGACTCTCCGGCGGATAATCTTCAGCTTGTCAATAAGTCGATCGTCTGTGAATTGGACTGTATTTGCATCTATGACGTAAACCAGACAGAGAGATTGGTCAGAGAGGCTGGGGTCTCTCATGTAATGTTGATCCTCATGAGTGAGTGGCTCATCCATGTTAAACTTGTCACGGTTTATGGGTTCCCGGTCCCATCCTCACCGTGTCTTGTATGTGTGCGTGTGCGTATGTGTGAGCAGGTGTCTGTGGGTGTGTGTGATTGAGGCTGATTCACTCCAGCTGAGAGTAGTTACCGTGGGGCTATATCAGATCCTTTCACGCTGTCTCCCTTGTCAGATCCTTGCAGTGTTTGCGGTCGTTTACGGTCCGTTCTGATTCCTGGTTCCGCGATTCCTGAGCCCTGCCTTCTTGGACTCGATTCCTGAGCCCTGCTGCTTTCCTGGACTCCGATCGCCGGAGACTCGTCTGCCCATTGCTTCCCTGCGCTACCCGCCTCTGCCTACGAATAGCCCCACTATAGTTTCACTCCTTGATTACTGCTTGTAATAAACTCTCTCTTTTCCGCAACTGAATCCACCCGTCTTCATTGTGACAGAAGGATCTGACCAATCTTCATGGATTCAGCGGAGACTCGTGGTTTGCAGGAACTGTTAGCCGGCAACAACGCTCGTATGAATCTCCAGGAGGAGAATATGTTGAACACCGGACGCGCTGTGCAGGCGTTAGTAGCGCAGGTGTCCGAGCTCACTACCCAGGTACAGTTATTAAGATCACCCGCTGCGCCATCCACACCGCCAAGCTTTTCCATCCCCGGGAACCACAGCCCTCAGCACGAACCTAGACTCCCTGCACCGGAGAGGTATGCCGGAGATCCCAACCTCTGTAGAGCGTTTCTGACGAAGTGTTCTCTATTTTTCTCGCTCCAGCCACTGACGTTCGCCACGGAGGCTTCCAAGGTGGCACTAGTGCTTACGTTGCTGTCAGGGAAGGCAGCATTGTGGGGAACGGCGGTGTGGGAGAATTGCCATCCATGTTGTTCCTCGTTCCGCTCACTCTCTCAGGAGATGAGGAGGGTGTTTGATCGCGCGCTGGTCGGGCGCGAGGCAGCGCGCATGCTGGCCGACCTCCGCCAGGGGGAGGAGTCCGTTTCCGATTATTCCATCCAGTTCAGAACCCTGGCGGCAGAGAGTGAGTGGAACGAGAGGGCGCAGTGGGACATGTTCCTGCATGGGCTGGCTGACCGTATCCAACGGGAGATCGAGGTGGTGGAGTTACCGCACGGGTTGGACGAACTTGTGGATCTAGCCTTACGCGTGGATGCACGGCTTCAGCAACGTGATCTTCGCGGTCGACGCAAGCTAACACCGAGATATCCTTTCCTCGACACTGGCGATACGGTCAGTCACTCGTCGGTTGACGAACCCATGCAGGTGGGTAGAGCTCGGCTCTCCCAGGAGGAGAGAGATCGTCGGAGGATGAGGGGGCTGTGCCTATACTGCGGCGCGGCGGGCCATTTCCTGGTGAGCTGCCCCGTAAAAGATCAGGCCCTACTGTCGGGTGGGGTTTCTCTCAACAAGGCCTCATCTACTACCCTCCTCCCGGTGAGGTTGCAATGGGCGGCCGAGCGACATGAGGGGACGGCGCTGCTAGACTCCGGAGCCGAAGGTAACCTGCTGGACATTTCCCTGGCCCAACTCCTTCACATTCCCTTGGTTCCCCTCCGTCACAAGATCTCTGTCAGCGCTCTCAATGGACAGTCACTTCCCCAGATCAGTCTCTCCACGGTACCCATCACCCTCGTCACCTCAGGCAACCACTCAGAGACCATCACGTTCCTCGTCACCCACTCACCCCTGGCCCCGGTGGTGTTGGGTCACCCCTGGCTCACTCAACACAATCTGCGGGTGGATTGGGGTCGTAACACTGTGTCGGAGTGGAGTCGAGCCTGCTATGCCTCTTGTCTTGTGTCTGCTGGGTTTTCTGTGTCTGGTTCTGTGTTGCAGGATGAGATGGGGAGCCTGTCTAACGTGCCCGAGGAGTATCTCGACCTGAAGGAGGTGTTCAGTAAGTCCAGGGCCGCTTCTCTCCCTCCTCATCGTCCCTACGACTGTGCTATAGACTTAGTACCAGGTATGTCTCCGCCTAAGGGCAGATTATACTTGCTTTCTTTTCCGGAAAGGGAGGCCATGGAGAAATATATTTCTGATTCTCTGACAGCCGGGTTCATCCGCCCCTCTTCTTCTCCAGCAGGGGCAGGATTTTTTTTTGTGGCGAAGAAGGATGGTTCTCTGCGACCTTGTATTGACTACCGGGGCTTGAACAACATCACGGTAAAGAATACTTATCCTTTGCCGTTGATGTCTTCAGCCTTCGAGAGGTTGCAGGGAGCATCCATCTTCACCAAGTTAGATCTTAGAAACGCCTATCATTTGGTTCGCATAAGAGAGGGGGATGAGTGGAAGACCGCGTTTAATACCCCCAGAGGGCATTTTGAGTATTTGGTTATGCCTTTCGGGCTCTCTAACTCTCCCGCGGTCTTCCAGGCACTCGTAAATGACGTGTTGAGAGATATGGTCGATCAGTTCATATATGTCTACCTGGATGACATATTGATTTTTTCTTCTTCTCTCCAGGAACATGTTCAACACGTCAGGCGAGTGCTCCAGAGGTTGTTAGAGAATGGGCTTTTTTTCAAGGCGGAGAAGTGCGCGTTCCATGTACAGTCGGTTCCTTTCTTGGGTTTCATAGTGTCGCCGGAGGGAGTTCGCATGGATCCTGACAGGGTTAAGGCTGTGGTAGATTGGCCAACCCCTGATTCCCGCAAGGCCCTGCTGAGGTTTCTGGGGTTCGCTAATTTTTACCGGCGTTTTATTCGCAATTTCAGCCAACTAGCCGCTCCTCTGACTGCCTTGACCTCCACCAAGATGACGTTCAGGTGGTCGTATGCGGCCGAGGCCGCATTTACCAAACTCAGAGGCCGCTTCGTTTCGGCACCCATTCTCCGGGCCCCTGATCCCACACGCCAGTTCGTGGTGGAGGTCGACGCGTCAGAGGTGGGGGTAGGTGCAGTGCTATCCCAACGGGCCACCTCGGACGACAAGGTGCATCCCTGCGCGTTTTTTTCCCATCGACTGTCTCCTGCCAAACGCAATTACGACATCGGTAACAGAGAGTTGCTGGCCGTCAAGCTAGCGTTGGAAGAATGGCGTCACTGGTTAGAGGGTTCGGGGGTTCCTTTCATAGTTTGGACCGACCATAAGAATCTTGAATATATTCAGTCCGCCAAACGTCTTAACTCCAGGCAGGCTCGTTGGGCACTATTTTTCGGACGTTTTGATTTTTCCATCTCCTATCGGCCGGGTTCTAAGAACATCAAACCCGATGCCTTGTCACGCATTTTTGATATTTCGGACCGCCCGGTGTCTCCTGAGTGCATCATACCTGAGAGATTGGTTGTCTCTGCAGTCACTTGGGAGATCGAATCGAAGGTCCGCACGGCCTTGGAAGGGGTATCGCCTCCGCCTGGATGCCCAACGGGCCGGTTGTTTGTGCCGGAGAGGTTACGGTCCAACGTCATCCAGTGGGGTCACTGTTCCAACGTGGCTTGTCATCCAGGAATCGGTCGCACCTTGTTTTTGGTTAAACAACGATTCTGGTGGCGGGCCATGGCTCGCGATATCCGAGAGTTTGTTTTGGCCTGCTCAGTCTGTGCTCGGGGTAAGACTTCCAATCGACCTCCAGAGGGGTTACTTCAGCCGCTGTCAGTCCCTTCGAGACCCTGGTCCCATATCGCGCTAGATTTCGTTACTGCCCTCCCACCCTCCCTGGGTAATACGGTTGTTTTAACCGTAGTGGACCGGTTCTCGAAGGCGGCCCATTTTATTCCCTTGCCCAAATTGCCCTCAGCCAAGGAGACAGCGGCTACGGTAGTTGATCACGTCTTTCGCATTCATGGCCTCCCGGCAGACGTGGTTTCCGACAGGGGTCCCCAATTCGTGTCCAAATTTTGGAGAGAGTTTTGTCGACTACTGGGGGCGACTGTGAGTTTATCTTCTGGGTTTCACCCTCAGACCAACGGTCAGACTGAGCGGGCCAACCAGGATCTCGAGAGGGTGTTGCGATGTTTGGTCACTCAGAATTCCACTTCCTGGTGTCAGCAACTTTCATGGGTTGAGTACGCTCACAACTCGTTACAGGTGTCGTCCACGGGCCTTTCGCCGTTTGAGTGTAGTTTAGGTTACCAGCCACCTCTATTCCCTAGTATGGAATCCGAAGTCCGAGCCCGAGAGACTCTCCTCCGGGTGGGGGCGTGCACCAAGGCTAAGGCATAATGCATAATTAATGCGTTATGATGATGTATTATAATTACATCATGACACAGAATGTGTTTAAATTATTCTAACATGACATGTCAAATTGTATGATTTTTCATTGATGTCATTTCTATTTTATTCTAATATTATTTTAATCAGTTCGATGATAGATCAGTACTAAAATTGTTAACTGTCAATATATGAACTGTTAATATATGGGTGTAGGAGCCCACGATGATCACAAGAGGGTAAAAAAAAAAAAATAACTAAACTTTGTGCGGCGCCCCCCAGTCATTTTGTGCCCTAGGCAACTGCTTATGTTGCCTATGCCACGGGCCGGCCCTGGTTGAATCTACAGAACACTTTGCTCCTTTTATTACTCAGGGTGTTGTTTCTTTGATTTAATTCTGAGGAAAAATCCCAGTTATAGGATACAGGGGCTTCGGAATCGTTTATTCTTGAATAAATCGTTTATTCTTGAATATATCCTGCCATTCTCTGATGAAACAAGTGAAGGGAGAAATATTTTGATCAGAGGAATTGGATTACAAACTCTCTCTGTTCCTTTACACAGAGTGAAGCTGACCCCTGAGTTGGTGTGTGGAGAAGTAACCCTGGGAGTGTGTCCATATTTGCCTGTGGAAGGGGTTACGATAATACTTGGAAATAACTTGGCTGGAGGTAGAATGTGGCGAGATGTAATTCCACCCCCTGTGGTAGTGTCCACACTACTTATTGAAAAATCTGATCAATCAAAGATTTCCTGAGGTTTTTACCGCCTGTGCAGTAACTCGTTCAATGAGTCGTGAAGCATCTGTTGAAGAGAGAGATGTTTCAAAGTATGCTGTGCCTGGTTTGTCTACTCTTCCTTCTATTTCTCATAGGGAGTTGGTGACTGCACAACAAAAGTATCCTGGGTTACAGAAATAGTTTGAGGATGTTTTTTCTGCTGAGGAGGAAAGAAGTGCTGTCAGTGGGTATTTCATCCAAGATGAGCTACTCTTAAGGAAGCATGTACCTTGTAAGAAAGGTTTGATGGAGGAATCTGCAAATCAGGAGGTGGTGCCAAAGCCATTTCGAGAGGCAGTAATGAAAGTTGCACATGGTGAAGTAGCAGATCATCTGGGAGTAAATAAAACTTATCAAATTTTGCGCCAGTTTTATTGGCCTATTTTTGGGATACCAAAAACCATTCAGAGTGACAAATGTACTAATTTCACTTCACGCATGTTTGAGGGTGCTTAAAGTAAAACACAATCAATCAAGTGCGTATCATGCTCAAAGTCAAGGGGCTCTTGAACGGTTCCATCAAACATTGAAAGCATTGTTGCGTTCTTATTGCGTGGAGTTGAACCATGAGGAGGAGGGATTACCTTGGTTGCTGCTTGCAGCCCAAGAGGGTCAGCAAGATAGTTTAGGGTTTAGCCCAAACAATCGAGTGCGTGGTACACTTTCTGATTTGTGGGAGGGATTGGTGGAGGAAGATTCTCCGCAAAATTTGTTAGAATATGTAAATGACATTTTCGTAGACACTTATTTTTGGCCGGAATAACTGCTCAGAAAAATCTTTTTGGACCACAGAGTAAAATGAAAAGCCACTTTGATAAACGTGCAGAATGTCGTGTTTTTACACCGGATGATCAAGTGTTGGCTTTGTTGCCTTCACCAGGATCTCCTTTTTGTGCACGATTTACTGGCTTGTACACTGTTCTTCGTAAAATGTCTGACCAAAATTGTAAAATTGCAACTCCAGATCGGCGGAAGGTTAGGCAATGTTTTCCTGTGAATTTACTTAAGCCTTATCACTCCCGTAAATCAGAAACTCAAGTGATTAATCCTGCTGTTACTGTTGCTTCTGTTTCACTTGATAATTCTCAATCTCTTTTTGTAAGAGGAGAAGAGGATATGGTTGTCCCTGAGGATTGTGTTGCTTCCTAGGTTAAAGAATTCGGAAACTCTTCAAAACTTGGATTCTTTGCTTTTGCATTTGTCTGAGTTACAAAGGTTAGAACTGAAAAAATTGGTATTTCATTTTCTTAGCTTGTTTGCAGATGTACCATCTCGTACCCATTTGATCCAGCATGATGTAGATGTAGGAGAGGCTCGGCCCATTTGTCAGCATTTTTACAGGGTTCCTATCAGTAAGCGGCAAATATTGGACTCTGAAGTGCAATATATGCTTGAGAATGGGATAGCTGTTCCTTCGTCCTCGAGTTGGGCTTCACCATGTTTATTGGTAAAGAAACCAGATTCTACATATAGATTTTGAACTGATTACCGCAAGTTAAATTCTATTACTAAACCTGATGCTTTTCCACTTCCTCGATTGAAGGATTAGGTGGGTGGAGCAAAATTTGTAAGCAAATTGGATCTCTTAAAGGGATACTGGCAAGTGCCATTAACTCCTCGAGCTCAAGAAGTAACTTCATTTATTACACCATCAGGGTTATATTCGTACTCTGTTATGAGTTTCGGTTTGAGAAATGCACCCGCTACCTTCCAGAGGTTGATGAATAAAGTGGTATTTGGTCTGGAAGGTTGCGCGGTGTATTTGGATGATGTAATTGTATTTTGTGATACTTGGGAACACATTTGGTTCATCTTCGTGCGCTGTTGATGCGTTTAGTGGAGGCATGTCTTACAGTTAACCTGGCGAAGTGTGAGTTTGGCTCAAATTAAATACTGCCAAACTGTCCATGCTACTACTAAATATGATGTCTACACCATAAATTGTATGAACATTATGCAAATATATGATTATACAATAGAGCCTGGATGTCGTCATCTAGTGGAAAACCGTTCTAATATGCTTATTTATTATCAATGTTGGAAACAGACATACAGTATATGGTAACAGTCAAAAAAGAGTATACTTTTAGGGCATAGTATAAGTAGGCAAATTGGAATAAGTAGGCTCAGTGGTCCTCAACTAAGGTCCTTGAGTATTCCAACTGTACACATTCTGAATACCTTTGTCTTCTTTTTACTCTACGTGTCTCTCTTCATTTTTTCCCTAATTTTAATGTTTTAACTTTAACAGAGTCTGAGTTGTCTTTGGATGACATTCACACAATGATTGAGTGGCTAAAGAACAACAGAAGCCCTCACAGTCAAGTTGAGGAGTTCATGAAACATACAACACCTCATCGGGCTGCATGGATTTGATCTTCTGGAATAAATCTATGGAGGAAATCCATAGAGAATATCCTAAACTTCATGACTTTCCTGGAATTGTTAGTATAATGATGTGCATTATATATAAAAGGGTTGTCTTCGCCTCTAGCAGAAATCCTATATTAAATAAAATGTTTTTCTGATGTGAGACTTTTATTTTAAAAGACGTGCCAAAAAGCTGTTGTCGCTTCTGTCAGATCATCTGACTCCGATGCAGTCTAAGGAAAGAAAGAGTGCTTGAGAAAAATGCGCTGTCCCAATTCAGTATCTGAGGTCAGATGAGATGTTGACAGGTTTAATGTCAGTGGCATTATTTTATTGTTATTTTGTTATGAAATAAAAAGTCTCTCACCTCAGAAAAAAACAAACTGTACTGTCAGATGTTATAGTGTGCTGGTGGCGCGCGCTCTTCTATATCATGCGCGAACGCGCCGCCGTGCTGTAACGTTATATAACTTCTCTAAAGCGCAGAAACTACAAGCATGCGGCAGTACAGTACAATAAAAGTAGCCTATAGTGCCAACAAATCACATAACTGTACTGCGTGTGTTTGCTGGGAAGGAGATGCATGACGGTGTGATATTCATTCTATTCAGGAGCAGTTTCCACGTTTCATTAACAGTCCCCTAGGTTGTTTTCATAACCAAAAAATACAATGATATTTTCACTTCGTGTCATTTTGTAGGCTATGTTTAAATCAGTGGTTCTCTACCTTTTTTTCGACCGGCAGCACTATGGTCCAAGTGCAAGTCTCATGGGCCGCATGCATGTCATTTACATATTAGTCACCAATACAAACCAACCAGATATATCATATTATTTATAGGCTAAATATTATGATATCTAAACAATTGCATTTATTTTAATGAATAAATAATTATACTCACCATTAATAAAACACCTGAAGCTGTCGGGAGCTGACCAATTACATTTAACTGCTGGTTATATTCTGTGTAATTATGTATGTGACGAATAAAGTCTTGAATCTTGAATTAAGTGAAATTCTGCTCAAAATGAGTAACAGCACAGTTAAGTTGTGATTGTAAGTTACAGTCTGTAAGATGCGCGCAGAAGCGTCACTCGACACGCGACATTGCAGAAAGTGTGCGGTCACAAATGTAGCCTATTGATCCAAATATGGAGAGCATTTTCGATTTTAATAATCCGAGTTTCTCTCCAGAGATGTTTTGACACATTTCTGTAATTAAGGATGATTGCTGCGTAGTAGCCTATGGCTGTTTCTTTTTACCTGAACATCTTCAAGTGAGTGACGGGGCAAACCGAAAGTCGATGCCGAAAGTCCAGCACCCTCTTCACCGCTGATGCTGCGACTATTCTTGTTCCTTCGCTGGCATTTCCCACATTTCGTTTCCTCCCTTAACAAATGTGTGCATTCTGATGCTCAATTTTACTGAACGAATGGCTGCTGATGACTATCTGAATTAAATTCTGCCAAAGTGTGAGCTTGTTAAATGCGTAACATTAATAGCATGAGTGCATGTAGTCTGCTCATGTCTAAAAATAATATATGAAAAACTAAATTATTTGACATAACAAAAACATAGCTTTTATTTGTTTCGTATATTTTTTAATTACTGTAAAAACTAAAAAGAATTGTAGAACTGAAAGTATTTTTTTATTATGTGCATCATGGTGGGCCGCGGGTTGAGAATATATATATTTATATTTATAAAACCTAATGAAACATTTTTATTTACAAATAAAAGTGAATAAGTGTACAAATAAATCTGGTAAACTGTCACACATTGCTCTCTGTATTGTAAAATACATTTAAAAAACAAGCAAATACATTTATATATAAATATTTACTATAAAATTAAAATAAACGTAGTTTAAATGTATAGCACAATAATAAGGCAGCAACATATAGATAGGACAGAACAAGAAACGACTATTATTTTCTTTCATTGCGCAGAAGTATTATAAAACGAAAGGCTCTGATACAGAGCGGCGCAATGCGTATCCCGTGTGCAGAATGATGCGTTTGAAACACACAGACTGCGCAGCCCTCCGAGTCCGCATAGAGAAGAACAGTACAGAGGGAAGAGATATTAATGCGAAGTGTATTAAATCTGTGCGTTAGTTTATTGAGACTTTTCTTTTAACAGTTTTAAACCTGTTACTGTGCGCTCTTGAAGAGAGTTTGACTGTAGTAACCGAACGCGACGCACGGTTTGAATGCTGAATGGAGGATGACAGACAGACAGATGCAGCGGAGAGAGAAGTTCACGTGGACTTGAATTTAAGGAATTCAATATTCATCTGTACCTCAGATGAAACTATGGAACAGCTTCAGAACACTTTAAATATAATGCATGAAAACTGTATAGTCCTTAATGGTGTTTTTGTGGCTTCCATGGGGCTTAACAACAACACAGAATATTATACACTTATAAGCGCAGGATCGGATTTGGATCGGTCTCGTCTGACAGATACCGATCCGCAGAAAATGACTGGATCGGAGCTGATACAGATCCTGTTTTATACAGATCCCTATTTAAAACCCTCCGTGCCATCTTCACCATACCGCACAAATGGAAAAATTGTGCGCCTGACATACACTGAAATGAAGCGCTGCTTCATTGACATTCAACCTGTAAGTAAAAGCAACAATGCAAAATCGTCTGTGTTAAAATTACAGTGCTCTGTGTAGTCAAGTCACCTTTATTGATTTTGTATAAGACACACCTTGTACAATATGGATTGTTCCAAGAAAATATTTTGAAAAAAATTGATGACAGAATTTTCACTTTTGGGTGAACTATCACTTTAACCAATTTTAATTCACTATAGCTTCAGTGGTACCTTTATCTAGTTTAACTCATCATTGATGATTTTGCTGTGACTCATTTGTAAAGTTATTTTTAGGCCGAGGTCTGTGAGTTTATCAGCTAGCTTGATGGGGACTATAGTATTGAAAGCTGAGCTATAGTCAATGAAAAGCAGCCTTATGTAGTTGCCATTTTTGCTGTCAATGTGTGTGAGGGAAGAGTGCAGGACTTGAGAGATGGCATCATCAGTAGACCTATTTGGGCGGTAGGCAAACTGAAGAGGGTCCAAAGTAGCAGGGATGGAGGAGCAAATGTGGTTCTTTAAAAGTCTCTCAAAAACCTTCATGACTATTGATGTGAGGGCAACTGGACGATAGTCATTCAGGCAAGAGGGTTTACTGTTTTTAGTCACAGGGATGATGACAGATTTTTTAAAGGAGGTGGGAACCACAGAGGTAGCAAGGGACTCATTAAAGATGGAAGTAAACAAACCAGCAAGCTGATCAGCGCAGGACCTCAGAACACGGCCAGTAATCCCATCAGGTCCGGCTGCTTTCCTGACGTTCACTCTCTTTAGTTCCCTCCGAACCTCGTCCTCCGACACAGTGATTACATGATCATCACTGCTCTGTCTGCTGCTTCCTGACGCGCTGATCGGCAGAGTCGCGCTGCCGTCATTGCATTCAAAGCGGCCGTAGAAAGTGTTTAGCTCTTCGGCCAGCAACGGATCTGCTCTCACCTCTGCGGAGGAGTTATTTCAGGAGGAACAGATGGTCTTCAGTCCCTGCCACATGCGAGAGTCATTGAGTTGAAAATGTGACTCAATTCTCTCCCTGTATCGGAGTTTAGCGGCTCTTACTGCACGTCGGAGAGCATAGCACGATGCTTTGTACTCGCTCATGTTTCCCGACAGAAGACCGGCATTGTATGCGGCAGTGCGATGGTTAACCGCATCACGGATTGTACTGTACACCCACGGTTTCTGATTTGAGAATGTCCTTATAGTTACAGTCTCAGTGGCTTGCTCGGTTACCTTGTTGACAAGCTAATGCTACATCCGTGAACTCGCTGACGTCAGATGAACTCGCCCGGAACATGTCCCAGTCGACATCATTAAGAGCCGCCTGTAGCATAGCTTCAGAGTGGGAGGACCAGTGCGTCACTTCCCTCTCCACCGGGGGTTCCTGAACGTTCCTTTGTTTATATTCCGGTGTGAGGAAAATGGCGGCATAGTCCGATTTGCCCAAAGCTGGTAGTGAGCGGACTTTGTAGGCATTCTTAAACTGAGTGTAGCAATGATCCAGTGTATTCGGTCCTCTAGTTGGACAGGATACATGTTGATTAAAGTTCGGCATGACCTGCCTGAGGTTGGCTTTGTTAAAGTCCCCCACGATGATAGAGGCAGCATCAGGGTGTTTGTAGATGTATCCACCGAGCACATCGTGGAGTTTGGACAAAGCCAAGCTAATGTCTGCCTGTGGTGGAATGTAAACAGCAGTAGAAATGATCGATGTAAACTCCCGGGGCAGATAGAATGGGCGGCAGATAATGGAGAGATGTTCCAGATGAGGCGAGCAGGAACGCGACAGAATGGAGATATTCCTAGGGTCACACCATTTCTTGTTGATCATGAAACACACTCCACCACCTTTGGTTTTTCCGGCTTCGGCTGTTCTGTTCATCCGTAAAACAGAAAAGTTATTAGACGGGGTCACAGCGGTGTCCGGGACCGACGGCGTGAGCCATGTTTCAGTCAAACAAAGGATGTTACAGTCCCTTATGTCCCATTGGAAACTTATCCTGGCTCTAAGATCGTCCATCTTATTCTCCAAGGATTGGACATTGATGAGCAGGATACTCGGTAGAGGAGGACTGTGAGCCCTTTCCCTCAGACTGTTGCAGATTCCAGCGCGTTTCCCGCGGTGTTTCTTTCGCCTTCTGGGAATATTCAGGTGGCCTTTGTTCTCCTCGGTGTTCCGAAGTATCTTCAATGGCCACGTTGGATTCGTGGATAAAGTGTCCTGAAGCAGGTTAGTGTAGCAGTGTCCAATGTCCAAAAGTGTTCTTTTGTCGTAAATAATCAGTGCAAACTTTATGTGTGTAAAAAGAGAAAGTAAAAATACGTAAAAAAGTAGATAAAAGCACAATCTGAGCGGAGCTACCCGAACGTCGACTGAACTCAGCAGCGCCATTTTGGTGTGGCTTGTTATCGTTGGTATTTAAGAACAGACTTATTCTTACATGTTCTTTATATAGAATAACATTTATATAAATGATCCACTGAATTATGTGATCTGAAGAGCACCGTCCATTTTCTTCCACAAGCGCGAGTGTTATGAGTAAGAGCGCGTTCACTCTAGACCGGTCAATCATGTAGGGTAGAATGGGGGAACTGTGGACTGTGTAATTTTTTTTCTGTAAAACAAAGATTAAATGTGTTCAGAAAAGTTATCAT
This sequence comes from Oxygymnocypris stewartii, assembly GCA_003573665.1. Classification (NCBI taxonomy): domain Eukaryota; kingdom Metazoa; phylum Chordata; class Actinopteri; order Cypriniformes; family Cyprinidae; genus Oxygymnocypris; species Oxygymnocypris stewartii. The sequence goes on from QVTF01018886.1 coordinate 237,833, forward strand.
AGTTTTAGTGACACTGACATAAATTATAAACCAAGCATGAAAAATGGCCAGAGTTTTCATGTTATTAGATTTTTAACAAAAATAAAATTTGTACCAAGGGGGCGTTTTACCCCACCTATGGGGCCAAACGCCTCCAGTCAAACAAAGCAATTTGCTTTAAACATTTACAGCAAAATCAGAGTACATGCAGTTTTATCTTAAAATAAAAAAAGAATCTAATCAATAATTATGGATTACAAAAAAATGGTTTAACTTTATTTTGATGGTCCCTTTAACACATTCTGTTGATTTTAAGTAAAGTTGCACCTACATATATACTAATTCACATTAGAATGTTAGTAGAGACTGGTAGGGTTAGAATAAGTTGACATGTACTTTCAAAGTTATATTCAGTAGATTATCTGTAGGGAGACTATCACTATAAAGAGTTAGGAGATATTAAGCAGACAGTCTACTAATACTCTACTAAGAGTTGGTTGACACATAAGTGCAAAGCTACTTATTGTCAACAGAAAGTTCAAAAGGGACCATCAACATAAACTGTTACCCAAAAAATTATAATTATAATATAATAATTTGAAAAAAAAAATATTGTTAGCTGATGCTAACTGGCTAGCTAACTAGCTACCTGATGCTAACTCGAGGTAATTTTTAAATATAAAGTCCAAATATTTTCATTCAACCAACCAGTTAGAATATACATTTGATGGAAAAACAAAGGATTTGATGTTCAGAACAGAATAACTACAGTAATTGCCCATTGCCCCCTGGGGGCGTTTTACCCCACCTGTCGGGGGGGCGTTTTACCCCACAGACTATGTTTGAGAAAAAAATTGTCATTCTGAAAATATAATTATATTTTTATTAAATAACACGTACTCCTTATCTACAGACCCTGCTGTTCTCATATCATACTTAACTGTGATGTTCTACAAAACAAACTTGAAAACACTTTTTTTTTCTTCTTACAGCTGAAAATTAGATAATTTACTGTAAAATCTGTTTTCTCTCCAGTACATCACCAGTGCAAGCTTCATGGTGAAAACTTCTACATCACTCTCGTCTACGTAGTCCATAGTTACAATAAAAATTTATCTTGACTTTATCTTGTGGTTATTTTGGGAAAAACAGTAGGGGGAGGGGCGTTTTCCCCCACTCTGCCCTAATCATATATATGAAAAAGAGAAACATTTTTCTACAGATGAAATATGAAAGCAAATAGACCTATATTTGCGAATATATATGTGGCAAGGTGGGTGACGTAATCCCTCCTTATTGGCTCATTGGCGTGTGATTGTCACCCACATTAGCCTATTAGAACCTGTCTTTCCGGGTACTTAAGGCTGGAGTTATGCCTCTTGGTGTGCGTCACTGCTGGGACTGCCCTTACGGAGTGTGCGTGTGTAGAGGCGTGCGGAATGGCCATTTGATGCGTTGTGTTGGGTTGCAGGCTGTCCACTACATGTCAGGTATGTGTTCATTTGCAGTACACGCTGCTCGTTTAGTGTATGGTGACGTTAACCAGTGTTTATTCACTTCTTAGTTGTGAAATTCTTCGGTGACTGTCTTTCTGCATGAGATTCTGTGCTTGTTATGAGCTGAGAGCAACGGTACAATTCGTGTGGCACAACGATCCGTTTCCTCTTGTACACAAGAAAGCAGTGGTGGTCAGTAACGAAGTAAAACAACTTCGTTACTGTACTTAAGTACATTTTTCAGGTATCTGTACTTTACTGGAGTAGTTTTATTTTGAGTAACTTTTACTTTTACTTCACTACATTCCAAAGCATAAGATCGTACTTTTTACTTCACTACATTTCATAAAACATATCGTTACTCCTTATAATACATCACGTGCTCCGAGACGCAGAAGCGTTGTATGATTCATGAACAAACTGATTATTTTCAATGAACCTGTTCAATCGGTTCGCAAATCGCAACAAACGATTCATTCACGAACTGCAATGATCCGATTGCAGCTGTTCTTGAGTCGAAAACTCACTGATTCAAATGATCCGTTTAGAGCGAGTCTCCAGTAAACTGAACTCACAAGTAAAGAACCGGGAGATCTTGTGAGCGCGCGCTACTGATGCTGTGAAAAGTAAGTTACTAATGTCGAATTTTAAGATTAATTATTGTAACTGAAAATAATATTTAGGTCAAAACTGTCAGTTGTTTGTGAACTAAATCTGCTGTGATCTATTTAAGCCCACTGAAATGCTTGAATGCAGACAGACCAACATCAGTGTCTCTAACGTTATGTTTTAGGTCAAAAAACAAAACATTAAAATAACACCGATTAAATTAAATAATTCATGCACGTTCATATTCCCCGCTGCTGTAACGTTAGCAGTTTTATTAAAATGCTATGCATTTAGACCTATGTGACGTCTGTTTTTATATTGTTTATCAACAGTATACATTTTTATATTGTTTAGATCAACTAGCCGAGTAGACAGATATGAATGTTTATTCATAACCATACTGAAAATAAGTAAATATTGTTAGCTGATGCTAACTGTCTAGCTAACAAGCTTGCTGGTGCTAAGTTGAGGAAATTTTTAGATATAAAGTCCAAATATCTATTCAGCCACCTAACGTTATATAGATTCCATCTGAGGGAAAAAGAAAGGATGTGATGTTCAGAACATAGTAACTACAGTAATTATTAGAGTGGGAAGTGATGCCCTCTGGGGGCATTTGGCCAGGGGTGTTTTTACACCACAGACAAAGTTTGAGAAGGAAAAAATAATAATTATGAAAATATATTTAGATTTTCCTTAAAATGTTCTTCCTAATTTCAGGCCTAATTCTCATGTCATATATAACTGACGTTCTGCAAAACAACAACTTCTAAAACACTTTTTTCTTCCTGGTGAAAATTAGATGGTGAAATATGTTTTCTCTCAGGTACATGGCAGTGTAAGCTTCACAGTGAACATTACTACATCACTCTCATCAACGTAGTCCATATCAACAAAATATATATCTTTATCTTGACTCTATATAGTGGTTATTTTGGGGAAAACCCAGGTATTTTGGGCAGTAGGATTATAAAAATGTGCTAATATAAAATTAAATAAAGTAGTCTATATAAAATTGCAAAATAAATCTGTCTATCAGTACTTTTTTACTTAAGTACATAAAAAATTGAGTACTTTTGTACTTTCACTCGAGTAAAATTGAAAAAGCATTACTTTTACTGGAGTAATATTTTATTATACGTATCTGTACTTTTACTCAAGTACTTGATCTGTGTACTTTGCCCACCACTGCAAGAAAGTGATATTTTTAGTAACCACCTCTTTCTTTTAGTGCGCTGAGATTTTTCTGACGCCGTACTGGCTAGTCGCTGGAGAAGGCGGAAGTGTTTACACTGGGCGTTAAAGGAGGACGGCACAGCTGTTTTCCCTTCTGTTATTTTGTTTCTCTTATTCTTCTTTTTTTGTGAAAAGCCCCCTGTTGTCCGGCTAAATATTGGCCGTATATCGGTGTGCTGATGATTACTAATAACTGAATATATTAGTGGTTCTGAGGTGCCCTACTATTGCGAAAGGCCTGATTTGTCGGGCTTTTGGCTGTTTGCATCTGGGACTTCACCTGTGCGGTAAAGTGTTTTCATGTGGTTCTTGGTGAACCCTGACTCTGACTACCGCTTCAGTGAGCATTCAGATTGACCATTCTATCTAGAGTGTCTTGGTTTATTTTGTTTGTTTGTTTAAAATATAACATTGCGTTATTTTGCTGCTCCATATATTCTGTTTCTTTTTGTTGGATGTAAATATAACCTCGTGATATTTCATTCCTTCATACAGACGGTTTTTCTTTTTGGTTTAAGTGATGGAAGTATTTCTACCATATTATTGAATGTAATATTTCTTTTTTTTTTGGTTTGTTCTAGGCACGGCCGGGCCCTGAGGCTGGGAGGCTAGCTGGCTTCGAGTACTGGTGGTGGTATAATCGTGTGGAGTGCAGTGCTGCTTGGATTCACATTTCACTCTGTGTGTGTGTGCGTGTGGGATGCTTCCCTTCAGCTAGCCTGCCCATGCCACTAGAAAGCCTGTGCCTTTCCTTGGTTTGTTTTTTTCCTTTGAGTATTCTTAAATGGTTTCTTTATTTTATCTTTTATGTAGTACACCGAGCTGCCATTTGTGATTTTGTTTAATTGTGACTTGTGAAGGATATAATCCTCCTTTTGTGTTAAGTAATCAATATATCAATATGTAATCAATTGTATTGTGGGATTTATTATAAATGTTTCTAGATATGTTGCTTGCTGGTATGCAGAGCTTCAGAGCCAATACTGGAGTGATTTCTGTTAGATTGTGGATGTGAGTACAAGGGTGTGGGCAGCTATGAGTCCATCAAGAAGAAAGCTGTTGGAATGTGTGGACACACACACATAACAAGTCCATCAATTACTTGGAGAAACTGGTGCTTGGCACGAACTGGGGGTATGCGTGTTAAGTGTTGTTTTGCAGGACCCAAGGGAGAAACAGGAGGAGAATACTGATTGGAGGAGCGTTGGACGGTTCTGGCGGCCAATGAGAAGAAGACACACGTCACACATACTATAAAGAATCTGTTGTTTTGTACATGTGGGTTGGTTCTTTGTGAGACGTTGGTCTGAGAGACAACCCAGCGCGCTGTTCTGATCAATAAATTTCAACACTTTGATATTTGAAGCCTTCCTTCGATTTTTGATCACGCAGGATGTTTGAAGTCCAACACTTGCCACGTGATGTGGATGTCATTGCGTGTTTTTATTCTTTATTGTGATAATTTGAATAAAGTGTTTTGTACATTGTTCACACGTCTCTTTGGGTTTTACTTAGCCTACGAACCTGTGGCCCTTATTTGGGTGATTATTTCCCCGTTTTTTTACGGGGTGGCGTAGTCGGTTTTTGTTCCGGTGCGCTCTTATAGCATCTATATATTTCTCCTCCTCTCAGTATTGCCACGTATATATTTTCTCTGTATGTTTTTATGCAGCTCATTGTATTTAAAAAAAAACAACAATTACAATAAAGGATGATTATGACACGACAAGCAGGTAGCGTTCAGTCCATTATGAAACATACAAAGAGTGCATGTCTGCCTAATATAGAATCAATCCATTTTAGATCAAAATCGGAGGTTATTACAAGCACTCTGATGATTTAAAGTGGGAGTTGAAACGTTAATAAATACATACATTTTGAATGTAGCTTGGTGCTAATTGTAGCTCTAATTATATTTTCAGATGTATTCTTGTATGTTTGTGTTTCTGATGAAGAACCAAAAGTTATTTATCTTAATTTAATGCTGTATATTTATGCAGCAGACGATGTAAACAAAGTCCCTTTCAGTCTGGGATGTAAACCATTCGAAATACATACACTACATGAAGAAAAAATGCATTGCTGGTCGGCGCCACCTAGCGTGCAGGCGTGAATTAGCAGAAGGCGATCAGACGTTTCGCGCTCAGTGTGAAAGCAACATTCGTTGGTGATTCGCCTCGCTTTTTCGCATCGTGCTCAGTGTGAAACAGCCTTTTGACATCAACTACCAAAAGTGCTCTGTTCCCATTCGGGAGTTTTTGCAGCATGCAGTCTTTAATATTGCAGGAGGAGATCCTTCAGCACACTGGCTTCTCCTTTTGTATTTAGTGATCAGTAAAACTTTTTTTTTACTTATTATCATTAGGTCCAGCAGATTTGTTTTTATTATTATTATTACTACTACTACTACTACTACTACTCGTGTTTTATTATTATTTTTGTTTTATTGTTACATGTTATGTTTGATTTATTTGTGTACTGTATGTGCACATCTGTGTTTTGATATGAATGCATATGAATTGCTACACATTTGTTGGTATTCAATTTAGTTTACATCTTGAAAATATGTCAGTGTTATGTGCACATTTGTGTTTTGCATTTAATGTTTTTTTACACATTCTTGTACATTTATTGTATGAATTTACTGTACTTGCTAAAACTGTTTTACATTTCAAAATATATTTGTAGAAAAAGTAATATTTGCATATTTAAACAAACAAAATCTGTATTTGAAAACAAAGTAGTTTTATAATGTAGTTTTATTAAGTAACTTCATAAAAAATACTGATATGAATTAATATAAATAACTCAACTGTTAAATTTTAACCCAACTGGATTTTAACCCAATTCATTGGATTCAAATAACCCACATATAGACAGGGACAGACTGGGAGTAAAAAACGGCCCTGGATTTTCACCCAAATAGGCCCACCACAACTACAAACAGCCACTACTATCTCACAATAGTACAGTAACCCTGTTGCATTTATGGCAAATAACTTCACAAAACCCATGGTGACCCTGCTGACAAAAACAATAGAAACCATCTCAGAAATTCTAATGATTTACACTACAAATGCCATTACAAAAATTACAAACCATCAACTTTTAACCGTTAAGTAATGGTTCCTGTAGTGTGTTTGGGGATATATTACATTAGGATTTAGTGTTTTTTTTTTTAAAGCCACCAATAGAAGATGACCAATTACCAGCAGAGACCATTACAGTTTCCATTAAAACCAATACAATTTTAATTATAACCAGTAAAACTATTACAAATTATACAATGGTTTCTTTTTTTTCAGCAGGGGATTTAAATAAATATATTTCAATCGTAAAGGTTCAATCGTGTAGGCTATCGTATGAATTAAAATTCTTGAAATCTACATGAAAAAAGCATAACGTAAAATGTATTATATGACAATGATAAACATAAACCTAGAATCACTGCTGTCTCTTTATGAACTAATTGCCAGACAATGCGGAGTGATAAATAAGAGTGAACGTTCGGACTAGGGGTGTCCTAGGATTTTACAATAGTGCTCATAGGCTACATGCTACATGAGAGAGGAGAAGCAAAGGTAACCTAACTTTTGCTTTTTTTCTTTTATCTTCATGTAGTTTGCTTGCCATCATGAGCTCACTTCGTGTTAGTTTCGGTTTCTTATAAACAAAAATAGATTACATTAGCGCTCCCTTTTGTCGGCCATCAATGTCACTTGATTTAACACTTTTTCTTTGATGATGAACCAGCAAGGCCAGGACTTCTCCAGAACGTCCAGATGGCCAGTCCGCCTCTGCAGATGGGTAATAACAACCCATAGTTGGGTTATTTTTAACCCAACATTTTTAGTGAGTTGTGAATTCATATCCTGCGAAAAAATGAAAGTCAAAACGGCTTGCCATACAACATCAGCATCAGCCGACTCTGCAGAGGGCATGTGTTTAATAACATCATGCTGACTTATTGGATGCAGTACATACACACTTGGGTTTTGTTTGTTAAAAAGCCTATACAATTAGCCTATACAATTTAGATGTTTGAGACACGCCAAACTGACCCCAAAGCAGCTCAAATTTTGTCCACCCGCCCAATCTGGCAACACTGGGTGTGGCACTGCCGCAGACCGATCGATGTATGACATCAAAGTACAGACTGCTGGCTCCGTAAGCTTTCGAATAGCTCTCGCGGTAATGCAATCACAATGCATGTAATTATTTGCATATGTGGAAGTATACATTTTATATTTGAAAATTACGAAGACATTTGAAAATTTTTAAATATTCATATAGTGGACCTTACCCACTCCTACAATAAACTCTTTTTCTCAAATACATAAAACACTTAACAAGCAAAATCAGAGGTATGTATTGTATAAATATTTATTTACAGGTATTTATTAATACTCCAATATGTAATTTCACCATGGCAATATTTCCATGCCCATTGCATCTGTTTATGACGCCAAAGACGCTAAAGGGGTACCCTGGAGAGGCTCTGCTATACTTTTTAAAAAGCGACGCCGAGGGATCCTGACCAAGCGTTAATATTGGGAGAGAGAATGAGTTGAAGCATGTCTTGCTGTAGCTATGCGATTCGGACGGGACTAGTTCTCCCAGAGGAGAATCAAATTGGCTGGCCACTTTAACATCAGCATCATAAGAAACTTGTCTAGATTGCTCATTTGTGTTTATTATAAGCAGCCAAAGAACACGTTTTTTATAATAAATTAAAATTATATATTTTTTAAAAATATGTATTTGATTAAAATACATAAACATGATGTGATGCATGCAGCCGCATTGCTTTTTGTAAAGCCCACAGCTAGAAAACACTTGACTCCCATCACTGTAATAGACCCGCCTGAATCAATACATTAAAACAGCCGTCATGGGATAAGAACAGACGTTGTTTAGTCATGCACAAATTTGTTGTCCTTATTGAGAAAATGGATAATTTTAGCTTGTATTTGTAAATATAGCCTGCACATAATAAAAAGTAAACTACTGGTCTGCAGAATACCTTATGTAAATGTAACTTATCCTCCATGGTTCATCCAGTTCTACAGAAAAACATACAGGTCATATATAGCTATTAATATATACATATAAATATAATATATGTATATATTGTGTGTGTGTGTGTATATATATATATATATATATATATTGTAAAAAAGAAGGACCCTCATGCCTGGATTTGGTGGTGATAATGTCGAGATTTCTGATCCCATTTTGTTTTCGATATATTTATGTCAGCTCTATCCTGGAACACAACTGACTTGTGTCTCACTTCAAGCAAGTGAAATCAGACCCACCCCTGAACCGTTTTATATATATATTGGCTTCAGTTTCACTTTCATTTTTGCAAGCTCACATGCATAATTGAAAATGAGGGAATCCATAGCAGGCAAATGGTCCGGAGTGAAGTGGCGTTCACAAATGAATCATTCTTTTGAACAGGTTCTTTTTAGTGAACTGGATAAAACAGTTCTATGGAGTCAATTCAATGCCACATATATTTGCAAACGAAAAATAAAGTATTGAGCAAAAAGGGAAAAAAAATGCAAAGAAAAATGAAGAATCACAAAAGGAAAATTAAGTATCGAGAGAAAAAAGTTTTGAAAACAAAAACAAATATTTGCTAATATAAATCAAATAGCGTAAAAACAAAGATAAAATTAATTTAAAAATGTAATGACTCATGTAAAAGAAGCATAAGATCATTGATCTTTCTTTAGCAGCAATATCTGAGTCGTTTGCATACTACCTGTAATACTTAACGCTACCTGAGTAGTTGATCTGAGATATTTATGAGTAAATCCAGATGTGTGACAGATCTACATTATTTCTGTATATATGATTATCTATTTTTTTGTTTACTGTGATTTGATTTAAGTATATATGTGTTAATGACTACTGTGATTCAAAGTGTTATTGTCTCTCTCTTTTATTCTTAAGATGTTAAGAGAGTATTACATATATATATATATATATATATATATATATACATATATATATATATAAATAAAATACAATATACCAGTAACTCCCAAAGAGTTTGCCAGAGTTACACATGCTATTCCATCTGGTATATGTATCCTTTTCAAAAAATAATACTCATTAGGAAAAATCATTAGGAACAGTTCCTGTTCCTGAACCTGAATACACAAATTGGTGAGATGTGTTTCGCTGTATTAAAAAGCAAACCAAAAAAATAAATAACTTTTCTTTCAGAACACTGTTTCTAACATTGGAACAGCCTTTTTTGTAATCTAAAATTGAAAAATATATGGTCCATGCAGCAAAAGTTTTTCCTTTACTTTCCTAAAAAAGTAAAATAAATATCTTTTAAATTACTCCATATAAAATTTTCTTAAAAAAATGCTCCTTTTGTCAGAATTACACTGAAACTCGCCTTCATTTTGTTTTGGTCATGTGTAACACACTCGCTGCTTATTACCTAATGAGGGGAAAATAATAAAGTTATGAATACACAGGACACAGGGATGCTTCTGCTGCTTCATCGGCGTCTGTGTAATGCCTGTAAATATTTCAAACATTTTCTTTAAATTTTAGATGTTATGGTGGTACGCTATCACCCTCTCTACGTAAAAATCAGTCAAATCATGTAACGTGAATATCGTACAGTCCCTTACTCAAAAACAAAAATGAGTTGAAAGCCGCAGAAGAGATGAGCGCTTTCCGCGAACGTGATTCCAGATGGTGTGAAACACAGACAAATGTGTTGCATCCATTCTTTCATCTCAACCACACATGCCAACAACAATTTGTTTTATTTATTTGTAACCACTACACATGCAGTTGTAGTTCTCAGCTCTAATTTGTTTATTTTGAATACTTTCTTACAAGATTTTTTTATTAATTCCCAAAAAATCTTTTTTTTTTTAAGCAGATTCCAATGCCTGCCCTGCTAAAAAAAAAGCTATAGAAGCCCAATAGAAACTATCACAGAAATTCCAATGGTTTCCATTAAAATACCATTATAAACCATTAGCTTTTTCCAGTAAAACCATTACAAAATTCCTTTTTGTAGTGTGTTTTGGGCATTTTTCCAATAGGATTTAACATCCCACCAATAGAATCCATCACATACCAGTAGACATCATTATAGTTTCCATTAAAACCAATACAATTCCAATTATAACCATCAAATCCATTACATTTTCTATTGTGTTTTGGGCAGGGTTCTATTGTTTTTTTCAGCAGGGTGATTTGCGGTGTTGGGTTACTCAAAAAAAGTAATCAACTACAAATGACTAATTATTTATTTTTACATTGTAATTTGATAACATTACTGATTACTGCATTTAAAAGTAATCAGATTACTAATTACTTTACTTTTCAAATTGAATGTTCATTTCTCTACCATAAGCCGTCTCCAAAGGCGTTTCAGAGAATTTGGCAGTACATCCAACCGGCCTCACAACTGCAGACCACGTGTAACCACACCAGCCCAGGACCTCCACATCCAGCATCTTCACCTCCAAGATCGTCTGAGACCAGCCACCCGGACAGCTGCTGCAACAATCGGTTTGCATAACCAAAGAATTTCTGCACAAACTGTCAGAAACCGTCTCAAGGAAGCTCATCTGCATGCTCGTCTTCCTCATTGGGGTCTCGACCTGACTACAGTTCGTCATCGTAACCTACTTGAAGTGGGCAAATGCTCACAATCGATGGCGTCTGGCACTTTGAAGAGGTGTTCTCTTCACGGATAAATTCCGGTTTTCACTGTACAGGGCAGATGGTAGACAGTGTGTATGGCATCGTGTAGGTAAGCGGTTTGCTGATGTCAACGTTGTGGATCGAGTGGCCCATGGTGGAGGTGGGGTTATGGTATGGGCAGGCGTACGTTATGGACAACAAACACAGGCGCATTTTATTGATGGCATTTTGAATGCACAGAGATACCGTGACAAGATCCAGAGGCCCATTGTTTGTGCCATTCATCCACGACCATCACCTCATGTTGCAGCATGATAATGCATGGCCCCATGTTGCAAGGATCTGTACACAATTCTTGGAAGCTGAAAACATCCCAGTTCTTGCATGGCCAGCATACTCACTGGACATGTCACCCATTGAGCATGTTTGGGATGCTCTGGATCGGCATATATGACAGTTCCTGCCAATATTCAGCAACTTCACACAGCCATTGAAGAGGAGTGGACCAACAATCCACAGGCCACAATCAACAACCTGATCAATTCTTTGTGAAGGAGATGGCAAATGGTGGTCACACCAGATACTGACTGGTTTTCGGACCCCCCACTATACAGTAAAACTGCACATTTTAGAGTAGCCTTTTATTGTGGCCAGCCTAAGGCACACCAGTGCAATAATCATGCTGTCTAATCAGCATCTTGATATGCCACACCTGTGAGGTGGATGGATTATCTTGGCAAAGGAGAAGTGCTCACTAACACAGATTTAGACAGATTTGTGAATAATATTTGAGAGAAATAGGCCTTTTGTGTACATAGAAAATGTATTAGCTTTTCGAGTTCAGCTCATGAAAAAAGGGCAAAAACAAAAGTGTTGCATTTATAATTTTGTTCAGTATATACATATTGATCAACTTTCTGGACTTTGATGTACCAGCAACAATCTAAAAGCTATTACAATTTTGAAAACATCACCAACTATTAAAATTAATATATGCATTTGAGTCTCATTTAAATGAACACAATCCACATCGTTGAAACAAATATTGTCCTTCTGCGGTAAGTTAAAGTTCCTATATGCATAAATCCTAAAAAAAATTCATAAATACTTAAAAATTTTTCACAGAAACAGTTCCTATATGCATAAATACTGGGCACATAAACACAAATGAGGAGCAAAATACAGTCCACTCCAGAAGTTAGTGGAAAATATTTCACAAGACAGGTAATAACCAATGAGACTAAAATACACTTTAAAAAATAGGCCTCATTCATGAAACACGAGCAGAAATATTTTTTTTGTAAATTATTTGTAAAGCCGTTCTGACGTACACTTTCGAATTCATGAAAATGTTCGTATTTTCAAATTGTTAGTTAATACGAAAGAAATTTAAACTGCTCCCTACCACGTGTAAATGGTGCATAAAACTTTATTTTTGGCAAACTGATGATACTGAATTTTGATGCACTGCCAATATAATATTTTCCAAGTTTGTTTGCTGCTTTAAATTTTTATTTTTTTTGTATTTATTTATGTATTTAATGTTTTTGATAAACTGTTTAGCTCCTGTTTAGCTTTGTGTTCAACGCAGTGCTTGTCAATATCACTTTTTACCCAGCCGACCAATCAATGGAAGAGGGGCGGGACAAATACCACACTGACCAACAATAGAGAAGTTCACAACTGAACAACAATAGAGAAGTTAATATGACTGGTTACTGCATTTTTTATATTCAGTAATTTTCTTTAAAATGAATACTAGTTATACGTTACTGCCTTGGATATGCCTTATCAAAGCATCTCAGCTGGAAAAACGCTATGATACCAAAGTGTTCTCAAGCGCCACCAGTGGAGAAGAGCACCTGGCATTTTTCAGGTGGCTAAAAAGACTTATGTGGACACACGTTATTGAATATTTATTGTTAGCCTTTAGTTTTAGTCTTTTTTGCATTTATGCAATATACTGGAGCCAAACCCGAGAAAGTAGACCAGAATATTCCAAAGCGTTCCTGGACACGCTGTAATTCATAGGGGGGGATTATGCTAATTGTGTTCGAGTGTGCACCCGAATGATTGGAATTTATGAATAATCAATTGTTTTGAATTGTTTAACTTTCAAATAGGACGTTTACGAAGCGTTTTTGAATCCGGAGGAGAACATTACCATGAAATAAAAGTTCATAATATATGTACAATAAATTTGATTTTTGATTGTAAACTTGACAAAGAGAACATTACTTTTTCATTTTTGACCCTCTTAAAAATCACTAAATAATTTGTACAGTGTTGGAAGAGCTCCTAAACCATCAATCAAAAAAAAAAAAAAAAAAAAAAATCAGCTGTCTTAAGTTTTGATGTACCAGCAAAAACCTGAACATCTCAAAAGCCGTAAATGTTCCCAAACACCAGCCAGCATCAAAATGATCAAGCCTCTGGAGACTTTATACAGATACTGAGTGAATCTATGATAATAAATGCATATGAACCTAATTTAAATGAACACAATCAACATTTCTGAAACAATGAAATATTTCTAGTGTCTTCCTGCAATGAGATGAAGTTCCTTACTGCATAAATACATGGCTACATAACACAGATGAGCAGTGCAACACAGTCCACTAGTTTGTTGGCATTTAATGATGGCAAAACTGTCAAAAACTGAATGAAAAAAATACAAGAAGTAAATTTGGAAAAGCGATTACAGACCATAAAGCAATTATAACGTAAGGTCCATCCTTTGGCCCAGCGACATGGGTGAAGCTATAATGTGTGCAGGTCTTTTACGTGTGTTTCTGCAAAGTTCACTTAAATTATTATGATTTAGTTTCAATTTGATTTGATTAGACAGTATTTGTAATTAAGAACTGATCACAAATATTGATTATGTATTAATGTAGATATTTGGTTATTCTGAATATCCTATACTTTCAATTATTCGTCCATCAGGGACCCAATGTCACAATTAAGAGTCTCACGCTGGCCGTACGTGGATTTCATAATAACACAAACTCGCCAGTCTGATTTTAATCAGAAGCTGTAGGTTGACCAATACCTTTAAGTCTGCTGCCTACTCCTGGCTCTTGACAAAAAGTGTAGTTTACTTACTCTTTTCCCATACAACTTGCTAAATCAGTAATAGACAGAAATCCATTCATCCAGTGTGACCTACACTGGTCATACATTTGAGGTAACATCAGCCTCCACATGATCGACTAGCCATAATTATTACTGGAGAATTCATAATCAATCAAATACAACATTGTATTTGTCCGGTAAGAATGTATCATGCCAACAACATAATTAAAAAATTAGAAGCCAATTGAACCTTAGCAAAAACCCTCCCTCATTAGTTACTGTTGCTATGTCCGACAACCATGGTGTTCTCACACACACACATCATGTTCTCATACAGTGAAAAATACATCGAGCAAAGAGCACACTGACAACATGCCGACAGACAAGACAGAGCAGGTTACTTCTGGTATAAAACAAAGTCTCAGCTTTCAAATTTTGCAATTCTATAAGAAGTTTGAACAATAAATACTATATTGTGGCTCTTTAATGTGCCATGACAGATTGCTGTAGAGCCTCAGTTTAAGTGGCACTTGAACTGGCCGTCTTTTAATATTTATTTAAAGCACAAAATAAACATGAATCAACATCAGAATATCAACAGTGGAAAGACGTCAATACACACATTTTTTTAAAGGTTAAGTCCACTGAAGTTGATCTATACTCTCCCGTCTGATTTGTTTGTTGGTGGAATGAAGGATTCAGTGTTATGACTGGTCAGATCCCCTGTCAATCAAGCTCTTTGCGAAGGGTCAGTTCAGAAACTATAATGCAATGTTTATGGATTTCATGTAGTGTCTATAGTTAATTTTAATTTTAATTCTAAAGTCTTCCATGACAACTTACATGAGGAAATTTTGGAGCTAACGTACTTTTCAACCTTTCAGTTTAGGAGAACATTTGGAAAACATTTTGAATAATGAAACAGTTGCAGGTTCCTGGTATAATGGTGAACTGAACTTCCTGTACATTGGTATAAATACTTGAAATATTTCCACACATAGGGAATATAACAAGGTCTGCCTCAGAAAAGCTTCTATTGTTATTTACTTGTTATCTTTATTTGTTAGTTGGTATATAAAAATAGTCTACATTTAGGTTATATTTTAGAACTCTCACTTCTCTTCACTGGAACTATTTGAAAGCGAATTAAGGGATGGCTCAGAAAATGGACACGAGAGAGACAAAGGAAAACAGATGATATCTATGAAAATACTGATGCTGTAAGAGGCAGAATCACACTGGAGACAGAAGATTTTAATACAACGAGAATACAGCCACCTGAACACACAGGTACAGAGTTTAATAATTAATACATTTCCTCATGAAAAATAGTTATTATGAAAAATAATAGCATAGGCACAAACCTTCAAAGAAAGAGATGAAGTATGTACCTATGCTGTATTTAATGCTAGTGAAGGGACTAACATCATGTCTCTCATCATCAGGAAGTGATTCAGTGAGGATCAGAAGCTCCAGATCAGCTGTAGTGTGTTTGGTTCTGCTGTGTGTTCTTCTGCTGACTGCAGTCATATTACTGTGTGTCATCTTCACTCAAGAGAGACAACAGCTCATATCCAAGAATGAAAACCTGACCAATGAGAGAGAGCAGCTAATTGTTCAAGAACACAAATATGACCAATGAGAGAGACCAGCTAGGAAATTAACTTCAAATAATTTGTGGAAAGGTTTCTTTAGTCTATGTAGCTATTTGCTATTCTCCTTTCACATCAGAGTGGTCACTTTAACTCATCCGCTTTAACTTAACCTCTTAAGATCCTGCGGCCTCATCTGAGGACATGTATATTTGTGTGAATTTCTCTGAGACTATACATGCCACATTGAGTCTGGATGTCCTATACAGAGCACATTCAGGGCTTTTCAGAGATACCAAGTGATTGGATTTTCACCATGACCACTCCCTCTCCTTGGTCTTCAAACATTTCTGAAATTAATTTAATGACACTTATGGAAACATGATAATATTTTGTAATTATCATTTAAATCTGTCTAAAATGAATTGTGTCATAAATCAACATCTCAGGGAAATATGATGGGGTTTCAAATCAAAATATGACTTTCTGTTACAAAATAGGACGTTGATTTCATACATGTCCTCATATGAGGACACCGGGACTAAAATCATGTTTATTACGCATTTTGGGAGACATAACAAATTAATATGGAAATAAATTATATTTCAAGTAATAAAATAATGCCTGGCATTCAGTTACTTAATCATAATGGAACAAATTATGTAGGAATCAGTAAATGGCAATTAATAGACAGTGTTTCCAAAATTAAACACATGAGCTGTTAGTTTTGAAAGATGTGTCTGTAAAGACTGGTCAAAGGCAGGGGATCCAAGTGCAGTAATATATATTTATTGGACAGAGGCAGAATCACACAGGCAATGGTCAGAGGGCATAACAGGAATATCGGAGGCAGAGCAGAGACGTAAACAATACCAGGCAGGGGTCGAGGTCACAGGCACAGGTTCAGAAGTCCAAGGTCAGGCAGTCCGGGGTCACACACAGAGATAACAGATACGGGGAAGAACGCTCAGAAATGTAGCCAGGGCAAAACAAGACTTCGCAGTGAGTGAGTGTTTGTGTGCTGCTTTTATGTGAATGAGTGAATGAGGTGCAGGTGTGGTGAGGCAATCAGGGTTGATGAGTGAATGGTGACAGCTGTGTGATTGGTGTAATGGTGGACGGGAATGTGTGAGTGCAGTGCATGATGGGAGATGTAGTCCATGGGTGATGTGCAGTTTGAGTGAGTGGTAACCAGATTCATGACAGTGTCTAGTGTACAGAACTGTGTTTAGCGTTTTCTCTGAGTGTGTCTAGAGTACAATTTTCAGAGTCTAAGCAATTTTAAAACACTGTAACTTATATGCGATGACTTGACAATTAGCCATAGCAACAGTAGGGTGCTCAAATTATTTTTACAAATATATTATAAAGTGTTTTATTCAAATATTCTGTAAGAGAGTTGATGGTTAGCAAACTGGATGCCAAAGTAGCCTACATTTTAGTTTAACGACGTCAACAGATTTAGCGCAAATTTATGAACACGAGATCCTTTCAAGACTTAACCTCTTAAAAATCTCTGAATATTTTGTTCAGTGTTGGAAGAGCTACTAAACCATCAACCATACAGGTGCATCTCAATAAATTAGAATGTCATGGAAAAGTTATTATATTGAGTTAATTCAACTCAAATTGTGAAACTTGTGTATTAATTAATTCAATGTACACAGACTGAAGTAGTTTCTTTTAATTGTGATGATTTACGCTCACATTGAACAAAAAACCCACCAATTCATTATCTCAACAAATTAAAATATGGTGACATGCCATTCAGCTAATCAACTCAAAACACCTGCATAGGTTCCCTGAGCCTTCAAAATGGTCTCTCAGTTTGGTTCACTAGGCTACACAATCATGGGGAAGACTGCTAATCTGACTCTTGTCCAGAAGACAATCATTGACACCCTTCACAAGGAGGGTAAGCCACAAACATTCATTGCCAAAGAAGCTGGCTGTTCAGAGTGCTCTATCTAAGCATGTTAACAGAAAGTTGAGTGGAAGGAAAAAGTGTGGAAGAAAAATATGCACAACCAACCGAGAGAACCGTAGCCTTATGAGGATTGTCAAGCAAACTTCACAAAGAATGGAAAGGGGTCAAGGCATCAAGAGCCACCACACACATAATGTTGTCGTATTCCTCTTGTTAAGCCACTCCTGAGCCACAGACAACGTCAGAGGCGTCTTACCTGGGCTAAGGAGAAGAAGAACTGGACTGTTGCCCAGTGGTCCAAAGTCCTCTTTTTCAGATGAGAGCAGGTTTTGTATTTTATTTGGAAACCAAGGTCCTAGAGTCTGGAGGAAGGGTGGAGAAGCTCACAGCCCAAGTTGCTTGGAGTCCAGTGTTAAGTTTCCACCATCTGTGATGAATTGGGGTGCAATGTCATCTGCTGGTGTTGGTCCATTATATTTTTTGAAAACCAACGTCACTGCACCCATTTACCAAGAAATTTTGGAGCACTTCATGCTTCCTTTTGCTGACCAGCTTTTTAAAGATGCTGATTTCATTTTCCAGCAGTATTTGGCCCCTGCCCACACTGCCAAAAGCACCAAAAGTTGATTAAATGACCATAGTGTTGGTGTGCTTGACTGGCCAGCAAACTCACCAGACCTGAACACATAGAGAATCTATGGGGTATTGTCAAGAGGAAAATTAGAAACAAGATACCAAAAAATGCAGATGAGCTGAAGGCCACTGTCAAAGAAACCTGTGCTTCCATACCACCTCAGCAGTGCCACAAACTGATCACCTCCACGCCATGCCGAATTGAGGCAGTAATTAGCTAAAGGAGCCCCTACCAAGTATTGAGCACATATACAGTAAATTATCATACTTTCCAGAAGGCCAACAATTCATGAATTGTTTTTTTTTATTGGTCTTATGAAGTATTCTAATTTGTTGAGATAGTGAATTGGTGGGTTTTTATTAAATGTGAGCCTAAATCATCACAATTAAAAGAACCAAAGACTACTTCAGTCTGTGTGCATTGCATGAGTTTCACAATTTGAGTTGAATTACTGAAATAAATGAACTTTTCCACGACATTCTAATTTATTGAGATACACCTGTAAAATAATAATAATAAAAAGGATCAGCTGTCTTTTAGAAACATTTCAAAAACTGTAAATGTTCCAAATACGATCTAGCATCAAAAGGATCAAGCCCCTGAAGACTTTATATATACTGTATACTTAGTTAATCTGTGATAATAAATGCAATCAAACCTCATGTACATGAACACATTGTTGAAACATATTTGTAGTGATATTCTGCAGCAAGCTGAAGTTTCTTTATGCATAAATAACATTTGACATTTCCACGAAACAGATCCTTTCTGCATAATTACATGGCTACACAAACACAGATGAGGAACACAACACAGTTCACTTCAGGAGAGAAACTAGTGTTAGTTTGTTGGCATCTTAACAACACCAAAACTATCAGAAAGTGAATGAAAATGTACAGAGAACATGGGAAAAGCATAAATTATATCTATGAAAATGACTTCGTTACAAAGGATAAATTTGGAAGAAAGACCACGGACAGTAATGCAACGAGAAACCAGTCATCTGAACTCACAGGTACTGAGTTTGAGAATACATTTCATCACACAACATTATAGCACACATTTTGATAAAGCAGTTAAGAGCAGCTAAAGAGCAGCTAAAACTGGGAAAAAAAATATATTGAGAGTTGTTTTGGTAAAGTGTGTCTGTTTATTTAATCTTTTTGGTAGTTTTTACATAACAGGAATATAATATGATTAGTTTTCATAGGTATTTGTACATTAAGTGTAATTCTAGTGCATATATGGACCACATGAAAAGCATCAACAAAATAAACTCAAATGTTACATCTGTTTACAAAGTAAATAATGCACAAATGTCTCATCGTTTTAGGTTTATTAAAAACAAATTTAAGGAATTTATAGATGATTTAAGGTGTTTAGGTATATTGCTTATCCTGATGAAGTTACTTTTTCAACCTTATGTTTTCATAGACAGTATATTTCCATGTTGTCTTACATAATGTTACGAAAGGAACAGAGGAAGCGTTCAGATCCATCTGCAGGTTTTTATTCAAAGGTGTGGTCAGAAACAAGCATGGGTCAAACAGGTATATATATATATATTGCCACAAGTATTGGGTCACCCAATCTAATGAACATGTTTGACTTCTTGAGTAATTTGCATGAGTACAAATCATAATTTTTAAGCATATAATGATATTCTAGGGAATTGTTTGCTTCTAATTTTATAAAAATAGTTTGGACAGGAGTCTTTTCTATCCTAACATGTCAATGTCTCTTTGTATAAGGCAAGGTTTAAAAAGAAAAGATTGATTGAGTCAGTGTGGAAGAACTTGACTGGTCTGCAGAAAGAACTTTTCCACGACATTCTAATTTATTGAGATGCACCTGTATATATATATATATATATGGCAAGACAAAGAGTATTCCTAGGACAAGCGTGGGTCTTCGATCAGTGAACAGTATCCAACAGGGCAAGGCAAAGAGAGATAATCCAGGTAAACAGCAATAATCCAGGCAGGGGAAAAACACAATCCGAAACAGGCAAGGCAAGGCAAGACAAAAACAACTACGATAGGCTCTGTAAGGTAGCTATCAGCTAGGGTAGCGATAAGTGCTCGGCAGAGAGGAAGAGGAAGTCCATGGTTTATGTAGGTGATCAGTGCAATCAGCTGTTCGTGTCGTCAGTGCAATGGATGATGGGAATTGTTGTCTGAGGTAACGTGCAACAGTTAGTATAGTGCAAGAGTCCATGGGGTGAGTGAGTAACCTCTGGTGGTGAGTTAACGAAAGTTCATAGACCAGATTCGTGACACATAACAACTCACCTTTTAACAATGACATGGCTTACAGAAGGAAAGGAATCTAAGTATTTTTTTACCTTCCAGAAATGTCAGTTTTGGAAAGTCTGACCAAAACATTTTGAATAATCAATAATCAAACAGTGGCCAGTTTCTGGTATAATTATTAAACTTCTGACAAGACAAACATTCTGATGTGAGCTGAATTTCTGTGCATAAAAAACAAAACAAAAAACATTTCCACACATCAGGACATACAACAGGAGTATAATAATGTCCAGCTCTGAAAAGCTGCTAGTATTGGTTGTTATCGTTATTAGTTAGTTGGTATCTAAAAAATATATTAGCCTACATTTAGGTTATATTTTAGAATGCTCTGGTCTTCACTGGAACTCTCTGAAATTCAATAAAGGTAAGACTCAGAAAATGGACACAGGAGCAGACAAAAGATGACAGATTATCTCTATGAAAATGCAGATGCTATGAGAGGTAAAATCACAATGGAGATAAAAGACCCAAATGCATCAATAATCTAGCCATCTGAACACACAGGTACAGAATGTAATAATTAATACTTTTCCTCAGGAAAAATAGTAGCACAGGAACAAACCTTCAAAGAGACAAAGCAGTTATGTATTTGTGCTGTATGTAATGCTAATGAAAGGACTAACAGCATGTCTGTGTTCTTCAGGAAGTGATTCAGTGAGGATCAGAAGCTCCAGATCAGCTGTAGTGTGTTTGGTTCTGCTGTGTGTTCTTCTGCTGACTGCAGTCATATTACTGTGTGTCATCTTCACTCAAGAGAGACAACAGCTCATATCCAAGAATGAAAACCTGACCAATGAGAGAGAGAGCAACTAATGCTCAAGAACACAAACCTGACCAATGAGAGAGACCAGCTGAGAAATGAACTTCAGATTTGTGGTAAAGTCTCTATTGTCTATGTAGTTATTTGCTATACAGCAGACATTTTAAAAACCATGGAGTTGGGTTGTGGTCTCTGTAAATTTCTGTGCACACAATATATGATTATTTTATCTGTTATAAGATACGGACAGATGAGTGTTAATGGGAATAAAAAGCTAACAGCTAAACTGGTTCTGTTAACAGTTGGATGGACTTGCTATCAATCCAGTTTTTACTACAAGTCCAATGAGAATAAGAACTGGACTGAGAGCAGAAGACACTGTACAGAGAGAGGAGCAGATCTGACCATCATAAACAACAGTGAGGAACAAGTGAGTGGAAAGCAGTTTTATTTGTGTTTATAGTGTTTAGCAGCTAAATGAGAGATGATCAGATTATATGTGTCTATTCATGAAATAAATGTGCAATTGTTTCTTTTGCTCAGGATTTTGTTCAGAACATGTCTGGTGCTGCTGTAGTCTGGATTGGTCTGACTGACACAGCTGAAGAGGGTAGATGGAAATGGGTTGATGGCAGCACACTGGACTCTAGGTAAGAAATCACTGAACTGATTACTATGTAATAGTAATCAATATAAATGATTCTCATAGTCAGTATCATATCACACAGAAAGCAACACTGATCATCTATTGCTGATCTGTACTTTCAGCTTCTGGGCGTTCAATGAACAAATAACAGAGCCAAATGGAGGAAGTGCAGAGAACTGTGCTGTGACTGTGGCTAAACCTCCACAAGAGTGGCGTAATTTAGTAGGGTGGATTGATGTTCCATGTAATACAGTTTATCAATGGATCTGTGAGAAGAGGATTTCACAAATCAAACTGCAATAGAAACATCACAAACCTTTTTGACAAGTTCTCATCTAAAGCATTATTTCTCAAGCTTGTACCTGGCAAATGGCAACAACTGCATATTTTGAATCTTTCCTTTGTCAGACACCCATTTCATGTGCTGAAGTTTATTCTAATGAGCGGATGAGTTGAGTCAGGTGTGTTTCATTAGGGATACATACTAAGGGGCTGTTAAAACTGTTGGAACGCACGCTTATCAGAATGCTTTCTTTCTTATTGAACCTGTGTAGGTTTTTTTTCCTCCCTTGTTGAAGACTGTTAAACTATTAAACAGTGTGTCATGAAAGGTTTTTCCTTGTATTTTAAGTAGTGACCACTGGAAGGTGTTGTTGGTATACATATACTTCTTTCTTTGTTTTGTTTTTTCTGTGACGATGTAGATTTAAAATAAGTGGAAGTAAAGAAAGAGTTTCACGCAAGTTGGTTGCGTTCTGACAGAAAAGAGCTAAGAGTCTTTATTTAAAATCAACATACAGCTGGTCACTTCATGCAATTTTTCAGATCCTGAAAAGACCAGGTGTAAATGCCCTCCGAAACGCATTCAAGACGGATACAAATCCGATCGCTCAAACTACTTCAGGAGGTGGTCTGGGCCGCATTCCCTAGCCAACATTTCCATGTGGGCCCCATGTGAGTTTTTGGTGGGCTGTCACTTGGGCCCTGCATGGGCAACCCAAATGGGACCCATACAATTTTGTCCATCGGCTCCACTTGGGCCCCATGTGTGTTAACCTATAGGGGCCCATGATGGGTCCATAGTGGGCTCCAAGTAGGTATTCTTTAGAGGGGCCTACATGGGTCCCAAATGGGTTCTAATAACTGGGGCCAAGGTGGGCCACATACAAAACCCTTATGGGGCCTACATGGGTGATTACACTGGACCCACAAATTGCCCCTATATGGGTTTTTTGTGGGCCCACAGTGGGTAAAAACTGGGCCCCATTTATATTTCTTTATTGATTCCTGTAGATTAATTTAATGTGCTACTTTGCTAAATAAAATGTCATACCTTGTCAACTTTAAGTTAGAATATTTTAGTAAACCTATACCTGACCTAATATATTTAAAATGTACATGACAAAATATTTCTACTGTAAAGAAAATGACTCTCAACTCAGAATATGCAAATCGTGTTTTTATTGATTGTATGAAGACATTTTTTTAAATCAAACAGGATAAGGAGGAATAAAATCAGTGGATGAGGATCACTCCTGGATTTGGGCAGACCTCTCAGCTTCATACCTTAAGAACAGTAATGAAAAAAAGACACAGAAAAGACAATTACTTTAAATTGCCATTAAAACATTAACAGAAACAGTTTCTTAAAAAGCATGCATGATTATGATTGACCCATGCCAGTACGATACATTTGGAGATTTTTGTCCAAATAACAAAACTGTCACTTAAAGGAATATCTGCTACTAAAGGGAATATGAATAAGTTAAAGGTGGTGCTGTTCAGTTGTTACAGGAAAATGATTAACAGTTACGTTCCGGTATATACCTTTTGTCAAATTTTGCACTGTAAACATCTTTTTAAATGATCCATTCTGACAAGTAATCATGTTACCACCTAATTTTAATAATATACAAAATTGTAATAGGATAGCCGTTCAAAACCTAAGGTTCAACCATGACAATAGTAAAGGAAACACCAACAGAGTAATTGTGGGTCAGGATTAATGTAAACACAGATATTGGATACCAGTCCCATCTAAAGCGAATATAAACAGACAGGACAAAAAAACTAAAAGAAAATAAGGATATGGTCAAAAGATCAGATCAGCAGATAAGCAGACAAATGGTCTGTCATGAGACATGACAACTAAGTAGACCTTCCCAAGCTTCAGACAGATGACTCGCCCACTGGCCAAAGGATGCAGCCCAGAAATGCCCTGAGCACAGCAATAGAAGTATAAAATAAAATAAGAAAATACAGGCAGAGGACAGTGTCTCTGTAGATATAAACTTACAGTCCATCACAACATAGGTAATGACTGAGATGGATTATTTATAGTATGAGTCAACATTTGATGGAGAGACTTTTAGAGGACCCAAATGTTATGACACGTTAGAGAGCCACAAAACAGTACTGTTTGAATTTCTTTAAAAATGACAACATTTGAAAGCTGAGACTGTTTCATACAAGAAGTAACCTGCTCTGCCTTGTGTCTGTTGGTGCGTTGTCAGTAGCCGGGTTTCCATTCAAAGTTGCAAATTTTACTCATGCGTAAAATTGGAATATCGCTAAAACATTTGCGAACAACGAGTCAAAGAGAACAAAATTGTCTCTTCCTGGTAAACTGGCACTAAATAGCCTATAGAAAACTGGGATAAGCAACTGAATATAATAATTTTCATATATGAAAAATGACTTGCGCCTCAGAGCGAGCAGACGAAACACAATAAATGCTGCCATTTCTTTTGGAGGTGGATGCTACTGTCGAGATCGAGATCAGTCCTCTCAAGTTATCCCGTCTCATAGCGCAAAGTCACATGACATTTTTGATGCGCTTGGAGGAATTTATTTGCAAAATGCGTTTCCATCTCCCATTATTCTCATTCACCCTTTTTCACACAAGTCAAAAACCACCTCAAGCGAGCGTAGAAAAGTTTTTGCAAATTAAAGGATTTTTATTCAAAATTTGTCATTCCCATCACTCGTTTCTCATGCGATGCTTCAAAATGTGCATTAAAACAGAGTGATGGAAACCCAGTTACTGTCCTCTTTGCTCTGCAATGTTTTTGTGACTGTGAGAGCATGATGTGTAGTGTGAGAGCAGCGTGGCTTGTCGGACAGGAACTAAGGAGGGCGGGATTTTGTTATGGGTCAATTACCGCACTGAAATTAAAAGCACAATGTTTGTTTCTCCATTTGATTTCCCGTTTGCAGCCCCTGCCCTTTGTGTGTATTTGGTAATAGTCCCGACAGTTGATTATCAAACTTTGTTGAGTGGTTTAAGATTTCCTAGATGTGAGTTAAGATTTTGTAAGATAACATAAGGATCCTAAGTTAAGATTAGCTTCAGGGGGTGTATTACATAAACTTCCTGTTTTAGATCTTAACTTAAGATTTGATCATTTAATTTATGATAGTTCACAAATTCTTATTAAATAATCAAATCTTAATTTCATTTAGAATTCTTATTTTATCTTACAAAATATTATCTTACGTCTGGTTAGGAAACCTTAAACCACTCCATAAAGTTTGATACAGCTGTCAAGTATGTTACAGTGCTCAGTGTAAATGAGTACACCCCCTTTGAAAAGTAACATTTTAAACAATATCTCAATGAACACAAAAACATTTTCCAAAATGTTGACAAGACTAAGTTTTATATAACATCTGTTTAACTTATAACATGAAAGTAAGGTTAATAATATAACTTAGAGAACAAAATTTTCAGTTTTACTCAAATTAGGGTGATGCAAAAATGAGTACACCCCACTGAAAGTCTCTGGAGCAAAGCTAAATTTTAGACTACAAATGTCTAATTTAACAATAATTCAACCACAGGTGAGTCTAATTATTCATTACACAGGTGTTCAGCAGACAGTTGACTATAAAAGGGTGTTACTTAAAGAAAACCCCTTCCCATTTCATGCTGTCAGCAATGGCACCACATGGAAGAGAAATGTCACAAGACCTGAGAAAGAAAATAATTTATTTACACAAGAAAGGTGAAGGCTACAAGAAGATCAGCAAAGCTTTACTTATCAGTCAAAATACTGTAGCAAAAGTGGTACAAACATTTAAAAAACATGGAACTGCAACCATCTCACAGAGACGTCCAGGTCGTCCGCGGAAGTTAACACCTCGTCAGGAGCGTCTTCTGATGAGAAGGGTTGAAGAAAATCGACATGCAAGTTCACTGCAGTTATCTAAAGAAGTAGAAAGCCAAACTGGGGTGACTATTTCCCGTGACACAATACGGCGTACACTACAGAGGAATGGCATGCATGGGTGCCGTCCACGAAAGAAGCCTCTCCTAAAGCCCAGGCACAAAAAAGCCCGCCTAGAGTTTGCCAAGGCCCATGCTGACAAAGATGAAGACTACTGGGACTCTATACTCTGGAGTGATGAGACCAAGATAAATGTTTTTGGAACTGATGGCTTCAAAACTGTATGGCGTCGCAAAGGTGAGGAATACAAAGAAAAATGCATGGTGCCTACAGTGAAACATGGTGGTGGCAGTGTCCTTATGTGGGGCTGCATGAGTGCTGCTGGTGTCGGGGAGCTGCATTTCATTGATGGCATCATGAATTCACAAATGTACTGCTCTATACTGAAAGAGAAGATGCTACCATCACTCCGTGCCCTAGGTCGTCATGCACTTTTTCAACATGACAATGATCCTAAACACAAATCTAAGGCCACTGTTGGATTTCTGAAGAAGAACAGGGTGAAAGTGATTCAGTGGCCAAGTATGTCTCCTGATCTGAACCCAATCGAACACCTATGGGGAATTCTGAAGAGACAAGTTGAGCATCACTCTCCATCCAGCATCCAATCTCTAAAAGAGGTCATTCTTGAAGAATGGAAAAAGATAGATCTGGCAAAATGTCGCCAACTTGTTCATTCCATGCCTAGAAGACTTGGTGCTGTCATTAAAAATCATGGAGGCCATACAAAGTACTAGATTTAGTAGTTTTTGTTGTGGGGTGTACTCATTTTTGCATCACCCTAATTTGAGTAAAACTGAAAAATGTGTAATCTAAGTTATATTATTAACCTTACTTTCATGTTATAAGTTAAACAGATGTTATAATAAACTTAGTCTTGTCAACATTTTGGAAATGGTTTTTGTGTTCATTGAGATATTGTTTAAAATTTTACTTTTCAAAGGGGGTGTACTCATTTACGCTGAGCACTGTATATCCGCCTTTCTTCTAGCACAACTTCCGTCCCTTTCGTTCCTCCCTGACCAAACCTGAACATCAGAATCAGATCAATCGTCTGTCGATTGTTGTAAAATGCCGTATTTACAGTACAGTTACTAAATTGCTGGACATGTTTGATAATAAAACGTTGAAAATACAATCCGCACGAGAGACGCTGTTCCCCAGGCTGAAGTGTGTGTGTTTGCGCGTGTGTGTGTTTGCGCGCGTGTGTGTGTGTGCGGCGCGCTCTAAAACTGACAGGAAAATAACACTTTGAGCTTCGGGCGCGACCAAACGATCAAATACACAATATGTAAAAACGGCCGGCTTGGAGAGTATTCACTTAAACACAGTTTATGTCTTAAAGTGAACGAGAACAGTTGGGAGAAAATTGTGTGTCAATATTTTGTCATAGACTGCTTCATCAATGTTAATCAAAGAGAAAATCACCCACAGCTCTTAATCTGAATAAAGTTATAGCTTTAATAAGCATTAATCTATCAATACATATAGTGAAAACTATGCAGTGTTCATTTACATTTGATCACTTTCAGATTTCTTTTGTAGCTATAACTTAACTGAACATTAATGTTAGTAGACATTCATGGAAAAATTAAATCACTGTTTTTTTTTCATTTCATTTGTACATCTGTTTTATGGTATGACAAATGGTATATTTGTCAGTTTGTTTAACTTTGTTTCTTTTTTCATGTTCTTACTCTATCTTATCTTATGTATATAAAACACTAAAAATGCCTGCACACTGGTGCATTTACAAATTGATGCTTTATATTCATTTAATGAAATATTTATTTAACATTTCAGAATATAAAGCAATGTTAATTAAGCTGCTAATCTATCATATAAATATATATTTCATACATGTGTATATATATATATATATGTGTGTGTATATATATATAAATATATATATATATATATGTGTATGTATATATAAGTGTATGTATGTATATATATGTGTGTGTATGTATATGTGTGTGTGTGCGTGTGTGTGAGTATATATATATAAATAAAAAAAAGTACAGATAAGAATACCATTAAAGTACCTGATCGATAAGAGTAGTAATACCGTTAAAACCTTAACGATACCCATCCCTAATTAAAATACAGTATGAGCACAGGCAGACCAGGTGTTTTTTTTCCTCTTTAAATACTTTTTTGGTAGTCTGAGGTGGGATGGGGGTGCTGGATTTTTTATAGGTTTAAGCGGGGGGTGTTGAGAAGCACTGCACTAGAACATCCCTTCATTCAGACACAGTGGAAGATCTGATCAGAATCAGTGTAGAGGGGTCAAGTCTGGAAGATGTTGATGCTAGAGAGAGTGTGTCCAGCTAGTTTAGCCGAGGCCAAAGATCAAGAAGGCCAAACTACAGGAGTTGTCCATCCGAGGGCCATGTGACTGCAATGAAGGTTAGTCCATAAGACATTGAGCCATGAGATGTTCAGTTTGACGCCCTTAAAACATTTATTTTATAATTTATTTTTATTTAATTTATCTTGAGATGTTTTAACTTTAAGCACTTTAAGCACCAACACTTTTTCAGTAAGTTACCTTTCTTGTAGAATTGTCCTTCAAATAAAAAACTTTATGTTGACCAGATTGTTAGTTAATCGTTTACTAGTCAATATTGCCTATATGAAAATTTGGGTGCACCTAACTTTTGTGCTGGTGCACCTAAGAAAAAAAGTTAGGCGCACCAGTGCAACCAGTGCAAAAAGTTAGTCTAGAGCCCTGTACTGGTGAGTGGTATAGGCGGTGACAAGGTTCAGGTTACCAGGTTGGTACAGCAGGTGTAGCAGTAGCGTCATGTTTCTCCCTGTCATCATTGTGAACGGAGGTACTCCGGTAGATTGGTGAGGGGTGGCTCGAGCGGCCATCAGTACCAGAGGAAGTTTAATATCCCAATCCTTTTGATTGGTGGCTACATACTTCTTCAACATGCTGACCACTGTCCTGTTAGCCCTTTCAACTTGACCGGAGGAAATTGGGTGATGGCTTATATGGAGCTTGGCCTGTGTACCCAGGAGTTTCCACACTTCCTGCATGATTTCGGCGGTGAAGTGAGTTCCACGGTCAGAGTTGACCCTTAAAGGCAGTCCAAATCTTGAGAAGATGTGGTTCATTAACAGGCAGGCTGTTGTTTTTGCTGTATCGCTGGGAGCTGGGAGACACTCTATCCACTTTGTGAATTCGCAGTCCATGGTGAGGAAGTATTTGTTACCCCGTGTTGACCGTGGCAGGGGTCCTACCCAGTCTATTTGGAGGTCCGACCATGGGAAGGTCATTCCTTTCCTTTGCAGTGGTGCTCGGTGGTTTGGATTTGCCGGTTGGAACTGGCAACACACCAGGCATCCTTTAACGTATTCCGCTATGTCTTGCTGCATGCCAGGCCAGTATGCTACTTGCTTGAGTGTTTCATAGGTGGCCTTGACACCATGGTGTCCTGCACATGGTGCATCGTGTGCATGTGTCAGCATCATCCTCCTTTGGCCGTGAGGTATTACGAGCTTTGGCGCAGTGAGTGGCTCAGGGACATATGTGAGAACACCCTCTCTAAGATGCAGCATGTGCTTGACAGAATGGAGCGTGCGGAGCTCGGAGGACGTGTTTAGGTCCGAGGTGGAAATGGAATGTGTTAATGGGTCGGAAATGTGAGCTGCCATAGTTCGTAGTGACGAATCCGCAGTTTGGAGGGTGAGGAGATCGTCAGCAGCGAACTGAGGTGATATGGCAATGTGGGAGGAGGCAGGGGTGTGCGCGCCAGTGGCGTGCTGGAGACGGGTTACTGCTGCCACTGTAGGGTTGGGTTGGAGGGCATGAAATGTCCAGGATTCTCCATGTAATGCACCTGCTTTGGCGAGGGCATCGGTTTGGTCATTTAAGTCTTTGTCTTGTCCTGGTTGACGTGAAAGACCTCTGACTTTTTTCCAATAAACGATCATGTCATGTTCAGTGATGATGGCGTCGCTTGCTTGGAAGAGTTCCTGGTGCTTGACAGGCTTGTTGTTAGCTGTCTTGAATCCATTCCGTTTCCATCCAGTTAAATGGCATGTGAAGCTTAGACGGGCATAGTTCGAATCGGTACAGATGAGGAGTTCTTTGATGTTGTGGTATGCAGCCAGTTGTAGGGTGATGAGGATGGCTGCTATTTCTGCATATTGCGATGATTGAGGGCCTAATTTGAGTTGTTGCAGTGGGCACGGGTCGTTGTTGAGCCAGACCACACCCGCTCCAGCTTGTAAATTACCCTCGCGGTTGTAGAAGCAGCCATCGACATATGCTGTGGGCATTCCTTCACACACATTCTCCTCGAAGTACCTGTGATTTGTCATTTGCGGTTGTGGTAGTTCTTTTGGTTCTGCTGAGGTGTAACAGCGTGTCCATTGAACAGTTTTGGCAGGCCGCAAGCACGTTTCCAAGTGAGGATTTGTAGTTTTGGGCATATCTTGCCTCAATGTCCCGTTCCTGGAGTGTTATTAGCCAGGTAGCTATGCGTGCGTTGGTCACCAAGCCATCTCTGATTCGTTGACTGTTGAGGAAGGTGACTGGTTGGTGACATGTCTCGATGATGACTTTCTGTGCACCGATGTAATTAGAGAAACGCTGGATGGCCCACAGAGTGCAAAGCAAAGCTTTTTCGCAGTTTGAATACTTGTATTCTGGGGGAAGCAGCGTTTTACTGGCATAAGCGACCACTCGCTTGTCTTTGTCATGGAGCTATAGGCCTGCGCTGAGGCATTGATTAGAGAATCCAGCATCCAGATAGAATTATTTTCCTGGGTCTGGGTAGGCAAGGCACGGAGCAGAGCACAGGCACTGTTTGAGCTGGCTCATAGCGGTGTCCTGGGCTTTCGTCCAAACGAAGGGTTCATCCTTTTTCAGGAGGGAAGTTATTGGTCGTGCGATGTCAGTTTTCGATGAACTGTCGTGAGTAATTGCTCACTCCCAGAAAGCTTCGCAGCTCAGAGACAGTTATTTGGTGTCTTTATGCTTTGGATTGCTTGGGCACGGTTAGATTGTGGCTCGATGCCGTTTCTTCCGACAAGCAGTCCAAAATAGTTCACCTTGGTTTTGCACCATTGTCCTTTGTGAAGGGCGATTTTAGCTCCTGCTGTTGTCAGCTGGTTTAGGACGTGATCAATTTCCTTTTTAATTTGTGCATTGAACCCGACGTAGGGTTGTTCTACAGTTAAGCAATTTGAGGGGCTTTGGGTCCCGATGGTCACCTGTGTAGGTGATTCTGTCGCAGGCTGTGTTGAGACAACGTAGACAGCGAGGTGATTGTCATCTGTTAGTTCTGAACGGCAGACGCTTTCTCTGGACACTGGCAGAATTGAGGTGATGGCAATGATTTCATGAGGTTTTGTGAATGTTATGGTGTCATTGCATTCGTTTGACGTTAGTTGGGCTGGTATGGGGAATATGACAGGTAACATTAGTTAAAAGTCGTGGAACGCCTGGTTGATGAGCCATCCCAGGTGACTGCCTTTGGGAACGTGGATGTCTTGGGCCATACAGTTGTTGAACAACACATACACAGCACGAGATGACACTTCAATGAGAGGTGTAGCTTCCAGGGTCAGTCTGAGTTTTAGGCAGGTCCTAGAAGGTTGGAAGAAGCTTAGCTTACTGTTGAGAGTTTGGCCAGGTTGCATGTTGAGGCGGACGCTGACACTCTTGCTGTAGGCAGGTATTGTGGCTTCTTGCTGCGTGATCATAGCGCATGCGTCTGGCATGGTTTGACCGGATTGGAGGTTCAGTTGGTGTGACAGGGGAGCCCATATGATGTCGTTTACGGTGTCAATGCAAGCATTGAGCCGGACCATGATATCCGCTCCAATGTAGATGTCATGAGGCAGGTCTGGGACGACGAGGAAGTAGTGACTCAGCTGTCTGTTGTTCCATCGTATGTCCAGAGCACAGACGATCTTGGAGGTTGTCATATTTGTCGACCAGGGACTGAGAGGGAAGCGGCTGTGCTTAGCGACATCAAGGTTTTCAAGGTCAAGGTTTCTTTATTTGTCACATAATAAGTTATACAGGGTATAATTAGAAGTGAAATGTAATCGAATCAGGTCCGCTCAGTGGACAGTGCAAAATAATAAGAATACAAATTATATAAAGTAACACAACACAAGGGCATACATATGGTAAAAAAAAGAGAAATAAGAGTAAAATGTGCAATGAAATAAAAAAAGTGCAAAACAATAAGATGTGCAAAAAACAATAAGATGTGCAAAAAACAACAAGATGAGCAAAAAACAATAAAATGTGCAAAAAAGAAAAACAGTGTACTGGGACTTAATAAATAGTAATATGAATAAGAGGGATGTGCAGACGGGTTGTTCAGGGTATTGTACATAGAGCAGCAATAATGAGAATGTGAGAATATTTACAGTTAACAATGTAAGTGTTTATGAGACTGAGTTTGAGTTTAGGAGCCTGATGGCCTGAGGGAAGAAGCTCTTCCTCAGTCTTTCAGTCTTTGCCATCATGCTCCTGAAGCGCCTGCCAGATGGCAGTAAACAGAATGTGGTAGACATGTGGTAGACTCTGATGTCTTTGCTTCAGTGTTCTGAATAGCTTCAGGCTGATGGCTGAGTTCTCTGCCCACAGGGCTAGTGCCGTGTCGGACACTGATGTGCCTTGGACATCTATCACAGTCATGATTTGAAGGGGGCCTGTGTTTGATTCAGGCTCCTGCAGTGAGCAGAGGAAAGGGTCCTTGCTGTTTGTGCTCGGTCCAGATCCTGCCTTTGCTACTGCATCATCGATCAGTGACTTAGGGGTGATGTCGTTGACTTGACACTGCGACTCGTTGGAGTCTAACGACTGGCAGGGCAGAGGCTCACAGACTTGTGTCCAAATCTTTAGGTGCTTGAAGCTTTCCTGTAGCTCAACTGGTAGAGCATGGCGCTAGCAACGCCAAGATCATGGGTTCGATTCCCAGGGAAAGCAAGACCTGATAAAATGTAGAAACTGTAACTTGAATGAAATGTAAGTCGCTTTGGATAAAAGCGTCTGCTAAATGCATAAATGTAAATGAAGTCTATTAGAGGTTCGAAGCGATTAAGCAGATCTTTCCCAATGAGGAGTGGATACGTGTTGAGTGTTGACACGTATACTGGATGGACGAGGTCCATGGGTCCCACTGTTAGATGAATTGGGGCCACATGTTTCAGTTGTAGGCCCATATGGGAGTATGCTTGGAGATTTAGTTCGCACCTTTGGAGCTTGAGGGTTCCGTTCGTCCTCTTCGTTCCTTCTAGGACTTCCTTGAGGAGTTCTGTAGACATTAGAGTAATGTCGACTCCCCTATCGAGAAGGGCTTCGACTCTGATGTGTCATTCGATGATGATGGAGAGGTAAAACTTTCTTGCTATACCTTTTTCAATGAGACCGCCTAGGAGTTGAGGGACTGGAGTTTGGGAGGAAACGTTTAGGATATCAGAACTGATCTGGTGTTCTTCGGAGGAGTGGCAGACGACTAAGTTAGCACTTTCAGGAACTTGAGGGGTTTCATCAGCAGGTGTTTGTTGGATGCTGCTGTGATCTGGAGTATTGGGTGTTGAGTTAGTGTTTAACTCTGTTGCTGGATTTTCAGGTGGGGTTTCGTGTCCATCTGAAGTTAGGGTGTTTACTGTTCTCTGAGAGTGAGGTAAAGGAGTGCTGTTTTCTGTGGCTGATTTGGTCAGCTTGTCGCAGTCTTCTCGTCCATCTACTAGTCAGGCTGAATCTGGTTTCTCTTTCTTTTCCCACTTCCGATCCTCCTCCTTTCATTGGAAGAACTCTTTCATCATCATTTCCATCAGCTTTTGTGAGTCGAAGTACGGTGGTGTCTTTTGTTCTTGTGTGGATTCAGTTTGAGCTTGGTCAGCTTGGAACTTTGTGAATGCTTTCGTCGATTCCTTGGGCTGATTGCTCCAGGGTGAGTTTGTCGTTTTCCCTTGGAGTTTCCATTGAATTCCCATGAGCTTTTCTCTCTTGAGTTTCCAAACGAGCTTGGCTGGTTCCACGATCTCTCCCATTGACTCTCATGAGGCCATGCTTGGTCCCATGACTTATCCCAGTGTCGTCCAGGTGAGCGTTGACGTCCACGCGGTCCATCCCAGCGGTCATACCTCTGTTTAGGTCGGGTGCCAGTGTGTGAGTCTTGTTCTTTGTTGGACAGGGGTGCATTCCACTCTCTGTGTGGTGGCTTGGCATTGTCTTGGCGTTGGGTGCCCTCTAGAGCCAGTCCGTGACTTTGAGTATTGAAGTCAAGAACTGCTGGGGTTTTGGCGCTCTTTTCTGAGGCCATCTTTTGTGTGCCGTAGGCTTTCTGCACCAAGTCTCGCAACTGCTGAGTGTTCATTGTTCGTGGGCATATGAGAACCCCAAGATGGTGGCTTATGCCAGGATGAAGGTTCCTCAGGAAGAGAGTTTTAAAGTTCAGTTCATCCTCCATGTCAGGTTCATTGCGCGTTCCAAAGTATGCTCGTCTGAGTCGACTGTAGTAGACTTGAGGAGGTTCGTGATGTCCTTGTCTCATCTCCAGGGCAGCCACTAAGCCTTGATCGGACTCAGGGTCGGCGAACTCTTTAATGAGGGCTTTTTGAAGCAATTGATAATCAGTCTTTGTGTTAGCAGGCTGCCGGTCAAGGAAGCTGCGCACTTCAGGACTGTATGTCATTCGGAGTAAATAGAGTTTATCTTTGTCCGTAACGTCAGGTCGCATTTCCAGATGGAAATCGATATATTGAAGATAAGCTTGGACATTTTGGCTATTTGGCACGCTGGGGTTGAATTTGCCAATGTTCCTGGCGAGCTTGTCGAGGTCTTTTAGGTTTAGGCCATGCGACGATCTGTGGCTGGCTGCAGCAGATTCTTTTGGCTTTGTCGTGAGGTAAAGTTCTTCAGAGGGCGCTGGTGAATGTTTCAACACCACCCCCTCCATCTTTTGCTCACGTGTCAGTCCAGGAACAGGTGACCTGGTCCTGCTCGGCAAGAGTAAGGTCGGTGCACATCCTGTCCTTGATGGCTCAGGGCGTAATTCATAAGCGTGCTTGAGTTCCTCTCGGAAACTTTCATACTCCTCTTTGAAGTAGTCGAGCTGTTGTGTTAGGCGGCTGATCTCGTTTCTTGACTCATCCAGGTGAGCTTCAAGGGCTTTGATTCTGCTATTTTTGTCCCTGAAGTCAGCCTTTGCCTTCTCCAGTAGCTTCTCTGCATACTGTAGCTTGTCAGCACGATCAGCGTAGTCCTCTTTGATTTGCTCCATTTTGTGGCTAGTAGCTGCTAGAGTCTCTTTTAGCCTGTTGATCTCCTCCTTAGCGCCTTGTTCCACCTCATCGGTCCCTTCCTGTCGTTCCTGAGGGTTTGCTCCCGAGGTTAGGACTAATATTAAGGGTGGCAGCATGGTGGCACTGTTTAGTCGATACACATAGGGGGTTGGTTTTGCTGTTTTGAGGAAACCTTAATTTCCTTTTGGGGTTTTCTAATTAGAAGGTTAACGTCCTTATACCCTGAGCTTGGTGAGAAATGACATTGCTTCCGTGGTGCCCAGCAGCAAGGTTCTCCCCATCCGAGCGCATCAGGTGAGCTCCTGTAAGGGTTTTGCCAAACACTCTGTCTCCACCGTATTGCAGTGAGCCTCTCAAATAGCCGTGGCTTCTGGCACAACCGGGCTGGGACTCGGGTGAGGCTCGTCAATGACCGCTGGCCTGAAGAGGGGCGGGGCTAAATCCCGGGGCTACCCGTCAGCGCGGACCCGAAGTCCAACGTACCTCATCAATAGTTACCCGGGGTGGTATATCCGCACCTTCGCCCAGTCAGCCTGTTGACTCCTCCTCCGATACCCGATTGCTAGGCCTGCTGCGTGCCTTCACTTTGCAATACTAGAACAGAGGTATTCGGTTTCCCCCTCAGCCCGCACCAGGTTACGCTGGAGCAGGTGACTCCGCTTGCTGTGACACACGGTGGAGGCAATGCAACTTCACCAACCCAGCACTAGGGGGAGCGCTATCTACTCTCAGGCCTAAGTAAAGGGGACCTTATTAAAATTTTGCTGAGTTAATCAGATCACCTAAGGAGATGAAGTAAGGCCTAACAGGTAGAGCCAGACTGTAATGAGTGACTGAAAGTAGAACATAACCTGTCACTCATGCCTCCCTGTGTCATTAACATCATCAAACCAAGTTAATCGGTTCCACCCTCATTACTTGTGAATTAAATAAAAATTTCTGGCCCTCTGGATAATGATTAAGATTTTAATGTTGTCAATTATAAGAGCACTTATGATTAATCAGTGGCTATTGTTGCTACGTGGAAGCAGAAACTGAAATTATTTTATGAAATGAAATGAATTTCGAATTTGTAATTAATTATGACATTAAATTAACAATTTAAAATTCCTAACAATAGCAACTTATCCACTGATGTGTTTAAAATAGGGTTCAAGGTCAAGGTTCAAGGTTCTTTATTATTCGTCACATACACAATCATACAAGTATAATCAGTAGTGAAATGCAAGTAGAATTGAAGAAAAATACAGCATTTACATGAGGAAAGTGAGGAGAAAAAAATAACCACCAGACTATGCTCCTTGGTGAGTACAGTGTGAGAACAGGAAAAACACCTCAGCAACACAAAAGCACATACACGACATAGCCACAGGGGAAGTGAATCCGGCCCAGCAAGCAGCCATCTGATCCCGCAGCCACTGATCCGGCGCTGGTCAGACCCGCTTGACCAGGCCAGCAGATCGAAGCGAAACAGAGGCGAATGGTCGGGGGGGGGGGGCAATGTCTGTAATGTCTGTAGGGTGGGGGAGGAACGCAAGAGCGTCTCACTGCATTGCACTCCCGGGGTAGATTCCAGCAACAGCCTTGCCAAGGCCACTGTAGGGGAGCCAGAAAGATAAGATTGTTTTGTCTTTGGGGCGAGTAAACATTCCAATTTTTGCAGGCTACTCTCTGTCCATTTTGGTCTCCATTTTAATCAATTTCCCTTTGTAAAGCCGTGAACTTCTCCTTGGTAGAATCCATATTGCGATTATAGTCTCAGTCTCAATGCTGACCGCTCTTCCCACAGCTTCAATCATACGGGCAGCCTTGTGGGGCTTTGGACAGCTGTTCCCGTTTTCTGAATTCTTTGATAACCCAGGGCAAAGCCTAATCCAATCAGCAAAATACCTGCTATCATGGTTCCGAATAGGTAGATATCAATGTCCTCCACGGAAAGAGCCGCAAGACACACGATTCGCCACCTCTCCCACGCGCCATCGTATAGCCGGCTGCGAACGTTCCGTCAGGGCAGTCAGGTTCCCCGAAACCCAAGTTTCGATAGTGTCAATTTCATTAAGAGACCAGTTAATCCATAATATTTTAGTTTGGAGAGCAGTGGAGAGAGAGTCTCTCACGAGACAAGGGAGCAAAGCAGGGAAGATAAGGGTGAGGACTGGGGAGAGAAAGCGACCACCTCCGTTGAGAGCCAAAGAGAAGAGGAGAGATATTATAATTGAATTAATCACCGTATTATCCAGGTAATACAGAATTATTTTCTAATAAGGGTGAATCCAATTTCTCTGTCTTACCCCTTCCCCTTCGTCTTACCCCTAGCCCTTGTCCCTCGAAACTGAGTGCTAAGCGGTAGGGGTGAAAACATACCCCTATGAAATGAGACGACACTTGGTTACGGTTACATCATCATACATCATCGCTAGCTGGCTGCTACGTCACTCAAGGCGACAAGTGTTGATCACAAACTTGCCGTCTGCAAGTGTGTGTGTCGATTGCGTGGGTTTTAGTGATGTTTTTCTCTAGTCAGAGAAATGCGCGACTTTTGTGCAAATCAGCAATGTAAGGTTAGCGTGGAAAAATAGCGATTTTTAAAAACGTTTCAATTAAGAACATGGTTGCAAATATACAGGTGCTGGTCATATAATTAGAATATCATCAAAAAATTGATTTATTACACTAATTCCATTCAAAAAGTGAAACTTGTATAATAGATTTTCTATGGGGTTAAGGTCAGGCGAGTTTGCTGGCCAATTAAGAACAGGGATACCATGGTCCTTAAACCAGGTACTGGTAACTTTGGCACTGTGTGCAGGTGCCAAATCCTGTTGGAAAATGAAATCTGCATCTCCATAAAGTTGATCAGCTGCAGGAAGCATGAAGTGCTCTAAAACTTCCTGGTATATGGCTGTGTTGACCTTGGACCTCAGAAAACACAGTGGACCAAACCATCACTGACTGTGGAAACTTTACACTGGACCTCAAGCAACGTGGATTCTGTGCCTCTCCTCTCTTCCTCCAGACTCTGGGACCCTGATTTCCAAAGGAAATGCAAAATTTACTTTCATCAGAGAACATAACTTTGGACCACTCAGCAGCAGTCCAGTCCTTTTTGTCTTTAGCCCAGGCGAGACGCTTCTGACACTGTCTGTTGTTCAAGAGTGGCTTGATACAAAGAATGCGACAGCTGAAACCCATGTCTTGCATACGTCTGTGCGTAGTGATTCTTGAAGCACTGACTCCAGCTGCAGTCCACTCTTTGTGAATCTCCCCCACATTTTTGAATGGGTTTTGTTTCACAATCCTCTCCAGGGTGCGGTTATCCCTATTGCTTGTACACTTTTTTCTACCACATCTTTTCCTTCCCTTCGCCTCTCTATTAATGTGCTTGGACACAGAGCTCTGTGAATAGCCAGCCTCTTTTGCAATGACCTTTTGTGTCTTGCCCTCCTTGTGCAAGGTGTCAATGGTCGTCTTTTGGACAACTGTCAAGTCAGCAGTCTTCCCCATGATTGTGTAGCCTAAAGAACTAGACTGAGAGACCATTTAAAGGCCTTTGCAGGTGTTTTGAGTTAATTAGCTGATTAGAGTGTGGCACCAGGTGTCTTCAATAATGAACCTTTTCAAAATATTCTAATTTTCTGAGATACTGAATTTGGGGTTTTCATTAGTTGTCAGTTATAATCATCAAAATTAAAAGAAATAAACACTTGAAATATATCAGTCTGTGTGGAATGAATGTATACATTATACAAGTTTCACTTTTTGAATGGAATAAATCAACTTTTTGATGATATTCTAATTATATGACCAGCACCTGTATATGTACAGGACTGTGTAGAATACAAAACAAGACTATCGTGATTTTTTAATAAATTATTTAAGCCGAAAATACTTTATGGGACTCTCTGGCCGCAGTGTGTTCTGGGTACCCCTTGGTTTCAAGTAAGCTGGCAAAAATTCTTGGTTTTAAGGGCTATCGACCCCTTCCACTTAGCCCTACCCCTCGATCAAAACGAGAATTGGGACAGCCCTTACTCTCACGTGAATGCGCAAAACTATGGGGAAGGGGTAAGACAGAGAATTGGGATTCACCCTAAACCACCAGCTATTAAACTGATACCCACTAAAAATAAAGACCTTAAACAATTGTTTGTTAAAACCACCTGTGAGGTTGCTAGCCACTGATGATTATAATCATTCAGCCAGTTTATTAGCATTACATTTGTTACAGTCCTTTTAAATGGGAGAAGAGATAGAGAGAGAGAGAAGACTCCTGAAAAGGGGGGAAAAGGACAGAAATGCG
This sequence comes from Oxygymnocypris stewartii, assembly GCA_003573665.1. NCBI lineage: Eukaryota > Metazoa > Chordata > Actinopteri > Cypriniformes > Cyprinidae > Oxygymnocypris > Oxygymnocypris stewartii. Next base: position 277,596 of record QVTF01018886.1, read on the forward strand.
TTAGCAAATCTCAGTGTGAGTCACAGTTTAAAAGTAACTGTTTCAGTCACTTACATTTAACACACACTGCATTCAACCCACATTCAAAACTCTCTAAATGCTATGTGCTAATCGCTAGCCGTCAATGCTAATAGCCTTGCATTTGCTTCAAGGCAAGCTCTTTGGCTTTAGTTAGCTCAGCGATAATACTATTTGTTTATACAACAGCTCCACCTGGCGCGGGGACAGAGCTTACGCACTAGCAAATGTTCCGGAAATGGTTTCCGAAGACTTCCTGGTTTAGCTTGTCATCTATGGTGACGCGCACACCAGGATGTGATTTATGTTTCAGTACATAAACGGAGCCATAAGTGTGTTTCACACTTCAAAATCAACAAGCACTATGTAGATTATTATCTTTTTATAGCACTGACCCTCTCGCTCATTTAGGGCGAGATAAATTAATCTACGGATTAATTATTATACATTCTGGAGGCCTCAGCGGACCTCATGCTGATATTTGCCTGTTTAAACAACCAGCACAGATATAAAACGATTTAACTTAATCGATCACATACTTCTCACAGACCGCGTTGGCCACTCCTTTCTTTTGAGCGCCGAGGGTCTTAATTTGACTCACGTGGTGAATCAAAAGTGGCAGAGAATCATTAATTAGCTATGTTAACGTTCTCCAGCCGGGAGATTTTAATATCTTATATGAGTTTGTAAGTGGAACACGCACATAACAAATTACACTACGGAGACCTTTTAACAGAGGGAAATGAGGTTATCCGCTCATTGTCTCTCCTGCGCTTTTAGAGCGACTTCTTGTCTTAATAGACAAATATTAATTTACTGCAGTTCACTTCTTCTCAACAATAACTTGCATTGCACTGTCTTTCATTCAAAACGCATCGTAAACAAGAATACAGTATCACAAATAAACACTGTTTTTTCTGTATTTACTCCATTTTTCCGGATACAAATTGAGAAATACCCTTATAGACTCTTATGGATGTTTTATGGATTTTCAAGTTAATCTTTATGCCAGCTTTTTTTCTCCACCATTATCTGTAACGAAACTAGGAAGCTATTATTTCAGCTTTTGGGGAATCATTAATTACAGATACAATATTGCTTTAATTAAAGTGATATTAATCTTTAACTTATGATTTATACATTATTAACGATTCGTCCAGTGACCATTAACATCAGTATTTCTGTAACAATTAGCTTACCTTGCTTTCGTGGCCAACGATACGCAAGAATAAAGGGTTTTATTCTTTTGAGCTAGGTAACATGATCTTTGGCAATTAGTTTAAACTAGAAAATCACACATCCCAAGACATCGTTCTTTATCAATGAAACAAGGTTTATTTGCTAACTTCTATTCTACAATAAAATTATACATTTTCTCAGTTTAAACATTTGATATGTCATCTATGTTGTATTCTGAATAAAATATTGAAATTTGAAACTTCCACATTGCATTCTGTTTTTATTCACAATTTGTAAGTGTCCCAACTTTTTTTGGAATCGGGTTTGTATATATTGTTTTTCGAGGCTATTGTTTTAATAGCCTCGAGTTTCCCCTTTAGAAATCCTCTATGCAGGTTTGAGTCTCTTTGTTTTCCAACGAAAAAGCGCACGCTGGAGCTGCTCGAGGAGGGGCTTTGAGGTCATGCAACAGTCAGTCCCTTGGGGTCTGGACAATCTCAATCCTTGCAGAGATAAGAAAAAGGGGGTATTCCAGACAGAGTGGCGCCACTTTTCTTTAGTTGGTTGGCATTTATGACTTGGAAGATGAAAAAGAGTAAAAGTTCTTAAAGATGTGCTGTTTGTTCAATCCTCGTGTGTGTCTTCATGCCTACGTGGCATTACAAAGAACATGTATGTACACAATAAGTGCATTGTATCAAATTATTAATTTAAATGTAAGTACATAGCAGTCAAGGCCACCTAATATAAAGTGGGTCCAATGCTTTTATTTCAGGCACCGACTTTCAAAAACAACCTGTTTAACACAAAATACGTTTCTTTTTTACAATATGTACGGGCCGCAATAAGGAAATAAATGAAAACAGCTACAGGCATATATCATCATCCGTCTCTCACAGAATAAGCGGCGTCAGATGCAGACAGCTCCGTCATTACGTTTTTACTTTCACTTTCTGCTTATAGTTGAATTGACTGAGATTAAGACGTTCACCGGCATAAACCTTGCTGCAAAGTTTGCATGTGTGCTTGTGTGATATCCATTGGCTCGCCTTCATGTTTAAAACATAAGTATTTCCAACATTGTGATCTAACCAATTGCCCCGCCCCCGTACACACACACACAGTGCCCTCCATAAGTATTGGGACAGAAAAGACACAATTATTCTGTTTGCTGTATAGTCAAAACATCTGTAAATATGATAAAAAGATGAATATGAGACAAAACTACAGAATGTCACATTTTAATATTGGGTGATTCAAAACAGATGTTTTTTTATGATATAACCCAGCATAACCCTGCATTATTTGCCTCACAGAAACCTGGATGTCTGCAATGGTTCCAGACTCAGCCATCGAGCTCACGGTCTTCTCCGTGCATCACTCGGACAGAACGAAAGAGCTCACAGGGAAAAGCAGAGGTGGGGGCGTCTCTTTCTATATCAACAACTCGTGGTGTGATGAAAGGTACCTACACTTTATTAAATCCTTCTACTCCCCTGATCTGGAATTTCATATGCTTCTGTGTCGACCATTCTGGCTACCGATGGAATTTACAGCGATCATAGTCACAGCTGTTTACATTCCCCCTCAAGCCAACACAGACCAGGCACTCAAGGAACTCCTTCCGGTGGCGCTGCTGAGTTCAGTCGCCTGTGAATTAGCTCCGCTCAGAATTGTGCTTTTATGTTTTTTTTAACCTATTTTTACTTCTCTTTTTATATGTGTAACTGTTTGCAATGATTATGTACGACAAAAGAACACTTTTGGACATTGGACAGCGCTACACTAACCTGATTCAGGACACTTTATCCACAGACCCAGCGTGGCCATTGGAGATACTTCGGAACACCGAGTTGAACAATGACCACCTGAATAATCCCAGGAGACGAAGGAAACACCGCGGGAGACGCGCTGGAATTCGTAACAGACTGAGGATAAGGGCTCACAGTCCTCCTCTACCGAGTATTCTGCTCGCTAATGTCCAATCCTTGGAGAATAAGATGGACGATCTTAGAGCCAGGATAAGTTTCCAACGGGACATTAGGGACTGTAACATCCTTTGTTTGACCAAAACATGGCTCATGCCGACGGTCCCGGACACCGCTGTAACGCCGTCTGATAACTTTTCTGTTTTACAGATGGACAGAACAGCCGAGGCCGGAAATACCAAAGGTGGTGGAGTGTGTTTCATGATTAACAAGAAATGGTGTGACCCCAGAAATATCTCCATTCTGTCATGTTCCTGCTCGCCTCATCTAGAACGTCTGTCCATTATCTGCCGCCCATTCTATCTGCCCCGGGAATTTTCATCAATCGTCGTTACTGCTGTCTACATTCCACCACAGGCAGATACTAGCTTGGCTTTGTCCAAACTCCACGATGTGCTCAGCGGATATATTAATAAACATCCTGACGCTGCCTCCATCATCGCCGGGGACTTTAACAAAGCCAACCTCAAGAAGGTCATGCCGAACTTTCATCAGCATATATCCTGTCCAACCAGAGGACTGAACACACTCGATCATTGCTACACTCAGCTCAAAAATGCCTACAAAGCCCACTCACTGCTGGCTTTTGGGAAATCGGACCATGCCGCCATTTTCCTCACACCGGAATTCAAACAACGGATCGTGCAGGACCCCCCCGGGGGAGAGGGAAGTGACGCGCTGGTCCTCCCACTCTGAAGCTACGCTACAGGCGGCTCTTGATGACGTCGACTGTGACATGTTCCGGGTGAGTTCATCTGACGTCAGCGAATTTACTGAGGTAGCATTGAGCTTTGTCAACACGCTAACCGAACAGGCCACTGAAACGGTAATAATAAGGACATTCTCAAATCAGAAACCGTGGGTGGACAGAACAATCCGTGATGCGGTTAACCATCGATCTGCCGCATACAACGCCGGTATTTTGTCAGGAAACATGAGTGAGTACAAAGCATCGTGCTACGCTCTCCGACGGGCAGTTAGAGCCGCAAAACGCCGGTACAGGGAGAGAATTGAGTCACATTTCCAGCTCAATGACTCTCGACGCATGTGGCAGGGACTGAAGACCATCTGTTCCTCTGGAAACCACTCCTCCGCAGAGGTGAGAGCAGATCCGTTGCTGGCCGAAGAGCTAAACACCTTCTACGGCCGCTTTGAATGTAATGGCGGCGCGACTCTGCCGATCAGCGCGTCAGGAAGCAGCAGACAGAGCAGCGATCATGTATTCACCATGTCGGAGGATGAGGTTCGGAGGGAACTAAAGAGAGTGAACATCAGAAAAGCAGCAGGACCTGATGGGATTACTGGTCGCGTTCTGAGGTCCTGTGCTGATCAGCTTGCTGGTTTGTTTACATCCATATTTAATAGTCCCTCGCTACCTCTGTTGTTCCCACCTCCTTTAAAAAATCTGTCATAATCCCTGTGCCTAAGAACAGTAAACCCTCTTGCCTGAATGACTATCAGTCCAGTTGCCCTCACATCAACAGTCATGAAGGTTTTTGGGAGACTTTTAAAGAAACACATTTGCTCCTCCATTCCTGTTACTTTGGACCCTCTTCAGTTTGCCTATCGGCCAAATAGGTCTACTGATGATGCTATCTCCCAGGTCCTGCACTCGTCCCTCACACACATTGACAGCAAAAATGGCAACTACGTAAGGCTGCTTTTCATCGACTACAGCTCTGCTTTTAATACTATAGTCCCCACCAAGCTGGCTGTTAAACTCTCAGACCTCAGCATAACCTCTTCACTTTGTGACTGGATTCAAGATTTCCTCACCGCCAGACCACAAGTGGTGAAAGTCGGCCAGTTCACCTCCAACTCCATCACCCTGAACGTAGGAGCCCCACAGGGCTGTGTTCTGAGCCCCCTGCTCTACTCTCTATACACCCACGACTGCGTGTCCTCTCACAGCTCCACTTCTATCATTAAATTTGCTGATGATACTGTGGTTCTGGGCCTCATTAACAACAATGATGAGGCCGCATACTTGGATGAGATGGAAAGACTCACATCATGGTGCCAGGACAACTGTCTCTCTCTGAACGTGAGCAAAACTAAAGAGCTGATCGTGGACTTACGGAAGAGACAGCAGGGGCCCTACACCCCTCTTATGATCAGTGGGACCCCTGTGGAGAGGGTGAGTAGCTTCAAGTACCTCGGTGTAAACATCTCCGAGGACCTGACCTGGACTGCACACATTCAGACTCAGGTTAAGAAAGCCAGGCAAAGACTGTACCATCTGCGACAGCTGAGGAAATTCAGGGTCTCACCAGCAATCCTGAAAACTTTCTATTCAGGGGCCATAGAAAGTGTACTGACTCAGTGCATCTCAGTGTGGTATGGTAACTCATCAAACCAGGACGGCAAAGCTCTACAGAGAGTCGTGCGCTTAGCTGAGCGCATCTCAGGGTCTGCTCTCCCCTCTCTGCAGGACATCTACCTCAAACGCTGCAAAAGCAGAGCTGCTAAAATCCTCAAAGACTCAAATCACCCCGGTAACCATCTTTTCTGTTTACTGCCATCTGGCAAGCGCTTCAGGAGCATGATGGCAAAAACTGAGAGACTGAGGAGGAGCTTCTTCCCTCAGGCCATCAGGCTCCTTAACACAAACTCAATTTCATAAACATTTACAAGACTCATTATTAACTGTAAAACATTCATATTCTCATTATCCGTATTGCTGCTATGTGTACATACCCGGTACAACCCGTTTGCACATCCTTCTTGTTCATATTACTATTTATTAAGTTACAGTATACTGTTTTTGCACATCTGATTTGTTTTGCACTTTTTATTCTATTGCACATTTTACTCTTTATTTCTTATTTTTTCCTATATATATATGCTCTTGTGTTGTGTTACTTTTATATAATTTTTATTTTAATTCTTTTGCACTGTCCACTGAGCGGACCTGATTTGATTTACATTTCACTTCTGATTATACCCTGTATAATTTATTATGTGACGAATAAAGAAACCTTGAACCTTGAACCTTGAACTGTATGGGAATATAAGTGAGCAGGAAACCGCGCACCCAGATGCGGCGTTTGTTGTTTGTTACGGGGGAGTTTAACAAAGCCAACTTCAGAACAATAGCAGACAGAGCAGCGATCATGTATTCACCCTGTCAGAGGACAAAGTTCGGAGGGAACTAAGGAGAGTGAACGTCAGAAAAGCAGCAGGACCCGATGGGATTACTGGCCGCGTTCTGAGGTCCTGTGCTGATCAGCTTGCTGGTTTGTTTACTTCCATATTTAATGAGTCCCTCGCTACCTCTGTTGTTCCCACCCCCTTTACAAAATCTGTTATAATCCCTGTGCCTAAGAACAGTAAACCCTCTTGCCTGAATGACTATCGTCCAGTTGCCCTCACATCGACAGTCATGAAGGTTTTTGAGAGACTTTTAAAGAAACACATTTGCTCCTCCATCCCTGCTACTTTGGACCCTCTTCAGTTTGCCTATCGGCCAAATAGGTCTACTGATGATGCCATCTCTCAGGTACTGCACTCTTCCCTCACTCACATTGACAGCAAAAATGGCAACTATGTAAGGCTGCTATTCATTGACTATAGCTCCGCTTTTAATACTATAGTCCCCACCAAGCTGGCTGTTAAACTCTCAGACCTCGGCCTAAACACTTCACTTTGTGACTGGATTCAAGATTTCCTCACCGCCAGACCACAAGTGGTGAAAGTCGGCCAGTTCACCTCCAACTCCATCACCCTGAATGTAGGAGCCGCCCCACAGGGCTGTGTCCTGAGCCCCCTGCTCTACTCTCTATACACCCATGACTGCGTGTCCTCTCACAGCTCCACTTCTATCATTAAATTTGCTGATGATACTGTGGTTCTGGGCCTCATTAACAACAATGATGAGGCCGCATACTTGGAGGAGGTAGAGAGACTCACATCATGGTGCCAGGACAACTGTCTCTCTCTGAACGTGAGCAAAACTAAGGAGCTGATCGTGGACTTCAGGAAGAGACAGCAGCAGCCTTACACTCCTCTTATGATCAGTGGGACCCCTGTGGAGAGGGTGAGTAGCTTCAAGTACCTCGGTGTAAACATCTCCGAGGACCTGACATGGACTACACACATTCAGACTTAGGTTAAGAAAGCCAGGCAAAGACTGTACCATCTGCGACAGCTGAGGAAATTCAGGGTCTCACCAGCAATCCTGAAAACTTTCTATTCAGGGGCCATAGAAAGTGTACTGACTCAGTGCATCTCAGTGTGGTATGGTAATTCCTCAAACCAGGACTGCAAAGCTCTACAGAGAGTCGTGCGCTTAGCTGAGCGCATCTCAGGGTCTACTCTCCCCTCTCTGCAGGACATCTACTTCAAACGCTGCAAAAGCAGAGCTGCTAAAATCATCAAAGACTCAAATCACCCCGGTAACCATCTTTTCCGTTTACTGCCATCTGGCAAGCGCTTCAGGAGCATGATGGCAAAAACTGAGAGACTGAGGAGGAGCTTCTTCCCTCAGGCCATCAGGCTCCTAAACACAAACTCTGTTTCATAAACATTTACAAGACTCATTATTAACTGTAAAAAAAACATTCATATTCTCATCATCCGTATTGCTGCTATGTGTACATACCCAGTACAACCCGTTTGCACATCCCTCTCATCCCTCTTGTTCATATTACTATTTATTAAGTCCCATATACTGTTTTTGCACATCTTCTTGTTTTGCACTTTTCTTTATTCTATTGCACATTTTACTCTTTATTTCTCTTTTTTACCTATATATATGCTCTTGTGTTGTGTTACTTTTATTTAATTTTATTATTTTGCACTGTCCACTGAGCAGACCTGATTTGATCTACATTTCACTTCTGATCATACCCTGTATAATTTATTATGTGACAAATAAAGAAACCTTGAACCTTGAGCTCCAAAATACTTCCAACACATCACCATCAACACGCGTGGTGATCGTGTACTGGACCACTGCTACTCTTCCTTCCGGGACGCCTACAAATCCCTCCCCCGCCCACCTTTTTGCAAATCGGATCACTCTTCCGTTCTGCTCCTGCCTGCTTACAGGCAGAAACTGAAACGTGAAGCACCCGCCCTCAGGACAATCCAATGCTGGTCGGACTAATCGGACGCTATACTACAGGACTGTTTTGATCACGTGGACTGGGACATGTTCCGGGCAGCGTCTGATGAAGACATTGAGGCGTATTCAGATACTGTAATGTGTTTCATCAGGAAGTGTTTAGAGGACGTTGTACCGACAAAAACAATCCGCATCTACCCCAACCAAAAAACTTGGATTAACAGCGATGTATGTTCGAGCAGCCTTGTCAGTGTGGACATCTGCCTTTAAATCCGGAAACACTGACGATCGAAAACAAGCCAGTTACTATCTCAGGAAATCCATCAAAGCCGCCAAACAACAATACAAAAACAAAGTTGAAGAGCAATTCAACACCAACAACGTAAGAAGCATGTGGCAGGGCATCAACAACATCACGGGTTTTAAAGGGAATAAACCAGCTACTGTGAACATTTCCGCCTCTCTACCGGACGAGCTTAATACTTTTTATGCTTGTTTCAAGGCTCACAACACCGCCCACACAGAGAACGCTCCCACTGCTGCTGCAGAAGAGCTGAGTCCACTTTCCATTTCTGTCGCGGATGTAACTCGATCCTTCAAACGGGTGAATATCCGTAAAGCTGTGGGTCCGGATGGCATCCCAGGCCGTGTGCTCAGAGCATGCACATTCCAACTAGCTGGGGCTTTTACAGACATTTTCAACCTTTCCCTCTCTCTGTCTGTGGTTCCGTCATGCTTCAAAAAATCCACCATTGTGCCCATACAAAAGAAAAATAAAATGCTTGAACGACTGGAGGCCCGTTGCTCTGACACCCATCTTCAGAAAGTGTTTTGAGAAACTCATCAGAGACCACATCTGCTCTGTGCTGCCTGCCTCACTGGATCCGCTACAATTTGCATATCGCAGCAACCGTTCCACAGACGATGCTATTGCCTTCACCCTGCACACTGCTCTCTCCCACCTGGAAAATAAGAACATCTATGTGAGAATGCTGTTCGTGGACTATAGTTCAGCATTTAACACCATAGTGCCTGCCACACTGGTTGCGAAGCTCCAGACTCTGGGACTAAACAGATCTCTGTGCAGCTGGATCCTGGACTTCCTGACAGGCAGAAGTCAGGTGTTCAGAATGGGCAACAATACCTCATCTCCCCTGGTCCTCAACACTGGTGCTCCGCAGGGTTGCATCCTCAGGCCACTCCTGTACACACATGACTGCACAGCCACACACAGCTCCAACGTCATCTTCAAATTTGCTGATGACACAACGGTGATAGGCCTGATCACCGACAACGATGAGACTGCCTACAGAGAGGAGGTGAGTACCCTGACTAAATGGTGTCAAGAGAACCACCTCTCACTCAACATCAACAAGACCAAGGAGCTGGTGGTGGATTTCAGGAGACAGAGCAGAGTACACACACTCATCACCATCGACAAGACACCTGTGGAGCGGGTAAACAGCTTTAAGTTCCTTGGCATTCACATCACCGAGGATCTCACATGGTCTGCTCACACAGATGCAGTGCTGAAGAAGGCACACCAGCGCCTCTTCTTCCTAAGACAGCTGAGGAAATTTGGAATGAGCCCCAGCATCCTCAGATCCTTCATCTCCTGCACTGTGGAGAGCATCCTGACCGGCTGTATCACCGCCTGATTTAGAAACAACTTCGCTGGCAACCGCAAAGCTCTGCAAAGGGTCGTGCGAACTGCCTGCCACATTGTTGGAGGTGAGCTTCCTTCCCTCCAGGACATCTACACCAGGCGGTGTATAATGAAAGCCAGGAGGATCATCAAGGACTCCAGCCACCCGTCCCACAGACTGCTCTCTCTGCTGCTCTCAGGAAGACGTCTCCGTAGCATCCGATCCCGCACTAGCCGACTGAGGGATATCTTTTTCCCTCAGGCTATCGGGCTAATGAACAGTCAAAACTAATATACCCTACTACAGTACACTCCCACTTTACGGTATGCAATGCACTGCACTTTAACACAGTTCAACTGGACTACACGCACACACTGCACAAACACAACAACCTATCTGCTACAACTGGATACTATCCAATGCACATCCATGACATTGCTTACATTGACATCCATGACATTGCACATCCATGACATACTGTGTATAATGTGTATTGATAACTGTAAGTATATCTAATAGTACACTGTGTGTACTGATTATATGTATGTGTATTCTGCACATTGTCTTCTGTAAAAGTCTGTAAGTATGTACTGTCTATATGTAAATTGTTTCTGCACTGTCTGGAGCACGCTCCCAAGAATTTCACTCACCAAGGCACATGTGCTGTGGTGATGTGACAATAAAAGTGATTTGATTTGATTTTAAAACAATTTAACTTGATCGATCTCACAATTCTCCCCACAGACCGCGTTTGGCCACTCCTTCTGTGAGCGCTGCGCATCTTGTCTTAAGTACACTCACGTAGTGAATCAAAAAGTGGCAGAGAATCATTAATTAGCTAAGTTAATGTTCTCAAGCCGGGAGATTTGATAGCATAGATGAGTTTGGAAGTGGAACACGCACTTAACAAATCATACTATGAAGGCCTTAAAGAGAGAAATTAGGAATCCGCTCATTTGTTTCTCGTGCACTTTTAGAGCGACTTAATTTTGTCTTACTAGACAAATATTAATTATTTACTGCAGTTCATTTTCTTCTTGACAACAACTCATGTTGCACTGTCTTTCATTCAAAATGCACCGTGTGCCCCAACCAAGAATACAGTATCATAAACAAACGCTGTTTCTAATCTAATCTATTTTTCCGGATAAAATAGAACAATACACAAATTGACTCTTATGAATGTGTTATGAATTTTCAAATCAACTAATTCCCAGCATTCTTTCTCCACCATTTCTGTAATGAATTTATGAAGCTATTATTTCAGCTTTGGGGAATCATTTATTAAAGATTCAATATTGCTTTGATCGAAGTGATATTAATCTTTAATTTATAATTTATACTTTATTAACGACTTGTCCTGCGACCGTTAACATCAGTATATCTTTAACAATTTAATTTATCTTGCTTCGTGGCCATGATAACACAAACAAAATTAGTAATTTATCAAAATTGAGCTAGGTAACACGATCTTTGGCAAATAGTTTAAAACTTGAAAATCACACATCCCAAGACATCATTCTTTATAAATGAAACAAGGTTTATTTGCTAACTGTTATTCTACAATACATGCACTAACCTTAATAAAACACATATACACACATAAACATATGCACACACATGGGGAGTTTTGCTGTTTGAGCACACACATGAGGAGTTTTGTGGTTTGAAGAGAGAGTTTTACGGCTTTGACAAAGTTTTGAGTTCTTTAGATGGTCAGCCTGATGGATGGTAAGGTGGTGATCCAGCGCAATCAGTGAAGATGAAGCCGAAGCTTCCAGCAAATCAGCGAGCAGCAAGTGAGAGCAAAAAGCTTAAGCTAAAAGCTGTTGTGTCCATTTTAACAGACTGATTTCAGTACACCCACTAGAGGCTTCTCCCAACCAGATTGTTCTTGTGGGGCAGAGCCCCGCCCATATTGTTCCTTTTGGACAAACCTACTCTACTCTGTGATCTTCCATGTGGAGAATTCTAATACTTTAATATAGAGTTTAATACTTATGTAAAGTGTTATCACATGGTTACCCATTTATAATATCACCAAATCTGTTGCACCACTGATTCATATTTATCACAACCATCTGTATGAAACTAAACACTAGTTATAACTTTACAGGGAACAGTAATACGTCATCATAGGTTAAGAAAAATACCATAGGTTCCACTACACAGCAAGCTTATACAAGACATAAAATACAACCTTAATATATACAGATGCTGGTCATATAATTAGAATATCATCAAAAAGTTGATTTATTTCACAAATTCCATTCAAAAAGTGAAACTTGTATAATGTATACATTCATTCCACACAGACTGATATATTTCAAGTGTTTATTTCTTTTAATTTTGATGATTATAACTGACAACTAATGAAAACCCCAAATTCAGTATCTCAGAAAATTTGAATATTGTGAAAAGGTTCAATATTGAAGACACCTGGCGCCACACTCTAATCAGCTAATTAACTCAAAACACCTGCAAAGGCCTTTAAATGGTCTCTCAGTCTAGTTCTGTAGGCTACACAATCATGGGGAAGACTGCTGACTTGACAGTTGTCCAAACGACGACCATTGACACCTTGCACAAGGAGGGCAAGACACAAAAGGTCATTGCAAAAGAGGCTGGCTGTTCACAGAGCTCTGTGTCCAAGCACATTAATAGAGAGGCGAAGGGAAGGAAAAGATGTGGTAGAAAAAAGTGTACAAGCAATAGGGATAACCGCACCCTGGAGAGGATTGTGAAACAAAACCCATTCAAAAATGTGGGGGAGATTCACAAAGAGTGGACTGCAGCTGGAGTCAGTGCTTCAAGAACCACTACGCACAGACGTATGCAAGACATGGGTTTCAGCTGTCGCATTCCTTGTGTCAAGCCACTCTTGAACAACAGACAGCGTCAGAAGCGTCTCGCCTGGGCTAAAGACAAAAAGGACTGGACTGCTGCTGAGTGGTCCAAAGTTATGTTCTCTGATGAAAGTCAATTTTGCATTTCCTTTGGAAATCAGGGTCCCAGAGTCTGGAGGAAGAGAGGAGAGGCACAGAATCCACGTTGCTTGAGGTCCAGTGTAAAGTTTCCACAGTCAGTGATGGTTTGGGGTGCCATGTCATCTGCTGGTGTTGGTCCACTGTGTTTTCTGAGGTCCAAGGTCAACACAGCCGTATACCAGGAAGTTTTAGAGCACTTCATGCTTCCTGCTGCTGACCAACTTTATGGAGATGCAGATTTCATTTTCCAACAGGACTTGGCACCTGCACACAGTGCCAAAGCTACCAGTACCTGGTTTAAGGACCATGGTATCCCTGTTCTTAATTGGCCAGCAAACTCAGTGAGAGATACTTTTTTTTCTGGAATGCAACAGAGAAACGGGAGGTGTCCTAAGGTCATGGGAATGTCATTTCCGTGGAGATCATTTGAGCGTCTGCATCAACTGTTGCTTTACTCTAACATTATTTATGGTAAGCCAGTCAGGAACAACATTGAAATTCAGTGGATCTGGGAGCAAAGGTCAGCTATTAGCTGAGTTCTTTAGTGAGAATTTATGAGTATTTTAGAGATTTATGGGGCTCTATAAATCTCTCCCTTCCTTTTACAGAGATTAGCAAAGGGGTCCTCCAGACGGAGCGGCGCCACTTTTGGAGTTGGTTGCTTTTATGACTCGCAAATGTTAAACAAAATAATCTTATCGTTTTACTTTGATGTGTGAGAGTCCATGCTAAGGTGGGCCTGTGCACTCACGTGCTAGACTATTATAACATTTTTAATAAACAAGAAAACAAATTTTGTAAACGTTTGCTCTCTTTTGTTTATGAAGAAAGAACAGTCACAAAGTGCCTTGAAAAACAAACTTCTCTGACTGAATCACACAAAGCAAGAGAGCTCCTTTTATAATCACTGAAGTTATTGGTCAGTTCCGTATAATACTACAGAAGAATAATGGTACATTTAATAAAACTAGAGTATGTAAATTTTCTATATAAATCTTACATTTAGCACGTTACTGATGTTAATAAAAGTATTTTTAAAGTATAGAAAATGTTGTGCTTCCTAACTCAAGCTCAGTGCTTTACTGTCAAATGTGCATTACCAAGAAATAAATGTGTAATATTACTAGTAACTACACTTATTAATGCAAAACTAGAATAATTGTATGATCTTTATTTTAATACCGCCCACACACCACCCAAAGAGCTACCAAATATGCTTCTGGTGCCACCATCAACATAAACATATGTCCGGCCCCTGATTTTATTCATAACCCTCGGCATGGCCCTTACTGAGTTTGGATTTGACACCCCTGCTCTATATAGTCACCTATGGTGTATCAAGTAATGCACCAATCACCTCAGAAACAAGAAACTCTGTGACTACCTATAATCTAGTAGTGCATGTTACCACACACACATACTTACAAACACATTTGATCAGCTGTGTGTTCTGTCAAAGGTACTGAACATACTTTAAACCTTTGCTGCAAGGCTTTCAAAATAATGTCTGCAAAACTGAGTTATGCCTGTATGCGTTAAAACAACAATTGATTATTAAGTTACACAAGGACCATGGTGACCTAAAAAGATCTGCTAGGGTACTTTTGTCTTGATTATATTATTGGTTGCAAGAGAAGTACATAGGACTTCTATAAGCACTTGCCCTAGTCCTTCCTGTCACATAGACCTGTTTAGTTTAGTCTGCTTCTTCTGCAAATACTATATTTATTTTAGGTTTTTATTTCCCTATACTCTAATCTTCACCTTCACCAATTAGATATGATACTTGAGATATTATTAGTTGATATATTTATTAATACAACAATTGGTCTAGGAAAATATTTCAGAAATTATTTAAAAAAAGATCATCAGGCTATTTTCTTTTTACCTATATCATGTATCATGATATCAATTTACTATTAATAGGGAGGGAATTGCTTTCCACATGTTTGTTAGACAATGAGAATGAAGGTAAACATAAATTTCATACAGATACTGAGGGATTTTGTAATAACTTATGCATTTGAACCTCATTTAAATGAGCACAATTCACATTGTTACAACAAACATTTAAAGGTGACATTCTGCAAATTGAAGTTCCTTTATGCATAAATACTCAAAACATTTTCACAAAAACAGTTCCTTTCTGCATAAATACTGGCCACACAAACACAGATGAGGAACACATCGCAGTTCACTCCAGGAGAGAAACAAGTGTAAGTTTGTCGGCATCTTGGCAACATTTAAGAGTTTAACAGACTAAGGGAAAATATAGAGAAGGAAAAAACTTGGAAACTGTACAAAGATGATGGAAAAACCACTGATGATATCTATGAAAATATTTTTGCTACAAAAGGTACATTTGTAAAACAAACTACGGACAGTAACACAACAATAATCCAGTCATCTGAACTCACAAGTACTGATATTAAAATTAAATTAATTTAATCACACAACATATTGTCATGAACCGACTGGAGAGAGAGATGAGGCGAGGACTCAAGTGCAGGAGAATGGGTATTTAATAATAAAATAAAACAAAGAGCAACAAAAACCACTCCGAAGGGGAAAAACAGGCAGGTAGGCAGATAACTGCAGTGGTCAACACATACATACACGCGAAGAAAGACAACGGATCAGCCCAGGACTGCAGACACCAGGAGGCTAAAATAGGGAGACAAACTAGGGTAACGAGGGAGACACAGGTGGAGCCACTGAAACAATGATTTGTTAACAAGACGGGAGGGGGCAGACAATAGACATGGGAGCACATGGCACCAACAACAAACAACAAGCCATGTGCTCAACACACAGAGACATCTGGTGGCCAGCCCGGGCACACCAGCAGGACCGTTACATAACCCCCCCCCCTTTAAGGAGCGGATCCCAGACGCTCCACACACACTAAACAGAAAAATGTCTAGGAGGGGGGTGGGCCAGGCCCGTGGAGTGGAAGAGGGCCTGGAGGAATAGGCAGACAGGGGTGCCAGGGTGGGGCAGGCAGAGCAGAAGGCCATTGGGCGGGCTCTGTGGGCTCCCAGACCGGAGCGGGCTCAAGGACCGGAGTGGACTGCGTGGGCTCAAGGACCAGAGTGGACTGCGTCGGCTCCCAGAACGGAGCGGGCTCAAGGACCGGAGTGGACTGCATGGTCTCCCGGACCGGAGCGAGCTCTGGAGCGGACTCTGTGGGCTCCCGGACTGGAGCGGGCTCAAGGACCGGAGTTTACTGCATGGTCTCCCGGACCGGAGCGGGCTCTGGAGCGGACTCTGTGGGCTCCCGGACCGGATCGGGCTCTGGAGCGGACTCTGTGGGCTCCCGGACCGGGCTCTGGAGCAGACTCTGTGGGCTCCCGGACCGGAGTGGTCTCTGGAGAGTACTCTGTGGGCTCCCGGACCAGAGCGGACTGCGTGGGCTCCCGGAACGGAGCGGACTGCATGGGCTCCCGGAACGGAGTGGACTGCGTGGGCTCCCGGAACGGAGTGGACTGCGTGGGCTCCCGGAACGGAGCAGGCTCTGGAGCGGACTCTGTGGGCTCCCGAAACGGAGCGGACTGCGTGGGCTCACGGAATGGACACCAGCAGGACCGTGACACATATTGCACAAATTTGTCAATAATGGCTTAAAGGCACAAGCATTTGCTCAGTTTTCATGCTTTCCATTGATGTGTGCTGTGTTAAGAGCATAAATCAAGAGAAAAAAGTCATGGTTGTTAATCTTGGGAGTCATTCAGTGAGGAACAGAAGCTTCAGATCAGCTGCAATGTGTTTGGTTCTGCTGTGTGTTCTTCTGCTGACTGCAGTCTTAGTGCTGTGTGTCATATTCACTCAAGAGAGACAACAGCTCATATCCAAGAATGAAAACCTGACCAATGAGAGAGAGCAGCAAGAACACAAACCTGACCAATGAGGGAGAGCAGCTAAAATGGGAGAAAAATGCTCTTAATGGTTGTCTTGGTAAAGTGGGTGAGTTTCTTTTGTCTTTTTAGTAATTGCTACATAACATGAACAAGATCTGGTTAGTATTTATAAGTATTTGTACATCAAGTTCTTCAAAAGAAACCATAAACTAACACGAATTTAAAATGTAAAATATAAAGAGTGTACAAATATTTCCTCTTTTTAGGATCACAGAATACAATGTACATTTTTCACAGAGTTGGGGTTAAGGGACTCAATTTAAAATAATTATTATTTACCCCAAGTAAAAAATCAAGACGAACAACCATACCAATCTACATTAGAATAATTAAGATGATTGCTAAAAATAGTTAATCACACTGTTTGTACATACATAAATAAATACATTCTTTGAATTTCTTCAAATAGTGGCACATATAGATTACTTTAGGACTTTAGTTTGGGGACCAGTTCTCACTATTTACTACAAATTTTGCCTCAAATTTGCCTATTTTGCTGCTTATTAATAGTTAAGCTAGTTGTTAAGTTTAGGTATGGGGGAGGAATAAGGGATCAAAAATATGTCGTGCAGAATAAGGCATTAAAGCTGCAGTCCGTAAATTTTTTGGGTCCCACTTTATATTAAGTGGCCTTAACGACTATGTACTTGCATCAAAAAATAAGTACAATGCACTTATTGTGTTTGTATTGTATTGCAAAACACTTTTGCTGCTATTGAGGTTAAAGGGTTTGTTAAGGTCTAAGGGATGGGTCAACAGTGTAATTATAAATGTAATTACATCTGTAATTTATTTCTGTAATTACATTTATAATTACACTGTTGACCCATCCCTTAGACCTTAACCTACCCTTAAACCTACCCATACCAGTCCCTAACCTTACCCGTATCAACCTCAATAGCAGCAAATGTTTTTTGCAATGCCGGTATTTTTAAGTATAAGTACAATGTAAAAACATGTATGTACACAATCAGTACACTGTACTAAATTAATAATTTAAATGGAAGTACATAAAGTGGGACCCTTTTTTGTGTTCAAAATGTATATAATAAGTGAGTACACCATGAATCGTACCATAAACCATACACCGTGAAATTGCATTTCACTTCTAGTTATGCCCTGTATAACTATTATGTGACAAATAAAGAAACCTTGAATCCAGTTTCCAAACCGTGTTTTTGGCTTGTCCTGAATCACTACGGTACACCTATAATAAGTGTTTCTATTTGGACTATTTTAGACTGGTTCGGGTATCGCTGCATGATTTACGGTTGATGTGTCAACCCATCTGATCAACAAGACACCTTCCACCATCCGATTTCAATTATAAGCCCATCAGATATATCTTAGGGTACTTTATTTTTAGATATTCTTTTATTATTAAATTTTTACACACAAACAAAATGCATTACCTCAGTTACAAAATGAGATGGGGTGTCTGATAAGAGGAAAAGCAAGAAGCAAAAAATTACACAATAACAAAACCCCCAGCCCACACCCCTCCCCAAAAGGCCACAAAAAAAGGAAAAAACATACACATTGAATCTACTCGAATGGTCCCTTAATAATAATCTAGTGAGAAGGTCCAGATATTACAGTTACATTCTCAATAATATCCAGGACAGGGCTCCATATTTTGTGAAAGGATCTCAGTGATCCTTTGGAAGAGTATGTAATTTTTTCAAGGAGTATGCATTGCAATACCTCTCTTATCCAATCCTCATGTGATCCGATCCTCATGTGATGTTCCTGTGGCTCAGTGTTTAGAGCATTGCGTTAGCAGCGCAAAGGTTGTGGGTTCGATTCCCAGGGAACACACATACTGACAAAAAATGTATAGCCTGAATGCACTGTAAGTCGCTTTGGATAAAAGCGTCTGCTAAATACATACATGTAAATGATGGGGAAGAGGCATGTTTCCATTTAAGGAGGATGGCACGCCTAGCTAACAAAGTGGTAAAGGCAATGACACATTGTGCTGTAGATGGGCCTGGATATTTTCCATTCTGCATTGATCTAATAGCTTCTTGGACCTCCTGAGGGGAAATGTGACTGCCTAATTCCTTAGCCATGTCTTCGTCAATTCTATGGTAATTTAATGAGTCTAAGGGTTGGAGATATTTGCTGAATCTGGAGAGTGATCAGATGTATAAAGTTTAATGTAGAAATCTAAGAAGACTTTGTTGATTTCAGCTGGATCTGCAGTAAGATTACCACTAGGGGAAATTATTATTGGAATTAGCCTAGAGATACTGGCTGCACGAGCCTGTTGGGCTAAGAGTGTCTAAAATATCCTGCCTCTTAGCGCTATCAGCCTTGCGTAGGTGTGAAGTAAAATAAATAATCTGACCCCGAACAAAAGCTTTAAGCGCTTCCCATAAAAAATTCACTACTAACCTCAGAGGTATCATTTAATTCAATGTAATCACTAATTTGAGTGGCAAAGATAAAAGCGCAAGGTGAATGTTGAAGCAGATTGAGTCAAGTAGGTGATACTACAAATATCGAGCTTGTCCATCCGCGTTCATCAGCGGTTGAGTATACTTTGAAAGCTGTGCGCGAGACGGAATGGAATGCATAAAGTGTAGTATACCCAGGCCTTTAGTGCTCAGAGCGTGCCAAAATCAAATAGCTAAATTAAATTTCTAGTAGAAAATTTGATTTTTACGCTTTTAATGATACAATTGGTTTCAATGTTTTGGCAGATGGCCATCTAGTGAATTGATTATCTTTCCTTGTAAACATAACACCAAGATTAGGGATGCAACGATTAAAGATTTTGTTGGTACGATTATAGTCTGAGGAATAATCACGGTTTCACGATTATTACGATTAGTAAGTATTCCTGTGTCTTTTACAGAGATTAGTAAAGGGGTCCTCCAGACGGAGCGGCGCCACTTTTGGAGTTGGTTGCTTTTATGACTCGCAAATGTTAAACAAAATAATCTTATTGTTTTACTTTGATGTGTGAGAGTCCATGCTAAGGTGGGCCTGTCCACTCACGTGCTAGACTATTATAACATTTTTAATAATCAAGAAAACTAATTTTGTAAACGTTTGCTCTCTTTTGTTTATGAAGAAAGAACAGTCACAAAGTGCCTTGAAAAACAAACTTCTCTGACTGAATCACACAAAGCAAGAGAGCTCCTTTTATAATCACTGAAGTTATTGGTCAGTTCCGTATAATACTACAGAAGAATAATGGTACATTTAATAAAACTAGAGTATGTAAATTTTCTATATAAATCTTACATTTAGCACATTACTGATGTTAATAAAAGTATTTTTAAAGTATAGAAAATGTTGTGCTTCCTAACTCAATCTCAGTGCTTTACTGTCAAATGTGCATTACCAAGAAATAAATGTGTAATATTACTAGTAACTACACTTATTAATGCAAAACTAGAATAATTGTATGATCTTTATTTTAATACTGCCCACACACCACCCAAAGAGCTACCAAATATGCTTCTGGTGACACCATCAACATAAACATATGTCCGGCCCCTGATTTTATTCATAACCCTCGGCATGGCCCCTACTGAGTTTGGATTTGACACCCCTGCTCTATATAGTCACCTATGGTGTATCAAGTAATGCACCAATCACCTCAGAATCAAGAAACTCTGTGACTACCTATAATCTAGTAGTGCATGTTGCCACACACACATACTTACAAACACATTTGATCAGCTGTGTGTTCTGTCAAAGGTACTGAACATACTTTAAACCTCTGCTGCAAGGCTTTCAAAATAATGTCTGCAAAACTGAGTTATGCCTGTATGCGTTAAAACAACAATTGATTATTAAGTTACACAAGGACCATGGTGACCTAAAAAGATCTGCTAGGGTACTTTTGTCTTGATTATATTATTGGTTGCAAGAGAAGTACATAGGACTTCTATAAGCACTTGCCCTAGTCCTTCCTGTCACATAGACCTGTTTAGTTTAGTCTGCTTCTTCTGCAAATACTATATTTATTTTATGTTTTTATTTCCCTATACTCTAATCTTCACCTTCACCAATTAGATATAATACTTGAGATATTATTAGTTGATATATTTATTAATACAACAATTGGTCTAGGAAAATATTTCAGAAATTATTTTAAAAAAGATCATCAGGCTATTTTCTTTTTACCTATATCATGTATCATGATATCAATTTACTATTAATAGGGAGGGAATTGCTTTCCACATGTTTGTTAGACAATGAGAATGAAGGTAAACATAAATTTCATACAGATACTGAGGGATTTTGTAATAACTTATGCATTTGAACCTCATTTAAATGAGCACAATTCACATTGTTACAACAAACATTTAAAGGTGACATTCTGCAAATTGAAGTTCCTTTATGCATAAATACTCAAAACATTTTCACAAAAACAGTTCCTTTCTGCATAAATACTGGCCACACAAACACAGATGAGGAACACATCGCAGTTCACTCCAGGAGAGAAACAAGTGTAAGTTTGTCGGCATCTTGGCAACATTTAAGAGTTTAACAGACTAAGGGAAGGAAAAAACTTGGAAAATGTACGAAAAAGATGGAAAAACCACTGATGATATCTATGAAAATATTTTTGCTACAAAAGGTACATTTGTAAAACAAACCACGGACAGTAACGCAACGAGAATCCAGTCATCTGAACTCACAGGTACTGAGATTAAATAAAATATATTTCATCACACAACATATAGCACAATTTGTCAATAATGACTTAAAGGCACAAACATTTGCTCAGTTTTCATGCTTTCCATTGATGTGTGCTGTGTTAAGAGCATAAATCAAGAGAATAAAGTCATGATTGTTAATCTTAGGGAGTCATTCAGTGAGGATCAGAAGCTCCAGATCAGCTGTAGTGTGTTTGGTTCTGCTGTGTGTTCTTCTGCTGACTGCAGTCATATTACTGTGTGTCATCTTCACTCAAGAGAGACAACAGCTCATATCCAAGAATGAAAACCTGACCAATGAGAGAGAGCAGCTAATGCTCAAGAACACAAACCTGACCAATGAGAGAGAGCAGCTAAAATGGAAGAAAAATGCTCTTAATGGTTGTCTTGGTAAAGTGGGTGAGTTTCTTTTGTCTTTTTAGTAATTGCTACATAACATGAACAAGATCAGGTTAGTATTTATAAGTATTTGTACATCAAGTTCTTCAAAAGAAACCATAAACTAACACCAATTTAAAATGTAAAATATAAAGAGTGTACAAATATTTCCTCTTTTTAGGATAACAGAATACAATGTAAATTTTTCACATAGTTGGGATTAAGGGACTCAATTTAAAATAATTATTATTTTACTTCAAGTAAAAAATCAAGACGAACAACCATACCAATCTACATTAGAATAATTAAGATGATTGCTAAAAATAGTTAATCACACTGTTTGTACATACATAAATAAATAAATAAATAATTTGAATTTCTTAAAATAGTGGCACATATAATTTAGTTTGGGGACCAGTTCTCACTATTTACTACAAATTTAGCCTCAAATTTGCCTATTTTGCTACTTACTAATAGTTAAGGTAGTTGTTAAGTTTAGGTATGGGGCAGGAATAAGGGATCAAAAATATGGTCGTGCAGAATAAGGCATTAAAGATGCAGTCCGTAACTTTTTTGGGTCCCACTTTATATTAAGTGGCCTTAACGACTATGTACTTGCATCAAAAAATAAGTACAATGCACTTATTGTGTTTGTATTGTATTGCAAAACACTTTTGCTGCTATTGAGGTTTAAGGGTTTGTTAAGGTCTAAGGGATGAGTCAACAGTGTAATTATAAATGTAATTACATCTGTAATTTATTTCTGTAATTTCATTTATAATTACACTGTTAACCCATCCCTTAGACCTTAACCTACCCTTAAACCTACCCATACCAGTCCCTAACCTTACCCATATCCACCTCAATAGCAGCAAAAATGTTTTGCAATGCCGGTATTTTTAAAATATAAGTACAATGTAAAAACATGTACTGTATGTACACAATCAGTACATTGTACTAAATGATTAATTTAAATGTAAGTACATAGTAGTTAAGGCCACTTAATATAAAGTGGGACCCTTTTTTGTGTTCAAAATGGATATAACAAGTGAGTACACCATGAATCCATTTTCCAAACCGTGTTTTTGGCTTGTCCTGAATCACTACGGTACACCTATAATAAGTGTTTCTATTCTGACTATTTTAGACTGGTTTGGGTATCGCTGCATGATTTATGGTTGATGTGTCAACCCATCTGATCAACAAGACACCTTCCACCATCCGATTTCAATTATAAGCCTATCAGATATATCTTAAGCACTTCATTTTTATATATTTTTTAAATACATTTTTTACACACATACAAAATGTATTTCCTCAGTTACAAAAATAATATGGGCTGTCTGATAAGAGGAAAAGCAAGAAACAAAAAATTACACAATAACAAAGCCACACCCCTCCCCAAGGCCACACCCCTCCCCAAAAGCCACAAAAAAGGAACAAACATACACATTGAATCTACTCGAATGGTCCCTTAATAATAATCTAGTGAGAAGGTCCAGATATTACAGTTACATTCTCAATAATATCCAGTACAGGGCTCCATATTTTGTGAAAGTATCTCAGTGATCCTTTGGAAGAGTATGTAATTTTTTCAAGGAGTATGCATTGCAATACCTCTCTTATCCAATCCTCATGTGATGGGGAAGAGGCATGTTTCCAGTTAAGGAGGATGGCATGCCTAGCTAACAAAGTGGTAAAGGCAATGACACATTGAGCTGTAGATGGGCCTGGATATTTTCCATTCTGCATTGATCTAATAGCTTCTTGGACCTCCTGAGGGGAAATGTGACTGCCTAATTCCTTAGCCATGTCTTTGTCAATTCTATGGTAATTTAATTCCTTAGCCATGTCTTTGGTAATTTAATGAGTCTAAGGGTTGGGGATATTTGCTGAATCTGGAGAGTGATCAGATGTATAAAGTTTAATGTAGAAATCTAATTAGACTTTGTTGATTTCAGCTGGATCTGCAGTAAGATTACCACTAGGGGAAATTATTATTGGAATTAGCCTAGAGATACTGGCTGCACGAGCCTGTTGGGCTAAGAGTGTACCTGCCTTATCGCCATATTCGAAAAAACGTTGCTTAGTTTTTCGCAGTTGTCTCTCTACATCATGTGTCATCAGACAATGTTATTCCGATTGTAATACAAGTCGTCTTTTGTAAGGGGTGGGAGAGGGAGAGATAATGTATGTTTTATCATGTTTGAGGAGTTTGTCTAAAATGTCCTGCCTCTTAGCCTTATCAGCCTTGCGTAGGTGTGAAGTAAAATAAATAATCTGACCCCGAACAAAAGCTTTAAGCACTTCCCATAAAAATTCCCTACTAACCTCAGAGGTATCATTGAATTCAATGTAATAACTAATTTGAGTGGCAAAGAAATTCTTAAACTCGTAATCCGCTAATAAACGAGAACTACATTTCCATAGAGATGGAGAGGTAGTACTAAATGGGAGATTAACATCAAGTGATGTGGGAGCATGATCGGAAATAACTATTGGGTGATAAATACTAGCAGTAACCAGATGCAGCAATTAATTATCAATAAAAAAAGTCAATCCGAGAAAAACTTTAATGTGGGGCAGAAAAAAAGGAAAATACTTAACTGTTGGGGTTTTTAAACCTCCAGGGGTCTGACATTCCTAAATGAGATTAGCAATTAAGTACTACTTTAGCAGAGTTCGATAGACTGATTTGCTTAGATGATGACCTATCAAGACTTGTGTCTTGCACCAGATTAAAATTGCCCCCTATCAGTATGTGATGAATGTCACGGTTTGGAATTTTAGCAAAGAG
Organism: Oxygymnocypris stewartii; assembly: GCA_003573665.1. NCBI lineage: Eukaryota > Metazoa > Chordata > Actinopteri > Cypriniformes > Cyprinidae > Oxygymnocypris > Oxygymnocypris stewartii. The sequence continues at coordinate 302,247 of QVTF01018886.1, forward strand.
GTTAATGAAGAATTGCTCATCATCCCAATTGGGAGCATAGATAGAGACTAGGACTACCGGAAGGTTCTGTAACAGGCCAGATACCACGATATAACGGCTATTAACATCTTAATTAACTTGTATTGGCTCAAACTGTATATTTTTACTAATAATAATAGCAGCCCCTCTAGCCTTAGCAGAGAATTTTGAATGAAACACATTACTCATCATTGCCATTTTGATTCGTTGGACATCTGATGTTTTAAGATGTGTTTCCTGTAAAAATATAATATCCCCTTTCAAATGTTGCAGCTGCAGTCATTACCTTACCAATCTTAACGGCCTTATTCATTCCTTTAGTATTCCATGAAATCAGGCGCACCCCTTTACCCATCTTTGAAGTATTAGCAGCCATCTAAGACGATGTATAGGGTTGAAATGACTTGAATCCGTATGACCTTCTGCGATGGAAAAAAGTGCAAACATTATGTCCAAACCAAAGTCCTTCAATGGATTCAAGTAGTCCAATAATTCTTATGTTATTACGCCGGCTGCGGGACTCAAGATCCACGACTTTGACAAGACAGTGGTTTTAAAGTCTGCAGAGAGAGCAGCCCGGTGTTCCTCCAGGAGGTTAGCGATCGTTGCCATGCTAACTTCATTACCGTCATCTCTGCAACTTTCTGATCCTTTTTGCCTTGTTTTGCTGATTTAGCTGCCATACTTTGATTCAGATTTGTGTACAACAACAATATTGTCCAATTCGTAGTAAAACAGAAATATGTCGCAGGGTTTTTAGACAGTTATAGAATAAAAAGTATGCGGCAGCAAGACACAACGCGTGTCTACACCATCACCACAAACCGGAAGAGCAGCACTTCATTTTTATTTAAAATAAACACCTCTCTGATATACCACATACAATGGAAACAGAGGAGAAATATGATCGGAGATGGATTTGATGGTCAGTTACATCATAAGCTAAATCCACTGTTCTTACACTCCACGCCACGAACCTACTTACTAAATTAGTTTTTTTTTTGTAAGAACGGTGGGTGAAGTTAGTGAAAATAAGACAGACTATTTGCACTTGGACTTGTTCAGTGCTGGAAAGATAATAGTTGGTTGTTTTACACAGATGGATGGATTTACTATAAATCCAGCTTTTACTTCATTTCCCCTGATGGTAAGAGCTGGTCTGAGAGCAGAAGATACTGTACAGAGAGAGGAGCAGATCTGATCATCATAAACAACAGAGAGGAACAAGTGAGTGAACGATTGTGTTGTTTTGCTGGATGAGTGACGAAATTCATCTATTGTCAGTTTATAATAGAAATGTGTAATTGTTTCATCTTCTCAGGATTTTGTTAAGAACATTACTGGTTCTGCTGTAGTCTGGATTGGTCTGACTGACATTGATGTAGAGGGCAGATGGAAATGGGTTGATGGCAGCACACTGGACTCTGGGTGAGAAATCACTGAACTGAACATCATGTAATAAATGATTCTCACAGAAAGCAGCACTGAACATCTAATGCTGATCTGTTGATGCAGGTTCTGGTGCCCTGGAGAGCCCAATAATAACGCTGCCGATGAAGACTGCACTTTAAGTTATATCTCATGGTGGTATGATTATTCATGTAACAGTGTTTTGAAATGGATCTGTGAGATGAGTATTTTGCACACTGTACTGCCCTAGGAACATCATACACCTTTTTTATTTTTAACATTACCCAAATGTAACATTACAATACTTTCATGAATTACTGATGAAATGTAAATCAATTTCAATAAATACTTGTGCAGGATAATATAGTACTTTATGAGCACACATGATTAACCTGTTAAACATCAAGACTTTTGTTAAGAACATTGGTTTAGTATTGTTTGGGGAACTCTTTGTTATAATGCAAACATGCAATCTTTATAAAATCTTTTTGATTTGAATAACTTCATTTTTTTTATTATGAACAGTTATAATAAAGATTATCTACTTTTTTAGAGGTTAACCAAACTATGAAATAATTTGTGTTTATTTATTTATTTAATTATTATTATTTTTACTTAGACCAATATTTTTTTAATTATGTGAGAAGATTGAACAAATAAAAGAATAAACATTTTTTAAAGATAAGAGCATATCACAATATGTCTGCGTACCCTCAATATAATCTGTTGGTTGTATAAAAAGGAATTACATAAAAAATATGTAACAATCCTAATAATGAAATGGAAATAAAGAAAGAAATGAAACCCCTTACACTTTTCTTTGAGAAAAAAGTTTTTATTGTGCAAGGACACCCATTCTGCGAATGAGAGGTTTTCAAAAAAATAGTGTTTAGTTTAGGTTGGAAAAGTCTCTCTCTCTCTCTCTCTCTCTCTCTCTCTCTCTCACTTTCACACACACACACATTTATTTTCTTCTATCAAATGAAAATAAATAAATAAGTTATGCGATTATACACAAAATAAAACAATGCAAAACATTTACACTAGTTTTGGTCGTTACTAAAAATATAAAAACGTACATTTTACCAGGAGCGAAAAAAAGAGTTTGTCATGTTATAAAAAAGTTATCAAAGGGGAAAACAATATATAGTTTAATAGTCCAAACGATAAGGGATATTATGGAACTAATATGTCCGGACATGTCAAATTTCTATGTTTTATGGCCATAAACATAATTGTTCACTGTTTTATTTCCATAGACACAATTCAATTCACATGTATTTGTATAGCTTTTCTCAAAACAAATTGTTGCAAAAAAAAAATTTCACCTTTAATATTTATATTTACATTATATTAATGCATTTTATACTGTATCATCCCCTAAACCTACCCAGCACAGTAAACTTTCTTCATTTTTTTAAAATATTTTCATAAACATCATTTAATTTAAAAAAAAGCGCATTTATGTAAAAAAATATATATTTATTTAAAAAAAAGTTACGCTCTGGGTACAATCTTTGGAGTATTACTACACTCCATAGACAAAATAAAATATTGTTTTTAAGCGAACCGAATTATGAGGACTCAAGATATTTCCTCATAAACCACATTTAAGTTGTTATATCTGTCACGGTGTACGGGGGTGCCAGGAACGAGGAGACGATGAACTTCTCTTAAACACTTTAATTGTCACACAGAACAGAGAACGCTGGAGACAGGTACACACACTCAGGGAATGACGTTAAGACTCGACAAAGACACTGGGAACACTGAGGACTTATAAGGGGAAGGAAACGAGATAATTACAGACACAGGGCTGGGGACTAATCAACTAAAGACACAGGGCTGGGAACTGATAATTACAAATGAGGACAGGAACTGACCAAATATGGGCACGAGAGGAGGGGAAACACAAGACACAGAGAACACAGACCTGACATTACTCCCTCCTCCCGAATGGTGCGTCCCGCACCGTACACCATCCAACGGGGAGGGGGGGTGGGCGCTCTGGAGGCCTCAAGGGACACGGAGACAGGACAGGAGGCCTCCAGGGCGGCGCCCGTTACGGGAGCCATGGCGGAGAGGGGAGCTCGGGCGGCCATGGCGGAGCGGAAAGCTCAGGCAGCCATGGTGGGTCAAGGGACTCGGGAGGCCATGGCGGATCCGAGGACTCAGGAGGCCTTGGCGGGTCAGGGGACTTGGGAGGCCATGGCGGATCGGGGAGCTTGGGTGGCCATGGTGGATCCGGGAACTCGGGAGGCCTTGGCGGGTCAGGGGACTCGGGAGGCCATGGCGGGTCAGGGAACTCGGGAGGCCATGGCGGATCGGGGAGCTTGGGTGGCCATGGGGGATCCGGGAACTCAGGAGGCCTTGACGGGTCAGGGGACTCAGGGGGCCATGGGGGGTTAGGGGACTCGGGAGGCCATGGCGGATCGGGGAGCATGGGCGGCCCGGGTGGATCCAGGGACTCAGGAGGCCATGGTGGATCCGGGGACTCGGGAGGCCCTGGTGGGTAGTCCCCCCCAAAATTCTTTTGGGGGAAATTCCCCAGCAGGTGCTCTGGAGAGCTGGAAGGGGACAGCAGGGGCTCTGGAGAGCTGGACGGAACCGGCAGGGGCTCTGGAGAGCTGGACGGAGCCGGCAGGGGCTCTGGAGAGCTGGACGGGACCGGCAGGGGCTCTGGAGAGCTGGACGGAGCCGGCGGGGGCTCTGGAGAGCTGGACGGAGCCGGCAGGGGCTCTGGAGAGCTGGACGGAGCCGGCAAGGGCTCTGGAGAGCTGGACGGGACCGGCAGGGGCTCTGGAGAGCTGGACGGAGCCGGCGGGGGCTCTGGAGAGCTGGACGGAGCCGGCGGGGGCTCTGGAGAGCTGGACGGAGCCGGCAAGGGCTCTGGAGAGCTGGACGGAGCCGGCAGGGGCTCTGGCAGCGCAGCGTCTCGGGGGCGCTCTGGCAGCGCAGCGTCTCGGGGGCGCTCTGGCAGCGCAGCGTCTCGGGGGCGCTCTGGCAGCGCAGCGTCTCGGGGGCGCTCTGGCAGCGCAGCGTCTCGGGGGCGCTCTGGCAGCGCAGCGTCTCGGGGGCGCTCTGGCAGCGCAGCGTCTCGGGGGCGCTCTGGCAGCGCAGCGTCTCGGGTGCGCTCGGGAAGCGCAATCGTCTCGGGGGCGCTCGGGAAGCGCAATCTCTCGGGGGCGCAGTCTCCCTCGGCGGCTGGCTTGGGAGAGTCACGGGCGGCTCTGGGCGGAGGACAGAGGCGGTGCTGGGAAGAGTTGGGTGATTGGAACATTTGGCTGGGTATGTGGAGGGTCTTGGCGAGGGGTGAGCTCGAGAGGCCTGGTGGTTCTCGGGTGGGGTCGGATGATGAGCGCTAGGAATAATTTCCACTTCGAAATTAAGACCATTAACATTGAGAACATGATTAACCAGCTCGATCAGGGAAAAACTGCACGTGGGAAGATCACAGCTGATAACGTCATCATCCAGCCCCAGCCGAAAACAGACACCGAGCGAGGCGTCAACCCAGCTCACCCGGTTGTAGAGCTCAAGAAACTCCTCAACATACTTCACCAAATCCCGACCATCCTGCCGCAGACACCCAAGCCTATCTTCAGCCGTTTGCATGTTGGTAAGGTCGAGTCTTCTGTCACGGTGTACGGGGGTGCCAGGAACGAGGAGACAATGAACTTCTCTTAAACACTTTAATTGTCATACAGAACAGAGATCGCTGGAGACAGGTACACACACTCAGGGAATGACGTTAAGACTCGACAAAGACACTGGGAACACTGAGGACTTATAAGGGGAAGGAAACGAGATAATTACAGACACAGGGCTGGGGACTAATCAACTAAAGACACAGGGCTGGGAACTGATAATTACAAATGAGGACAGGAACAGGAACTGACCAAATATGGGCACGAGAGGAGGGGAAACACAAGACACAGAGAACACAGACCTGACAATATCAGAGTAATACCCACATCATTATTTAAATGTGTGTCCTGATATATCATATAAACACACATGCTGCCCACATATTATTGTAGCAGACTCACCAGCCATGCCATCCACCTGCACCCGTTCTCAATCACCCGATTACTGATTCCACTTTCCATACACCATATAGGTCTACTCACCCCTCTCCTCCACTGACTAGTCTTGACGTTACATGCTCTGCGTTGCTCCTGTTATCTACCTATTAGAGTCCAGCATCTCAGGGGGCGTCCTCCTCCCATTCATTCCACTGAAAGGGAAAGAGAGAACAAAGATCTATTGAGCTTCACTATATTCCTTAGTTGTTGCCGTTACCTTTTGGCTTAGTCTTATGTTTGATGAATAAAGAAGCTCTCACCTTATTTCTCCTCGTTTGCCTCTTCATCCAGAGTGTGACAACTATATAACTAAATGATCACAAACTTTTGTGTTGCTTTAGCCTTCATATGGATGTCTGTAAAAATAAATTTACATATCACCTCAGTGATAAAACTCATGGATTCGGATGGCAATTTATTCACAGTGGAGGAGAGAGTTATTGTCTGCTGTAAATACAATTATTTTAATTTACAAATGTATTCTTTGTAAAATGTTTAAAAATACTTTAGTATATAAAATGTATTATTATCATTCCAAGCATATTTTATTATATATAATCCTATTTATTATTTGATTATTTAAATCTCCTGTTTAAAAATAGGAAAATAGATTTGCTATACTTGTATTTAATTATACGCGATATATATATATATATATATATATATGTTTATAACACCTTTTAAAATTGCATTGCACCTGATGCTGCCATAATAAAGACCCATTTTGAATTTGTAAGTGATTTTCTTCTCTTTCTGCTCCCAGTTGCTTTGGTGGAGCAGTTATGAAGTATTGTTCTTATAGATAGGCTACTTTCCAGCATTTCAGAAATAAATATGCAAATAATATGCAAATTACACCGAAGTACAACAGTTAACTTACGGTGTTCGGGATTGCTCAAAAAGGGTTTAAACACCATATTTTGAATTGATTACTTCTCATAAAAGCAGAGATGTGGATTTGAACGGCAATTCAATTACCACACGACATTGGTATTTGTCAAAAAACAGTAGGTAATTCCGTCTGGGATTTTTACATGTTAGTAAGAGATAAACAGCAACATCCTGGATTCGGACGGTATTAAAATCACCAACTACCCCCTGTAAATGGTGAAAATCACTTACGTCCCCCTGAGAAACAATTACCGTCCGAATAGGGCTTTTGTCTCTATAGAATTCAGAAATTCTTGTTGTATTCAATACTGATGGCCATTTAGTGAACTGGAGCCAGTAATTTAATGCTTCTACTCCCGCTAAATGAGATTTAGGCTGTTCCTAGTTTTAAATTCTAAAGGGACGTAAACTTTATTTTGCAGATACCTTGTACCATCAGATGGAAACAGCCAAGTGACATTTAGAACAATAACACCATGTCCTAACTAAACTATTCTAGTGACAAACGGTTTGTATGTCCAAACCAAACATGCTGCGACCAAATAAACCGAAACTACACGCAACAGGCGTTAGAACGAACAGGGTGTTAGACTTCCAATTTCACTATTTAATGTCAATAAGATAATTAAAAAAAAATGCTCTGAATGTGGGATCAAACAGACTATACAGATTTATAATTCTGGTACAATTGAACCTATAGAAATGATTAGAACTTACCAACCAGAGGGCAAAAGCACAAAAAACAAATGAGCAAAACATTTTTTTCAGCCATTCAGAAAAGGAGAAATGTATAAATGTCCAGTAGAGAAGTTTTTAATAACAGACGAAAACTGCTCCAGCCTGTGAGTATGTCTGTTGGGAGTTGTGCTTCAATTCCTCTTCTTTCTTTCTTTTTTCCTTTCATAACCACAGTATTTTGTCATGTTTACATGAGCAGAGTGTCATCACACCATTTTGATTTGATCTCTACCACTCTTGTTTGCACTAGAATAATTTTGTATACAGTACAAGGTAAAAAGAGAATAACTTTGAAGCTAACCAGGAGTCAAAACAACATGACAAGACAAGAGAAGCTCAGTTTCCTATGAACAGCTGATTTGTTGATTTGACAAAAGCTGGAAATAAGGTTTATTTTTTATTTTTAAATAAGTTTTTTCTCTAAAAGCCTTTATGTCGATCAGTCCACTGTAATATGTCTATAAATTGAGAAAGTTCAGCACTGTTCTTAATGCTGAAATCTTCATCATCTTAAGTGTCAGTGAAAGACTAAATCTCTGAAAGAAATTTCTTATTTCTAAACAAAAACATCATGGAAGGACACCACAGAAGACAGATGGCCTGATTTAAGGCTTGTTGCAAACTATTCCTTGTCCAAAAATATCCTCTATTGTGTGGTGTCATTACGATTATTTAACTGCTCCTGATCGAGACGGAGCATCCCCAAACTCAAATCAAGCTGTCTCTGACGTGATACCCATGATGGCCCATTAGAGTGATCAAGCATCACCTACTGGATGTTGCGTGCTTCTATAGCTGGATCTTGGCAGCTACAAACATGCCACAAAAGCAGAGAACATCACCCATATTCTTTTAGTTTTTCACTGTGAAACAGAACGCGCACCAGGAGAGCCAGATGACAACGTATACATTCATTTATATATTTATAATATATATTTTTATAAGACTAAAAATCGGTTGAAACTGTCTTATTGTCTGTGGTCTCCCATGGTTTTAAAATCCGTTAAGATCTGAAAATCGTCTAGTGTTAGTCAATTACACTACAAAAATCGTCAATTGTATGTCACTTTTGGATAAAAGCGTCTGCTAAATGAATAAATGTAAATGTAGTGTGTGGCCAGCCTTAGTGTAACGCAGTACACATAGCAGGTTTTTGTTTTGTCAATCTATGTCACACTATGGCTCTACATCACTACTGTTGAATTAACAAAAATGAACAAAAACAATCATAGTACTATTGTTGAATCAACGTTACAATATGATGTTGATTCTACATTACTGCTGTTAAATCAATATTGAAATGAACAAAAATTATAATTGGTAATATCATTTGATCAAGGTAAATTGGATGTTGGAATCACTTTGTTTGCAAACATTGAAAATAAAACTGAAATGTCAACAAAATAATGTTGCCATCTGATGTACCAAGTTAATGTTGAAACAACATTACGTCAGCTATACTTCAATGTTTTTAAAAAAATGTCTTACCATTAAAAGTTTGAGGCAAACCTTTTAATGGCACATTTACAGACTATTTTTATTTATTTGAGGGTTTAACACAATGAATTACAAAGTGATAGAAGTTAATTGGGGGGGAGGGGGTGCAAAAAGGACATAAGCAATTCAACCTTTAAAATCCATACAGAAGTCTGATGTCGTAACTACAATTACAAATAGTCCAAGCAATGGTTCAGGTTTTGAAAATTTTGCTTGCATCAGTCTACTACCTCTTTTCCTTTGAGACGAAAGCATGATATTTCTCAAGAGCAAATTAGTTCAACTCTCATACATAGTCACATTCAAGAATGTAAATATACTAATTACAATATAATTCACTTTTTCATATTGCTCAACATAAAACAACTGTATAATACTGAAAATGTGTGTTTATTTAATCTACGTATTTATCTAAAATCTCTTAAGACTTAAACATCAAATGGAAGCACTGTGGAAAGGTGTCCAATATTTATCTCCAGCCCCAATTAAACACACCTGAAGCTGCTAATCAAGGTCATTAGGATCAATTAAATCTTCCAGGCAGGTGTGCTAGAGTTAAACTCTCCATTAGGGATGGGGAAATGAAGCCTCATGAGGCTCATGTGCTGAGGGTTTCCTCTGACTGTTCCAGGAAAGATTCAAAGCTTTGAGTGTGTCGAGAACAGCGCTATCTGATGCTTATTTAAAACATAGCAGCCAGAAGCCTGTGGAAGAAGCTCTGTCAGAGCAAGAAACCGCCACACATTCAATAGTTTCAATGTTATGTGTACAAATAATAGCCTTATTACACGTTTGTTTAATTTGTCCATTAAAAAACTTACCCATTAAAGTGTGACAATAAAATAAAATATGAGCTTATATGATTCAATATGATCTAATGTACTCTCTACACACACACACACACATAGTGAATAAGGACATTGTGTGATCGGATCATCTGTTATTAAATGTGCTTATGATGCTTGGCAGTGATAGTGCTTCTGTAACTGTATGGAATGACAGTAGTAAGTACCATACACCACCTGTCAAAATGATTGATGACAGGTGGGCGGGACTTCCGGTATAGGGGCGGGACTTCCGGTATAAGGCGGGACTTCCGGTATAGGGGCGGGACTTCCGGTATAAGGCGGGACTTCCTGTATAAGGCGGGACTTCCTGTATAGGCGGGACTTCCTGCATAAGGCGGGACTTCCTGTATAGGCGGTACTTCCTGTATAAGGCGGGACTTCCGGTATTATAAATCATGTTATTGACAGTAGGTTTTGATGATTTTGACAGGTGGTTTTGATGGTTTTGATGTTATTGACAGTAGGTTTTGATGATTTTGACAGGTGGTTTTGATGGTTTTGATGTTTTGACAGGTGGTTTTGATGGTTTTGATGTTTTGACAGCAGGTTTTGACAGCAGGTTTTGATGATTTTGACAGGTGGTTTTGATGATTTTGACAGGTGGTTTTTGTTTTTGAAGGCTGTATAATAAATGACAGAAGGTTTTGTCTTTTGAAGACGCTGTTATCAGGAAATTCCCCCTCCCATCCGCCGCTTCCCATAGCTGCGTATCTATGGCTGTGCTGTGAAAAACTGTGAAGACTGTTCACAGCTGTGAACAAAAAGTTGATTGTTTATAAAATAGCTTACTAAAAAAAATCCACTGAACATTATTTCAGTTTAAAAAGTTTAACAACACATGTTACTTTATTTACTAGTTGTTTTGTCTATCTTACAAACGTCATAACGTTTAAAATGTACGATCTGATATAAACTATAAATGTTTTGACACGCTTAAGACTTCTAGGGTTATATAATGTGTTATGTAGCATGTGTGGAGACATTGAAATGCGAAACAGTGTTAAATGGGGAAAAGTTATTTTTTATTAAAGTTATTTTTTCATACACAACAATGTCACGGAAAAACTTCAAAAACAAGAAAGTCCGAGTATATCATTTATAAATGGAGTACAAAAATAGACGACGTAAACCAAATAAGGGTCAAACCGCGTAATAGAAAACAAGAAAGACAAAGAAAACTAGGATTCGAATGTGGATAAGCTAACAAAAGGTTCACTTGGTTTATATTAAACACGTTTTAATATAAAGAAAATGCGACGTATATACACGTAAAAATAAGCAATGTTTTTATTTTCCAGAAAGTGTTGTTTAAAATTAGGTAAAATACGATGTAAGAAAACAAATAAAAATGAAGACAGGTTATTTAAACAACTAAGACAATATTAACATTAAATAATATAGAGTAACCTTACTTACTGTGGTATAAAATAAAATATCAAGCCGTTAAAAAGATACGTTTGTCAGAAGTTTGTAATATTACAATTTAAAACTAGTTTGACAATGAAAATAAAAAAATCGAACTTTTAAGAAGACAGAAGTTGTCACAAGAAAAGGTGGGAAACAAGGAAAAAATAAACAAACGTTGTCCAAAAAGAAGGTAATCTCAGAGACAAAACTTAGCTGAAGGTAAAAGTTAAACAAAAGAAAAAGCCCCCGACCGTCGAGAAGTCCGCGCGTGTCCGTTTCAAACGTAGAATGGCGAGACATCCGGTTCCAGGCAGACCGCGCCTACGTCCCATCCTCTAGATCCGGACGAGGAGGGACCAAAACTGAGATTTAAAAGGATTTAATCCATGACTTTTTGACAGGGCTTTTTGCTTACCATACGTTATAACAGCTAAAACGCAGGTATACACATACAAATATTTAACAGGAATGAAACCAAATCAATAACTCTCTGATTTTCTTGTCATAAGACTTGTTATCATTTGAAATACGCCTGCAGCATGTAAACATTTTTTTTTTTTTTTACATCACACGAGATGCAGATATTTCATCTCAAGCAATGCAACGAAGTTGAAGACGGTCGTGTCAATATCACATTTCACGCAGCACGAGATGCCAGTGAAAAGTATGATTAAACAATGATATAACTATTGTTTAACAAATATCATTATAACAAAATGTAAAACCTAAAACCATGAATCTCTAACCTAACTAATTTTTACAACAGATTAGACTTTCTTTCTTACTTAATAAACTGTGTTATTAACCGTAAGGGGAGTTAAATGCAGCATGCTTTATTGCATTCAAATAAAAACAACAACCGATCTATATAGGTTTATTCGACTGAGCTTTGATAAAATAACTGATGTAAGAAACATGCAAATATTCGACAAGGTTTATCAAACTGGTGTGTCAGGTGATTTGCGTTGTTGTACATATCTCGCTGATACAGATATGTTGAGATGTTTAACATCTGTAAAAAATAGTATTTTTAGCTTCCACATAGGAACCATGTCCACACTCAACGGTTTTGTGTAACAGAGTCCTGAGACAAATGAAAATAAAATGTGTGAAATAATGATGACAGGAAGAGCGACAGACTAAAAGCTTCAGATTTATTAAAACAATCGAGCGTGTGTATTTTTCTCTTGAATACGTATGCATACAGTAACCAGTGTGTACACGAATATTTATAATACATAACCGCATAATTCAACGATTCTATCAAATGAATCATTCATTTTAAAGTCAGATTTGATTTCTCGTCAAAACACAATAAAACTTTTTAAAAACGTTAAACTTTCTTACGACTTTTTAATTATGTCGAACAAAATGAATATAGGGTTATGTTTTTAGTTTTAGATGTTTGTAAGTTAATCACAGCTTTAACCTAAAACATTTTTCATTCAAACTCTCTCTTGCGCGCACACGGCGCACATCTGCCAACAACATCCTTAACTTGGTTTAATCATTCAGATGTAGTTGAAACTCTATAACGCGTTCAATGTAAGTTATGCATCGACGCAGCTATAGATGCTGGAAGAGCTCATTGAGCTGTTTAACTGTAGAAAATGTATACAATGACGCGTAAAACTAGATCGACAGACCGAGTGTACGTGCCTAAAACAAGCCTGGAACCATTTCGAACCATTCTAACTCTAAGTGCGACCACAGGGAGAAAATGTGTTATAGCACAGCAGTAAAACACTGGACGTGAACTGAGCTGGTTTTGATGTTTTGGTCTGAACGACCAAATAACTACAAGTCCTACTTAAAATCTACGATGAAACTAGAAAATATACGTGTGACCTAACAGTGTTTAAAATACTGGACACGTGCAGTTAGATGAAGACACGCAGAGTTGGTTAACACAACGAAATATGTCGTGAAGCATACGTATGACAAGCGTTCTGCAGGACTGACTGACTGACTTTTTTTCTTAAGATTTGATTTCAAGAACACACACACACACACACACACACACACACACACACACACGCACACACACGCACACACACAAAACCAAATCGTTACGCTATTTCACGAAATGACGGGATGGTCAATTTCGACATACACGTCAAGCCTGTTTACCATAAGCATGTTCTTCTTATACATTTTTAACAATTATTTTAACAAATATTTTAGTTTCCACAAAGATACAAACGTTGTCGTACAAATGTTGCAGGCCTTTCAGGTCAGCGAACTACAATACCCAGCATATACATCGGACTACAAACATGGTTGCCACGAATCCATACATATACAAAACGGTCTATACGCGACAGATCTCTAAATCGTCAGACTTTTGGTTATACGTACGTTCGGATACCCTATATAGAAAGACTCGTATTACCAACGCTTTTTTACAAAGTATACGCTTCTTTTGCCTTGCGATGTTACAAACCCCATTTTTGCGAGATCTACACGTCTGTAGAAATAATTAACAGGTCTTATAAAATCGTTGATTTGACTTCACTTTAAAACACCATCCGCACGAACGATAAATCAGACGCTCTTAAAATCGATAGTGCACAAAACGTGTGTAAAAGGGCGGATGATCGCAGGAAAAAAATTTAAGGGTGCTACACACAGGTGAGTGAGCCTGCACAAGCCACCTGTAGTAACACACTCTCCTCTAGTCGCACTAGACACTTTCACACACTACTGTGTGTACATAATCCCACAAAAGACTGATTGTAATATATGACTGATATATGTATGTTTACAGGCCCGTACACCGCAAATCACCCCGCACCGTTTCCCAGCCAGCTGCTTAAATGTCTCTCTTTTTGCACATGTACACTATTTGAGTCATCTACACAGTTGTGGAGTTTGTATTTTTAGTTTATTTTTAGGTAACCATTTATATATATATAGCATCTGTATAGTCAAAGCTGACAGTAGGTTTATACTGTTTTACTTAGTGTTGTATATCTGTATTCATGTAGCACCGTGGTCCAGCGTGGCACGACATCTCGTCCCGCTGTATGTCCACAGATGTAGCGGGATGACAATAAAGATAGGGCGTATGTCAGTGTATGTCAAGATAGTGACATACACTTGACTTGGCGACACATTAACGTGATATTTCGGGGTCGTGTCTTACACAATTGTGTGTTACTTAACGTTTTTATGCAGTTTTCATATAAAATATAACAGTCTGTTACCAATTTAGATGTGTTTATTATGAAATCACACAAAGAACCACTGAAGAACGTACTGTTTGCTAACACGGAATGAATTAAAATAATACTCTGTGCTCATTTAACCGGTATATTTACAGTATGTTGAACGTAATACAGTTAAACAGGAGCATTCAAACATTAAAAACCTATTAAACAGTCGTTTCCAATACAAACATAATTTATCAAATACTATTAAACTATTGAATTTTGGACACCTTAAAACACTTTATTCAATCAAAAACCTGTCCCAAAAGACAGACGGCCAAATCTTCAACGATTACTGAGACGGACGGAGTTTATGCAAAAGACAAAATAATTATCCTTCGTCACAATAACATAAGCGTTCAATAATATTGATAACCTTTCACTGTACAGATTTTCTCAATATCTTTATTCTAGTATTTGTTTCCTCTTATTCATAAACCCACAAGAGTTAATAAAATTCAAACCAGCTTACAAATCTCTACAGTGAATACATAAAATCTGCTGTTTTATATTCAGGACTTTGTCTGATAATTTTCTGATATTACCTATCGTTGGGTTTTTTCTTATCATTAGGGCTAACAGGATGGAACTCTCCAAAAGAAATACGGCAAAATAACTGTTTTTATCGATCAATTAAATGGACGGTATCCTCTACACGACACTGGTTAAGACTAAACAATGACTTTTATTCTGGGACGACTTTCCGGTCTGCCTACGATACATGCGTTCAGAAGACAAACCACGCGTGAAAAGCGGGTGTTTGTGTTTTTTCTGTTGCCTTTACAACTAGTAGGCCTACGCTTCAGACTTTTATGACTATTACACTTAAAGCGATCCCATTTCACAACAACGCGTACATAGATACGCATTTTCTTTTGCGTATGTCTCTAAACAACGGTTAGGTAAATGACTTGCGGTTGTTACGTTATTTTTGGGGAAAAGGTAAGACGGATTCATGTATTTTTATTCCGTCCGCACAAATGCTCTGGCACCGACTGTCTTTTAGGTCTGACTCTGAAAACAGACGTCTTAATATTTTGTTCTTCTTTTTATGAAAACAAGCGGCAGGTAGTTTTTGTCCTCAGCTGCGGTATAACGACACGTTTTAACACGTCGTGAATTCCGATAGTTTGTTAGCAAACGCAACAGTTTATTACAGAGATGTCACATCAGAGCCGCGTTTTAGTTTATATATTTAAACTACTTACATGTTTATATTTTTAACTTAGTCGCATCTTTAACGGCGCTACCGTTCTACGCCCCGTCACACCGTCCAGAGATACTATAAACAATAAAAAAAAATACGTTAACTCACGCTTTGAAAGCAGAACCGTTTTACACGTTTCCGTGACTTTGTTAGCTCTTTCTGTTTGAAATTGTGTACCGCCGTTTTTGCTATCCTTATCCTATTTTCACACCTAATTGTATTTGTTAGGCCTTGGCGTTATAGGCTTTTAAAAACTAGGGCTCCTAGATTTTGGCGTCTCGTTAATGGGCCTTTTTGTTCTTATAAGTTAATAATTATGTCAATGGGTTGATTTAATAAAATATTGCTTTAAATCGTGTCTTCATTCGAGACATTTACGTTACATTATTACATTGTGGGGGATATGAGATACAAGATCGTTTGAAATTGATAACAAACAAAAAAGAAAAACGTATCTTAGGCGTGACCGTTGTTTATGACTTCCTGGCAACGTCACACACGTTGAGGGCGGACCCAAATGCTAAAACCAAAGACGACCGGACTGACAAACTCATTTACGACATTGCTAGCGGGTTTGAAGGTACAGACGACGGATCTGCTGTAAGACCTTGTCAAAACAAAACGCTATCTACATGGATCAACAGAATCAACTTCAAGAATCCAATTTGTCTGAGCCTGACGCGCACTCCAATTGTTCTACTAACGACGTTTTGGCGGATCTGAACCATAAACTGAAAATTGAAACTGAAAGTGAAATGCCTAAGAACCGTCACGGATTAAAACAGTCAATCAAAATTCTAGGAAATGGTGATAACGCTCTATATCGGTTAGGGGACAAAATGTATCTCTTGGAAAAACGTTGCACAAAAGCTAATGGCTACTGATTGGAGTTCTGATGCGTTACGGAAAAACGTGTTTTGTAAAAGAAGAAGATCCCACGTTTAAACTATATTACAGAGGACAAATGATCGGTCTGATACGTAAGATCATTTTGGCGACATGCGATCCAAATCATGATTGTACGGGTGATACCAAACGTGAAACAAATCTCAAGAACGAAATGGAAATTGTAAGAAAGGATGATTTGACTATGTTTCTAATCAGCCGAGAGTCAACCTGTCTAACCGCTAGAAAAATGCTGGACGTGATGTCTGAATACGAAGACACGATTTAAAGCAATATTTTATTAAATCAACCCATTGACATAATTATTAACTTATAAGAACAAAAAGGCCCATTAACGAGACGCCAAAATCTAGGAGCCCTAGTTTTTAAAAGCCTATAACGCCAAGGCCTAACAAAATACAATTAGGTGTGAAAATAGGATAAGGATAGCAAAAACGGCGGTACACAATTTCAAACAGAAAGAGCTAACAAAGTCACGGAAACGTGTAAAACGGTTCTGCTTTCAAAGCGTGAGTTAACGTATTTTTTTTTATTGTTTATAGTATCTCTGGACGGTGTGACGGGGCGTAGAACGGTAGCGCCGTTAAAGATGCGACTAAGTTAAAAATATAAACATGTAAGTAGTTTAAATATATAAACTAAAACGCGGCTCTGATGTGACATCTCTGTAATAAACTGTTGCGTTTGCTAACAAACTATCGGAATTCACGACGTGTTAAAACGTGTCGTTATACCGCAGCTGAGGACAAAAACTACCTGCCGCTTGTTTTCATAAAAAGAAGAACAAAATATTAAGACGTCTGTTTTCAGAGTCAGACCTAAAAGACAGTCGGTGCCAGAGCATTTGTGCGGACGGAATAAAAATACATGAATCCGTCTTACCTTTTCCCCAAAAATAACGTAACAACCGCAAGTCATTTACCTAACCGTTGTTTAGAGACATACGCAAAAGAAAATGCGTATCTATGTACGCGTTGTTGTGAAATGGGATCGCTTTAAGTGTAATAGTCATAAAAGTCTGAAGCGTAGGCCTACTAGTTGTAAAGGCAACAGAAAAAACACAAACACCCGCTTTTCACGCGTGGTTTGTCTTCTGAACGCATGTATCGTAGGCAGACCGGAAAGTCGTCCCAGAATAAAAGTCATTTGTTTAGTCTTAACCAGTGTCGTGTAGAGGATCCGTCATTTAATTGATCGATAAAAACAGTTATTTTGCCGTATTTCTTTTGAGAGTTCCATCCTGTTAGCCCTAATTATAGAACAACGATAGGTATATCAGAAAATTATCAGACAAGTCTGAATATAAAACATCAGATTTTATGTATTCACTTAGAGAATTTGTAAGCTGTTGAATTTTATTTAACTCTTGTGGGTTTATGAATAAGAGGAAAACAATAACTAGAATAAAGAATATTGAGAAAATCTACAGTAAGGTTATCAAATTATTGGAACGCTTATGTTATTGTGACGAAGAATAATTATTTTGTCTTTTGCATAAACTCCGTCCGTCTCAGTAATCGTTGAAGATTTGGCCGTCTGTCTTTTGGGACAGGTTTTTGATTGAATAAAGTGTTTTAAGGTGTCCAAAATGCAATAGTTTAATAGTATTTGATAAATTATGTTTGTATTGGAAACGACTGTTTAATAGGTTTTTAATGTTTGAATGCTCCTGTTTAACTGTATTACGTTCAACATACTGTAAATATACCGGTTAAATGAGCACAGAGTATTATTTTAATTCATTCCGTGTTAGCAAACAGTACGTTCTTCAGTGGTTCTTTGTGTGATTTCATAATAAACACATCTAAATTGGTAACAGACTGTTATATTTTATATGAAAACTGCATAAAAACGTTAAGTAACACACAATTGTGTAAGACACGACCCCGAAATATCACGTTAATGTGTCGCCAAGTCAAGTGTATGTCACTATCTTGACATACACTGACATACGCCCTATCTTTATTGTCATCCCGCTACATCTGTGGACATACAGCGGGACGAGATGTCGTGCCACGCTGGACCACGGTGCTACATGAATACAGATATACAACACTAAGTAAAACAGTATAAACCTACTGTCAGCTTTGACTATACAGATGCTATATATATATAAATGGTTACCTAAAAATAAACTAAAAATACAAACTCCACAACTGTGTAGATGACTCAAATAGTGTACATGTGCAAAAAGAGAGACATTTAAGCAGCTGGCTGGGAAACGGTGCGGGGTGATTTGCGGTGTACGGGCCTGTAAACATACATATATCAGTCATATATTACAATCAGTCTTTTGTGGGATTATGTACACACAGTAGTGTGTGAAAGTGTCTAGTGCGACTAGAGGAGAGTGTGTTACTACAGGTGGCTTGTGCAGGCTCACTCACCTGTGTGTAGCACCCTTAAATTTTTTTCCTGCGATCATCCGCCCTTTTACACACGTTTTGTGCACTATCGATTTTAAGAGCGTCTGATTTATCGTTCGTGCGGATGGTGTTTTAAAGTGAAGTCAAATCAACGATTTTATAAGACCTGTTAATTATTTCTACAGACGTGTAGATCTCGCAAAAATGGGGTTTGTAACATCGCAAGGCAAAAGAAGCGTATACTTTGTAAAAAAGCGTTGGTAATACGAGTCTTTCTATATAGGGTATCCGAACGTACGTATAACCAAAAGTCTGACGATTTAGAGATCTGTCGCGTATAGACCGTTTTGTATATGTATGGATTCGTGGCAACCATGTTTGTAGTCCGATGTATATGCTGGGTATTGTAGTTCGCTGACCTGAAAGGCCTGCAACATTTGTACGACAACGTTTGTATCTTTGTGGAAACTAAAATATTTGTTAAAATAATTGTTAAAAATGTATAAGAAGAACATGCTTATGGTAAACAGGCTTGACGTGTATGTCGAAATTGACCATCCCGTCATTTCGTGAAATAGCGTAACGATTTGGTTTTGTGTGTGTGCGTGTGTGTGCGTGTGTGTGTGTGTGTGTGTGTGTGTGTGTGTGTGTTCTTGAAATCAAATCTTAAGAAAAAAAGTCAGTCAGTCAGTCCTGCAGAACGCTTGTCATACGTATGCTTCACGACATATTTCGTTGTGTTAACCAACTCTGCGTGTCTTCATCTAACTGCACGTGTCCAGTATTTTAAACACTGTTAGGTCACACGTATATTTTCTAGTTTCATCGTAGATTTTAAGTAGGACTTGTAGTTATTTGGTCGTTCAGACCAAAACATCAAAACCAGCTCAGTTCACGTCCAGTGTTTTACTGCTGTGCTATAACACATTTTCTCCCTGTGGTCGCACTTAGAGTTAGAATGGTTCGAAATGGTTCCAGGCTTGTTTTAGGCACGTACACTCGGTCTGTCGATCTAGTTTTACGCGTCATTGTATACATTTTCTACAGTTAAACAGCTCAATGAGCTCTTCCAGCATCTATAGCTGCGTCGATGCATAACTTACATTGAACGCGTTATAGAGTTTCAACTACATCTGAATGATTAAACCAAGTTAAGGATGTTGTTGGCAGATGTGCGCCGTGTGCGCGCAAGAGAGAGTTTGAATGAAAAATGTTTTAGGTTAAAGCTGTGATTAACTTACAAACATCTAAAACTAAAAACATAACCCTATATTCATTTTGTTCGACATAATTAAAAAGTCGTAAGAAAGTTAACGTTTTTAAAAAGTTTTATTGTGTTTTGACGAGAAATCAAATCTGACTTTAAAATGAATGATTCATTTGATAGAATCGTTGAATTATGCGGTTATGTATTATAAATATTCGTGTACACACTGGTTACTGTATGCATACGTATTCAAGAGAAAAATACACACGCTCGATTGTTTTAATAAATCTGAAGCTTTTAGTCTGTCGCTCTTCCTGTCATCATTATTTCACACATTTTATTTTCATTTGTCTCAGGACTCTGTTACACAAAACCGTTGAGTGTGGACATGGTTCCTATGTGGAAGCTAAAAATACTATTTTTTACAGATGTTAAACATCTCAACATATCTGTATCAGCGAGATATGTACAACAACGCAAATCACCTGACACACCAGTTTGATAAACCTTGTCGAATATTTGCATGTTTCTTACATCAGTTATTTTATCAAAGCTCAGTCGAATAAACCTATATAGATCGGTTGTTGTTTTTATTTGAATGCAATAAAGCATGCTGCATTTAACTCCCCTTACGGTTAATAACACAGTTTATTAAGTAAGAAAGAAAGTCTAATCTGTTGTAAAAATTAGTTAGGTTAGAGATTCATGGTTTTAGGTTTTACATTTTGTTATAATGATATTTGTTAAACAATAGTTATATCATTGTTTAATCATACTTTTCACTGGCATCTCGTGCTGCGTGAAATGTGATATTGACACGACCGTCTTCAACTTCGTTGCATTGCTTGAGATGAAATATCTGCATCTCGTGTGATGTAAAAAAAAAAAAAAATGTTTACATGCTGCAGGCGTATTTCAAATGATAACAAGTCTTATGACAAGAAAATCAGAGAGTTATTGATTTGGTTTCATTCCTGTTAAATATTTGTATGTGTATACCTGCGTTTTAGCTGTTATAACGTATGGTAAGCAAAAAGCCCTGTCAAAAAGTCATGGATTAAATCCTTTTAAATCTCAGTTTTGGTCCCTCCTCGTCCGGATCTAGAGGATGGGACGTAGGCGCGGTCTGCCTGGAACCGGATGTCTCGCCATTCTACGTTTGAAACGGACACGCGCGGACTTCTCGACGGTCGGGGGCTTTTTCTTTTGTTTAACTTTTACCTTCAGCTAAGTTTTGTCTCTGAGATTACCTTCTTTTTGGACAACGTTTGTTTATTTTTTCCTTGTTTCCCACCTTTTCTTGTGACAACTTCTGTCTTCTTAAAAGTTCGATTTTTTTATTTTCATTGTCAAACTAGTTTTAAATTGTAATATTACAAACTTCTGACAAACGTATCTTTTTAACGGCTTGATATTTTATTTTATACCACAGTAAGTAAGGTTACTCTATATTATTTAATGTTAATATTGTCTTAGTTGTTTAAATAACCTGTCTTCATTTTTATTTGTTTTCTTACATCGTATTTTACCTAATTTTAAACAACACTTTCTGGAAAATAAAAACATTGCTTATTTTTACGTGTATATACGTCGCAATTTCTTTATATTAAAACGTGTTTAATATAAACCAAGTGAACCTTTTGTTAGCTTATCCACATTCGAATCCTAGTTTTCTTTGTCTTTCTTGTTTTCTATTACGCGGTTTGACCCTTATTTGGTTTACGTCGTCTATTTTTGTACTCCATTTATAAATGATATACTCGGACTTTCTTGTTTTTGAAGTTTTTCCGTGACATTGTTGTGTATGAAAAAATAACTTTAATAAAAAATAACTTTTCCCCATTTAACACTGTTTCGCATTTCAATGTCTCCACACATGCTACATAACACATTATATAACCCTAGAAGTCTTAAGCGTGTCAAAACATTTATAGTTTATATCAGATCGTACATTTTAAACGTTATGACGTTTGTAAGATAGACAAAACAACTAGTAAATAAAGTAACATGTGTTGTTAAACTTTTTAAACTGAAATAATGTTCAGTGGATTTTTTTTAGTAAGCTATTTTATAAACAATCAACTTTTTGTTCACAGCTGTGAACAGTCTTCACAGTTTTTCACAGCACAGCCATAGATACGCAGCTATGGGAAGCGGCGGATGGGAGGGGGAATTTCCTGATAACAGCGTCTTCAAAAGACAAAACCTTCTGTCATTTATTATACAGCCTTCAAAAACAAAAACCACCTGTCAAAATCATCAAAACCACCTGTCAAAATCATCAAAACCTGCTGTCAAAACCTGCTGTCAAAACATCAAAACCACCTGTCAAAACATCAAAACCATCAAAACCACCTGTCAAAATCATCAAAACCTACTGTCAATAACATCAAAACCATCAAAACCACCTGTCAAAATCATCAAAACCTACTGTCAATAACATGATTTATAATACCGGAAGTCCCGCCTTATACAGGAAGTACCGCCTATACAGGAAGTCCCGCCTTATGCAGGAAGTCCCGCCTATACAGGAAGTCCCGCCTTATACAGGAAGTCCCGCCTTATACCGGAAGTCCCGCCCATATACCGGAAGTCCCGCCCCTATACCGGAAGTCCCGCCTTATACCGGAAGTCCCGCCCCTATACCGGAAGTCCCGCCCACCTGTCATCAATCATTTTGACAGGTGGTGTATGGTACTTACTACTAATGACAAAAAGGTGATAAAGTTTTTTTATTGTGAAAGACATAAAACATATCAATGATGTCTTTCGGCTTGGTGTGGGCTGTTGAGTTGGACTGAGTGCTTGACAATTTGGATGGTCCTTCATCTTCGGCCCTGATGACATTAGCACATTCAGCTTTTAGCCATTTGATAACCTCTGTCATTTTAGTTTGGTGGAATAAATTGCTTCCGCCGCTCTCATGTCCGGTCCTCTTGATCTGGATGAGCAGCTGTTCCTGCGGTCACAGATCAACACTCGTGAGCAAACAGAAATCACAGCAGATTAGGAGTGAACGAGCGGATCGCAGCAAATGCTGACCTCCTCATGATAAACCACTCCGATCAGCTTCTCCGTGTGCTCCAGATCCCATATCAGAGTATTTTACATCACACATTTTCTTCTTTGATTTGGATCCACAAGACAAGCAACAAAAAAGAGAATCCAAATACCTTGGGAAGTCAGTTTGCAAGATGACGGGTACACATGGCTAACATACATACACAAGTCCTTATATTTATAACATTTCACACTCAATGATATGAACTTCTTCGTTTACATATTTGCATACTCCCAATAATGGCTGACACTGAACAGAATTGTGCGAGTCTTTTTGCTTTCTTTTTTTGCAGTCCACCCAACTGCAGTCCTTTAATCACATTCTTGTGCACATGACCTAAACTTCCAAATACTAAAGTAATCAACTTACAACGATAGTCAAGTTGATGAATAGCTTCAACAAACACACACAAGTAAAAAATAAGCTATACATAAAAAAATACTTCTAGTATATTCTTGAAATTGGACCTCATCATAGATCAAATACTTAAGTGGCATTGTTTAAAGGGGTCCTATTATGCTCTTTTACAAAGTCTTGATTTTGTTTTGGGGGTGTAATAGAACATGCTCTCATGCTTGGTGGTTCCGAGAATATTGAACGAGGATCACGCAGAACATTTGTATGCATAGATATTGCAAGACATATAAAGATATATATATATATTTTAGCTAAATCACGTTTTAGATAGGATGTCAAGAACATCTTAAAAATAACTGCATTTACTATGTACAGATAAGTGCAACGGTAATATGTATTATGTTTATTGATCTTTAATTCTAACATTATAACATGAATTGCAGTTGAAACTGTTATACCATAGTCCCACAGACTTACACTATTTGTGGCCGCATATATATGCAGAGTGAGGTTTCTCCGGTAATGCTGTACACAAAGCAGAGCTCCGCTCACAAACGCTGTTTTATCAGACATTAAATGCAAGATGAAAAGAAAATGACATCCAGAATTTTCTGAAACCAATCGGTTTCCATCAGAAATACAGTGATATAAAAACACCAGCACCAGGTTTCGATTTTGAAATGTGCAGTGCTCAACCAAGCGTTCTCCTCTCCCGCCAACCATTCAAATTTCTGTAGGCGGGATTTATTTTTGTGGTATCACAAATACAGGGAAACTACTTTGTAGTCCAAACGAGCCGTTCGTTGTTGTTCTTGAAATTGGATTTTTTTTTAAACAAAATATCTCCCTTTGGAATGGACTTTGAGATTTGTAACTTTGTTGATATTTTTATGGCCAAACATACACAATACACACTGAATAAAATTTAAAAAGTGAAAAAACATAAAAGGACCCTTTTAAAAAAATGCTTTATTGACTGATGATTCATAGACCTTCAGTTGTTATGTTTTTAAAATTTCATGCCATTTGTATGTAATGTCATAGTATTTTCACCTCCTAAATTAATATGTAAAATTTTCTCAGGCTGATTACAGGTAATTATCGTTTAACTCCCCTGACCGTGGCACCTTGCTCAAAAAACGTAAGTTTTTGGAGATATGTGAGCAAAAATACATTGAATTACAAGACTGTAGAGCAGTGGTTTTCAAACCCTGGGTCGAGACGCGAGACTTAAAAAAATTTGTCGCCAGGATGATTTAAGGAAAACATATGTATGTAACCAAGTTTAAGACTCGGGAAAGAAGCAACTAAATAAGCAAACAATAAAATGAAAGTAACCGGCAGCCACCTCAGGTCAGAATCAAATGTGTATTTGTGCTGTTTTTGCTGAGTTGTATATTGTAGCAAATCAGAAACATATCTGTTGATTTCTATAATGCAATGGCCAATCTGAGGAGTTTTATTGAGGCACTCATTGCTCTGAACACAAGTGTTCTTGTTCAGTCCAGAGTTCTGGAAGCTTGTGACGTGAATCCTGATTATAATGAACAAAGTGTAGAGGTGATGTAAATAAGAAATGAATTGTGCCGTGCTGACAGATTCATTGATTATAGCAGAATTAAAGATCGCGATAAACTGAAATGAGCTGAAATCTTTCTTTGCTGTATATAGCCTAATCTCCATTCAGAATTTGAATAAAAGTTTTGTTTTTAATGCTGCTAAGAGGGCCAATACTTGCAACAAACTTTCAGAAGTGACATCCGTATATTCTCTCAAAATCGCAATTACATTGTTGTAACAGTATCATGAATTGTACAATGTTTCAATAGGTGTAGTTTTCATCCTCGCCACCAGGGGGTTCTAGTGTGCTCCCTGGGTGTGATAAAAGGTGAGGAAGTGGTAGAGTGAGAGAGAGGACAGCATGGTGTGTCTTGTGCTCCTACTCTTTCCTGAGAGATCATCCTTGTTGAGAAACTAAGTTGTTTGCTGCTCAATTGTAAATAATGTTTGATTATAACTGCTAAATAGTCTATTTTGATCAGCTTTGATCTTGATATTTATTTGTGTATGTGAAATGTAGTTGAGACAATGGTTATTTTACCTTGAGGTTGCCATTTTCACCACTTTTTATGAATGGGTTTTGTTTTCTGAATATTTGTATTTTGTTTTGTTGAAGGATTTTTGTTTATGTGCTGCCTTTCCATGTTCATCGGCTCATGCTATGGGAATAATGTGGAGGTGCTATCATTGAAGGAAAGATTGATGTGCAAGGGCACATTGAATATTTCCTATGTTCTGTGTCTGGACTTTATCACAAATATGAGCATTGTTTCCCCTGATGTGATTTTCTTTGTATGAATATTTATGATGTATGACCTTTGATGGTACTGATATAATTTGACAAAGTCTGCTCAAAATGGGTTATCCATGTATGGTTTAAATGAGCATATGTTATGTTTACATATAAACATGAACTTAATGAACAAACAGGTTTGGGAAAATTCTTTATTGGTGTAGCAGATTATAATGTGAAGTAATACAGTTGATCCCTCCTTCATAAATTTGTATAACTGTTCCTCTGTTTGAGAGACAAAGAATTAGCTATATTATGATAATCATAAATATGGGCTGGACAAAATATTATATGTCAGAATAGATGTGCATGAAGGGAAAGCACCCTTACTAATTTCAGAAGCACCGATAGGGCTGCAACAATCAATCAATTATTATCGATTATGAAAATCGTCAACAATGATTCTCATTATCGATTAGTCGGGTCTGCCCACAGTGCATGTCCAACTTCAGCCGCTTGCTCAAACTACAGCACTGAATAACGCATTTCTATCGACAAAATGCATCTAAAAATAATGGAGGAAACAGAATGAGACGCCGCGGGAGAAGTACATGATCCAAGCTGTTCACAGCAAGAGAATTCTTTATTTTGAGCTTTAAGTTAATGCATTAGTGTAAAGGCTTGCCCTGCCTGGCGCTGTGACACATGCGTGTGAGTCCTCAGTGCAAAAACGTTCAGTTTACGATCATATCCTTATCTATAAATGTCACAAATTCACGCAAGCATTTCCATTTTTGCATAAAGGTCCGTCCTGACAGCCTGTGTTAAGTTTAAAATACCTAATGAGCACCTGCGCGTCAGACAGACGGAACACAGAGAGGGAGACAATTAACAGGATATGCAGCGCAAAAATATCCCAGTGTTTCCCACACAAAGACTTTACCTGGGCGGGCCGCCCTGGGTAAAAAGACCCTTTTGGCAGATTTTTTCCCATAACAGGTACATACTGACAACCCTAGTGAATTAAAAACAAAACCTTAGCTTTCATTCATTTGGAAGATGTCTCCAGTACTACCCCGGGCCGCGAGCACGAGCTCTGACTCTCCCGGCGCAGTGTCTGCTCTGAGCAGTGAGCGGCAGAGAAACAGCACTTTCAGCTGTCCGTAACGCAGCCGACTCGTCAGTAAATCATTTACAAAAACAGCGTTTCCAAGCACCTGTCGCTTATTGACTGTTTGGACTTTTAAATATGAACATAGATCGTCTGTTAATATGCTCAGTTTGTCACTCAGACGCAGGCAGTGCGCTGAATGAGACAAAACAGTAGCCAAAACCACCGCATATACACACTTTTTAGTGCAAGTTAGATGTATATTGATTTATCAGATGAAGTTGCAATTATAAATCAGGATTTTAAGGAGTATAGTGAGCGTGATAAGATTCCTGGTTAACATGCAGTATTATTGGATCGTGTTTACTATTTAGACTTTTATGTATGACTACAGAAAATATAATGTGAACGTTATTGGTCATTCAGTTGTATTACAGTATGAGTTCATAGAGTAGAACGGATCTGAAGTGCCAAAGCTCGTCTGTACGCAAACTTGATGCAATGACGTCATGAATATGCCAATTAATATGTGACGTCACCTGCCGCCACAAGTCTCACAAAATCCTGTGGGAAACACTGTATCCATTGTGTTGAATTTTCTGTTGTTGAAAGTACATTTAAGATTTAAAAGTCAACATGAAGTGTGAATATTTAATGAGAGTAGGAACTTTAAAGGGACAGCAGCATGTAATTGTCTGAATATAAATATGAGACGCTCCATAACCACCTTTTTCAGGATAAAGAAATTACAGTAAGACGTGACTGTGATCAAAGTGAATGTGTTCCTGCAGAACATTCCTCTCTCCTGTTGGTTAACACTGAGTCTTTATTATCTTTATTATTATTTACATTTTTAAAAAGGATTTAAACTATATTCACTATATACAATGCTTAACAAATTTGTCTAAACTAACAGCATTGGTGATGACCAAAATCATGTTTTAGCTTTCTGTATTGGTTAGTCCTCCAAAATGCATAAGCTCTTTGGTAACAGTAGTAGGCTATTTCTAATGCTATAATATAATTATTGCTGTTATCTATGAAAGAAAGCCAGAGCACTTTATAGTGTTTTTTTTCAGATACCCAATTACAATCAAAAAGTACATAAACAATGCAAGCAAGAATGCAAGCTGTATGAGGCCATTTTTGTTTTTATAAATACTAATTAGTTGTTTCTGTTTGTAATGTGCCCAATAAATGACAATAACATTTTTAGATTATTATTATTTTTGACAGATTCCTAAAATATATTTTTTCTCTTTATGACAGGTGGTCTAATAAATTAAGCACTGTATGTTTTCATAGCATTCGGTTTGTTTGAAGGACATTGAGCAGAATGTGGAATTGTGTGTTTTTTGTCAATAAAATAAAATAATTTTATTTAATCCGATTAATCGAAATGATAATCGGCCAACTAATCGATTATCAAAATAATTGTTAGTTGCAGCCCTAAGCACCGACAGTGATTTTATTTTGGAACAGAGCATCCTTCCAGAGCTCTACAGTGGGACTCGAGATTGGTCTGTTGCGCAGTTGTTCCTTCCTTCCTATCTATATAGATAATAATAACAATACAACCCGAATTCTGGATATGTTGGGACGTTTTATATAAAATATTAAGCCAATATTTTATTCACAATAGAACATAGATAATTTAAATGTTTAAATGGAGACATTTTTAAAATGTTATGCATAAAAAGGAGCTCATTTCAAATTCGATGCCTGCTACAGGTCTCAAAATAGTTGGGACGAGGGCATGTTTACCATGATGTGGCATCTCCTCTTCCTTTCAAAACAGTTTGAAGACGTCTGGGCATCGATGTTATGAGTTTCTGGAGTTTTGGTGTTGGAATTTGGTCCCACTTTTGCCTGATATAGGTCTCCAGCTGCTAAAAAGTTTGTGGTCATCTTTGACATATTTTGTGTTTAATAATGCGCCAAATGTTTTCTATAGGTGAAAGATCTGGACTGCAGGCAGGCCAATTCAGCACCCGGACTCTTCAACTACGAAGCTATGCCGTTGAACTTGTTGCAGTATGTGGTTTTTAATTGTCCTGCTGAAATACACAAGGCCTTTTCTGAAATACACATTGTCTGGAGAGGAGCATATGTTGCTCTAAAACCTTTATATAACTTTCAGCATTCATAATGCCTTCAAAAACATGCAAGCTGCCATACCGTATGCACCCCCATACCATCAGAGATGCTGGCTTTTTAACTGAACGCTGATGACATGCTGGAAGGTCTCCCTCCTCTTTAGCCCGGAGGACACGTCGTCCGTGATTTCCAACAAGAATGTCAAATTTGGACTCGTCTGACTATAGAACACTTTTCTACTTTGAAACAGTCCATTTTAAATGAGCCTTGGCCCACAGGACACAACGGCACTTCTGGACCGTGTTCACATATGGCTTCCATTTTGCATGATAGAGCTTTAGTTGGCATCTGCAGATGGCACAGAGGATTGTGTTTACCGATAGTGGTTTTTGGAAGTATTCCTGGGCCCATTTAGCAATGACAGAATCATGCCGATGAGTGATGCAGTGTCATCTGAGGGCCCGAAGATCACGGCATCCAACAAAGGTCTTCGGCCTTGTCCCTTATGCACAGAGATTTCTCCAGTTTCTCTGAAACTTTTGATGATGTTATGCACTGTAGGGTGATGAGATTTGCAAAGCCTTGGCAACTTGACATTGAGGAACGTTGTTTTTTAAAGTATTCCACAATCATTTTACACACTCTTTCAAAGATTGGAGAGCCTCTGCCCATCTTTACATCTGAGAGACTTTGCCTCTCTAAGACATCCCTTTTATGTTACAGACCTGATGTCCATTAACTTAATTAGTTGCTATATGTTCTCCCAGCTGAATCTTTTCAAAATATTTAGACTTTTCAGCCCTTTTTGCCCCTGTGCCAATTTTTGTGAGACCTCAGTCTTCAGCCCAGTGTTGGGAAGATATCCTGGCCACTGTTGTCTCTCAGTGTTTTTAACATCTCCTTCATGGTGGATGCAGTTGGGAAAGAGGCATGAAAAACCCTGAGCTCTGTTTTCAACTTCTCCTCTCCTCCATAGAATAGGAAGGTAGCCCCGCGGAACTCGCACCGCATTAAGGGTGAGCTGAGGGCGAGCAGATGGGCTGCCAGACGACAGTGGAGGAGGAGGCAGGAGCGGGTGGGAGGGCAGGCATTTGTGAGCCTCCGGCCTTTCTGGCCTGAACTCAGGAACGGGAGCCTTCTCTGGGCTAAACTCTGAAACGAGAGCCCTCCCTGGGCTTAACTCTGGAACGGGAGCCCTCCCTGGGCTTAACTCTGGAACGGGTGCCCTCCCTGGGCTTAACTCTGGAAAGGGAGCTCTCCCTTGGCTTAACTCTGGAAAGGGAGCCCTCCCTTGGCTTAACTCTAGAAAGGGAGCCCTCCCTTGGCTTAACTCTAGAAAGGCGAAGGAGGGGATCCATGAGGGAACACACAACTGGAGAAAAAAAACCCTGAATAAAACGAGAAAACAAACGGAGGGGAAAACACGGAGAGAACTGTTGTCATCAGGTCTTCTGTCACGTTTTGCTGCTGTAGGGAGCACGCAAGAGTCGAGGAAACGTTTAACAGTCTTTAATCAAGGAAACAATTGAAATAATCACAACAGGAGCCTGTGCAAACACACGTAGAAACAAGTAGACCCAACCAAATATGAACTGAACAGACAGGGCTTTTAAACTCAGGATAACGAGGGACAGACATGTGTGGAAAATCAACTAATGATCAACTAAACAAGGACAGGAACAGGAATGACCAAAAAAGGGCACATGAGGGAGAAACTGAGTCACAAGGAGCAAAACACAACAAAGACAGTCCAATCCTGACACAAGGCTTATTTTATAGGGCCATTTTCTTTTCTTTCACTTAATACATTTTTTGTTGTGAGGCCAGTGAACGTTTTGGCAAGGCAAGTAAAAATCTGAACCACTGGTCCGACTAGGCCAGTAGAAAAAATCCTTAGAATTGAGCCCTGTCTAGTAAACGTGTAGAAAGTAGGCACATATTTTGGTGTTGTCACTGTACCAAAATTTCAATAGTTACTACACATACCAGTCATTTTCACAGTTTTCTGTACTAATTTGCAGACCGATCCTCCCTATATGCAAAGTATGCAAGCTGCGTAGGGCCCCAAAACACCCTTGCTCTCAAAGATGATTGAATTTTAGTTTCCTTTTTTAATTTGGCCAGCACTTATGAAAACATGAATGTTCATTTATTTTTCATGCGGTGTGCTGTTGCCCTTTCTATGTAAAAATCAGTAATGCCAAACAGATTTTTATTTCAAAACACTGTTAAACTTACATGCATGTCCTCTTCATCACTTATGATGGCAACTGGAGGTCTGTTTAGAAACAAGTAAAAACAACACACTTAGCCGTTTAGGCATAAAGCACTGAATTTACCAGCCATAAAACAAATAACCGGAAATATACATACAGTTGAACTTCAGTCTGAAGTGAAACTTCATTCAGAATTGGAATATATAAGCTGAATCAGCTCCAGCCTCATGTGACCCATCTGCTGCTGACTGTCCTGAGGACATGCAATCCTGATTGTGTGTACAAAAAGTCTGTCAAACTTTTATTTCTGTGCAATTCAAGTGTGCTACGCACAGGTGAGCGGGCATGCACAAGCCACCTGTAGCAACACACTCTCCACTACTCGCACTAGACACTTTCACACAACACTGTGTGTCCATAATCCCACAAAAGACTGATTGTAATATATGACTGTAATGTATGTATGTATGTTTACTGGCTCATGCACCACAAATCACCTTACACTGTTCCCCAGCCAGCTGCTTGAATGTCTCTCTTTTTGCACATGTACAGTATTTGAAGTCATCTGCACAGTTGTAGAGTTTGTATTTTTTTTAGTTTATGTATAGGTAACCACTTTTATATATAGCATATGCATAGTCAAAGCTGACAGTAGGTTAGTTGTGTATAGGTTTATACTGTTTTACTTTGTGTTGTATATCTGTATTTACAGGTATGTAGCACCGTGGTCCTGTGAGGCACGACATCTCGTCCCACTGTATGTCCACACATGTAGCGGAATAACAATAAAGCTCAACTTGAACAACTTGAATTTGAAAAATAAAAACAATAATTTATTTGAAAATGTTTGTAAATTTTAAAATGTCATGCACACAAATCTGCAAAGACAGTTCGATTGCCATTAGCACATCTTCATCGTCACTGAAACTGAAACACAAATAACTACATTTTAACCCACAAAAAATACATTCACTAACAAGTAAGGACATTCTTACATGTCGTTTTACTAGCACAAAGTAGCATACTCACTCTCTAGTTGGTCATTCCATTCTTCAGCATTTTCGTTAGTTGTTGTGCTGTTTTGCATGGAGTTAGAAAAATACATTATCTTTATTTTCAAAGTTAGCCAATGCTTAATGTAAAGTGAGATATGACCAGTCAGTACACAAAATCAGTTTTTTCTGCCAGTTGAGAAAGCATGATGCTTTGTTTGCAATCTGAAGCACTCCTGCATTGACAGCTGGAAACTGTTGTTAAAGGGAATTAAAAATTAAACAAACTGTTCAACGGTTTGCACATTTCACTTAAATTTTCTTCTTGAGGTTGGAGAACAAGAGGTTTTTGCAGGGAAATAATGTATATTGGAGTCCGCTTTCCTTTACAGAAATTTCTTAAGTAGGCTATCGAGTAGCCTGAAGGTTGAATTGGGATGTTGGTTAACTCCCTCCTTCGGTCACTCATGGGCAATGTGAAACCCCCTGCACCTCTAAGTAAAGGGTAGGCCTGATAAAGGCATTCAGTTAGGTCCGAATGGCTGGTCATATTACTTGAAAAAGTAAAGCCTGGTGTCCTCGAGATTTGATAGGAAATTGCTCCCTGGTTCCGATAGACAGTAAAAATAATGATTCAAGGGGATTTCACTTCTCCTTTTGAGGTGTTTTCCCTTATAGCCCCCAGACTCTGGATTTGTATTGTATGGCTGAAAACGTCTTGCAAGATTCGCCTGAATTCCGTCTTCCCTTGATGACGACTCTTGGCAACTCGGAGAAGCAGAGGTGGAGTGATATGGTCGCCAGCATGTCGAGGTTGTTCTGTAGCATGGCGTGGTTGTAAGGGATAAAAAAAAACTGTGAGAGGGGAGCATCAGAGACGAGGAGGATGTCCTTGGCTGGACGTCTCTGGCCAGAGTTCCTTGTGAGGAGCTCAATCTTTCTGCTGGCAATGCTGTAGTTCTTTGTATCTGGCGAAGTAGTTCACGCATGTCTTCATCTGAACTGTTAAAATACATTGAAAATGTGAAATTAAAAACATTATCACATTTGTTTATATTTTAACTTCAAAAGCTGGTTCACGCTAAAATAAAGGTCATAATTTATTCATCCGGCATGGTGTGGTACTAATGCCCCTTCTTTTAAGGCCACAAAAGGTAAAATGTATAAAAATGTCCTGTTCACGCTAGATCATATCATTGCAGTGAATAGTAAGCAGCTTTTAAAACAGGATAGCCTATCTGCAGGTAATAGTACTTCCAATTTAATACTTTTTAAAAACCATTTTAAAAACCTTTCCAAAACTTTTGAAGACTTGAAAATCACTTCAACTTCTATGCAAACACACAAAATCACCCTGCTCAAAAGAGATATACGAATGAACAATGGACATTTATGGCTTTAAGTGAACTATAGTAGAGTAAAGGTTCATACAAGAGTATATAGGAGACCATAGCAAAAACATTTTAGCCAATTTTCTCCAATGGTGAAAGTAAAAATACACTGTTCACAAAATATATGTATATGTACAATGACCCCACTCAGCGCTTACCAAAATAAAGGATTCTCCAAAAAACAAATTCAAAATGTAAATTATTACTTCAATTCATTCATGCATACAATTAACAAAATAATTATTTCGGGGAATTCATAGACAACAATACCCGTGCAAAAATACTTTGGATCACAGTTTCATAACGACGAAAATAAAGGTAGAAATAATCAAACAAAGTTTCCAAAAAACAAATTATATACACAGGCTATAGCTGGTTTCTTTCGTCTACTGATAGGACTTACAAATTTGATGAAGGGATGCGGGGTCGACAACAGCTTTAAAAGCATAGAAATAGTACCTTTTGATCTCTTTCTTATTTTGAGATTGAAAGAGGGATTGATTGTGCGCAAGAATATCTTGGCCAGCAGTCGAGTTAAAAGGGAGTAGAAGTAAAATCCCCAAACCCGTTTGGCGTGGAGATCAACTCCGGTGTATTCAGTTTCGATTGCCTCAATTTCTCCTTGTGCCAAGACTGATACATCCAACGATACCAACACGATCTTCCTGGTGTATTCCTCAAGGATTGAAACTCAGACAACGTTTCTTCTCCAAAGATGACCTCAATTTCCATGCAACTGCACCGCAACTCAGTTCCGCCATTTCCACCTGGCTCTCTCTCTTCCGTGACTCGACTTCCTCCGCTCCTCTTCTCTACCTGTTCTATTTTTGTCTCCATTTCCAGACCACGCCTTTTTCCATCATCTTTTATGATTTTCGTTTAGATAAATAAATAAGGATAATTATCATAATAAATTAGTTTCATAATGTGTTGTTTACTTTATTTATTTGTTCGTTGAAGGTGAAAGAGTAAATACAATTCAGACAGCTTCAAAGTGTAATGATCCGTTACACAGTCAGAGAGAAATATGTTAAATTGACTCACTCCCTCAGCATTAGAAACACCCCAACAGCAGGTAATATTCCCAGCATACTGTTACACAATGTATATTGTTATACATTTAATTTAAAACATTTTAATATTTAATAGAGCACTGAAACTATATAACCAAATAATTATATTGTATGCATTCTAAAATGTTGTAGATTTATGTAGTTTGAAACAAAGGTCCTGTTAATGATTTTCTGTTTTCTGTTCAAGGTAATTAAAGCAACAGTTTTTCAATAATGGAAGAACATGTAAAAGTATAGAATTTGGGGTAAAAGTAACCTGTTCTGTTGGGGCAAAAGGCACAATAATTAACATGGTAATAAACTAGACACTTTAAACACACTCTGCAAAAAGAAGCTCATGCACTACAAATCATTCTACACGGTTTACCAGCTTAGCTGCTTGACTTATCTGTGCACAATCTCATGCACATCATTTATGTGAAGCATCTGTATATATTTCTTTACTTAGGTATATGTATAGGTAACTGTTTATATAAAATATATGTATATTTAGATGACTTCTCTTAGTAATTTAGCCATGTATAGGTTTACTTGATATTACTTCCCGTTTTATGTAAATATGTAGCACCGTGGTCTTATGAGACACAGTCCCCACATGTAGCGGAATAACAATAAAGCTCAAATTGACTTGACTTGAACAGCTGGCTGACTTTTCCATTTGTTGACATGACATGGTTAGAATCAGATGGTAAATATCATATATTAAGTTGGCTGTCCACCTTAGAGATAAACACCATATTTATAATGAAATCATCATATTTAAAAATATGATATCAATCATATAATAAAATATCATGTATTGTTACTACTGTAAATTAAATTATTATGGGATGTCCTTCAATTCTTTCAAATTCTTTACTTTTTAAAATAATTTTGTTTCTATATTTTTATATTAACATATTTAATGACATAATTACGGAAGTTCTAAGTGGCAATGCAAAGCTGAGCTATAATCAATAATAATAAAAAAGAGCTATGTGAGGATGCTTTTTATTGATTATAGCTCAACTTTCAACACCATCATACCAGACATCCTCTTCAGCAAACTCACAGATCTGGGCTTCCCCTCACTCACCTGCACTTGGATCAGGAACTTCCTGACTGACCGTCCCGTCCTCAGACTGTTAAACTCGGTCCTCATCTGTCCTCCACCCGCACGCTCAGCACTGGCTCTCCTCAGGGGTGCGTGCTGAGCCCAATTCTGTACTCTCTCTATACGCATGACTGCCGCCCAGTCCATCACCATAAAAACATCATCAAATACGCCGATGATACCACAGTAGCAGGCCTAATCTCAAAGGGGGATGAGGCTGCCTATAGAAATGAGATCCTGAGATTGTCAGAGTGGTGTTCAGCCAACAACCTGATACTTAACACCACCAAAACAAAGGAAATCATCCTTGATTTTAGAAGGCACAAGGCAGACTCTGCTCCCCTCTACATCAATGGAGACTGCGTAGAGAGGGTTCAGACATTCAAATTTCTTGGCACAATTCTACATTAATCATCAAGAAGGCACAGCAGCGCCTTCACTTCTTGAGAGTGTTAAAGAAGAACAGCCTAAATGTCAAGCTGCTGGAGACCTTTTATCGCTCTGCAGTGGAGAGCCTGCTGACATACTGTATCACAGTATGGTATTGCAGCTGTACTGAGGCAGAGAGGAAAGGAATACAGCGGATCATTAACACAGCGCAGAGGATCATTGGCTGCCCTCTTCCCTCTCTGAAGCACCTTTACAACTCCCGCTGCCTCAGCAGAGCTCAGAACATTGAAAAAGATCACTCTCACCCTGGTTCTCACTTTTTTAAACTGTTGCCCTCAGGCAGGGACAATAGATGCATCAAATCACGGACCAATAGACTCAAGGACAACTTCTTCCCCAGAGCTATAATTACACTGAATACAAACATGCACTGAACACTCATGTGCACTGACATCCTACTCAGCACAATGTGTATTATGTGTATCATATTTTTGTGCAATCTCCACTCTTAGTGCAACGTCTATATCTTTATTCCGTTAGTGAGTACAGCATTATATTCCAGTGAAATATCTCCACTTTTTGTGCGATTGTTTTTATATTCTCATTCCAAATAGTTTTATTCAGAGCCAGAAGTCTACCTCATATAAGTTTAATAATCAGTTTGACAAGCTGCGACTGATTATTATTTAATTATATATACAAGCAACTCTGTTTATGTTAATTTCCTCATTCTTTTGTCTTAGCTTAACTTTTTAAATTGTAAATCACTTTTTATGATGCATGTTTATTTTTTGTTTTGTGTCTATTATGTACCGTGCATCTTATGCAGAGGCTTTGTAATTTCGTTGTATCTTGTGTACAATGACAATTAAAAAAAAATGAAAAATGAAATTATCATTTTTTTATTTCTTGTTTTCTCGTGATCTCAACATGAGTTATTTTCTTGAGATCTCGACATAACAAAAGTTGTTTTCTCGTGATCACTACTTAAAACACAATGCATCGTGAGTCTACTGTTGCTATAGCAACGAACAAAACCTTGACAGGAACATTCTAAAATATTTAACCTGACTTAATGCATTAATTGAGGGTGTTTTTAAAAGACAAAACTCTGTATATAAACATTATTAGTAAGACAGACAAAAAGTCCATAATAAGAACGCAATTACTTTAATTCCACATTAAGCATTTCCCCCGAATGCTTACAGACAACACATAACGTGGCTTAATCAATTAAGGCAGTGTTTTTAAAAGACCTTAGTAAAAACATCATTAATAAATAAAGCATTCTATGTACAGACAAAGAAATAAGCCCATAATAAGAACACAATCCATTTAACGTGTTAGAAAACAGTTAGGTTATTTTAAAAAAAGTGTTGTATTCACATCCTGGACTCATCTGCTTGTCTGTACATAAGCTATTAGAATTTATTAATAATGTTAACTGAGTTTGACTTTTTTTTAAACTCTCTTAACGCATTAAGGAACGTTAAGCGTTTTGGAATGCTCCCTTTGAGGTGCAAATGATCGACAGAAAAACATGTGCTATTATACGGGAGCTATTATACTTCCGAGTATTGAGCACATATACAGTAAATGAACATACTTTCCAGAAGGCCAACAATCCACTAAAAAATTTTTTATTTTATTTTATTGGTCTTATGAAGTATTCTAATTTGTTGAGATAGTGAATTGGTGGGTTTTTGTTAAATGTGAGCCAAAATCATCACATTTAAAAGAACCAAAGACTTAAACTACTTCAGTCTGTGTGCATTGAATTTATTTAATACACGAGTTTCACAATTTCAGTTGAATTACTGAAATAAATGAACTTTTCCATGACATTCTAATTCATTGAGATGCACCTGTATGTTATTACGTTTAATTCTACTTACTTTTTTTCCTGACATAATTTTAATTAATGTGGTATGAATGCATGTCTATTAGTTTATAAACTGTGTAACCTATCTAAAATGATCTTGCAGGCTATCAAGACACGGTTTAGCACCATCCTTGACAGTGATGAAGTTTTGCTTGCTGCGGTAACCCTGTCAAAATTCAAACTGTGCTGGCTGAGGGATGAAACCAGAAAAGACACCATCAAGATGACTCTGGCAGCACAGTGTTGTGCTCTCACCAATGAAATACCACAGAAAGAGTCACTGCAGTCTCCTAAAAGCAGAGACCATGAAAATGACTTCTTTGCATTTCCTGAAGAGGAGGATCAACATGACAAACAAGCAAATACTGTGGACATGGAGAAATGTGAATACCTTAAATCAGCTGACATGGGAAATTTACATGATTTCCCCAAGATTTTGAAGATCTTCTTAAAAACCAACACAGCTACATCTTCCAGTGCGCCAGTTGAGAGACTGTTTCGTATTGGAAGTCTCATCCTCACCCCAAAAAGAAACTGTCACAGACCAGCGTTTTGAGAGACTTCATGCTGCGCTACAATCATTACTTTGAAAATAAAACCTAGATGAAATAGTGAACTCATAGTATTAAGATGTCTCTGTCTCCTCTCCACCAATAAACTGGTGTGTGGGGGGTGTTCTGGCGCAATATGGCTGCCGTCGCATCATCCAGGTGGATGCTGCACACTGGTGGTGGACAAGGAGATTCCCCCCTTCTATGTAAAAGCGCTATATAAATGTAACAAAATTATTATTATTATTATTATTATAAGAATACTCCAACACACACAAATGTGTGTTGTTGTTTTTTCATTGCATTGCAGAAGTGATCTGGACTTTTTTGTTTGTTTGTTTATTTTCTGCATAAAAAATAATAATTTGAGGACACTTAATAGAAAACTCAAGATATTTGGTCTATTGGAATCAACTTATACAGGCCATGTCAAGCAATTTTTCACATTTTAAAGCTGAAATATATATATATGTTTAATTGGAGATGTTGTTTGTTCTCTAGAATCATCTTATTGTTCTCCAAGTTATCAAGCCTTTTAAATGTTTAAGATCTGTCTTTCGCCTTAATATAACTTATTTCTTAATTCTTAATTTCTTAATCTAGCCTATATTACACTCTTTATTATCTCAATGGACAATGGATTTACTTTATGTAGGCCATAGCCTACCAACACAAAAAATACAAAAGCAAACATGAATTTAAACTTTCAATAATCTGTAATGTAAAGAGATATTTTATATGGTATGCATAGCTCTGGGGTCAGAACGTTCTCAGAATATAATATTATTCTATATATTTGTTTTTAATAAAAAGGTGTAGTTTATAAATGTTATAAAATGTTGTTGAATGCAGAACTTCTCAGTTAAAAAAACACTTGCAAGGCCTGAAAGAGATCAAGCCGCAGACAGGTACGAAAAAAGTAACTCAAAAGTAATGGAAAAAGTAACTTTCCATAAAAAGTAACGCAATTAGTTACTTTTTGGGGAGTAACTCATTATTGTAATGCATTACTTTTAAAAGTAACTTTCCCCAACACTGGAAATAGTTACCTATCACCCTCTTCCAGATCATCTGAATCTGATAAGAGCAAATAAAAACATTTAAAACATAAATGGTTAAAAATTAATTTTCAATGAATACATTTCCATGTTTGAGACTCCTTTATTCAGTATGAAATGTACCAACAACATAGTCGTCGAAAGCTCTTTTAGAGCTCTTTTCCTCTTGCCCCTAACCACTAGCTGGATGGTCAGGCTATAGTTTTCACAATCACGAATATTATCTAGAAGTCACATACAATTGTGTAGTGTAATAAACATTGTAGTAACTGCAATACATATACTAATAATGTAATAAATATATTTTCCTTCATCAAAACATACCTAAAGTATTTTTTCTTTTGATTAATGGGAACATCAGCCAGTCATCCCGGGGGCCCTTTTTCATCTTGAATGATTATTTTACTCTAGTACTTGGTATCTAACTGTTTTCTTATTTATATTTATCCAATTATCAGGAACTGTACCCTCCATTTCCCACACAGCCCTGGAATACATGGCCTGATAAAAAAACTGTATATCCTTGTTACTTCAAGGTTTCTTTATTCGTCACATAATAAATTATACAGGGTATAATCAGAAGTGAAATGTAAATCAAATCAGGTCCGCTCAGTGCAAAAGAATAAAAAATACAATTATATAAAAGTAACACAACACAAGAGCATATATATAGGTAAAAAAAAGAGAAATAAAGAGTAAAATGTGCAATAGAATAAAAAGTGCAAAACAAATAAGATGTGCAAAAACAGTATATTGGGACTTAATAAATAGTAATATGAACAAGAGGGACGTGCAAGAGGGATGTGCAAACGGGTTGTACCGGGTATGTACACATAGCAGCAATACGGATGATGAGAATATTAATGTTTTACAGTAAATAATGAGTCTTGTAAGTGTTTATGAAATGGGTTTGTGTTAAGGAGCCTGATGGCCTGAGGGAAGAAGCTCCTCCTCAGTCTCTCAGTTTTTGCCATCATGCTCCTGAAGCGCTTTCCAGATGGCAGTAAACAGAAAAGATGGTTACCGGGGTGGTTTGAGTCTTTGATGATTTTAGCAGCTCTGCTTTTGCAGCGTTTGAGGTAGATGTCCCTGCAGAGAGGGGAGAGCAGACCCTGAGATGCACTCAGCTAAGCGCACAACTCTCTGCAGAGCTTTGCAGTCCTGGTTTGAGGAATTACCATACCACACTGAGATGCACTGAGTCAGTACACTTTCTATGGCCCCTGAATAGAAAGTTTTCAGGATTGTTGGTGAGACCCTGAATTTCTTCAGCTGTCGCAGATGGTACATTCTTTGCCTGTGTAACAGATGTGTATGCCAGTAAGGGCGGTGTGTAAACCTCACTCTCCTGACCTCAAAAAGAGGCGCTCTAGCGACTGACGCTAGAGGCTGTAGCCTTTGTCCTTCCTTGTTAGAGCGCCCGCCTCCCGCGCCGGAATCCCGGGTTCGAGACCCGCTTGGAACAAGAACGAGTTGTGATGGTGTGGACCCGGGGGGGTTACACCTGGCTTTCTTAACCTGAGTCTGAATGTGTGCAGTCCATGTCAGGTCCTCGGAGATGTTTACACCGAGGTACTTGAAGCTGCTCACCCTCTTCACAGGGGTCCCACTGATCATAAGAGGAGTGTAGGGCCGCTGCTGTCTCTTCCTGAAGTCCACGATCAGCTCTTTAGTTTTGCACTTTAAGATGTTTGTTACTTTTTTATCTAGCATAAGTCCATATTCGCATCAACTTGTAGTATTGGAGAAATATACATTTGTATGTGTGGTCCATAAGAATCAAACCCATGACTAGTGGTATTGCTCGCACCCTATTCTACTAGTTAAACTACAGCAACACCTGACATTATTATAATCATCAATGGTTTACTCTGCTACAGTTATTTAAAATAGAGATACGACTAAATTCAACCTTTAAGATTTGTGCGTAGATGTATGTGTTGGGGTTCTGTCACTTCAGTCTAGTGTTATTCATGGTTTTGTGACAGAGCCCTGATGCCCACGTCATGTCCTGGTTTCATGTGAGCGTGCGGCTTCGAGTGAGCTCGAGCCATGCGCTCTCTCGTCTGCGTACCTTGTTTCATGTTGGAGTGTGGTGATCGGATCCTGGCACTCATGTCTTGAGTTTCGGTTTCGTGTCGGGGTTTGGACACTCGCGCTCCGTTTTCTGTCATTGTGTGAGTATGCGGTCTCGAGTTCGCTCGGCTGCGTGCTCTCCTGTCCACGTGTGTTTTGTTGTGTTGCACGCAGTTCGTGTTTTTATCAGCTGCGTGCATTCGTGTTATATCTTGTGCTGTGTGGCACGCAGCTTGTGTATTTCATTGGCTGTGTGCTTTCATGTTGTCATGTCTTGTGTGAACACGTGGCTTATGAGTTTTCTCATTAGCTGCGTGTTCGTGTCTTGTTTTGCACATGGCTGGTGATTTGTTTGCTGGCCATGTGCTTGTGTTTTTGTTTCGTGTGAGCACGTGGCTTCTGTCCTAGTTTTCTGTGTGCCATGTGCTCTCATGTCATTTGTCTTGACCCCACCCATCTTGTTACCTGTTTATTGATTAATTTTCCCCAGCTGCTCTCCCTCGTTACCCTCCTCATTTGCTCCCTTTATAATCTCCTTGTGTTTGCAGTTCCGGTGTTGGTTCGTCGTCTTATGTTGTATGCCTTATGTCCTGTCCTGTCCAGCCTTGCCTGCTTGCCAGTCTGTTTTTCCCCTACGGGGTTGTTTTTGTTTGTTTTATTTATTATTATTATAAATAAAAAGCCCGTTTTCCTCCTGCAATTGGGTCCTCGCTCTCTTCCCTTCCACCCAACCTGACAGTATGAGGACATAACCACCATTTTCTTGTGGAAGGCAGGCCACTTTGCGGATGAGATCGTTTTGAAGCAATAGTTTTCTTTTCATCCTGCCCTGCCCATTTTCTGTGCACATTATGTTAAGAAGTTTTGAGCTGCATGGTTGATGAAATAATGTTGAAGTGTAGCGCTGGTTCAGAATTTCTCAGGAGAAAGCAACAGACTTTTCTTTCACAGAAGCAAACAGGCATTGTGTCAGGTTGTGTTTGGCTCTTGTTTACTTCTCTGCATGTTCAACGTCTGACAAATGCCCGGTGACCTGTTCCAAGGGACTTTTTGCAGGCTGATTTAATTTAATGAGCGGTTGAAGTGCCTGACATCTTCATTGGTCCATGTACATTGTCATATGCAGTGCTGACCTGTATGGCAGGTGCTTTGCTGTGTACAAAGAACCCCATTAGTTCTTGAGCGAACTGCAAGGTAGGCATTTCAAGTCCTGTCATCTGGCTCCAGAATTGACACAGCTACAGTCAGTAACAGGAAATGCTTGTTGCCTCTCAGGAGATGACACATTTTTCAGTACCACAGGTGCTGTGTACAACAGAAGCTGACATAGCTCAGTGGCCTTCCACCGGTCCAGTTCATGCAAACTCACTTGGCATCATCCCTTTCAGCTCATTTAGTTTATGGGATATCTCATCCCTTTGCCTCACAGGCAAACAACAGGGCCACGAGTGAAGAATGTCAAGAGGTGTCTAACTACTCCCAAGATGACCATGTGCATGTAATCCAACACAAATGTGCTTACACAAGGAATTCCTGCAGAAATTAAGGGGCTCATGCTGGTTTGGTGATTACTGTATTCTGCTCTACTGAAAGCTTAATCTGATCGTGCAGGGCATTCCTGTTCATCAGACACAATTCTTCCTTCTACATGTCTGCCTCTGATAACACATCTTTCACAACTATCATAGGAATTGTGATTCTTAATGCATTTTAGATACGCGACCCACCTAGACAGGTATAATCTATTTCGAGACCTACCAAAATATTTAAGATAAAAAAAAAAAACATTGAAATGACTGTAAGCTTATTCTTAATTAAAAGTTTAATATGGCGGAAATTAAGAAAAATTAACATTTTATTTTATAATAGAACTAAAATTCCCCAACTAATATTTACGTTTAATGTCTTCATATACAGACGTTAATGAGTGTATGAAATATGTCCATAAAACCTGAAACATGCTCACTCCAGTACAGTTATACTGTAATCTGCGCTGCGAGTGTAGTGGTTCTCAAACTTTTTGCAGTGGCGTACCCCCCGGGGCATTTAAAATTATTTTGAGTACCCCCACTTAGACCGCAGTCCCACCGTTGCCATTATGGGACAATATTTGCCACCTTAAATTGATTAACAGGTGCATTTCTTACCTTTAGGCAATGTTTTTCTAGCCTTATTAATTGTATGTCATGTTTTATGTAATATTCTTTCCATTCCATAAAGTGTAAGCTATTATTAATACAATAAATAAAGCAATAAATGATGGCAAAACGAAGTTGTATAGTGTACTTGTATATTTAAAACTAAAATCGCCAGTAAGTGGGGGTAAGTCACTGTCTTAATGAGCGAGGCGTCACGTCATTCATTCATTCATTCAATCAGTAAGGAAGCAGAAGGCTATAGTTATGAATGTATTATTAATCACTGACTCTCCGAGTCGTTCAAAGCTGTAGATTCCTTCACTAACAAAACACCGATATTGCTTGGAGATGCACTCCAGTTCTGTTGCGGATTTCATTGGAACTGTTATTATTTCATTGTAAAATATAACAAACAACTTTGACAATATTGTTTTTAAAATGTAGGTTAAATTTCAAATGTAAAATGTTCACTTAATATTGGCTTTTATTAACTGTTATTTAAAATCAATGTCACATTTGAAATCGTTTGGATATTCAGGGAAAATCGCATTCTTGCTCATATTTTGAACATTAAACAATAACTCGCACATGGTGTTTCTGTATCAACGAGGGTTTCTTAAATCGCTCTCAATGTACAGTCCACCAATAGGCTATTTGTTCTTCATGCTATTAAGTTCTACAATTCTACTTAAAAAGATACAATGAACAACAGCGCAATTTGCTAAAGCAGCATATTTAGCGGGCATCCGGTTAGATGCATGCTGCTTGTGTGGATGCAGTCAGTTCTGACCGTAAAAGATGAGGTAATTTGATGT
This sequence comes from Oxygymnocypris stewartii, assembly GCA_003573665.1. Taxonomy (NCBI): domain Eukaryota; kingdom Metazoa; phylum Chordata; class Actinopteri; order Cypriniformes; family Cyprinidae; genus Oxygymnocypris; species Oxygymnocypris stewartii. The sequence continues at coordinate 346,630 of QVTF01018886.1, forward strand.
TATTTGACTGTTTACGGTACTCCAATTTTCCTGTTTTTATACTAGAAACAGCATTTGCTTTTAAGAAACAAATGCTCTATTTTAATGTTACTTTAAGTTAGAATTAAATGACTGCCAAAATTGAGCATTTCATGCACTTCACGTAGCCTACCTTCAGGGTAATGAACAGATGTGTCTCATTTTAAATAAACACTAAAAATATACAGTATATCTCGTCAAGATAGCAGTGCCAAGTTCAAACAGACCATATAGAACTGAATGAACATACCTGAAACCGTTTTTGTAACATTTAGAATTTTTCGGTTTATGCAGTCTCATGCAGAACACAGCGCAGTGAAGTGAGCGAGTTTCTTCTCATCAGTAATTCGGACAGAGCCTTTAATGAGCCGTCACTCTGAGACCATCTCTGTTATTGCAACTAGTGCGAGCCCGGGTTTCAAAACACGCAACTCATGTTTTAAATCGCGGCCTTTGTGATTCAAAAATAGCGAATGCAAATTTAGCTGCAGTCAAGTGACTTTGTGCAACGCACCTTGTCCTACTCTGCGACCCACAGTTATGACTAAAAGTAAATCACAGTCACAGATAATGACTAAAAGTAAAGTAAAAGTAAAACTGCTTTTCCAAGACTGGACAGCACTGATTTTGACTTGGCCAGGGTTTATTGTCATAAAAAAAAATGAGAAGACTTAATTTTTCTCCACTTTCACCGTCTGTGGTGAAACCCAGCGGAGAGCTAAATTGGTCAGCTCTATACCTACTCCCAAACTGAACTTTAAATTGACCATACCTTGAGCTAAATTTTGTTTAATAAAATACATTTTTATGCACAAACCTACACGTTCTGATTGACATTTCCTAAATTGAATATTACTGTTATTTTTTTTATTCTTGACCCTATTTTATATACAGTACATAATGTTGGCTAAAGGATCATTTTCTTTTATCACTGTCTTCTTAGTTTTTTAAAAGCCTGTCAAAATGTTGTTACATTTTCCAATAATTACATTTTTTGAATAATTTATTTTGTACATTTAATTACCCCTTAGTAGATTCTGACTCATACAATTGAAGTTATGTTTATTCTCTACTACTTAAATGAGCGTAAGAAGCAGGCTGAAGAACAGCAAGAAGAGTGTCATGTAAGGATTTTTTTTTAACACCTTACAGATTTGCGATGAAAAACATTTAGCAGTTTACTGAGGGTGTGAACATCCAGATAATGAAATCTTAAATTTTGTTGTTTTGGTTTGTTAGGATGAAGGCAGCGACTCTGGCCAAAGCCTGGAACAAGAAGATGTAGGCTAAACCTGTTTCTAGATTTCATACATCATACCATATTCTGTCATTTACCAGTAACTTGTGTATTGTTCTGGTATTTTTAAGGATGTACAGGTGGCCGATACCTCAGAGTCCCTGGAGCCTCGTACAACTGAGAAGGATGTAAGTTTATCAGCATGGGATATAGAGTTACTATAAGTAATTTAATAAAAAGTTATTATTTATAGAAATTACCCAACATCAAAAGCAATTTTACTTCCAAATACAAAGATAATCAGTGAACATTGCAATATAACACTTAACACAGTATGATTTTACAGCTTGCACATAAATGTCATGATACAGTGATGGAAATAGAAAATGATGCTAAATGTAAACATTTTTTTTAATCTTATATAGTTTAATAATAGAGGCTGTTAAACATGAAAAAATATTTAAGATTGCTCATTAGTAATCATTAGTAGACTGAATGGTCTTGCATTCTTAATGTTGCTTACAGGATTTGCGTGAGTGGCGTGCACTTCATGCAAGTCAAGATGAGGAATACCTTCCAAGTCTGCGAGCTGACCAAGAAAGAGTAAGTAATTACAGTGTATATTTATATATTTTTTTCTGTTTGTTTATACAGGAATTCATGTGTTTGCATGTGAATTTGGCCTCTTTTTTAATTTACCCACAGTACCAGGCACAACGCAGAGAAGCAGATATGGAGAACAGACGCAAAGAGGCATGTGACTTGTTTAATTGAACCAATCATATATTTCACTGTGCTTTTTTGACAGGCTTTGGAAAGAAGGCGTCTCAATTTGAGCAGTCTGGCTAGCATCCAACTCCAGATAAAATATTGACAATTTTAACACCAAGGACTTGTACATATGGGTACAGTCATTTTAGACAGTAACAGAGATGGAAATACAATTTTTAAAAACACAAATTGTGTTTCCAACTTTGTTGCCACAGTTTTGGAAGTGCCAATTTCTGTTCTAAAGAAAAGGGTGTCCCAATACTTTTGTCCATATAGTTTATGTACAAGTCATAGGTGTTTGGTGATTCATTTTTGGCTCAAGGTCTGCATTTAAAGTCTCACCAGAGGTGTTCAGCTGGGATTAGGACTTGGCTTTCTGCAGACCAGTCAAGTTCTTCCACACTGACTGAATCAATAATTTATTTTTGAACCTTAACTTATACACAGAGGCACTGTCATGTTAGAATAGAAAAGGGTCCTGTCCAAACTGTTGCTATAAAATTAGAAGCACATAATTCCCAAGAATATCATTATTTGCTTAAACATTAACATTTGTACTCATGGAAATTAGTAAAGTAGTCAAACCTGTTCGTTAGAAGTGGGTGACCCAATACTTTTGGCAATATAGTGTGTGTGTGTGTGTATATATATATATATATATATATATACAGTGCTCAGCGTAAATGAGTACAAGCCCTTTGAAAAGTACAATTTTAAACAATATCTCAATGAACACAAAAACCATTTCCAAAATGTTGACAAGACTAAGTTTAATATAACATCTGTTTAACTTATAACATGAAAGTAAGGTTAATAATATAACTTAGATTACACATTTTTCAGTTTTACTCAAATTAGGGTGATGCAAAATGAGTACACCCCACAACAAAAACTACTAAATCTAGTACTTTTTATGGCCTATATTATATTTTTATAATATATACAATATTTTATATTGTATGGCCATATATTTTTAATGACAGCACCAAGTCTTCTAGGCATGTAATGAACAAGTTGGCGACATTTTGCCAGATCTATCTTTTTCCATTCTTCAAGAATTACCTCTTTTAGAGATTGGATGCTGGATGGAGATTGATGCTCAACTTGTCTCTTCAGAATTCCCCATAGGTGTTCGATTGGGTTCAGATCAGGAGACATACTTGGCCACTGAATCACTTTCACCCTGTTCTTCTTCAGAAATCCAACAGTGGCCTTAGATGTGTGTTTAGGATCATTGTCATGTTGGAAAAGTGCACGACGACCAAGGGCACGGAGTGATGGTAGCATCTTCTCTTTCAGTATAGAGCAGTACATTTGTGAATTCATGATGCCATCAATGAAATGCAGCTCCCCGACACCAGCAGCACTCATGCAGCCCCACATAAGGACACTGCCACCACCACGTTTCACTGTAGGCACCATGCATTTTAGACGTAATATATCATGTGCTTTTGGTAAAACGAATCAAGCTACGATATAGTGCTTTAATGTGAAATGTGTTGTTTTTTAATACAAGTTTCGGCGCTTCTATTGTACGTAACATCACTACTTTTTCAGTTCTTTATCAGTTGTTGATTTAGCCTGATGCTGAATGGTGTCTGGTTTCTTGGTGTTCAGTGTTTCTAGTCCTTCGTTTTAGTTTGTTTGTTAATTAAATGGATTTGCATTTGGATCCTTGTCTCTCCTGTCATCTTTATCTACCGTACCTAACAATGGTTTTGTTTGTCACTTAATCTCTAGGATTGTTTTTCAGTTTATTTTTATAAATATCTACTTTACCAAACAAAACTTATGTTAACTATTTGCTCGCTGGTGTATGTAAATGTTTTGATGGTCTTGATGACCAAGATGTGTTTGTCCAGAAAGTTTGGTAGTGATTCACCGGGATGTGTCCTTGTCCCACTTTAGATTTCAGTCTTCTGCTTGATGAATCTGTATTATTAATGTGCCTCTGGTTTCATCAACATGGTCATTACACAGATCCATGTTTTATGTTTCCAAGCTTACATAGGAGACTGAGCTTTTTCAGTGGTGGCACCTAATTTATCCAAATTTATCCTAAAGTATCCAAACTCCTCTCCAGCCATCCTACAACATGTCCTCTAGACCAGTGTTTCTCAACTGGTGGGTCGCAACCCAAAAGTAGTCGCCAAACCGTTCTGAATGGGTCGCGAGTGTCCGGCCAAAAAAACAACAGCAACAACAAAAAACATAATTCTAAATGTTTTTTCTGAAGCAAGACTTTTATTTTAAAACACGGGCATGAAAGCTGTTGACATGTCTGTCAGATGCACTTCAAGTAAAGAGTGCCTGAGAAAAACTTCTGAAAAAGAAAAAGCTGAAAGAGAAAAAGCTGTCCCGATTCGGTATTTGCGGTCAGATGAGATGTTGACAGGTTTAAGATATTCAGTGTCATTATTCTATCGTCATTTTCGTAACTTGTTATGAAACAAAAAGTCTCTCACCACAGAAAAACGAATTATCCTGTCATGCCAGATGTTACACCGTTTTTGTGGTGCGCACTCTTCTATAGCACGCCCGAACGTAGCGCCGCCCTTTATATCACTTCACTAATAAAGCGCAGAAACTACGAACATGCAACGCGTGAAATAAAAGTACAGTACCGGTAAATCACATAACTGGTACTGCGTATGTTAGCTGGGAAGGATTTGCATGAAGGTATGATATTCATTCTATTCAGGAACAGTTTCCACGTTTCATTAACAGTTCGTGTTAGTATTGTATATTCACCAATAACTGTTGTTTCCATAACCCAAAATTAGCATGTTATTTTCACTTTGTGTCATTTTGCATATGTTACAAATAACTGGTGGCTCATACCAACATAACTTTATTAACAAAATATAGTTTGGGACTGCTATTTAATAGCCTTACCTATAGGCTGTTTATTAAGTATTAGTCATATTCTTAACAGTCTTTTATTAATTTTTTTGTGAAATAAATTTGCTTTGTTTTTGTTTTTTAACAAATGAAAAAACTACATATATATATATGTGTGTGTGTGTGTGTGTGTGTGTTAGGGGTGGCTCGGTACACAGATGTCACAGTTCGGTACGCACCTCGGTTCGTGGGTCACGGTTCGATACGATTTCGGTACAACAGGGGAAAAAATGAAATCTCCAATACTCGGTTTCTTTTCATTTATTTTCGTGCAAATTACAAATTTACCCTCCTAGATGTGAAAATACTCATTATTAATACTATTGTTACATTCTTATATTATGTATAAAATCTGTTTTGTTTTCATTGTGAGTGTACACAAATAAAAGCAAGCCTTTATCCAGTGATTATTAATAAGACAATAAGTGTTTAAAGTTGATTTTGCTGGTATAAGGAAACAGCTGAAGTGATCGCGCCCTGGAGCACACACATTACAAAAAAATGTTACAAACATGATCACGTTTCCTAACACACAAAACACATAAGTTCCAGCATTGCTAAAGTTGGTAACATTAGTCAAACTTTATCAACAATTCACCCTCAATTGCCTGCATTCGTAGTAAAGCTTCATGCACCGATCCGAGAGGTCCGTACCGTGATGGTTCGGTACGAATACATGTACCGTGCCACCGTGTGTGTATATAAAAAAGTTGGTCGTGGCTTGATGACCATGGGAAAATGTGGCCAAACCCAAGGCCAAACCAGTTGAGAACCACTGCTCTAGACCCAATCCCCACACACCTTCTCCAAGCGTATCTCTCACATACTCTTACCAGCACTCACACACATCATCAACACATCCCTCCTCACAGGCACTTCCCCACTGCATTCAAGCAGGCTCGGGTAACCCCACTTGCTCAAAAAACCTACATTAAACACCTCTGATTGAAAACTACAGACCTGTCTCTCTCCTTCCATTCATTGCAAAAACACTCGAACGAGTTATTGTTTTATGGGTATTATTATTATTTTTTCTTTCACAGAACAACAAACTGGACGCTAACCAGTCAGGTTTCAGGAGTGGCCATTCAACTGATACTGCGCTACTCTCAGTCACTGAAGCCCTGCAAATTGCAAAAGCTGATTCCAAATCATCAGTTTTAATTCTGCTAGATCTATCTGCTGCTTTTAACACTGTCAATCATCAGATCCTGCTATCTACACTCTCATCACTGGACATCACTGGGATTCCACTTCGCTGGTTTGAATCCTATCTCACTGGTAGGTATTTCAGGGTGTCCTGGGGAGGGGAGGTATCCACAGCACATCAACTGGTCACTGGGGTTCCCCAGGGATCGGTTCTCATACACTAGATCACTGGGTCCCATCATACAAGACACATGGATTCTCCTACCATTGCTACACTGATGACACACAGCTCTATCTCTCTATTCAACCAGATGATCCAATGGTAGCTGCACAGATCTCAGGCTGCCTGGTGGACATCTCTGCATGGATGAAAGAACATCACCTACAGCTCAACCTGGCAAAGACTGAGCTTATAGTCTTCCCTGCCACTCCAACTCTACAGCATGACTTCACAATTCAGTTAGGTTCATCAACAATTACCCCGTCAGCTTCGGTCAGAAATCTTGGTGTAATCTTTGATGACCAGCTGACCTTCAAAGAGCACATTACAAAGACTGCTCGATCTTGTAGGTTTGTATTACTCAACATCAGAAAGACCAGGCCTCTTCTAACAGAGCATGCTGCACAACTTCTTGTCCAGGCCCTTGTCATTTCTAGGCTGGACTACTGCAATGCTCTTCTGGCTGGACTTCCATCAAGCACAATCAAACCTCTACAAATGATTCAGAATGCAGCGGCAAGACAAATTTAATTTCTGTCATTACTTAATTGCCTGAGAGAATTTAAAACATGGCTGGATCAGAACTTTCTTTGTCTTAATGAAAATAAGACTGAGATTGTTGTGTTTGGTCGTCCTGAGGATTTAAGTGCTTGTGTAGATGCATTTGGTAATTTAGGATTGTATGTTTGTCCATTTACCAGGAATCTCGGTGTAATTTTCGACAGTGCTTTTAAATTTGAAAACCAGATTAGTTGTTTAGCAGTTTGCTGTAAAAGCCAGGTTTTTTCTACTGAGACTGTTGGCTAAAGTCAAGCCCTACCTGCCGCGTAAGGAGTTTGAAAGTGTAATTCATGATTTTATAACATCAAGACTAGACTATTGCAACTCGTTATATGTCGGTTTAGATCAGTCATCTCTTCAACTCTTAGAGTTAGTCCAGAATGCAGCAGCTCGGCTCTTAACTGGGACAAAAAAGTATGAGCACATTACCCCGGTCCTAGCTTCACTACACTGGCTTCCTGTCTGCTTCAGGATTGAGTTCAAGATTGTATTGTTTGTTTTTAAGATTTTACATGGGTTTGCACCTTCCTATTTATCAGAGCTTTTCCATGTCCACACTCCTGTTAAAGCACGGAGGTCGTCCATTTAGGTACTCCTGGATGTTTCCGAGAGCCAGATAAAAAAATAAATGTGACCAAGCTTTTTCAGTGGTGGCACCTAATTTGTGGAATAGTTTATCTGCACACATAAACACACCTGTGGACACAGGAACACAGGATCTGTGCATCTGTGTTCCTGTGGCTCAGTGGTAGAGCATTGCGTTAGCAGCGCAAAAGGTTGTGGGTTCGATTCCCAGGGAACACACATACTGATAAAAATAAAAATGTATAGCCTGAATGCACTGTATGTCGCTTTGGATAAAAGCGTCTGCTAAATGCATAAACGTAAATGTAAACATAAGAACTGCTCAGAGTGTTGGAATTTTTAAGTCATTTCTTAAGACACACCTGTGTTCCTTGGCTTTTATTTTGAGTTGAGTCGAGACATTTTTGATGCTTTTACTGTATTCATTTTGTTTGTGTGGGAGCTTTTCCGGACATCGTGAAGCACTTTGGTCAACTATGGTTGTGTTTTAAATGTGCTATAATACAGTACTCAGCATAAATGAGTACACCCCCTTTGAAAAGTAACATTTTAAACAATATCTCAATGAACACAAAGACATTTTCCAAAATGTTGACAAGACTAAGTTTTATATAACATCTGTTTAACTTATAACATGAAAGTAAGGTTAATAATATAACTTAGAGAACAAAATGTACTGCAAAAATGAGTACACCCCACTGAAAGTCTCTGGAGCAAAGATAAATTGTAGACTACAAATGTCTAATTTAACAATAATTCAAACACAGGTGAGTCTAATTATTCATTACACAGGTGTTCAGCAGACAGTTGACTTTAAAAGGGTGTTACTTAAAGAAAACCCCTTCCCATTTCATGCTGTCAGCAATGGCACCACATGGAAGAGAAATGTCACAAGACCTGAGAAAGAAAATAATTTCTTTACACAAGAAAGGTGAAGGCTACAAGAAGATCAGCAAAGCTTTACTTATCAGTCAGAATACTGTAGCAAAAGTGGTACAAACATTTAAAAAAGATGGAACTGCAACCATCTCACAGAGACGTCCAGTTCGTCCACGGAAGTTAACACCTCGACAGGAGCGTCTTCTGATGAGAAGGGTTGAAGAAAATTGACATGCAAGTTCACTGCAGTTATCTAAAGAAGTAGAAAGCCAAACTGAGGTGACTATTTCCCGTGACACAATACGGCGTACACTGCAGAGGAATGGCATGCATGGGTGCCATCCACGAAAGAAGCCTCTCCTAAAGCCCAGGCACAAAAAAGCCCGCCTAGAGTTTGCCAGGGCCCATGCTGACAAAGATGAAGACTACTGGGACTCTATACTCTGGAGTGATGAGACCAAGATAAATGTTTTTGGAACTGATGGCTTCAAAACTGTATGGCATCGTAAAGGTGAGGAATACAAAGAAAAATGCATGGTGCCTACAGTGAAACATGGTGGTGGCAGTGTCCTTATGTGGGGCTGCATGAGTGCTGCTGGTGTCGGGGAGCTGCATTTCATTGATGGCATCATGAATTCACAAATGTACTGCTCTATACTGAAAGAGAAGGTGCTACCATCACTCCGTGCCCTTGGTCGTCGTGCACTTTTCCAACATGACAATGATCCTAAACACACATCTAAGGCCACTGTTGGATTTCTGAGGAAGAACAGGGTGAAAGTGATTCAGTGGCCAAGTATGTCTCCTGATCTGAACCCAATCGAACACCTATGGGGAATTCTGAAGAGACAAGTTGAGCATCAATCTCCATTCAGCATCCAATCTCTAAAAGAGGTAATTCTTGAAGAATGGAAAAAGATAGATCTGGCAAAATGTTGCCAACTTGTTCATTCCATGCCTAAAAGACTTGGTGCTGTCATTAAAAATCATGGAGGCTATACAAAGTACTAGATTTAGTAGTTTTTGTTGTGGGGTGTACTCATTTTTGCATCACCCTAATTTGAGTAAAACTGAAAAATGTGTAATCTAAGTTATATTATTAACTTTACTATCATGTTATAAGTTAAACAGATGTTATATTAAACTTAGTCTTGTCAACATTTTGGAAATGGTTTTTGTGTTCATTGAGATATTGTTTAAAATTTTACTTTTCAAAGGGGGTGTACTCATTTACGCTGAGCACTGTATATATAAATAACATTTAACTGAACTGAACTGAAGACTGGTCTTCAACGAGCCCAAATAACCAATCTTACACCTTTCTTTATCTCCATGCACTGGCTACCAGTTGCAGCTCGCATCAAGTTCAAGACATTGATGCTTGCATATAGAACAGCCACAGGCTCAGCACCCGCCTACTTCCATTTACTATTATGAATCTACATCCCCCCCAGAAGTCTGAGATCCGCTAGTGAGTGATGCCTCGTGGTACCATCACACAGAGGCTCAAAATCACTCCAGAACATTTTCATTCACCATTCCTGGCTGGTGGAATGATCTTTCCAGCCCTATTCTGAACGCTGGATCCCTGTCAACCTTCAAGCAACAACTGAAAACTCATCTCTTTCAACACTGCTTGACTTCATTCTTTTTTGTCTTTCTCTTTATTCATTCCTTCACTTTCTGCCTTTTACTTATTTGAATAATGCCTGAGACTTGGTATTACGAGCATACTGTCTGTTTGCCTCTTTAAGAGGTATCGCTTTATGTTTTCCCCAATTGTAAGTCGCTTTGGTAAGAAACAGTCATTTTAAATAAACCTTTGTTCTGTTTTGTCTGAACTGACTAATATAAAAGTACTTAATGTAGCTTCGTAATTAAGTACTGAGGCAGTTTAATATCCTTTTACACGTTGTAAAATATAGCACACCTACTTTTGCACCTTCATTTTAAATATGTGGCATTTTTTCACCCTTAATTTCTGACCCTGTGGTAGACCTGTTGCTGATGATCAGTAATTAAGATAAGTCATGTAAAAGTCTTCTTCAAGACCTAATGCTTGATAAAAAAATGAAATGATTGTGACTTCTTACTGGCCTTGAAACATTTTACAGAGATTTTCGGGTTTCAGAACAGCTAAATGGAGTTTGTCCAGTCAACTCTGAATATGCTAATTCTGAGTTAAGCGCATGCGCCACAACTACAGTATGTAAAACCCATGATCAATGGAGCTCAGAAATTACGATTCACCATGGCAATAGCACCCAACAAAAAGAGATCCACAAACTTCCGAGTCAATATGTAAATGTAATTCTTAATCACTGTTATAATATCAGAGGTGAAAACTGGCAGAACGGTAAGTTATTGAACTAATATTAATTTTCATTTTATCATACGGGCAAAAAACAAATAAAAAACATGGCAGCAGCTGTACATGAAATATAAAAACATAATTCAATCAGGTAAAGCTTTAAGCACGAAAGGTTCATGGGTTTAAAAAGGCTCCATGACTTTACAAACATTTGGCATATTAAATTAATATAATTCAGTGTCTACATCAATGTGCAGCAGCTTTTTCCACAGAGTCTAATGTTCATTTCACATAATTACACGTTTATTAAATAAATATGTACTTTTTAATAATTCACTATGTATGTGTAGTGCCACAATCAATCAATAATTAGATAAAGTTTTCAATACAAATTAGCACAAGTCAAGCTGCAATACCAAACAGGACCACAGCGAGACGCCAAAGACAGTTTTAATGTTAAAATGATGTGATTGCAAAAGCCTGCTTCTTTTAATTTTTAAGATATGATTTTCATTATAAAGTACTGATTCAAATTAGTAATCAATAATTAATTATTATTCTACTACTCCACGCGCCACACAATGAAGTAGACCGACTCTGCTTGTGCTCATTCACGTGATGGGTCGAGATGAGAGGTGATCCCGCCTGGTAGTGTGATTTACATAGTTTCTAAATAATTTCTAATCATATATAGGATCATAAAGCCTAATCACCCAGACCCTGGCGATTTTAGTCTGAGCAACATGTTAGAAGTGCCGATACGCACAAAAAAAGTGCAGGTATTCTAAAGGATAAAATATAGAAGTGCCGGTACTGCGTACCGGTGCATGCTGGCCCACTTCAAGCACTGACGTAATGAAGTTAACATTTGACTTTATCAACCAAGGCCAGAGTGGGTTATATTTGTGGTTTGGTTTTTCTTTTGTGTTATAGGTTAGAGGTTTTGTGAGTGACGTCACCACATCATTGAGTAGTTTCACCTGCGTTGGGGCTGATGCCGGCAATTATAAAAACAGTTCCATTCCATCTATGCAGCGGCTCCTCTCCTAGATTCGTGCTTATTTGTGTATTATGCTTGATATCTTTATGTTTGACTTTTTTTACCTCCAGTAATTGTATATTTTTGATAGCGTATTTGACGCATGGTCTCCTTCTTTGTAACGGCTTGTGAACCGGCTGTGACAACTTCTGCTCTGTCAAATAATGAAGAGCAGATGAGAGAAGATGGCCACAGTACCAAGTATTGGTAGGGGGGCAGATCAGTCACAAAGTCAATTGACAGATGGGACCATGGACGTTGAGGAATAGGGAGTGGCTGCAGCAGACCAGATGGAAGTTCCTTTGGGGTCTTAGACTGTGCACAAATTTGACAAGCCTTCACATAATCTGTTATCTCTCTATTCATTGCTGGCCACCAGAAAGCGTTGTGGATCAATTTGATGGTACGAGAGATACCTGGATGGCCTGAGTTGATGGATGTATGGACCCATTGCATGACCCGCTGTCATAGTACCTGGGGAACATATTGCTTGTTGGGTGGGCACCTGGCAGGTGGAGGCTCTTGTTGAGTAGTCCTTTAAATTTCTTCCATGATGTCCCAGTTTACAGGGGCAATAATGACTGAGGGAGGCAAGATGGGTTCTGGTGAATGTTCTTGGAAGGGAGGATCATGGCGCCTGGAGAGGGCATCTGCTTTACTATTCTTGCTTCCTGGACGATATGTGACAGTAAACTGGAATCTTGAGAAGAATAATAACCATCTGGCCTGACGTGGATTTAATCTTTGGGCACTTTTTACATACTCAAGGTTTTTGTGATCCATGATAACCTGAAACGGATGAATGGCTCCCTCCAGCCAATGTCTCCACTCCTCTATTGCAGCTTTCATGGACAGTAACTCCTTGTAACCAACATCATAGTTCCTCTCAGCCAAAGTAAGTTTCCTTGAAAAGAAAGCGCATGGATACAACTTAGCTGGTTGACCATGATGTTGTGATAGTAGTCCCCCAATTCCACAGTCTGAAGTATCCACCTCCAGTACAAATGGCAGGTTAGGTTCAGGGTGTTTCAAGATAGGGGCCGAAGTAAAGCTTGATTTGAGTTTATTGAAAGCGGCGGTAGCTTCGTTTGACCATCTCAACTTGGATGGTTTCCCCTTCAGGAGAGATGTCAACGGTGATGCAATCATGCTGTAGTTTCTGATGAAACGGCGATAGAAGTTTGCAAAACCTAGAAATCGTTGAAGTTCCTTAATTGTTGATGGTTGAGGCCACTCCGTAACTGCCTGAATCTTGGAATTATCCATCTCGACTCATGATGACTTATGTGATATCCTAAGCTGTACATGGAATTCACATTTCTCTGCTTTCACAAAGAGTTGGTGTTCATGAAGATGAGCGAGGATGGTTCGAACATGTTCGATGTGTTCATCTTCAGACTTGGAATATATAAGGATGTCGTCTATGTAGGCAATCACATACTGGTTCAACATGTCCCTGAATATTTCATTGATAAATGACTGGAACACAGCTGGGGCATTGGCTAGCCCAAACGGCATCACCAAGTACTCATAGTGACCTCCCGTGGTGGAAAAAGCTGTCTTCCACTCATCCCCTTCTTTGATGCGAATCAGATTATAAGCACTCCTCAAGTCTAGCTTGGTGTAAATCTTAGCCTCTCGAAGCTGTTCTAATGCGGCAGGAACATGTGGAAGAGGATAGCAGAATTTTACAGTAACATTGTTGAGACCTCGGTAATCAATGCAAGGTCGTAGACTTCCATCCCTCTTCTCAACAAAGAAGAACCCTGCTGCTGCTGGAGAGGTAGAGGGCCTAATAAAACCAAGGTTCAAAGCCTCTTCAATGTAATATTCCATAGCCTTGGATTCATGGCGTGATAGTGGGTATACCTTACTCTTTGTTGGCATGGCATTGGGCAGAAGATTGATGGTGCAATCCCAGGGACGGTGAGGTGGTAGCTGTGAAGCTTAGCTCTTGCTGAACACATCTGAAAAGTCCTGATAGTAGGCAGGGATTTTAAAACAGGAGGCAGAAGCTGGATCTTCAGCAGATGTTGCAAGACATGGTTGAGGCATATTGACGGGCATGCAATGGTTTCGACAAAATTCAGACCTGTGAGTCAGTTCTCCATGATTCCAGGATAATACAGGATCGTGAGTAGATAGCCAGGGGTATCCTAGCATGATTTCATATCGGGGTAAATCAATGATATAGAAATAAATGCTTTCTCTGTGGAACAATCCAATCTGTAACTGAACAGGTGCAGTTTGTCTGTTAACACCTCCCTCGATGGGTTTATTGTTGACATCGGTGATGCAAATGGTGGGCACACAAGGTAGTGTGGTTAAACTGTACTTCTTGACAATATCCTTGTTGATCAGATTCAATGCAGCACCGGAGTCAATCAACGCTGTCAATGTAATGGGACCATCTTTAGTAGTTAGCCGAACAGGAATGAGAAATGACTTTGAGATTGGTAGAGAGAATTGATCAACACTCACCCGGCTGGTAGCAGAGACGGACCTCCGGGCTTTGTGTGGGCACTCGACGTTATGATGGCCTGTTTCACCACAGTAGTAGCACAGATTCTGTTGGCGGCGTCATGGGCTCATGGTGGTCAGAGGGTGCAGTGAGGGAGTTAAAAAAATGGTTGTCTAGTGGATTTTCTCTTGGGTGTGTTTCTCAGCAAATTATCAATCTTGATGGCCAAGGTGATGAATGCAGAAAATGTTAAGTCCTCACCCTTGCATGTTAACTCAGCCTGAAGCTCCAAATTTAAACTCTGTTTGAACACAGCCTTCAATGACACATTATTCCATCCACTTTGAGCGGCAAGAGTTCTAAATTCAATGGCGAAGTCTGCAGCGGTGCGGTTTCCTTGTGACATGTGAAGCAATTGCGTAGAAATAACCTTGCCCCCCTCAGGATATTCAAATACTTCACTAAGTTGGTGTAACAGATACTCAAAAGATGATCGAAATTGTGAATCTGTCTCCCAAACCGCTGAAGCCCAATCAATCGCTTTGCCAGATAACAAAGACATTAAGAACGTGCATTTACTTCTCTCCGAAGAAAACTGATCTCTTTGGCTTTCCACATAGATACGGACTTGGCGAATAAACCCACGACATTGTCCTGCTAAACCATCAAACTTATCTGGTAGAGGGCGAGGGAAGCGATCGAATATAGTGGGTTAAATGGTCGTTGGCAGATTGTAGTTTGTTGAGTTGTTGCTGGTAATTTTTCAACAACTCGCTCTGATAAGCGAAAGCTGCTTGGAGCTGAGAAACCTCTGCTGGATTCATTGTGGGCAAAGTATTCTGTAATGGAGTTGAGGCGGAAGCCGAAGTAGAATCCATATGCAGGGTTTATTAAACAGTTTCACAAATCCAAAATCAGTATCAGCAAGGCAAGCGGTGAGGTCGATACACAAGGAGGCAACCAGGCAAAAGTGCAATCCAAAAGAGAAGTCAAGAGAAACAGGAAAACCGGTCATACACAGGAGAACTAGACAGTGATACAAACGGTTGGTAAGGCAGGGTAAACTGGCAATACTTCGTAGGGACTCACAGGCACTTTCCCCACTGCATTCAAGCAGGCTCGAGTAACCCCACTGCTCAAAAAAACTACATTAAACACCTCTGATTGAAAACTACAGACCTGTCTCTCTCCTTCCATTCATTGCGAAAATACTCGAACGAGTTGTTTTCAACCAGGTATTATTGTTTCTTTTACAGAACAACAAACTGGACGCTAACCAGTCAGGTTTCAGGAGTGGCCATTCAACTGATACCGTGCTACTCTCATTCACTGAAGCCTTGTGGATTACAAAAGCTGATTCCAAATCATCAGTTTTAATTCTGCTAGATCTATCTGCTGCTTTTAACACTGTCAATCATCAGATCCTGCTGTCTACCCTCTCATCACTGGACATCACTGGGATTCCACTTCGCTGGTTTGAATCCTATCTCACTGGTAGGTCTTTCAGGGTGGCCTGGGGAGGGGAAGTATCCAAAGTCACTGGGGTTCCTCAGGGATCGGTTCTCTTTTTTTTTTTTTTTTTTTTTTTTTTTTATATATGACCAAGATGGCGCCGAGGATGGCAGCCGTGTTGCGTGCTCCGGGAAAACTTTGCAGTTTTTCGTATGTTTTATTTGTTTTTTTGTTGTTTTACGTGTTAGATGTTGTTAGTATAACTGTCTACGATAGGGACACGCTTTTGAACATAGGTTCATCCGTCGCGCAACACACGCCGGACTTTGAGTTCTTGAATGCCGGTGGATTGTTCACAGACACGGCATCAGAGCTCTTTGTGTGCGTTGCGCAATCAAGGAAACACCGCCGACGCCGAAAACGAGGAAAAAGAGCTGCTGTTCTCGTCAGACTGAGACGCCGTGCTTTCCGACCTCCTCTCCCAAAAATTTTGCTGGCTAACGTTCAGTCACTGGATAACAAACTCTGCGAACTGCGGGCGCGCATCTCATACCATCGAGAAACAAGGGACTGCTGTGTTATTTGCCTCACAGAAACCTGGATGTCTGCTATGGTTCCAGACTCAGCCATCGAGCTCACGGGCTTCTCCGTGCATCGCTCGGATAGAACAAAGGAGCTCACAGGGAAAAGCAGAGGTGGAGGTGTTTGTTTCTTTATTAACAACTTGTGGTGTGATGAAAGGAACATACACTCTATTAAATCCTTCTGCTCCCCTGATCTGGAATTTCATACGCTTCTGTGTCGACCATTCTGGCTACCGAGGGAATTTACAGCCATCATAATCACGGCTGTTTATATTCCTCCTCAAGCCAACACAGACCAGGCACTCAGGGAACTGTACAGGAATATAAGTGAAGCAGGAAACCGCGCACCCAGATGCAGCTTTTATTATCACGGGGGACTTTAATAAAGCCAACTTCAGAACAATAGCTCCAAAATACTTTCAACACGTCACCATCAACACGCGTGGAGATCGTATACTCGACCATTGTTACTCCCCCTTCCGGGACGCATACAAGTCCCTCCCCCGCCCACCTTTCGGCAAATCGGATCACTCTTCCGTTCTGCTTCTACCTGCTTATAGGCAGAAACTGAAACGTGAAGCACCCGCCCTCAGGACAGTCCAATGCTGGTCGGACCAATCGGACGCTACACTACAGGACTGTTTTGATCACGTGGACTGGGACATGTTCCGGGCAGCATCTGACGACGACATAGAGGCGTATTCAGATACGGTCACGTGTTTCATCAGGAAGTGTATAGAGGACGTTGTGCCGACAAAAACAATCCGTATCTACCCCAACCAAAAACCGTGGATTAACAGCGATGTTCGATCAGCCCTGTCAGCGCGGACATCTGCCTTTAAATCCGGAAACACTGACGATCAGAAATAAGCCAGTTACGATCTCAGGAGATCCATCAAAGCAGCCAAACGAACATATAAAAACAAAGTTGAAGAACACTTCAACAACAATAATCCAAGAAGCATGTGGCAGGGCATTAACAACATCACAGGCTTTAAAGTAAATAAACCAGCTACTGTGAACATTGCCGCCTCTCTACCGGACGAGCTCAACACCTTTTATGCTCGTTTCGAAGCTGATAACACCGCACACACAGAGAGCGCGGCCGCCGCAGAAGAGGTGAGTCCACTCACGCTTTCTGTCGCGGATGTAACCCGATCCTTCAAATGGGTGAACATCCGTAAAGCCGTAGGCCCAGATGGTATACCAGGCCGTGTGCTCAAAGCATGCGCTTTCCAGCTAGCCGGGGTTTTTACAGATATTTTCAATCTGTCCCTCTCTGTCTGTGGTTCCCGCATGCTTCAAAAAATCCACCATTGTGCCCATACCTAAGAAAAATAAAATCACATGCTTGAGTGACTGGAGGCCCGTTGCTCTGACCCCCATCTTCAGCAAGTGTTTTGAGAAGCTTGTCAGAGACTACATCTGCTCTGTGCTGCCTGCTTCACTGGACCCACTACAATTTGCATACCGCAGTAACCGTTCCACAGACGATGCTATTGCCTTCACCCTGCACACTGCTCTCTCCCACCTGGAAAATAAGAACACCTATGTGAGGATGCTGTTCGTGGATTATAGTTCGGCATTTAACACCATAGTGCCTGCCACACTGGTTGCGAAGCTCCAGACTCTAGGACTGAACAGATCTCTGTGCAGCTGGATCCTGGACTTCCTGACAGGCAGAAGTCAGGTGGTCAGAATGGGCAACAACACATCAAACACAATCAATCAAACCTCTACAAATGATTCAGCGGCAAGACAAATTTATTTGCCTGTCAAAACAAATGACAAAGCTTAATTTCTGTAATTACTTAATTGCCTGAGAGATTTTAAAACATGGCTGGATCAGAACTTTCTTTGTCTTAATGAAAATAAGACTGAGATTGTTGTGTTTGGTCGTCCTGAGGATTTAAGTGCTTGTGTAGATGCACTTGGTAATTTAGGATTGTATGGTGTATGATTATATTTTCGACAGTGCTTTTAAATTTGAAAAACAGATTAGTTGTTTAGCAGTTCTGTTGTAAAATCAGTTTTTTTTCAACTGAGACTGTTGGCTAAAGTCAAGCCCTACCTGCTGCGTAAGGAGTTTGAAAGTGTAATTCATGATTTTATAACATCAAGACTAGACTATTGTAACTCGTTATTGTCACGAATCCGGTTCATGAGCTCACGCCCACTCACCACATTGTCTCTTGCACCACACTACAGCTGCACATCACCCACGTACTGCATTTCCCATCCACCATTGCACCATCACACAGCTGTCACCAATCACTCATTTGCACTAATTACACAGCTGCACTCCGTCAGGCACGCTTTATAAGCCTTGGACTTCATCTCTCTCATTGCGCAGTCTTGTTTAGCCTCGTCTGACATTTCCGAGCATTTACCCAAGTGTGTTTCCCTGTTTATTACCTGGACGGTTTTTACGACTCTGACCGTTTGCTACCTGCCTTCTGACCCAGCCTGCCTTTTGATATCCTCTCTGTCTGCTGCCTGCCTCGACCATCGCATTGCCCCTGTTTATGAATCTGCCTTATCTACGTTACACCTGTTATTGTTACCGAACCTTGCCTGTCTGATCTCCTCTTGTGTTTATATTAATAAAGCTGCATTTGGATCTCAACGCCACTGACCCCTCTCATTACAGAAGACTTCGCCCAACTCAGATCCAGCAGCTTTATTACGGCTACCGAGCCCAACCATGGACTCTATAGACCAACTCCTACATCTTCGCCAGGGAGGCCTGTCTATTGAGGAGTATGTTCACCAGTTCTGTGAGCTGTCTTATCAGGTACCGCTGTACGATGAATTTATGTTTAAAGACTTGTTTCATTTCAGACTCCATGAGCCTATCAAATTCTTTTTTCACAAATCCCTTTTTCCTGGAGGAGAGTTTAAGGGCAGTTTGCGGGACTTCATTGACTATGCATTGCTGTGTGCTGGCTCCTCATTTACTGTGGGTGTCGCAGAAGAGGAACGCAACACCGTGTCTGAAACTGAGGTGGCGGACGCACCAGAACACACGCACAAAATGGCGGCCACAGCAACCGGTCACATCATTACTGCCATTCATGAATCCGGTAAAGTCACAGCTTCTCATTGTGAGCCCAATCAAGTCACCGCTGATCTACCTGAGCCTCATAACAGGCCTGCCATGCCAGAATCCGCTCTCCTCGTGCATGCCAAGCCAGGGTCTCCTCTCGTCGTGCCTGCCAAGCCAGGGTCTGCTCTCGTCATGCCTACCAAGCCAGGGTCTGCTCTCGTCGTGCCTGCCAAGCCAGGGTCTGCTCTCGTCGTGCCTGCCAAGCCAGGGTCTGCTCTCGTCGTGCCTGCCAAGCCAGGGTCTGCCCTCGTCGTGCCTGCCAAGCCAGGGCCTGCTCGCATCATGTCGGCCACGCCTGAGTCCCCGGCCAAGATGGCCACCACGCCTGCGGATGCACCTCTTTGGCCAGGACTGATTGCTTGTGTGTTGGACGCACCACTGGTGTCGGTGCGAGCAGCTGGCATTCCCAGGGCCGCAGCATTGACCGTGCCAGAGTCACATCACGTCTCCGCTGACCTGCCAGAGTCCCTTCACGTCTCCGCTGATCTGCCAGAGTCCCTTCACGTCTCCGCTGACCTGCCAGAGTCCGCTCCGTCCCAGGAGCCCGCAGAGTCCGCTCAAGAGCCCGCTCCGTCCCAGGAGCCCACAGAGTCCGCTCCAGAGCCCGCTCCGTCCCAGGAGCCCGCAGAGTCCACTCCAGAGCCCGCTCCGTCCCAGGAGTCCGCTCCAGAGCTCGCTCCTTCCCAGGAGCCCGCTCCGGCCCAGGAGCCCGCTCCAGAGCCCGCTCCGGCCCAGGAGCTCGCAGAGTCCACTCTAGAGCCCGCTCCGGCCCAGGAGCCCGCAGAGTCCGCTCCCCAGCCCCTGCTGGTTCAGTCCGGCTCTCCTTTGTCTCCGCTGGCCCCGTCCGGCTCTCCTTTGTCTCCGCTGGCCCCGTCCGGCTCACCTTTGTCTCCGCTGGCCCCGTCCGGCTCACCTTTGTCTCCGCTGGCCCCGTCCGGCTCACCTTTGTCTCCGCTGGCCCCGTCCGGCTCACCTTTGTCTCCGCTGGCCTATATAGGTGGCCATTCTGCCATAGGATCCTCTGATTTCTTCTCCTTTAGTGAATGAGACTCAAAGCCTTCTTGCTGCTGAAATGCCTTCGCAGCAGATCAAGCTGAACCAGCGACCCTCTGCTCGCCGCCTTCAGCTGATCCCATGCTGCCATCCAGTGAGCCTAAAAGAGCTTATTTCTAAATAGTTAAGTTCGAAAATAGCAAAATTTCTAGCGACGTTGTTGCAAATGTCACTCTTCGAGTGTGGCTCGTGCAGGGAACCCTGCAGAAGGGCAGAGAGTGCATCGCCTGTCTGGGCACCCCCACGCAGAGACTGCACACTAGCTGAAAACATGAGTCACGCTCTTCTCCAATCGCAGTTCGCAGCCCCGCTTTCCCGTTTCTCCTCTCTCAGCAAGCCTCGAAGAGAAACAGCGGAGTCAAGGAGCTAAGCGTACTCAGAGCACGGTGTGTCTTACACGTGAGTATCAGCGCCCCTCGTTACATCGAGCGGCTCTTTCCTCCTAGGTGGAGCAGAATTGTGTGTGCTTCACTCACTGAGACAGGGCTGCTTTCACTACGAAAGCCTGAGTCTGTCCCTGCTTTGCTCACGGATCCCCTTCTTATAAAGGTAACCCCGTCTCTCCCACTCTCATGCTTCTCCCCCTCCCAGTAACCTCGAAGATAGAAACGGCGAACTCGCGGGTTGAGCGATCAGGCTTGAACGATTTCCCCTCGGCACACATCCTGCGTGCTCCACTTAGGCCAAGTGTCCACCAAAGCATTTTTCAAAATGCCAGCAGCATGCCAAGTGCTAAGCATCTTTTTCCGGCTGAGCGTTCAGGTATTTTGTTCTTGCCGCCGAGAGTTGAAGAATGTTAAACTTTGATTTAAACTGCGCTCATCACTGTCACGTTCTAATCAGCCAACCAATCAGAGTGGAGGAGAGGCAGGACTAATACCGACCACCCTGCTTGTACAACGACGGAACAACAATGGAGAAGTTAATATTGCTTGTCTCTGAGTATTTATGTCTTTAACAGATTGAATTGCTGGACTACCATAGCATTGTTATAAAAAATAATGCTTGGAGAAACATTTAATTTTGCAGTTACTTCAGCGGATATTCAGTATCATAGCAACCACAGCTTCTTAACGAAAAAAAATCACTGTGCTCTCAAGCGCTCACAGCTGGATGTTTTCAGCAGAGTGCCTGTCATTTTCAGCTAGCAAAAAATGCTTTGGTGGACACGCAGCCTTAATCTGCCAATGTGTTACATGTGAGGCAGAACGCCGTCACCTCTGTTGCTGACAGCTCCGCATTTGTGTGCGTCTTTCCCTCCACTGGTATTTTGTTTACCAGTGTCACACTCTTTGGACTGTCTGTGTGTTTTCTGTCTATGTGCTCCCCATGACCTAGTTTCCCTCTTGTATGCCCATATTTAGTTCTGTTCCTGTCCTCATTATATCATTATTAGTTAATTCAGTTCCACCTGTGTTTAATTAATTAACTAGTTTAGTTTCTGTTACTTAAGCCCTGTGTTTTCCATTGTCCAGCGTCCGGAATTATACAATGTTGTGCCTCTTGTGTCTCTGACTGCCTTGTGTTACCCCGTTTTGGATGATTAAAGACTGTTTACTTTGAGTTGAGCTTACATCTCCTTGTTCTTCGTTTCGCCACAGTTGGCAAAAGCGACAACCAGTTTATTGTAATGTGTATTTTGTATGTTGAACTCTTTCTTTCGAGAGCAGATTGACAACAGCGCATGCTTGCAGAATTAATAGCCATTTGTTGGAAGATGTTTGAGTTAAAAATGTGTTTTTATATTCACAATATTTTTTATTTTGCTCTATTGAACGCAGAGATGCTGACCAAAATCTTTTTTATTCAAAAAGTGAATTTTTTTAAACAAACCTTAACTACTTCTAATAGAAGTGCATAATCATGACTGAAAAAAGAGCATAGGTACACTGTTTGTTGTGTGTGAGAAAAAAAATCATAATGAAGACAATCTGTCGCTACTGATGTTTCTTTCTGAGTGATCATTTTACAGCTGTTGTCTTTGTTATGTGTATGGAAATTTTGTCAGACGACATCAAAGTTATAAATCAGCTTGGAAGTGGTATTTCATGGGTCTTTGCCTGACAAAAGAAACTATGTAATCATAAACAGCTTTAGCTATTTGGAGTTTGGCTATATTAAATAAAATACAGCATATGTGAGCACATGGAGTAGAAGAGAAAGGATTAATACTAATCAATGTTTTTTTTAAATATATTTTGCTTTCGTAAAGATGGGAACATTACAGAAAGTTCTGTAACATTCTGTAATATTCTAGTGCTTTCCAGAACATTATGGGATATAAAGGTAAAATAAAAGATGAAAATCATCTGTCAGACACTTCTAAAAATTTGGACAACTCCCTTTTAGTAAGTGTTTATGTTAGACTGATGTTAGTTCAGTATTATGCATGTATGATATAATGTCTTATGCAAGAGTAATAACAAATTAGCTTGTTTAAATTGTCAGCATATGTTTTAGATTTCATGGGCATTGTTAATGATACACAAAAAGCAATGCGATTTTTCGTATTCAGTATGTCAAACTTCATAAAAAAACATAAAGAAACATTACAAATAAATGCAAAACTAACATTTTATAAAAAAAATCACTGTATGTTTAATGCATGATATGATCTAGCGACATTAGCATTGGAAATTAGATGATTTTCTGACTTTTCTTACTCAATCTTAGTAAATCCTTAAAACAATTAGAATAATTCTATCATATATACAAATTTTTCGAAACTGTTAAAATTCTTTATTTTTGAAAGACATATATAGCAATGAAAGCCATAATATTAAAAGCCACAAATTTATATTTACGGAGTAATCCGCTATTTTAGAGATAGGAGTCAAAATTACCATTTTCATCCGAGGTTTGTAGCCAAATTACAGTAGGGCAAAAAAGACTACAGAGGTTTTCCCTCTATCAAAATATTGTGCTAAAATGAGTGTCAAAAATACTCTATGTCATATGAGAGGCAGTATGTTTACAAATATCAACATTAAGTTATTACTGTTGACTTCTACAGCACTTTTTTCATGTATTTAATGTCCGTATACTGAAAAAAGTGGAGAAAAATACAATTAGATTAAAAGATATAGTCTGAAAAAAAGTCTTAATATCTTCCAGAGATATATATATATATATATATATATATATATATATTATTATTTTTTTTTTAACTATAATTAATAACAGTAATAAAAAAAAATGCTTGTTACAAATAACATTTCTTTTGCACTGAAAATCTGTTGACCCCCCAAAAAAAATCCAACTATAATTGATTTCAGCCTATAGTGAATTAAGCCTTTATGCCAATGTTGGAGTTGACAATGCAACGTTTGCATAACAATGGATGTAAATGTAGTATGGATGGATTCCCACTAATGCCTCTGGCTCCTTTGGTGTATAAATGGACTAATTATGATGTTTTCTGTCACTAATGTGTTTCATAGCATTTATTTGTTCATTCATTCATGCCTGCTAAGACTTTAAAACTACATTAAGGTTAGAGAACACGAATGAAACTTTACAAAATCTTTAAAAACCATAAGAGATAGAGAAGCTCTGATGTCCAAAGATAAGTTGTTCGGCAACGGAAAAAGCATGATCACCTTAAAGTATCACACGAGTCGATGGTAGAGTTTACAGAGTTTTTATTTGTTTATCTGTGTTTTTGTTTGTCTGCGTGTTTGCACCTGATTTGACAGGCCTGTGTAAACTGACGGGAGTTTCAGCACAAACTCCCTGAACATCTGTGCTGAACATATGTTTTGCGCAGTTATGCCATTCTTGCAGGTTTTTGTAAAGTATACATGACAATAAAGATGTATACAACAATGACGGTGCAAAAAGTTCACATTGATCCAATAGACATTAGGACAAGGTAAACAAATACAGTGTGTTTATTTGAAACCTGAGAGACAGGCGAGTGTGACTGAAGGGAGGAGAGAACAGGTTTGTCATGAGATGCACATTTAAACAGATCATCCTCCATAAAACGTATATCATTCACACTCTTCATCCTAAGTGCCTGTGGATCTTACTGGGTAACGTACAACATTCATGTATCTGCTATTTTACTAGATTTACACTGATATTAACGTTGAGTTTTCTTTGTTCAGAGATGCCAACACTCATCTTGTCCACTAATGTGGATTTACAGCATGTTATAAAGTGTTAATCAGATGGTGTTTCATACATTCATTAGGGCCCGATTTAATCCATTAAATTTTTCCCAAATTCCATTTAAATTTTTCTGGATTTCTTTTATTTTTTCCATTTTAAATTTTTCTGAATTCCATTTTAATGGTTAAATTAAATTTTAGTAATCAAAAGGCATGCCTAATCAATTTAAATCATAAGGCTTATACAATTAAACAGCAATTTACTAAAAGTGTACATTGAAAAATACATTTTGGCATAGTTTTAAACTGCTTCCATACATAATTCCATCAAAAACAAAACACTGAATTTCAATATATACATATATATACTGTATACAATATGTGTAAAAACGTATCCCTTTTGGACTCTATTTATTTACTGCTTGTTTTCTTAAAATAAATAACACTAGCTTTTCTAAGCTTTTTTTATTTATTATACAATTAACAAAAGCAAAAAAGGCCTCTAACACTAGCTTGCTCTATTCTATTTCAATTCAGTTTTCTTGTTATTTATTATATAATTTAAAAAAAACCTTGCTATGTGTACTGCTTTAGGCTAACTGAGACTTGTTGTAGTACTTGCATATCATTGCTCTTTTGTTGATTTTGATTGCTTCCATTGTCCTCATTTGCAAGTCACTTTGGATAAAAGTGTCTGATAAATGACTAAATGTACATATATATATATGAAAGCTTTCCATTGATGTATGGTTTGTTAGGATAGAACAATATTTGGCCGAGATACAACTATTTGAAAATCTGGAATCTGAGGGTGCAATTAAAAATCGCCTTTAAAGTTGTCCAAATGAAGTTCTTAATGCATATTCCTAATCGAAAATTAAGTTTAGATATATTTACGCTAAGAAATTTACAAAATATCTTCATAGAATATTAATATCATAATGATTGTTGACATAAAAGAAAAATCTATAATTTTGACCCATACAGTGTATTTTTGGCTATTGCTACAAATATCTCTGTGCAATTTAAGACCAGGGTTACACACACACACACACATATACTGTATATATATATATACAGGTGCTGGTCATATAATTAGGAGCAGACTGCGTCGGCTCCCGGAACGGAGTGGGCCCTGGAGCGTGCTCTGTCGGCTCCCGGACCGGAGCGGAATGCGTGGGCTCCCGGAGCGGACTGCGTGGGCTCCCGGACCGAAGCGGACTGCGTCGGCTCCAGGAACGGAGCGGGATCTGGAGCGGACTCCGTGGGCGGAGCGTGCTCTGGAGCGGTCTCTGTGATGGCCACTATGGCCTCCAGGACCACCGGGCTGGAGTTCACTGGAGACATGCCAGCTGCCCGTACCGACCTCATGGGTGGATCATCCAGCTTACATACCAGCCTCGGCATCCCAGGGTGCACTGCAGCTTCAACGACCGCCACTAGGGGCACCGCAGCTCCGTCTGCCGCCACTGGGGGAGCTGTAGCTTCGTCGCCCACCACCTGGGCTGGGGAACGTGCCAAAGACTCCACAAATTGCCCAAAATTCAGGTGGTCCAGCCCCCTCATCCTCCACCAGCTGAGGGGCTCATCCAGAGCACTGTTGAAAAGGTCTCTGAGGGCCGCATCGTTGTACCCTAACCCCTCAGCTGCCCCACTGAACTCTACGGCAAACCTCCTCACGTCATTGCCTTGCTGATGGCAGGAGCTCAGGGCCTCAAATTGGAGGATGCGTTGGTATAGGGGGCTGGAGATAGTGGCGGGTGGTGGGCGATCCAAACCCCTCCTCTGCTGAGTCCTCATCTTGGCTGATCCGTTCTGTCATGAGAGATGAGGTCGAGGACTCAAATGCAGGAAATAGTTATTTTTAATAATAAAATAAAACAAAGAAGAACAAAAACCACCCAGAAGGGGAAAAACAAACAGGCAGGCAGGAGACTGGTGCACAGTCAACATGAAACACTCACGACGTAAGACAACGGATCAGCACAGGACTGCAGACACAAGGAGACTATATAGGGAGACAAACGAGGATAACGAGGGAGACACAGCTGGAGCCATTGAAACAATGATTACGTAACAAGATGGGAGGGGACAGACAATCGACATGGCACATGGCACCAACAAACAACAAGCCATGTGCTCAACACACAGAGACATCTGGTGGCCAGCCTGGGCACACCAGCAGGACCGTGACAACTATGTATAGATGTGTACATAATGCTGACGTGTACATACGGTGTATAATGTGTATTGGTAAATAAGTATGTCTTTATAGTACACTGTGTGTGTATTTTGCACATTGTCTTCTGTACAGTCTGTAAATATGTACTGTCCATATGTAAACTGTTGTTTTTTTGCACTGTCTGGAGCACGCTCGTAAGAATTTCACTCACCAAGGCACTTGTGCTGTGGTGATGTGACAATAAAAGTGATTTGACTTGGCAAATTGCCATTAGCAAAGCTATGATAATGCAAGTAATATGGCCAGTAAATATAACAATATTTATTTGTTACAATATAACAAATAACCAGAGAGATTAGGAAAGAGGATGTCTCTGACCTAAAAAAGGTTACTCAGCAAAGAAGCCAACAGTGAACACAGAGTTATGAATGTAATTCTTGATCAATATAAAGACAAGTTTTTTGATGTTGAAAAGCAAATGCACAAAAATGCTAAGTGGGGAGATTAAGAAATTCAGCCCCCTGGTGACACAGACAATGTGCAGAATGTAGAAGGTACGTTGATGCAAGTGTGGCGGAGGGGGGAGGTCTACAGGTTAGCACATAAGCCCAAGTTCATCTACTTGTAGAAAATTCGACTACGCCACCTGGGGGAGTTTCACCCAGGAAATAGAAATAAACCCAAAAT
Source organism: Oxygymnocypris stewartii (assembly GCA_003573665.1). Classification (NCBI taxonomy): domain Eukaryota; kingdom Metazoa; phylum Chordata; class Actinopteri; order Cypriniformes; family Cyprinidae; genus Oxygymnocypris; species Oxygymnocypris stewartii. The sequence continues at coordinate 373,938 of QVTF01018886.1, forward strand.
TTGTTATTAGGTCACACAGGTTCGTTTCTCCTAAAGAAGAGTAGGCAAGAGACGTAGGTACCGTATGAAAATACAATTTATTAACAGGATAGATTCATGAATGTAAAAAGATCAATTAAAATAGCCTCAATGATACTATGACACCCATGGCAGCTCTTTCCAATGACCCAGTGAAAGGAGGCAGTGACTGGCCACTGATCCAAAGAATAAGTCAAGTCAAGTCAAGTCAAGTCTGCTTTATTGTCAATTCTTCCACATGTACAGTACATACATACAGAGAATTGAAATTGCGTTACTCTCATAAACACACAAAAGGAAAAAAAACACGTTACAGTTTAAATTTACACAACTCAAATAAACAACAAATTTAAGCAACCTACAGGGCTGAGGTTACCCACAGGAGTACCCACCAGTGCTAGTTATCCAAAAGCACACTTCCACACACCACTGCACACTTAGATCACACACCCAAACACACCAAAAGTGTCCCACAGCAAACGTTGCAGCAGCACCACCACCACAAGAGATCCCCAGCTCCTGAAAGAAAATCTAAAACAAATAACTGATACTTATAAATTAAAATAATTAGATTCACAATCAAATGAAACCAGTTTCAGCATACAAAACAATACTGGATAAAAATCCCCAGCATACATCACAAATCAATAATTCACAAATAAAAGAAGAAAAAGACAGAAAACAAACAAACGAAAGTAACTCAGACAGCAGTGGCAATTCCTTTAATTAGTTGTGAGGTAATAGCGTCCTTGCAGCGCGGCAGTAGAAAAATGACAGAGCTGCAACAATAACTCACCCAAAACGAGAGGGAGAATCCTGAAAGGAGTACGAACAATAAAACACAAAACAGTGTTACTAATAGTTACGCATCACCTACTAAATTCCCACTCGTAACCACATACAAGACACTTACCACACGAGAGTAATGTGCTCTATAATCCGTTCACAGGCCAGGATACACAGCCTTCATATAACCCACTGCTATACTGAAGTACAGGGAACTGCACATTATTCAACCCACCCGCCAATCGTCAAACCAAATAAAGTTAGACCATCTGCTACAACACAGCTTTAACTCACATACCTAAAAGGAGTACAGTCCTCAAATCCACTACTGAGGTGACTGACGGAGACACAGATGAAAAGACAGGCTAGGATGCAACAAATGAATCGTTAGTGCCACACAAGAAATGATTAAAAGGTTAGCAAACTGCTATATGCTAGCAGCACATACCTAAAGCCACCATCGAAACAAACAGAAAGGGGAGGGTCCGGACGTGACGCATCACCAGCTGCCACCAACCAACTCTAAAATAGGGATCACTCGTCGCTGATTGGTGATCACAAGTGTCAATCACTACCACTTACCTCATTCATATGGTCACACAAGCCTGATCTCATGACGAAAACGTATCTATGGGAACTTTTTTGCAAGACGCGAAAAACGTAGCGCCATGTACATGAACAGATGGAACAGATGAATGTACATATGGTACATTTTATGTGATGTTGGTTTTCTACGCGTCACCGCAGTTCTGAATTTGGGAATGTCCATTGAGTGGCGCTATAACTGTAATACTACGTGACATTTTAAAATAACTTGCCACCTGCACTACACCTAAACCTAACCGATAGTATGAACAAAAGTGAATGTGACGTAAAAACGCAACCACAAGCATGCTGTTTTAGCTTGTTTTTCAATCTCTAATCTTTGAGCTCTTTCATCGTGAGTCATGTATTTCATGGGATTCGTACCCAAGGGTTCAAGTCCAATTCGGTGGCGGCTTAGCTACCAAGCAAACTTGTTACGTCTGGAAAGCGAAACATATGGAGCTATAATCATAACTGTGTAAGAAAACGATTACAAGTGCTTGCTGTTTAACCGCCTCTAGTGTTAATTTCTGTTGTAAACTGTCGTAATGCATACATATTGGTACGTATATCGCATTTTGTGAAAAAGCTCCCACATGTACATTTTCGGCATGATATCAGATTGGTTGATACCTTTAGTTAGGAATGTACTATATCTGAAGAGCTAAAATATTCAATATAATATTGAATAATTAAATAGTCTGCCTTGAGTCGCTATACAAATGCATAATAGTTTTTACGATGTGACTTATTTTTAAATATCATACAACAACAAGAAAAAGGCTTGCATTGACACAAGTAAATCAACAATAGGATCTTTCTCTGCCATGTTGAATGAAATTGTTGAAGAAAACGAAGGAGTGCGAGTGTCAATGCAAGTTACAAGTTATCTAACAAAGCCTGTGATTCCCAGACACGAGAGCGCAATTATGTACTGGGCCGCTAATCAAAGCCATCTGCCTGTGCTTGTGCAAGTGGTGGGAATATAGGCTACTTGTCTGTGCCTTTGTACGAGTGTAGATAAGACTTTCAGCACTGTAGATATCAGTTTCTTTTCAGCAAGCAAATTCAAAAACTGGTCCGATAAAATTAAATGTTTGCCATCGCTTCCTGTAGTTTGACACTAATTTATCATATTTGAACATTAAACAGACTATTGGTTGTCTGAAGGCAGTGGCAGATTATGGTATAGATATGATATACTAGAATATGATAGCAGTATATGTAAACATGATACACTTATGAATTTGAATATGTCACTTGTTTATTTGAGCACTGGTGTGGGTCAGTAAGATTTATTGCTGTCTTAAATCAAACAGATCCTCTTACAACAAAGTGACACCCATGATATACTTCATATGCAGAGTATGCAACCTGCATTGGGCACCAAACAAAACAAACACTGCAGTACAACTATTCTGTTACAGTTTCCTATAAGCTGCTTTAAAAACGTGTACAGTGAAAAACACTAAAACACAACTTGACCTGACACTGTTCACATACAACGGCCTTATTCTTGAGTAAAGATGGACCAGGAGTCACGGTTTGGATCGCTACTGGTGTGCTCTTCATTTCAGTTCTCAAAAAAGTGTCAAACCCAAACCAACCTTATATTATAAAGCAGGACAATTTGGCCTACGTAGGCTTGTGCCACTAACTGATACATTTCAAAGGGACATTAGCTGCCTGGACAATGCCCATTGTGTGATTTAACAAAATAGGAAAGAGAGAGAGAGATAAATAAAGAGGGCTACTTCTCATATTATAGAGAAATATTGTTTGCCGCTGAACAAATGCAGCAGGGGAAGAACTATTCCTTTATTCTCTGCCTTCGATCTCTTCATATTCTTAATTAAATGGGCCCATTGTCTCAGGCCCTGGTCAGAGCGCGAGGAACACTACGGTGCATTGACAAGCCGCAGACAGATTATCTGGTTTGAATGGCTTTTCCAGACCAGCGAGAGGCTAACTAAACAATAGTGAACTTGTTGTAAGTGAAACAAATCCAATATTCATTGTACACAGCTTCACAGCAAAGAATTCATGAGGGAACTCGTGTTTGTAATTGTAGAAATAGGTATGTGTTGACTACTAGCCTCTATTGTATCCAGTTGTAGCAACTGTTCTTGGGCGGCTGTGTTGTCGAAATCCCATTTTATTTATGACAGGACCGGATAAGCACCTAGAATGGAATATTAATGGGGAAAATTATGTGAAATATATTTACTAATTAAAGTATCAATTTCTTCCATACAAAGAAATTAAAAAATGTACTGACTCCATACTTTTGAATGTCAGAGTATAATGTTTCAAAATATTTCTATTTTGAATAAATGCTGATCTTTTTCACTTTTTATTCATCAAAGCATCCTTAACAATCAGCATATTAGAATGATTTCTGAAGGACCATGTGACACTTAAGACTGGAGTAATGATGCTGTAAATACAGCGCTGCATCAGAGCAATTAATTACAATTTAACATAAATTCATATAGAAAACAGCTATTTAAAATTGCAATAATATTTCACAATATTACTGTTTTTTTCAGTATTTTTGATCAAGTAAATGTATTCTTGATGAGCAGAAGAAACTTCAGTAACTTAATTTTACCAATGAGATTAATTCACACGTATAAAGTTGCTTATTAGCATGCATATTACTAGTATATTGGCTATACTTATAAAGCGCATATTAATGCCTTAATATGAATTACCATATTTTAGATCCCTTAAGGTCATTGCACACCGAGTCGGTAATTTTTGCACGTTAAAAGATAAATACGACCTCACATTATGTCAATCACGTTTACACACTACCTCCGAAAGTTTCATCCGTCATAAAAAAATTCGGATCAGGTTCGATTTTTTGCGTTTCCGCATCCGTTGCAAGTATTTTGATAGAAAAGGATGAGGAATATGGAAAAATGCATGCGGAAATTTCGTGAATTCCCAAACCTCACAACTACCTTATTAACTATTAATAAGCAGCAAATTGGGAGTTTATTGAGGCAAAAGTTGTAGTTAATGGTTTGTTAATAGTGAGTGATTGGTCCTTAAAATAAAGTGTGACTGAAACTTCTTTAAAAACCTTTGAACGACAGTACACACACACACACACACACACACACACACACACATATGGTGTATAATACTTTTATTAGGATATTTTATTAAGTTTAGTATAAAAATGTATTTTGTACCTTTTGACAGACTGACTGTTAAAATTCTGGTTGCTTTACAATTCTTCATAATATGATCTTCACAATATAAATATTTCCTTTCCATTTGAGGTGTAACAAATGGCTTATTTACATATAAATACTTATTCCAGTTTTGGAGAGATTTCAAACATTTATTTCTGTGTGAGGATCTTGAAAAGGACGTTTTGTCAATGTGTAATTTCACCTTTTCACTTCTGAGGTTCCTCCCCTATTGTACCATGGTTAAACTGTTCAATTTTTAGGTTAGGTTTAAGGGTAGTGGTTTGGTGTTGGGTTTCTGTTGAACTTCTGTTACAATAACACATACAAACACACAATACAATTACGGCCTATATCAGGGGCCACAATCCTGCAGAGTTTCACTCCAACGCCAAGCACACCTGAACCAGCGAACCGCTCCAATTTCCTGTAAAGATGTTGTCTTACTATAGGGAGATGAGAGGGTTTGTATTACTTACTATTGGAGAAAGTGTATTGGCTAGCTTGGATCACATGTGCCGTAATAACCAATCACATTACAGCCTTGACGTCATTGAATTTCAGTCAGGCTGTATCCGAAATGGCCCCCTATACTTTCATTTACTATTCCCTACATTACAAATAAAGCTCAGATGAGCTTTATTTGTCACATACACAATTATACAGAGTATAATGAGGAGTGAAATGTGTTCTCTGCATTTAACCCAACCAAGTGCACACACACCTGGAGCAGTGGGCAGCCATCGTACGGCGCCCGGGGAGCAGTTAGAGGGGTTCGGTGCCTTGCTCAAGGGCACTTCAGTCGTGGTATTTCTGCCGGCCCGAGACTCGAACCCGCGAACTTTAGGTTACAAGCCCGACTCTCTAACCATTAGGCCACGACTGCCCCTTGTTCTCTGCATTTAACCCATCCTAAGCGCATACGCACCTGGAGCAGTGGGCAGCCATCGTACGGCGCCCGGGGAGCAGTTAGGGGTTCGGTGCCTTGCTCAAGGGCACTTCAGTCGTGGTATTCCTGCCGGCCCGAGACTCAAACCCACGAACTTTAGGTTACAAGCCCGACTCTCTAACCATTAGGCCACTCATACAGTTCACTTGAAGGAGTGAATGAAAACGAGTGAGTGAATTCGGACACTGAGTGCACTGAAGGACTGCCGCTTTTGCATAGTTTGCTTGCTGTTTAATAATCATTTTGAAATGGGCAGCTCCAGTAGTAAGATTGAAGGATTTATCTTGAACTCTGTCACGGAAATTATGTATAAACCCTAATAGTCAATTTACAATTAATTTGTACCTGTGTTGTATTACACTGCATTACGCCGAGGACAAGTGCTTCTAAAATCAATGAATGGATGATTCAGCTGCAGGCGCCATTGTGACGAGTGGGGCGGGGCCGAGAGCCGTGGGAACGGAGCGAGGCTGGTGGAGTAAATGGTAATGAACGACACCTGCGCCACTCACCGGTCTCGAGTCCCACAGAGGAGCTTCGGAAGGGTTATAAATGAGGAGTGACGACAGTGGAAGAGGAGAGAGGACCAGGCCTGAATTTTAGTTTGTGTTTTGTGTGCGGCAGTCATCCGTGAGGGGCTGCCGCTTTTCATTTGTATTTGTTTATTTTATTATTGAAGTATTAAATGTTCGCCGGTTCCCACCTCCTTCTTCCCGCCTCCTTCTTCCCGATCTAAGAACTTTGTTACAGCCATCTTCTGGCGAGATGCGGGAAATCATTCGGTGCGCGACTCTCACAGTGCATTATGGGTTATCTCTAGCCATTGAGTGTACATCGGTTGTATACTCATTTTGAATTGATTGATTGAGTGCACTTGAGAATATCCACTATGGTTTCGAACACCACTTAAAATGGCTGTCCTTTCAAATAGTGCACTATTTGAGGCTATAGGGGGCGATTTGGCGGATACAGTCTCAGAGGTGTGCGACACTCAATCTTCGTTTACAGATCCCGTAGGAACGCATGGGAGGTGTCGTAAGCTGAATCCCACCTGTCGCAAAAAGTAAGTGGCTTCTCTTATAAAACAGCATTTAATTGTGGTAAACTCTAAAAATAGTTCAATCCAAAAGTATTGCTTAGTGTAAAACAAAACCTGGTCTGTGCGACACCGTTTTACATACCTTACTGCATGTTTCGCCGCAGTTTCAAAGAGAAATGTTTAAATACATGAAACCTGGCACATTTTTATTACGTAGATATAGGTACATATTGTTGTGTTTTTATTACACTGCTACAGAAGTGTATTGTGGAGGTTCAGAATTCAAATATCGGGGTCCGTCTCTAAAAGTTAATGCTCTATCGTGTTGTGAATATGCCCTACACCAAACCCAACCCTAAACCTACCCGATAGTGTTAACAAATGCAAAACTGATATAAAAAATGTATTTGTTGATGCAACCGTGCCATTTAAACTTCCTTATATGCAGATTTTAACTGCTTTGTCGAAACGTGATGACACGGGATCCGAACCGGAGCTCCTCGCCTCCTAAATACATCCTCGTACTCCGTGAGCTACCGAACAAACTTACCATTTATGAAAATCCATAGATATGAGGCTGAATAAGTGTGATGCTAACATTCAAAAGCATCAGTTTTCAAATCTCCCGGTATATTAATAGTGTTTTGAAGTCGTAACATGATATTCTTCAAGTAATTGTGTGAAAATTACACTTTATTAATCAAAACGAGTATCGAAATCGTGTAAAAGGTGTCAGAGTTTTACTGCCTCTAGTGCTTGTTTCTTTTGGAAACTGCAGTAATATGTAGTTATTGGTATGTATTTCGTGTCTCGTTAAAAAGTGCGCCCATAAGACCAGGTAGATAAAACATATTGAAGATTAGCTGATTGGCTGTCGATTCATTAAGTAATGAGCTTTTTCCTCTAAAAAGCTGTTTATTCAGCATAGTGAATACTCTCTTCCATTAGGGTGACCATACGTCCTCTTTTCCCTGGACATGTCCTCTTTTTGGACCTACAAAAATGCGTCCGGCCGGGATTTCTGAATCGCCCAAAATGTCCGTGATTCGGCTTTTCCTCATTCATTGTGTGTGTTTTTGTATTAAAGCCCTGCTGTTAAAGACTGTTTTCTTAATCCCGCACCCACTGAATTTCTGCCCATTACCGCCTGCTCACGCAAACATTCTAATATTGAATATAATTTTCGCACATCATGGAGCTGCTATCAATATGCAAAGTATTTAAATCTCTTTAGATGCAGCTCTTGTTGGATGCAGGGTTGCCAAATCCGCATTTTTTTGTCAGGAATTGGGCTGATTTTAAACTGTTGCAGCGGGCTGATTTTCTCCCCAGGGTTAAAGGTTTGAAATATTGCATACATTACATTTGACTGAAATGCTTACATTTTGCATTCTACCTTTGATAAAACTGTGGTAGATGTTAAGTTTTATGAAGGACAGCCACTGGTAGGAAGCCTTTTATCTGTGTTAATGATAACAGTAATACTTGGGTATGGAAAGGCATATTTTGAGTTTTGATATTTTGGATATGGTCATTGCGCTACTTTGGGGGCTACTTTTACCCCCCTCAAACCCACCCCCACCCCTGCCCGTCTGCATCCTGCCCTCACTGTCCTCTATTTTTGAAAACTAAAATATGGTCCATTGATATCCAATCAAATAAATCGTCCTCTGGTCTCCTTACGTTAGCCCTTACACTTCTTTGGCTAATGCTTGCAGGCTTGCCTTCTAGTGACTTTGGGTCAGCTTCTACACACTTGTCTGGAAGTTTCTAGCAAAGTCACTGGAAGGCAAGCCTGCAACCTTGAGCCAAAAAAGCTAATGGCTAATGCTGTAGCTTTGTTGGTACGCAGGGAATGAGACCAGAGGCCTTTATTTTAATGGATGTCAATGGAGGAGAGGCTTCACTATGCAGAATAAACCACTTTTGTGAAGAAAGAGCTTATCATTTAATGATTCAACAACCTATCAGTTAATCTTCAACATGTTTTATGCTAAACAATACTTTCATTGGGAACTATATGAAGATTTTACCTTGACAAAAATGTTCTTTTTTAAGAGAATGCAGAGTAGAGAAGGTTGCAACAGATAAGACTCATTTACGTTATTATTATTACTGGCAAATATATTGCATTACTATTTAATATAAGATATGTAATATTGTGTATCATCTAAAAATATTAAGGTTTTCTTTCTTTGGTTTCGTCCTCGAGTCTGTTGTCAGGACAAATGAGTGAAAGAATGTTCCCTTAGTTTGGTTTAAAGAGCTCGTTCGCATCTTAGTACAGATATAAGAAGCATCCCAGTGTAAGGAACAAGTGGATAGTTTATTTTTAATGCTTTGTCTGGAAATGACCGTTTTTTTTGATTATGTTGTCAAAACACACATGTAATAGCAAGGGGGCGTTAATACTGTTTCCAATGCAATGATGTTAGCTAATCATAGCAGTGGCTGATTACTGAGAAGCCTTAAAGGACCACAGCTCGTTTTAGACAGTGGGTTGAAAATAATAATTTTTTCACATGTTTGTTTGTTCAAAAAACTGTTTTAGCATTTTAAGTAAACCTCAAGGAACATATTAAAATAATAAAAAAATCCATGTCATGACTCTTTTAAAATTGTTCACTCAGGTGTCACTGTAGATTGGCTGCATTATAGATGGTCTGCCTAACTATCCATGGCTTTTTCAAATTTCATTACAACTGAGGTCACAATATTTTTTGTGTGTCCAATAAAAAGCTCTAAACTGAATTAATAAAAGCAGAATGCGAGGCAGTGAGCGCTAGGGAGAGCAGGTGCTGAGTAAGAGAGTGCAGGAATGCCTGAGGAATGGGGAAGAAGCGTGAGAGCGAGTCTGTGTGAGTACGGCTGAGAGCGATCTGGGGAAGGAGGGGTGGAGATTCTCCAGGGATTGCGTGCGGACATCAAATGTTTACCTGTAACAAAGACAGAGGGGGAGGAGAGGAGAAATGGCTGTGGTTTACAGGAGTGGGCGGAGAAACAGAGCCTCCAGCATGAGCTTCGCACGCAACTTAACAATACTACCTTTATGAAGACCGTACACACACACACACACACACACACACACACACTCCTGCAGGAAATCTTCCAGGGTTTCATGTCAGTGGAATTTCAGTGGTAGTATTCTCTTAACACAAACCACAGGTCACACAGTCAAATCTGTGAAGGGATGACTGGACGGGGGGGGGGGGGGGGGTTAATACATGTGGGTTATTTTACATAAAAACTAAAATTTAGGTTTTCTAAAACTATTGACATATGGAAAAAATATTTTGGCTGGATAAAATATATTTTAAATAAATGCTGTAAACAGTGAAACTCAATGAAATATATATTTTTTTAATTGATAATATATTTAATTTCAACTTTGATATACCAAAATATTTTAAAATGTATTTCCAGGGCAATAAAATTTTCTTAAATCTTTCAGTTGCCAACATTTATGCTTTATTCAGTACATATTTTTATTAAAATGTGTTTTATGTTCACACGTGTTGTTAACATCAAAAATGTTGACTTCAAATGTATTTTCTTGGACTGAAATATATGGAGAGCAAATATATTTTTATATATTAATATATATATATAGTATATAATAGGCAAAAATATACTGGTAGAAAATATTTAACAGCATATTTATAATATATTTTAGCAAATATATTTTTGGTAAATTTTTGAAATATATTTGAAAATATAGGATTATGGTAACACTTTAAAATAGGGAACACTTATTCACTATTAATACGACTTTTGCCCCAATAAATTCCTAATTTGCTGCTTATTAATAGTTAGTAAGGTAGTTGTTAAGTTTAGGTATTGGGTAGGATTAGGGATGTAGAACAAGGTCATGTAGATTAAGGCATTAATATGTGCTTAATTACTACTAATAAAAATAGCTAATATTATATTAATATGCATCCTAATAAGCAACTTGTTAAGAGACCCTAAAAGAGCACTTAAGCATAGGGACCAATTCTCATTATTAACTAGTTGCTTAATAGCATGCCTGCTTATTATTAACATATTGGCTGTTTAATAGTACTTATAAAGCACATATTCTGCATGACCATATTCTACATCCCTAATCCTACACTTAACAACTACCTTACTAACTATTAATTAGACAAAGTGTGACCCAAGCCAGAATACTATCCAGTCACTTCATTTACACTTGGCCACATAAATCAGATCAGCTATTGCCACACTATCAGTTAACCTACATGATGATGCTAATGCTGACTTGACTCATCCTTGATAGTCTGCTTTATAGTAGTTCACTCATCTGAGTCACATCTTATGTGCTTGTCAAACCATGTCCTGATCGGACTGCTATCCATCTTGATTAGATCTTTGATGGTGTTCACATTATAACTGCAGTGACCAAATAAACAAAAGTCACGAACAGCCCTGACAGATGTTGACACTAAACTGACTTCGCACTATTTCCATAGAAGCTGAGGTGAGTGCAGCACTATAAATGAAGCATGTGTGCTGACGGGGTGTGTGTGTACACGTGTGTGTGCATGAGCTGGGCCGGGCTCTCCTCCTCTCGGTGAGTTGCGCGTCTGCAGTCAGAGCTCGTCACAATGGCAGTCATTGTTCTGTAGACAGGCCCCTGCGTGCTCACACCCTCCCCGACCTGAGCGGCAGACAGGTGTATCTCTGCTAGTCACGCACAGCCACACTGCCAAACACAGCTCCGCCGCGCTGGACATTCCTCCACATCTCACTGCTGTCGCAATAAAGCTGTGGGAGATTCTGCTAGCATGATCAATAGCCTTCAAATCATACGGTGAAAACAGCAGTAATGTGAAATATTATTCTGTGAAACCCTCAAGAGAGAAATAAAGATATTTCTTCAGTAGCATTAGGTTTGTCGTTTCTTTCTAAAAAACTATTTTCATCAATAGTTTTGGTTTATTTATTTATTCATTCAGGCACTTTCAAAAGATGTTCACGGGATTTTAAAGGGATAGTTCACCCAAAAATGAAAATTGTGTCATTAATTACTCTTATGTCGTTCCAAACCCGTAAGACCTTCATTCATCTTCAGAACACAAATTCAAATATTTTTGATGAAATCTGAGACCTCTCCGACCCTCCCATATCTAGCAAGGAGATCAGTAAAATAGTCCATGTGACATCAGTGTTTCAACCATAATTTACGAGATTTATTTTTGTGTGCAAAAGAAAACAATAACATAATTTATTGAGCAAATCTTCTCTCCGAGTTACCGTCTTCTGCCATTTTGGAGAGTATCCATTGAACGTAATCAACATAATCAGCGTTGTTTATGTTTAGCATGCGCACGCTGTCTACTGAACATACTTGCGCATAAAAAGTAATATCATAGCTTCATAAAATTACAGTTGAACCACTGATGTCATATGGATTATTTTACCGATCTCCTTGCTTCGTTTCTGTGCATTGATCGTGGTAATATCAATGCTGTATATGGGAGGATCAAAGAGCTCTCGGATTTCATCAAAAATATCTTAACTTCTGAAGTATCATTTTTGGATGAATTAACCCTTTAAGTCACCTTTATTCCTATAGCACTTCATACAATACATATTGTGTCAAAGCAGCTTCACAGAGATAAACTGTGAAAATAACAGGATCAATTATGAAACCCAACCATGGAGAGGATTCAGATTGTGCTGTAAAGCAGCTCTAAAACACAATATGTTATTGGTTATCTAAAGTCAGATCAGTGTTGGTTCGTGCATATTGGAATATAAAAAAACCGCTGGATTGTTTATGTTTTACGTGGCGTAAGGATGTTGAAAAAGCTTCGCTAAATCCGATCTGACCGGTCAGACTGAAACAGATTTCCAGAAATGCAATAGGAATCCAAATCACAAACGAATGTAGCTCGAAACGGATTTGCACAAATCGGATTTCATGTAGTTCGTTGCGGTTCAGACTATCTAAATATGATCGGATTTGCACAAAAATCGGATTTGGGCTGACAGCCTGAACAAGGCTTTATTCTCAAATGTTTTATGCCATATTTCAGTTTTGTGCATGAGTTAAATTCGCAACTTTGGATGGAAACATAGCTATTGTGAAGTTCACCAATTCAGCCGAATTCAGTTAATTATTCAGCAGCTCTACAAAAGACAATAGTCCCATCCTATCATCCAGATGAATTCAGTCTAATGGTGAATCCTAATTCTCTGTCTTACTCCTTCCCCTTAGTTTTGCATGTTCACGTGAGAGTAAGGGCTGTCCCAATTCTCGTTTTGATCGAGGGGTAGGGTAAGGGGAAGGGGTAGATAGCCCTTAAAACCAAGCATTTTCGCGAGCTTGGTTTTAAACGTTTTAAAAAATCGCTATTTTTCCACGCTAACGTTACATTGCTGATTTGCACAACAGTCCCGCATTTCTGACAGGAGAAAACCATCACTAAAACCCACGTAATCGACACACACATACTTGCAGACGGCAAGTTTGTGATCAACACTTGTCACCTCTGGTGACGTAGCAGCACGCTAGCGACGATGTATGATGATGTAACAGTAAACAAGTGGTGTCTCAATTCATAGGGGGATGTTTTCACCCCTAGCGCTTACCACTCGGTTTCCAGGGACAAGGGCTAGGGGTAAGACGAAGGGGTAGGGGAAGGGGTAAGACAGAGAAATGGGATTCACCCTAAGTTTTGTTATCATCTGATGGTGTCAGTCAATGTGGTTAGATTGATCAATTACTGAAAGTTAAGTTTCTTTTAGTCCCCAACCACACAAGCCAAAAGATGACTGTGGCAAGGAACCCAAACTCCATCAGGTGACAGAAATGGAGGGGGGGGGGGGGGGCTCAGGAGAAACCAGGTTATTTAGGGGACCAGATCTCCTCTGGTCTAAATAAATGAACATGCTGTGATGTTGATTAAGGGAAATCACAGCAGCATTAGGTGGGAAGAAAGAGCTGTAGTCTGTTCAGTAAGTTGGAATACATGAATGTAGAATTGACGTTTAGCCTTCTCGTTTGGCACTCAACGGAGGCGGTCGCATTTTTCACACCCCGTCCTTCCCTATTTTCCCTGCTTGCTCTCCAGTATTGTCTGATCTATTGAGAGACTCTCTCTGCACTGCTCTTCAAACTGAGAAATTATGGATTTGATCAACTGGTCTCTCAACGCTATTGACACCATCTTTTCGACTAGAAAATTGGGTTCCGGGGTACCTGTTTCCCCCGACGGAACGTTTGCAGCTGGGTATACGATGGACGTGTGGGAGAGGTGACAAATTGTATGTCTTGCGGCTCTTTCCGTGGAGGACATATATATCTACCTATTCGGAACCATGATAACAGGTCTTCTGCTGATTGGATTAGGCTTTGCCCTGGGTTATCGAAAAATTCAGAAAACGGGTACAGCTGTCCAAAGCCTCACAAGGCTGCCCGCCATGACTGAAGCAGTGGGAAGAGCGGTCAGCATTAAGACTGAGACTATTAACCGCTATGGATTCTATCATGGAGAAGCTCACGGCTTTGCAGAGAAAAATTGATGATCGAGATCAGAATGGACAGAGAGAGTAGCTGTTTTGGAATGCGGCTACTCGCCTAAACAAATCTCAATCTTATCTTTTGGCTCCCCCGTACCAGCACTGCCCGGCAAGGTCGTTGTTGGAAATTTATCCCTGGGAAAGAACACTGCAGTGAGATGCTCTTGCTCCCTCCCCCATTCTACAGACATTGATTATAAACTACTACACACACACACAAACATACTCACTTCCCCTCCTCCCATCCCTCGCCTCCGTCACTTTGAAACCTGCCAGCCTGACAGGCGGGTCTGTGGCCAGCGCCGAGAATGGCCGCGGGTCCGGACGGCTGCCTGCTGGAGCTGGATCACTTCCCCTGTTGCAAAGTGTGTCTATGGTTTATGTGCTTTTGCTGAGGTGTTTTTTTCCTGTTCTCACACTGTACTCCCCAAGGAGCATAGTCTGGGGGTTAATTTTTTTTCTCCTCACTTTCCTTGTGTTATGCTAATTTTCTTCAATTTCCTGTCTTCCTGTCCTGTCTACCCCCTTGTCATATATGTATGTTATCTATGGGCAGGTTGATGGCTTATTTCACTGGTACTTGTGACTAAGTGACAATAAAGGGCTACTACTACTACTACTACTACTACTAGTAGATGACTGGTTTATCAATTATGAACATTCTGCTTTATAAAACTTTGTTTGGTCCTGGCAAGATGCTTTTTTACACAAATGTGTGCATAAAACTGTACTACACCCACACTTAGTCATTGACAAGCATTGTTTGTCTGAGCATCCTAGTCTGGGCACTGTTCTTGATACAGGATGTGGTTTCTGGGTAAATTATTTCTATACGGCATAAGCTGTGTTTCAAAACACACTGGACTGATCTGATGCACGGATTAATCAAACACATTGTTTTCTATGTGTGTACGCCCACATCTGCTCAGCATTATGCCACACCACTCACATTGACTTCCATTTAATTACATTATACAGTATTTGTCTCAGGTCACTGTTAATGTTTATATTGACTTCACCCTAGGATGGAAGATGAACACCTTAGTAACGAGCTTATGTTTTGACAGCTTTTATTAAATGTATGCTACATATAGGAAATAGTATAATATACACTGTAGGTGTCAACCGATATGTGTTTTTCAGGGTCGATGCCGATACAGATCAAGTTAGACTGATAACCGATATTTTGAACTGATATATATATACGTATATCTGGTGTAAAAATTAAAATGTCCAAATTTACGAATAACAAAGACTAAATCTCGAAATGCTTTTAAATAATTTTTTGGCGAATCGCTTCTGAAAATGCTTAATATCGGCACCAATAATCGGTCAGGCCGATAATCGGTTAACCCCTAGTACGCTGCTTATAATACACTTTAAAAATATATACTTGTGTGTCAATGTAATGTTTTCAGATACTTTAATTGCATGTTAATTGCAAATGTATTATAGTTTACATTCATATTAAATGCAGTTAGATGAACTTGAGTGCTTTTTGACCCACTTAAGTAGGACTAAAGCACATCTTTATGTGTAATTTTACAATCACATATGTTGTCTTATAGTGTACTGCCGAATGTACTGACATGCATTTATTATAAACTAAAACATTCTTCGTCATTTCTTCTGAAACTTGTAAAACACCTAATTAAATATATTGCAATTACACGATTGTAAAGATGAAGTATTTCAGTAAGTTGAAAATATATGCAATCTCAAACAATACACTACTGGTAAAATTATAATCAAGTACTTTACATGTCCTTTAGTATCTAGATGTGTTATTCAACATAGCTAAATAAGTGTACTTCTTTAAAACATGATAATAAAATGCTTTTTAAAACTTTTAACTTACCATTATTAGAATTCACACTTTTTTAAAGTCTACTTAAGTGTATTAAGAAACAGTCATTAAAGTGTCTCTTTTTAAGTAGACTTAAGTGGCCTTTTTTATTCGTATTATATTATCTGCAAGTACAGTTTTTTTCTTTACTTTTGAAGTACAGTACAAGTGCATATTCAATACAATACATCTATTTCACAAGAGCTTCCAGCACATGGATGGAAAGAGCTAAGGTCGATAGGTTGGCGTTACACATGATCTGCAACACGGCAAAACAAATTTAAGCTTTCTGGCTGATGTTTAGAAAATGAATGCCAGATGAATGAAAGAAAAACTAAAAAGAAGTTGAGGGAAGACCTGGCTCATCATTGGGAAGAATGCACATATTTAGTGTTATTATCTAATTTACTTTAGTATGAAACACACAGATTCTCTCCACCTTCGGCTTTCTGTTTGCTCACAACCCTGTAAATACACAAGAGTCTGATTAATACCCATTCATGTACTTTCCAGTGATACAGGCTTGATACTGAGCCTATAAGGAAGGTTTGTGCTAAGGCTTGAGGTTCATACATATCGACAATTATATAGATTAGATTAAATTTATTAAAATTGTATAGATTAGACTTCACTGACACTGCTAAGCACAGTAAATAATATTATCTTCCTTGTAGTTCACAATAGTGCAGAATAGTTGACACAATGTTAACGACTTCTTAAAGGAGACCTATTATGCCCCTTTTTACAATATAAGTCAGTGATGTGATGTGACATACAGCCAAGTATTGTGACCCATACTCGAAATTTGTGCTCTGGATAATGCTCTGCATTTACTCATCCAAGTGCACACACACACCCGGAGCAGTGGGCAAGCATTTATGCTGTACATTCACTCCCCCACTGACAATCCCTGCCGGACCGAGATTCAAACTCGCAACCTTTCGATTACGAGTCTGACTCGCTACCATTAGGCCACGACTTCCCTTAAAGTCCCAGGTGCCTTTATGCCTATTTTGAGTGGAAGCAGAAACACGCAGTTTTTTGTGCATGTCTCTTTAAATGCAAATTAAATGCTACTCCCCGCCCCCTTTTCCAGAATAGGGCTGTGCCTTTACAGCTCCAATCTCAAGTACTCTGCCAAAGAACGCCGGTTTGGTTTTGATTATCATGTCTATCGCGCTGAAATCATATGTTTTATAGCCATATCAGTTTAAACCTCTGATATGAGCACACACATCCGAAGCACGCACACAGAAACCGTCTGTCACACGGCAGCACGTAAGTACTAAACTAAGCTCTTTTCATGTCTTATTGCGCTAAAACTGTCAAATACACACAACACCATTGTCACTTGTGAAAACACAATGGTGGCGCAGTGGTTGGAAACATGCAGATAAAGGGGTGGTAATATTATAATAAGACTCCTTTACTACATCACAGGAGAGTGAATTCTGAATGGCTCATTTCTTCAAAAAACTTGCAAAGTAAAGGTCCCAGCACAGTCCATAGTTTTATAGTCCATAGTACAGAAACCTTGCACACTGAGTCCAATGTATGGCGTTCGCTTGTACAGTGGCTCTGAATTGTCGAAATGCAGGATGCAGAAAATCGAACCCGATCCAAATTTTGTCATGATGGACGAAAGTTTTGGAGACAGTGTGTAAACGTGATTGACACAACGTAAGGTAATATTTATTTTTCAATGTGCGAAAATTTTGAACGAAAAATTTGGAATGACCTTAAGGCTTCAAAAAAAACAAATTCTGGATTATTTTTTCAGATTTTCCAGGTTGGTAGATACACCAGGGACCTGATTATAGCTCTTAAACACAGAAAAAGACTATTTACTAAATTAGAACATAATATACCCTCAGCAAGCATGGTTAAGTATAAAACATGTTATACTTGAATTAATGAATTATGCATTTTATATAGTGCTTTATAGCTGTACACCCAAAGCGCTTTACAATCATGGGGGGGGGGGGGGGGGGTTCTCTCCTCAACCACCACCAGTGTGCAGCATCCACTTGGATATGATTAGATGAGATACTTCACCTGTGTCTTATACTGTTCATTATTTAAATCATTGTTATCACTCAATAAAAGCCTCTAGCAGTGAAAATAAACCATATGATAGTCCTATTATTAATGCAATCAATGCATTTATTTTTTCTGTAATCATTATGTATGGATTTGTCATATTTATTGGGAACCCTGACGGCTATTGAATGACATGTAATGTGCATCACTACAAAAGCAGAAGGAAAAGCAGAGTGCCGGTGACTCAGGAATGCGAGACAGGAATGCCGTTGAGTTACCATAAAGGGGGTTTGACTGAACACAATGTCTTTGTGTTTTTGTTCAGGGCTCTAGTCACGCAAACCTGCAGCAGCTCCTCTGCACTTGTCTGTAACTGACAGCCTTGCATGCGGCTCAGGTACCGTTGGCTTGAGCTGGACTCCTGCCAAACGAGCTGTTGCTATTAAAGCGAGTGATGGATTGGGACTTGATTCCACTGCACCACTAATAGATATTTAGCCTTTATCCAATGCAACTTACATTACAATTACGCAGACAGTGACTCTGCAATCATCTGAGCTTACTTGTTCATGAACGAAGAGTGTTTGTGGATCAAACTTGCTGCGGTTTCAATAAGTGATGGACTGATATTGCATTTAATAATTTACGTTTTTGGGGATTATTAGCATTGTCTGATAATATAATTTAGCCTAGTGCTCTAAACTCTACAGTCTTGTCATTGAATAATGTACATCTTCAATAGCAATCATTTTTTTGTGGATTTTTCTGATTTTCAGAACTGACTGATCCTTCTTCCAGAATCCACTCCTCAGTTTAGCGGTAAAGGTGGGAATTGAAAGCGTGTCTGGAGCTGATGGATGAACATTAATAAAACCATGAATCAACCTTTTGTGTGGTGTGACGACAGCAGATCTTATCTTACTCATGCTCTGCTGCTCACACGCGATGCTGTCATTAGCACTAACTCCAAAAACAACACATGCATCCGAGAAGATGCTCAAACAGACGCCTATTCACAATTCATCGTAACAGGTTCACATGCATATTGGACATGTGAACAGGAATAATGTAATAAGAGAAAATAATTACAGATGTGATTTCATGCAGGTATTTTTTACCTATAAGTATGAGATAATAACATGAATGTGTACACTATACGTGCATTGTATCAAACTATTCAATTGAAGGAGTGTCTATTTATACTAAGTGCAAATAGCCCGCTTTGTTGGCAGAGGCTATTTGCACTAACTCCGCCCACCAACATGCTATTGGGACAGTCAACATTGAAAATAACAATTTGGCAAACATCAGTTTCAGTGGCTTAGATGGTAAGCCGCGTGCTTTTTGACGAACTTTTTTTTCTTCCTTTTCAAATCTCATATCGCATCGGAAAAGGCGTTTATTTTCAATAAAATTAAGGAAATAATCTAAAAGTTGCAAATAAAGTATCAGGGTAGGTGTAGGGAGGGATTTAATGTCCCAATAAGGTGGCATCCATTTAATAATTTGAATTAAAACTATAATTTTACACTCAATACGTTATTATTGTGTACTGTTTTATAATGTAGCCTACTACAATACGGAGGAGCAGATAATTGCCACTATTTGCATTATAAATAGTAGAACATCTTGCTATTTTAACAGTGTAAATATAATCTATAGATATTTGCAGTTTAAATAGCATATCGTTAAAACATACTGCTAATTTCACTTAGTGTTAATAGTATTTATCGCTAAGAAAATAGAATAGTGCAAATAGAATCTAATTGATTACACTTAGTGTAAATAGCCACTGCCTTAATTTAAATGTTAGTTCATAGTAGATGCTATGTAAACTAATCAAAAGAAGCAGACTCCATTTCCCACAGTGTAGTGGGTGTGTCATGTGATGTTGTGTGCGTGCGTGCGAGTGAAGAGCTGCAGTCAAAGCGAGCGTGTGTTGTTCAGCAGTCTGTCGCCTCCACGGCAGGTGTGTGTCTCTTCATGGGTTCGGGTCGACGGCTTCACTCGAGGATACTCTCTGGATGTATGTGCATTGGTCTGGCTTCGGTGTGTTTGGACGCTGAAGGTTCAGATGTGAGCTGTGTGAACAGATCATGCTGGAGACTGGGCTTCAGTCTGGTGGAGATGTATATGATTTCTGGAGTAACATAACCTGTGGAATAAACTCGCTTTAGGACTGACAGAAGAAACCGCAGGAACCAATGCTCCGGTAAAGCCACTTTCCACTCACTGTATTCTCATGTAGCGTTATATTGACAGTGCATATATTTTATTACAGTTTTCTTCTGCAACAGTAACGTCTCACACATTCGATAAAAGCACGTTAATGTTCCATTCATTGGTATATATATTCACATTCGGATGTATGTGGGCTGAACATCTCTATAATGCCTATAATCAGTTATTAATGACAGTAATTATAAGGTGTCGTTATACGAGTACACTTCATCTGTTTGTCAGTTATTCTGATTCTAATTATGTATTTTGTAGTTTACATGAAGAGTTCAGGTGCAAAAGCCTCTGAGTGCCACCTGAAGTTTTCTTCTAAAATTAGCGTTTTTCTCAGGCTCCTATGTTTATGTTCAGCTATTTCTCTTTAATATCAATTAAAAGAACACATGCTTTGCCATTAAAGTGAAATTACTGAAAAGGAGCATAATAAAAATGCTCATTTTAGAAGAAGATTTCAACCAGCAAACTCTTCATATATAGCTGTAATTTATTTACTGAGGTAAAATGAGAGTATTTCAAGCACGTTACATTGACACTGACAGATCCTAAAGTAAATAATCTCATAGACCTGGTAATTGAAACAGACGTTATTCTGCTGGCACAGAATCAGCTCTGGTAGAATATATAACCCTTCACCGGTTATATATGTGTGTATACATCGGTATACACCGATGTGTCTTTGAGGTAAAAGCGGGATTTTCTGCCACCTCCTCTAGATGACATGAAGCATCTAGTCTCTCATGATTTTCTCATGTCTCCATTACGTTCAGCTTGTTTCTGAGGTGTGTTTAGACAGTGGACGTGTTCTTCGTCCTGAGCAGAATCAGATCTATTGTTGGGCTCTGGACAGAGATCCACTATACCCAGGGTCCCCCCCAGCGTCCCCCTCTCTCCAGCACATCCTCCCCAAACAAGCCCTCCTTTCTCCTCTGGAGAGAGACCCTATGTCCCACTGCAAGTGACTCTCAGGGCCGGCATTGACCGTGGGACGCTCCCTGCACAAAAGAGGCTGAAGTGTCAATAAAGTAGTTCGGAGCCCCCGATGCACAGGAATGCCTCTCTATCCCGTCCGGAGAGGGACAAAGAAACACTTTGTGTCAGCCGGGGGCCCTTGTCTAAACCCCAGGGTCTCCTCTTTACTCCTCCTCCTGTTATCTTAAACGAGCGACGGGAAGCACGTGCTCAGAAGAAGCAACTCTTCATGTTAACGAACTACTCGAGTGAACCAAGGAGTGTTGGGTTTGAGCTCGTTTCAGAACAGGGTTAATTTGTCCCTTCGGTCACCCGGTGCTGCTGGATGTTTGGCTGTGTTCTTGTCGTTAACAGGGCTGAAGAAGTGTGTGTGTGCATGCGCCAGTAGCGCTGCAGGTGTTTACTGCGCTGTCATCCAACACATCTGTGGTAAACCACAAGAGAAACGAACATGCGCCGTCAGACAGCACTGCAGTCTGTGTGTGTGCGCATCTGTCAGGAAAGCCATAAACTGTAATGTTCAGGTAAAATGACCACACTTTCACTTTAAAAAAACAATAGTTGTTACCTTACAATGTGTGTCCCTTTAAACCAGGTGTTAGCAAAATGTAGGTCTGCCAAATTAATATGTTCATTTTTATTAATTAGTTATGAAAAATAATGCATTATAATGTAATGCATTTAAAGCACCCATCCTAGCCAGATCTACTTAGTAGTGATGGGAGAAACTAACCTTTTCAAATCAACTGAACAAATCGCTTTGCTCGAAACACGCTAGTGACGCTTGCTGGTCAAAAGTGTGTAAATGCAAAAAAAAACACATGCATAAAACAGCTTTTAAAAGCCAATAGTAAATGTTTTCTTGAAAGTATAATACATTAAAAAGAATGAAATACCATTAAATGCGCAGTGTTTGTATAATATGTGATTTAACTTTTTTTTTATATTGATTTGCAAGGCTTGTTTTGTTTGTTTTTTTGAGAGCTTGTATATAGAGGCCAGTAAGAGACTATTAAGTACTTCCCATCCTTTTAATTACACACGTCTCATTAAAAAGGTCTTACAAATTGATGAAACTCATCCGAGATCAGGTAAAAACCAGTGGTTAGCCACTGGGGGGTGATCTCAATGAACTGGCTTGATTCACTGGTTCACAGGTATCTCCCCCCCCCCCCAAATGGCTTTGGCAGTTTGATACGCGCTCTGAACCACTGTTTCTAAACAAAATGATTCACAAAGTTTCGAAGCATCGCAAAGCACCATCACCACTACTTGGGTCAAATCTTACATCTCATACATTTTGATGGGGCCTCAGAACAGTCAACTCGTTTATTGCACGTCCTGAGTTTAGCGCATGTTTGGGAACACAACAGCCACCAGTTAGGCTTTGTTTTTTGCGGCAGATGATTACAGCCTTTCTAGATTTGTAGAGAGATGTATTTTTGTAAACCTGTTTTCACTGAAGCTGGAGGTTTCCTTCAAAGTAAAAGCTTAAGAGTGCAGTATGAATTGCTGACAGCTAGCGGTTTAAATGCAGTCCAAATTAAAAATGTCTTTCACGTGTAGAAATTAGGAAATAAGTATTGTAATGTCCCTAATGCAGTGTAAAATATAAATTTTCACAGATATTCATCTATGAAATATGCATTTTAATTTATTTTACAGTGTAATTATTTGACAACAAATGACTACCACTGTTAGCTTGTTGTTATTATAATTATATTCTAATTTGTTTGGCTTCCTAAAATGCCAGTGTCAATGTAATTTAGACTGAGACGGTATACCACAACTAAAAAAGTGTTGAGTCCCCTTAAAGTTCAAAGTCAAGTCACTGACCTTTTTCTGACTTAGGTTTTCTTAGTTAAGAAACATGGGTTGGAGCTCTTAATTTTGAACTCTCGAAGTGCATTTAAAGTGCCCCTATTGTGGGTTATGAAAGGTTAATATTTTGGTTTTGGGAGTCCCCAACAACAGGTTGACATGCATACAAGGTCAAAAAACACTTTAATCTCCTTATGCATTTATTTTTACTAGTGATAGACCGATATTGATTTTTTTATAACCGATACCGTTTATTTGTGCGCTTATGTACCCGATAACCGATATGCAGAACCGATATTTGTTTACTGTTATAAAGTAAATAAATAACAGAGTGAAGTAAGTCCATTCTTCACTTTGGTTTTTCCTTCTTTCAGTCATCTTAACAACAACAAAAAACTGTTGAAAATGAACATTCTTTCATGTAAAATTTTATCTTCAAATTACAACAATAAAAACATTTTATTTATAAAAAGCATCGTCAGCAACACTGATATTAACAGTAAGCAAAATAATGTCTAAAGTTTTCAAATGGAGAAAATAAAGGACAGAAGTCATATCAACTTCATTTTAAACTACAGTTTTAGGTTTATAAGCTGTTTAATAGACTAAAGAGTGAATAATAATTCACTGAATAATGTTCTCTGGAATATTGAAATAAGCTATAACAAACAAAACATCGTATTTTATTGCATTTCTTAACTGGCATGTTTTATCATAATTATTCAAATGTTTTTGTCATTCTAAATTATGAAACCTGCTGACAGCGCGGTTTATCTATTTACACAGAACTATACTTAAACTGCAATCGCTTGTGGAGATAATAAATAATTAATTTCGATAGAGATGTATTTATTTAGATGTTTATTGGGGAAATAATGGTTATATAGTAAATGTTAATATAATTTAGCGTGTTTCAAACGAGTGAATCTTGTATAAAGTTACATGCGGTGGTCATGCTGGAGCTTCTCCTGAGTGAACAGTGTCCACTGCTCCAGGTGTGTGTGTGTGTGTGTGTGTGTGTGTGTCCACTGCTCCAGGTGTGTGTGTGTGTCCACTGCTACAAGTGTGTGTGTGTGTGCACTTGGATGGGTCAAATGCAGAGAAAAAAATTTCACTGCTGGTTATACTCTGTATTCAAAACCGATATCCGATTATGGTAAAATGCTTAAATATCGGGAAAAATACCGGTAAACCGATATATCGGTCAATCTCTAATTTTTACCTTTTTTGCTCAACGACTCACAAACGATCGCTCAACAATTAATTTTTCCGAACCTCTCCTTTGCGTGACGCTAATCTGCGGTGATTGGTCGATTGGTCTTATTTTATCTCGTCTGAAATGCCTGATAAAGCAGTGTTTGTGAGCACAGTGCTGCTTTTTTACAGCGTTACCGTTATTTGTACCGCTCCAAAAGCGGCACCTAGTGGCAAAGAATGAATTAGCATTTTTTTTCCAGACCAACACGAAAAAAACCAACAAGTGGGTGGCAATATGTTAATTTTCGTTTAAAAATGACTCGTTTCAAAGATTCAGAGTCGACTCTTTCTTTTGAGAGACAATAAATTTATACACTGTGCACTTTCAGGTTTAAAACTTTGCATGAAAGCTCATTTTCAAAAATACATAATAGGGGCAAGACAGGATATTGCAGCACAAAACCCTGAAATGTGTCAAACATACACATACTCCCAAGACAATAATTTACCTAGTATAAAATGAGTAAAAATAGTTGACATACAAGCAGAATAAAAATAAAAAAAAACTAAAATATATGTATATAAATAAGGCTGATACATAGAAAAGGCATCCTAATAAAGCACCTTTAAGTTATCTGTTCAACAGTTTTAGAGCATGAATAAGAAGAGTTCATGTCGTTTAGTTTTGTTTCTGGGTACAGCAAATGTCTTGTGCCACCGAAGATAGAATAACAATTAGATAGAATAATTTAACTTAAAATATTTAAATTGTTTTTTTTCCCCATTTTTCATGTCTTTAAAAAAAAATATATATAATTATATATCGTATTGTGGACTTTATATCGCAATAATATCTTGTTGTGAGATTTTGTTATCGTTACATCCCTATGTTAAGGTGTAAGATATATTTAGGTGTTTTATGCCTTTATTAAGATAGGATAGTGTAGAGCTGACAGGAAGTGAAGTGGAAGAGGGATCAGGAAAGGTCCTTGAGCTCGTACTCGAACACAGGATGCCCGAAACGCAATGGTGCTACATGTCCTTTGGCGCCCACCAGCGCCAACATAACTACACATACGTAATTTTTCTATTGTTACCTGCTGCTTTTTCTGTGTTCTTCACTGGTGTATAGAATTGAATTAATGCAGTAATGAAGTATGATATGTTTTTATTGGAGAACTTGTTGAGAAGTTATCAAGGTATCCACATTGACCGCCACAAATATCCACCATCCGCGATCAGGAGACAGCTTTTAATAATTATAAGGGGAGTTTACAAATGTGATATATTGATTTAATACAAAAGATCAATAAACAAGTACTGCATGATTTTGTTCTATTTCATCAACGAAAATAGTTCAAAATAAAGTAACAGCTGAGCCGTTGTGCATCACTAAAAGCAAATTTATATGTAAAACATTAATGTCCACATGAATCTATGAATGTAATTGCACTCATGCCACATCTGAGCCTCATTAAATGTCTGAAAATGTACGTACAAGCCACTTTTGTGTATTTCTGTGCCAAATTATACAAATATTTTTTTTTTATTAATACTAATTTCAGTGATTGGTAACTTATTTGTCGTATTGTCGTATTGTCAGAAGGTAGGCTACTCCTAAATGTTTTTAATTAGGAGGACAAGCGCTCCTAATTACAAGAAGAAAAACACCGCTCTTAAACTGTGTGTGTGACTGTAGCCGTATGGCTGTGGAATGGGGTTTGGCTGAGGAAATAGTTTCAGTCAAAATATTTTTTTTTGCTTTAACCCCTGCATTTAGTGTGGACTTTTTCTACAATATTCACTCATCATGACACTAAAATATGGCATTCTAAGTCAATCTATTGCAGTTTTTCCTCAGTCAGTAGAAAATGTGGTTAACACCCGGTCATGCATGAAAAAAAAAATACCGTCATATACCGTGAAACTGGTATAATTTAGAAAAATACTGTGATATACATTTTTGGTCATACCGCCCAGCTCTAATTTCTAGTATAAATATCTAAAAAATTATTGAATCGGGATGATGCATTTACTTGACAAGTAAAAAGACTTCAGATAATGTCGTTTACTGAAAAAAAAAAAATATCAAATTTTTGTTATTTTTGCTTAACACAGGCTCAAATATCTGCCAAAGGGGTAAGAAAAATGTAAGATTTAAGGTTTTATAATATGCAAGAAATAACAAAATTACACCAACATACTACAATCCAACCCTTTACCCATCAGTCATAAAGTATCAATTACATTGTACAAAGAAGACAGGAGAAACAAATTAACAAAAAAACACAATTATACATATTTTGGGATTGTATTCCCTAATTGTAGTTTTCACCAAATTACAAGAAAGGTTGCCAGATTGCATATAATTTCTGGGAATACCCTTTAAGAGAGTATCTTATTTTTCCAGTTTAAGATACTGCATGATCTCTTTAATCCAGTGAAGGAAAGTAATGGGAAAGGGGTTTTTCCATTTAAGCAATATTAACATTCTGGCATGTAGTGTGCAAAAGGCTAACATTTTACAATTATAGCAACTTAAGCGCATGTTTTGTGCTGTTACACCAAATATAAAACATTTGACTTTTAAGGCGTACTTGAGGTTAAATGCATTTCTCGGATACAGAGCGCCCTCTACTGGTGAGTCATGAGCGGAGCTGGATTGAATCTCAGTGATTTTAGGCTCTAGATGTCAGCGAGCTCAGCACAGAGATCTCAAAGCTTTCATTATCCTCTTACGTATCAGTGACTTTTTCAAACCGGAGCTCAGGAATAGATTCAGATTTGACTGTGGGTTTTACAGTTTTGAAGAGGACGAAAGACCAGTGTTTCTTTTCTTCTAACACTTTCTGACTCTGCTGATTTGGAGGAGCAGGTGTTTGAGAGATGGCAATGCTTCAGGCTTCCAGTATAACAGCAGCTCTTGCCAGCTGCGTTTATGTGGAGCTGTAGTGGTGGAGACTAGGGGTGTAACGATTCATCGATATGGATTGATATTTCGATACAATGTATGACGATACGATGCATCGATGCCATGCGTAAAATATTTATATCTGTAAAAAGGCACCTTTATTTTGGCACTGTCCATATTTTCACATAATGTCCGTCTATGCATTACTGCCAACACGTGCATTCTCATTCAATCTCACGTATCAGGACTCGATATAAGGACTGCCCGAAGGCACAAGGTGAGCATAAAAGACGCTCGGGATTGTTGGAGTAACAATCGAGTGCTGTGTGAGAAGTTTTCCGTGCACACATCTGAAGCGCACACACACAGACAGCCGCATCAACTCTGCGCGAATACTGAATTGAGCTCTCCTCCGCTTTTTTGTGCATGGATGAATAAATTCAGACAAAACTACATTGAAGTGCATGTTTTGGCTGATATCCTTGTAAATAGTAGGTCATATGTCTTAATGTAAACAGTGGAAAAGAAAAGGCATGTGTATCAGTATATTAAATCTGTGCTTTCATTCTTAAAGTGAAAGAAAACTAATAATAAATATAATGCTGTCAAAGAAAAATACAAGTGCTCCCTGCTCCTGACTAAATAACCTTTGTAACATCAAAAACTATTCATTTACAGGCTATTTAATTTATACAGTGAAGACTATGAAGTTATTTTACATTTGATTATTACATTTCTGTAGTGTACCTGAAAAGATATTTTAGACTGAGCTGAAAAACCTGAAAAGCACTGTTTATTGAACTTGTGTCTTCTATTGTATTTTATTTTCTGCTATTGCTCATAATTTGATTATCTGTAGAAAAGATTTTTTAGCACTGAGTCCTTAGTAGCATTTTTAGATTTACGTTCATGTTATATATTTTTTGGTTGCATTTGTGAGTTAATAAAAATGTAGTGTTGTTTAAAAAAGGTATATAATATGATAGTATCGATCGATATACTCCTGAATCGAATCGTAATTGTATCATATAATTTTTTGAGGTATCGGCAAATATCATATCGCTGGGTATGAGAATCGATATCGTATCGAATCGTGAACCATCCGATCTACACCCCTAGTGGAGACGTACTAGAAAGCTGGGAGCACGTTTGAGCATCACCAGTGTGTAAGTGAGAGTGGTCTTCTCTGTGCTGCCGGCTGCTGGAGAAATAGTGCAGAGACTCAACTCACTGATCCACAGCGACTCAAACTAGCTTCAGGGATTCATGTAATGAACCGATTGTTGATTAACACCGCTGTGTGCCAGTATTGAGCATCACTGTGCATTGATTGGATCTATACAAATAAGTTGTCCATCTTTGGAATGATCTGTATATCAGCTGGGATTTTGAGCTGATAGTATTTCACAGTAAAATGCTTCAGGACTGAAGTTAGTTATTAGTTGCTGGGGTTGTGGCATTTCATTCTCTATATTTTGTCATTTGTGAGATTAATTTTTAACGTATTTGTCACTCCAGTTGAGTTGAAAAGCACTTCTCTAGCTGAATAAAACTGGCTGAAAATCCATGTTCATAAGGCTTTATTTGACTTGAGGTTACACTTCAGTTTGGGGACCAGTTATCTCTATTAGCTAGTTGTTTATTAGCATGCATATTACTAGTATATTGGCAGTTTATTAGTACTTATAAAGCACATAGTAATGTCTTATTCTGCATGAGCATATTTTAGATTCCCTAATTCGATCCAATAAATATACTTAACACCTACCTTGCCAACTATTAATAAGCAGTAAATTATGACTTTATTGATGAAAAAGTCATAGTTAATAGTTAGTTAATAGTGAGAACTGGTCCCCAAACTAAAGTGTGACTGCTGCAACAGATAAAATATAATGGCCAAATAAATCAGATTTCATATACAAGTTTAAAAAAGAAGCTATTTAGGGATCTGTTTTGTTGCATTATCAGATGATATTTATGTCCCATTAGTATCAATAACACTGTTTGCCAATGCTTTTGAGCCAAACATGCATGTATGGGTCAAACTTTTGACAAAAATCATTAGGATATTAAGTAAAAATCATGTTCTATGAGGATATTTTTCTAAATTTCCTACCGTAAAAAAAATAAATAATTATATATATATATATATATACACACTAAAATTTGGTTAGTAATATGCATAACTAAACCTAATTTGGTGATTTTTCTCAATATTTCGATGCACCCTCAGATTCCAGATTTTCAAATAGTTGTATATCAGCCAAATATTGTCTAATCCTAATCAACCATAAATCAACGGAAAGCTTATTTATTCAGCTTTAAAAATTGGTTTTGTGCTCCTGGGTCACATATTTGAATATTATAAACTTAAAGTGATGCATACAAATACAAGTAAGAATAAGATTAGTTTAATACCACCAATGAACCGCGTGTGATTTAAATGCACAATAACCAGGTTTATATATTTATAATCAATAAATCTTGTACTTTTTAACTAATTGATTCTTGATTGTTGCACGATTATATTTAAACAATGTTTATGCATTTTCCCTGAATTGTTTTCAGAACAGGTTTCTGCTAATTTTAAGTAAATTGAATAAAAACATTTTATTTAAATAAATGTAATTATGCCATGATACTTGTTTTGAGTGCATGCATTCATTTGTATTCTTGTTGCAACTTAACTCGTATATCTAGGTCATGCTCTAGGCTTGTGAGGGCTTGTCATTGTTCATGTTGGCATCTGTTTGATTTCTTACTGCTTTATTGCACGTGACAAATTAGTTTAACATCCCTTAAACATCAAAGGTTACAGGTTCTGTTTTAATAACTAATCATCCAGTTTTCTATCTTGACATTACACAATTATATTTAGCATTGTTTTGATGGAGCCTCTGCTGTGGGTGGAGTGATGTGTGAATCCCAGCGGTGAGCACTAGATGGCACTGTGATCCTGCAGAAAGCACACGCATGTGATCCTGCAGCGCTTCAGTGTCAGAGCCAGATTACTCTCCTGACTTATTGACCCTCATACTGGAAACCGTCGTCCTTTGAAGATCAAAGCTTGCGCGTGCAGAGATAACGTCCACCTCCGGCTCAATAAAGAGGATCTTCTGTTACTCTTTCTCTCTCGGCCAAACGAGTCGCCGCGTACATCTCAGGCCTTCTGCAGGAATATTTTCAAGTCATGTGAACTTGGGTTAGTCATGTTGGTGTGAAAGGTTAAACTTCACTGTTTGTACAATGCACAGTTAATCATTTGGACAGGCATTTGTTTGGCTTGACAGGCAGCTGGAACGGCCGGTTTTGTGAAGTCCGGGATACTGTATGTGTGTGTAACCAGAAGACGCGGAAACTCGGCCGAAGCCAAGCACTCAGTTGGTCCGTGGCCAGATCTCGGTGAAGTGAAACGCTCGTCATGCAGGTGGGCCGGATCGTGATTGGGTGACAGTAATAGCAGCACTATAAAAGCATCCTCTGTTTCTCACACAGTCAGTGTGATCAATGCTCTGCTCTACATGTGGGATGATTGGTAGCTTCAGGTAAACTGGAGCACTTTTAAACAAATATTTATTAATGGCTTTTTTATGCCTTTATTTGAACAGGACAGCATAAAGCAGATAGTATCAATTCAGTTTTATTTTGTCCCAAATTCAGTTTTTTTCCGTTTACATTTTTCTGCATTCTGTTTTTGTCTATTTGAATTATTTAATAGTTTAATGGTTAAATTAAATATTATTAATCAAAAAGCATTTCCACAAACTTACACAATTTAACAACAATTTATTAAAACAAAAATTTATGAACAAAAATTAAATTAAGGCCCAATTAAAAAAAAAATCTCAATTTATGTAGTTTTATTTTTTTTTACCAAATTCTGTTTTCTACATGAATTTTCTTGATTCTATTTTAATGATTTTATTAGATTTGTACAATCAAAAGCATGTCTAAATAATTATATATATATATATTTTTTTTTTCATAAATACTGGGTTGTGTATTTACATTCTTCTGATAAATAAATTCTGTTTAATTGAACCTTTAATGTTTTAATAATAATGTGAATAGCAGTAGTAGTAGTACTATCATTACATTAACTAAGCAAACTTATTTTGACGGGTTGCTATGAAGACTTAAGTTTCTGTTTATATGATATGATAGTTTTTTTTTTAAAGAAACGGTCAAATGCTCATGAAGTGACTCTCAGAGCAGTTGTATAGATCATGTTCATGTGTTTACTCATATCCTGAGGCGGCAGAAGCTAAAAACGGTGCCCTTCAGTATGTTTACGTATGTAAACTAAACCACGCGTCTGCGTCATTCGTTCACAGAGATGCACAAAACTCAGGATTCATCTTTAAATAGTCTTTTTTGCAACTTAATATTCACAGACACTAGTCCATATTGCGTTTTGATTCAAGTGTACTGACCTACTTTTTATTCATCCCAAATTTGGCAATTTCCATTGCGGCAACCCGAGTTCGAATCCCGTCTCGAGATGCTTTGCAGATACCATGCCACTGGAGCACTTTTTCATATTCAGCTATAAAGCTCAGAAGCAGTGAGAGTGATATTTTAATCCTGACTATCATATGAGTTTCTCTGAGCTTGAGGCCATTGTAAGTAAATCCGAAAAGAAGCTGGGAGCGCCGCATACTTGAACCTTGCCCAAATTTGCTTTCAACAAATCAGATTTGGTGTGATTTAAATTGCTTAGTTACGCAGGTTCCAGCCTTCAGGGATTACGAGAAACCGAATGAGAGGCCTGAAGTTCTCAGGAGACTTTGTTGTGCGCTGTGTTCATCTGCACTGTTGACCAATCGCAGCGCAGAATCCAGTGGCCGAATGACCGGCTGCCAATCAGAACGTGGCACAGAGTCAGATGAGGGCGGGCAGTGTGTGGACAGGCGCCAGCGTGTTTGCACCGCTCAATCAAAGCTTATCGTATGTCCGAAAGCAAATACTATACTTTCAGATTATTGACTTCTTTCCTCATGTAGTTCTTCTCTAGATTGGACTCTCTCTTGGTTTCTCAGTGACGAGCAAAAATAAAACAATACAGCTTCAGTAGTTGCTACATGTGAGTCAAGCTTCTGCTGTATCAAGCTGCTTCATGTGTGTGTGTGTGTGTGTGTGTGTGTGTGTGTGTGTGTGTACCTACTTAACCGTAATTTGGGGACAAATTTGTACACAAAAAGGTGGGGTAAACCTGACAAATTCTCCAAAAACCTCCATTTGGGGATGTCCTCATTTGTAAAATCAGAAAAGTTTTTTTGAAATTGTAAGAATGCAAAACGTTTCCTGTGAGGGCTAAGTTTAGGTGTAGGGTTGGTTTAGGGTGATAGCACATACAGTTTGTACAGTATAAAAACCATTACGCCTATGGAATGTCCCCATTTAGATAGCTAAGTGAACGTGTGTGTGTGTGTGTCGAGGTGTGGTTAAGTTACTGTAGGTCAAAGCTCAGGTAGATGTTTTGTCCTCCATACAGTTAGCTAATGTTTAAGACATTTTGCTTTATATGCACATGCTGCTCCACGGTTATATTTTAGACAGTATGTCTTAACTTGATTAAATCTTTTATTTTTCTTAATTAGTTACGTTTTTTTTAAGCGGTCTTCATCAAATATACATTTAAAGCTAATTGTAATGGCATTTGACTGGGTCTGGGCATTACATCTATTATTCAGCATATTTCCGCAGTGATTTTGCTGTCAAAATATATATTTTGTCATCAAAAGGCTGAAAAACTTGTATTGCCCATCCCTAGTACAGACTAACCCTACAACCTAAAACCCTAATATTACTTCAAACTTTATTTATTTATTTTTACATTTCAGAAAGCAAGGTTTAGTCCATTTCAGCTCCCTTCTCTGGACAGTTTTCTGTAGTGAAGTGAGCACAGACACATGCTGACAGTGTTCATGGGGTGGCAGGAGTTTTCTTGGGAATTTTTAAGCAGGTGCTGCTGTAGCAGTGAGGCAGTTTTAATAGGATTAACACACACACACACACACACACACAGGCACAATCTGACCCAACCCTCACACAGTCAGGGCTCCAGTCCATAGAATAATTACTTGAATGAAACATTCAGAAACCAAATGACTTGCTAAAATAACTACTTTTTATTTTTTTTATAAAGTCATTTGTCACTTGAGAAGCACTGGCTTTAAATAAGATAATCTAAAAATGAATTAACCCACTAGATGAAACCAAATATAGACACAGATTACTAGGTTTTAAATCATTGTCATAGTATCTGGAGTCCTGACAGATCTTATTTGGTTGAACCATCCAACAGTATTATTATTTAAAGTCACTCATTTTATTTATTATAATTAGGGCTGGGCGATAAAACGATAATGATAAATATTGCAATAATACCCCCCCCCCCATGACTGGAGAAGTGTAAATAATTCAAAACTGTGAAGTGTTTGTGACTATAAAGTGGCCTCTAGTTTAAAACCACAATTAATTGTCTGGTTTCTACAATTTTCAATTGGGAGCAAAAATCTGCCTTTAAACTTAAAAGAAAAAAAGATTTGAAATGTAACATTATAATTATCGATATCGACTGACATGAAATATTTTATCGTGATAATTTTTAGCCATATCACCCAGCCCTATTTAAAACCTGTCTTTGATCATCAAGATGGCATATTTATATTTTTTTCCCGTGGAAATAATGGCTTGAATGTAACTCTTACCTCATTAAGAATGCACAGACAATGAATATGCTAATTAGCCCCGCCTCCACTCAATCACTCCAACTCAGACCTGCTCCAGGTCCACTCAGTTAACTGAAGTAGTAAACGCACAAAGAGTGCTCCCCTTATAATCACTGAAACGCTGTCACTCAAAAGTTCGTCGGGTCTCACAAAGTTAGGTTATAATCATTGAAGCTCTAAACTGCGTCTGCTTTTTGTTCATTATAATGAGGATTCGCACATTTTCCGCATGAATTTGCACATGGTTTAATCTTAATGGGATAGTTCACCCAAAAATGAAACTTCTGTCATGAATTACTCGCCCTCATGTCGTTCCAAACCCGTAAGACCTTAAAATCAGTAAAATAGTCCATGTGACATCAGGGGTGTTAAACCATACTTTTACGAAGCTACGAGAATAATTTGTGTGAAAAGAAAACTAAAATAACTTATTTAACAATTCTTCACCTCTGCGTCACCCTAGAGCGCCGTTTTGGAGAATATCACACGATGCATGCGTGTGATTTTCCTGCACTTAAACAATGAATGCACGTGGTGCTGTTGACAAGCCTTGTTTACATTTAGAGGAGAGCACGCGCATTTATCGTGATACTCTCCAAAATGGCTCTCTAGGTTGTCGTGGAGGAGAAGAATTGTTGAATAAATAATAGTTATTTTAGTTTTCTTTTCCCACAAAAAGTAATCTCGTAGCTTCATAAAATTACAGTTGAATCCCTAACGTCACATGGACTATATTAACGATCTCTTGCTACATTTCTGGACCTTAAATGTGGTAGGACCCTTGCTGTCTATGGAGGGTCAGAAAGCTCTCGGATTTCATCAAAAATGCCAGTGCTCGTGTCGTGATATAACTGCATCTCCTTGCTGGCACCTGCGTTGAGTCCAAACGGCACAGTCCGGTGAGTCCTGGCCGCTGTATTTGGGGCCGGCGGTCCCTCAGGTGGGTCTGCAGAAGCCTCGGTGCCGAGGTCGGGACGGGCCCTGGCCGCTGCTGGGGTGGGAAATGGCTCTGAGATGGTGGAATTAGAGTTACTGACGCTTTCTCTCGGCCCTGCCAGTCGGTCCACGTAAGCAGTCATCAGTCACCATGGGCCCTTTCCAGCTGAGCCGTGCTGGAAATAAGGCTAATAAAGGCCACATGGTTGTGATGGGGAGATTCACTGTTAAAGGCTTGCGACCGTGACCATGTTTCACTGTCACCCTGAAGTGCTTCATATTGAGAGAATGGCTGACCGTTTGTATATGTACATAGGGGTGTGCGATATTGAAACAAATGATATCTCAATATTTTTTGGATAACGATAATTAGACGAGTGTTTTTTGTGCTGATATCTGACTACCATGGACAGCTGCAGTTTTTGATATTCATATTCTGTGTGGTCAGTTCACATCAGTGATTAATATTTGTATTTGTTTAAATAGATTTGTAACTTTTAATAAAGCATTTTTTTTCTTAAAGTGTGCATCTTTTGAGTCAAGTTGTTACATTTAATCAGTCAACACTGCAAAAAAAAAATAGAAACCATCACAAATTCCAATGGTTTCCATTAAAATGCCATTGTAAACCATTAGCTTTTTCCAGTAAAACATTACTAAATTAATTTTTGTAGTTTGTTTTGGGCATTTTCCCAATAGGATTTAACATCCCACCAATAGTCTCAAGTAATTCAAATTCAAAATGACTGAAGGTATAACACATAGAGTGCTATTATTAACTATAAAGGCTCTGTAAAACAACAAACAGCAGTTTTCAGCCTGTCACCCGGGATGCAAACATGAAATATCAGACATACAGTAGTAGTTCTTCACAGGTTTTTTTATTCCATTACGCTGCTTTTCCATTGTTTTTTCTATGTAAACATGGACGCATTTGACTGTTGCACTCGCGTCTCTTACAGCGTCTCGTGCATGAAATGGCTTTCTAAAAACACAGCGTTCTAGTTATTAAAAGACGTTTAACTCACATCTTCTTGCATTTTTTGTCCTATTCCACTGCCCGCGTCAACACAAAAGCACATTCTGTGTGAATAGCACCTAGAGAGCGTCACACCTGAGCGGTTAATCATGTGCGCCGATTTCTCTTTACTGTTATTGTCAAAGTGTCTAATTCTAGCATTTGGTAATATTTCTATTCAAAATCGCAATTCCTCGATTTATACAAAATTGTAGAAAAACATTCAATTCAAATGAATTGATACAATCAGATAAATGGCCCAGCCATAGACACAGTGTTTGCTTATTTTTTACTTTAATTAAATTGTTGTGTAATTTATTTATTTTATTTTACATCAAGGTGTATTCCGTGCCTCCAGGCTTTATTCGTTCTGTTTCTTTTTCATTTGGTTCCACAGAGTTTTTTTTTTTTACATTTAAAAATGTTGTATGTTTGTTATTTGTATATTAGGCTTATAGCATGGTAATGGTGTATTTGTATTCGTTTTCTTAATAAAAGTCCCATGTTTATTGCAGAAAATGTGTCGTTGTAAGTTATAGATAAGCAATTGACCGGAAATTTAACTGAAAGGTGCACGGGCATAATAAGCTATTTAAAAGAGAAGAAAAGTGAGAAACGAACTTTGTAAAACCAAACTGTATTATGCAACTCACCGACATTGTATCTGTGTCCAAAATAAAAATAATGTATGCCTCCGCGCAAGCACACAAACTCGGAGCCAGGCATATGACATATTTACCAGGCGACCAATGGCAATGCCCGTTCTAGATGGAGTTAAACCAAACCCATTTACAGAACAAGCGAGCCAGATTAATGGTTTTGCTTTGAAAGAGAAAAAAAGCATAAATAGCTGGACTCGGTCGAGACCAAGTAGCACATTTAGCGAGTCCAATGACCAAGTCCGAGACCAAATACCAACAAGTCAGAGGCGATAGAAAAACAATCTCGAGACCGGACTCGAGTACTACAGCCCTATTCTGCCTCCATATCTTAAATTTTGTGATCCTTCTTAATGTATTTTACTAGACTGAATCATGCAGTGAAAGAACACTCTAAATGCACACGTGCGCTGTTTAACCTGTTTCATCACTTAGGCTAATGTATGCGTGCACGCCGTAGTTTGTTTTTTGCAAAATACTCGGTATTGTCAAATTGCACATCATTAAAACAACAATGACGATATTATCGCAGATGATACATCCTGCTTATTACATGCTTACTTGCCAAATAACTCAAAACATTACGTTTGTCTGGTTAGCAATTAATTGTGTTGGAGACACAACACAACACAGTCTTTTGTCTAAAAGACTGGCATTTAGAGGATACTAGTCTTTTAGACAAAGTTCTTATAAAGTGCCTTGTGCTGCTCCAGAGTGTTTATTATGAGTTCAGTTAAGCGTCACAATTCATGTTCTTCATCAGGGTACATGGGTAACGTGGCTGTTTCTACACATAAGCTCTATGAAACCTGGCGAGATGCCTACCAAAGGTGACATAGCAGTATGTATGCATGTAGAAATACAGTCCAGCATGGTGGACATGATTGAGAGAAATCTCGGAGGCCAAAGTCTAATTTCAGTTTAATTGATCAACTTTAAGTCAGAGGGGATCTATGGGATTATTTTGCTCGCTTTCCAAGCAAAGGTCAGATCACTTAGAAAAGTAATATCACAGATTTGAACATTTAGGACATCACTTAAGCACGAGTGTATCAAGGCATTTTTCTGTTAATTGCACTGTGGTTGTGGACTATTTTGTGACCCTGGAGCACAAAACCAGTCATAAGGGTCCATTTTTGGATATTGAGATCTATACATCATCTGAAAGCTGAATAAATAAGCTTTCCATCTTTGTATGGCTTGTTAGGATAGGATAGCTATTTGAATATCTAGAATCGGAGGGGGCAAGTTTTGATATATTTACGCTAGGAAATTTACAAAATATCTTCATGGAACATGATCTTTACTTAATGTCTTAATGATTTTTTGCATAAATGAAAAATGTTGACCCATACAGTGTATTTCTGGCTATTGCTACAAATATACCCCAGCTACTTAAGACTGGTTTTGTGCTCCAGGGTCACTTTTTTGTTTTCTTTGTGTTGTGCACTGCTGGGTTCCTGTAGCAGGATATTCATTTGTACCTTTGATGCTCTTGAGGTACAGTTTAATATCAGTGATTTTATTATGTAACTTTATTTCCTCATGGGCTACTTCAGGTTTCTCTTTCTCCGTTAAAAGTACAAAAAAACAAAACGTAAAGATACAAAAATACAACAAATCCATATCCAGTTATACAGGCTTTTATTCACATGTAAAGACACATACATAGAGCAAATCACTTATGCTAAACATGAAAGCTTGTAAGTGTTCATATGCATGAGCTTCTGTTAACAAATGTATAGTGTTGTTTATATGTGATTAAAAGGCTAAACTCAATCAGTTCATCATATAAAGCTGTCTAAAGACTCATATTAAATCACTCCATTCAAGTGGATTTGTTTTAACGATGCCTTTGTGACCATTTTGGATCTTGAACGTTTTGGTTAAAACGTTTTGGTCTCTGAAAGCAAGCCGTTGTGTTTGTGTCTTGCAGGTTATCTCAAGTAATTTGTCTTACATCTACCGCCTCAAACCTGGTTTAATATTGTTGACCGTAAATTCCCAGTGGTCTAGTCTAGCTATCATAAAATGACACATTTGGCCTCAACATAAAAGCGAAGCCGCAAAAGCGGCACTTTGAGACGACTGGATATTTGCGCAACCATAAAGCCATCAGCGTATCTCTCATATTGATCAGCAGAAGAGGGTCAGATGAGACACTGTATCTCACATGTATCTTAGAGACTGTAAATCAGGGTCAAGCTGTTTTTGCTGTATTCTGCAGCAGAGCGTTTGACCGCACAAACACTAAATGATACCTTCATTTATAAAGACGTGCACAGAATGAGAAAGCACAAACATTTCCTGCATGTAAACATATATAAAAAAAATATTTAGAAAAAAACTGTTCAACTCATTGCTAAGTGATTCACTTTTCATAATCACTAACATATTCATTTTTGACAACATTTAAATAATATTTTGTTTATAATTCGTTACATTTACCTTTTCTAGGTACTCAAATCGTTAAATGCACATTTTCTGATCAAGGTCCAGATTCTTGTCATACTTCAGAAAAAAAGTTAAAATATTATTTTATAGGTCAGTAATTTTGGCTTATATATATTTTTCTTTATTCCAAAATACATAAGTTGCATGTCAGGCATATAGTTCCTTGAATACACCTCTTCTGTGCATCCTCGTTCCAAAAGGTGTGTTTGGCACATTGCAAATCTCTGTTAACGTGTAGATCTCAAAATGATTTATGGACACATACCTACTCTATTATTCTTCAATTCACAGATGATTTCCACTTTTAATTTCTCTCGATTTATTCATTCAGTTGGTCATTTAATCAAGTCAATGTGCATGAATAAAATAAAGGTTTATATGCTTTGTAGGTGGAGCAAAATCCTTTTCACATCAGTTTCTGCCTTTATTCCAGTTTTTTCCGCTGTTAACATGGGATGCATTTAATGAAATTTAGGGTTAAAATCTAACTATCTGTGCATTTTGTGAATTACGTTCTACTGTTTTAAGTTACAGAAACAATTCATATCTGTGTTGTTTTCAGTTTTTTGAACTGAAATCATGGGAAATGTCAGCACCTTGCATTGTAATGTATTTGTGTGTATCTGTAGTGTTGACACAGACTCGTTCGTGTTCATAAACAAAACCCAGCACTGGCTCCTGTGTGTTTATTTTGGAGGCCCTCGGTCCATGGGACGTCCCTCTCACCTCAGCTGGACACAATATGTGTCTCTGGCCACTTTCAGACCGTGTGTCTGTGTGTTTGAGCTTCCTGAACTCATCTCGGCATTCAGTCTCTCTGTTTTGCTGTCTGATCTCCTTCATGACTGTAGAAACCGTCCAGAGAAGATAGAGATTGAGCTTTTTTGGCTTTATTGGTGTCTATTAATGTTTCCTTCTGAAGTATGCCTATCCAAGCAGACAGGAGTGATATTTGGCTTTATTTGCATATGGGAGCCTGACTATTACAACAAATTAACACTTACTGATGCACGAGCGGTTGGTCTTAAGAATGTCAAACATACAGGTATATCTAAAAAAAATAGAATATAATGAAAAAGGTCATTAGCATGCACTGGGACGGTTTGCAGCCGAGTGTGAAGCGGTTGGGATGAGAATCAGCGCCTCCAAATCCGAGGCCATGGTCCTCAGTCGGAAAAGGGTGGCTTGTCCACTACAGGTTGGTGGAGTGTTGCTACCTCAAGTGGAGGAGTTCAAGTATCTGGGGGTCTTGTTCACGAGTGAGGGAAGGATGGAACGGGAGATTGACAGACGGATCGGTGCAGCTTCTGCAGTAATGCGGTCGATGTACCGGTCTGTCGTGGTGAAGAAACTGAGCCGCAAGGCGAAGCTCTCGATTTACCGGTCAATCTACGTTCCTACTCTCACCTATGGTCATGAGCTTTGGGTCATGACCGAAAGGACAAGATCCCGGATACAGGCGGCCGAAATGAGCTTTCTCCGTAGGGTGGCTGGGCGCTCCCTTAGAGATAGGGTGAGAAGCTCAGTCACTCGGGAGGAGCTCAGAGTAGAGCCGCTGCTCCTCCACATCGAGAGGGGTCAGCTGAGGTGGCTTGGGCATCTGTTCCGGATGCCTCCTGGATGCCTTCCCGGGAAGGTGTTCCGGGCGCGTCCCACCGGGAGGAGGCCCCGGGGAAGACCTAGGACACGCTGGAGAGACTATGTCTCCCGGCTGGCCTGGGAACGCCTCGGTGTCCCCCCGGAAGAGCTGGAGGAAGTGTCTAGGGAGAGGGAAGTCTGGGCATCTCTGCTTAGACTGCTGCCCCCGCGACCCGGCCCCGGATAAGCGGAAGAAGATGGATGCATGGATGGATGGAAGAAGGTCAATATTTTTTGTCACTCATATCAGAAAGTGAATGCCATATATTATATAGATTCATTCATTACACACGGAGTGAAATATTTCAAGCCTTTATTTCTTGAAATGTTGATGATTATGGCTTACAGATAATTAAAAACCCAAAATTCAGTTTCTCAGAAAATTTGATTATTACTTAAGATCAATAAAAAAAGGATATTTTAAACAGAAATGTCAGGCTTCTGAAAAGTATGTTCATTTCTATGCACTCAATACTTGGTTGGACCTCCTTTTGTATGAATTACTGCATCAATGCGGCGTGGCATGGAGGCAAAATCAGCCTGTGGCACTGCTCAGGTGTAATGAAGCCCAGGTTGATTTGATAGCGGTCTTCAGCTCATCTGCATTGTTGAGATTCTCTATGGGGTTCAGGTCAGGCGAGTTTGCTGGCCAATCAAGCACAGTAACACCATGGTCATTGAACCAGCATTTGGTACCTTTGGCAATGTAGACAGGTGCCAAGTCCTGCTGGAAAATGCAGAAGGAAGCATGACTTGCTCTAAAATTTCCTGGTTGCGTTGACTGTGGACTTCAGAAAACACAGTGGACCAACACCAGCAGATGACATGGCAGCCCAAATCATCCCTGACTGTGGAAACTTTACACTGGACTTCAATCAACATGGATTCTGTGCCTCTCCACTCTTCCTCCAGACTCTTGATTTCCAAATGAAAAGCAACATTTACTTTCATCTGAAAAGAGGACTTTGGACCACTGAGCAACAGTCCAGTTCTTTTTCTCCACAGCCCAGGTAAGATGCTTCTGATGTTGTTTCTGGTTCAGAAGTGGCTTGGTAGCCCTCTTCCTGAAGACATCTGAGCATGTTGACTCTTGATGCACTGACTCCAGCTTCAGTCCACTACTTGTGAAGCTCTCCCAAGTGTTTGAATCAGCTTTGCTTTAAAGTATTCTCAAGCTTGCGGTCATCCCTGTTGCTTGTGCACCTTTTCCTCCTTCCAGTCAACTTTGCAGTTAATATGCTTTGATACAGCACTCTGTGAAGAGCCACACCATTCAGTAATGACCCTCTGTGACTTACCCTCTTTGTGGAGGGTGTCAATATTCGTCTTCTGGATCATTGCCAAGTCAGCAGTCTTCCCCATTATTGTCTCCATTATTGTGGTTTCAAAGAACAAGAGATACACATAATTTATACTGTATGGATGGTCATTTATTGAAACTCAAATGTAAATATAATATTTTGAGATACTGATTTTTTTACTTTCATGAGCTGCAAGCTCTACTCATCAAAATTAAAACGAAAATACGTTTGCAGTGTTTTACTTTACATGTAATGAATCTAAAATATATGAAAGTTTCACTTTTTGAAATAAGTTACAAGAAAAAATGAACTTTTTCACCATATACATGTTTTTATTTAAATGTACCTGTATTAGTACTAAAATGTAACAATACCAGTCTTTCTGCAGTGTCAATAGAGCAGACTATCGACTCCCATCAGTACTGACGGCAGCTGCTCTTGCTTTTTAGGTATTTGCATACGTGTGCTCTGTGAAGAGAAATGCATTGCAGTGTAAATGTTAATCAAAGGACCTGTATTAACATGAAAAGTAGAAGAGTATTTACTACTCTGCATAAATCACTTAAGTATTAGGGATGTAATGATTCACTCCATTCACAATACGATATTAATCACGATACAATTTTCTCAATTTTTTTTTTTTTTTTACAAAATTAGATTTAGGCCAAATTATTAATGAAAAGGCATCCTTTCATTATTGATTGGACAAAATGCTGCAAAAAGACCACTAAACTAGGGCTGCAGCTAACGATTATTTTTATTGTCAACTAATCTATCGATACATTTTTCAAAGAATCTATTATATTCTCATGAGTTGATGAATTCTTTAGTTAAACTATCAATAAATAATAACAGTAACTTCTGCTATTAATCTTTTATTTTATTCAAACGTTTTCTAATAATTAATAACAACACTAAAGAAAGCAAGAAAGAAAATAACATAAATAAAGATAAGAAGAAGAAGAAGAAAAGAGAGAAAATGAAAAAAAAATGAAATAAAAAAATAACAATAAATAAAACATATTAACAAAAAATAAGAAAGAAAGAAATAATTACAGGTCGGTGATACAATCAATAGAAATGCAGATTATGGTCCATACACAGTTCTGTTTGAGATTGACAGCAGTTGCTTACAGGTGAGAGACTTGAAAGGTTTTATTCATTTAGCAGATTAAAACATCTGCTTGAATACATATCTGTATATGAATGAACAGCTGAAGTCACAACCGCATCCAGGACACTAGAGCAACAGAATCAAAAATGGCATCATAACACCGGGAAGTTATATCACAGCTGACAGCCCATTTTTTTAATAAATGAGCCCAATCGAGGCTTGTCCTATCCATCACACATTAAACAACTAACAATGACTTTAAATGCTTTGTTAGCGAGTGTAGAGAGAGCGTTTGGTGCGTGCGTCTCAGAGCTTGTGCGATCACGCCCAGGGCACTGACGGCAGCTCCGGTTTAAGAGGAATGCGAATCATTTCTCCGTCTCTGTGAGTGCATTAAACCCGTCATGATTATATAGGCAACTCGATGTCCTGTGCTGTTTCGTTCATTCAGCGCAGCTTTGCATGCGGATGTGAATCCTGGTAAGGTAAAGGCGTCAGTTCGGCTATATATATGCGGTTCTGACAGTCGAATAATAATATAATGCTCTATAAACTTTCTACGAAGTGAAGTTGCCATACTAGCCTTTACCTTCTGCTCTAGAGTCTTGTTTGTGTTAAACATGGCAGAAACAGTCTTAAGTAGGGATAACTCCAGGCTCGCGCAATGGGTGTGGCTAAAGTGGTGACGCATCGACGCACTCCATGCTAATCGACGTAATCGTTGACGTTGACGAATCGCTGCAGCCCTACATTAAACTGAAATGTTAAAATGAACTCTGCCAGCAGGTGGCGTCTATGGAACAGCAGCAATATAGCATTTTATGTTTGTCGCTGTAAACAAAGCAGCGCTGCAGTTATGAACACTACTTTTAATATACCGTATACAGAGGTAAGAAGAAAATAAAATACTGCCATCTAAACTGAAGACAGTCAGTTCTCCTCAGTGATACACTGATTTAAACTCACACCCCCAAATGCATCATGAT
Organism: Oxygymnocypris stewartii; assembly: GCA_003573665.1. Lineage (NCBI taxonomy): Eukaryota > Metazoa > Chordata > Actinopteri > Cypriniformes > Cyprinidae > Oxygymnocypris > Oxygymnocypris stewartii. Next base: position 417,904 of record QVTF01018886.1, read on the forward strand.
TCATTTAACATCTAAACCAATTTGAATAGTCACATATTTGTATTGAATTTCAACCGGCTCGGGGTGCATTGTTATATCCCTATTTGGAAGTCATATATCATGTATTTTTGTTTTGTTCACTTGATTCGTTAAGCATAATAATGATCTGTAATTTTTGCTTGCTAGTTATTTTTAGGCTTTTCTCCGAATTTCCATACATTTTGCATTAACAGTGCATGTGACAAACTGGATCGTAAGCCTATTTCAACGAATGCATTTTTGATATACCATAAAATTCTATATAACAATATATTCAGTACATCATAGATCCCCTATCCAGCCCAACTGAAGCAGTCGCAGTGACTAAAAAGCACAGATCCTCCCTGCAAACAGTCTCCATGCTGAGGACTCAGTTACGTGTTTTTTTTTCTCCAAGAGAGGACGGCTGTTTTTTTTTTCTATGTATGAACTTTCATAAAAACATGTGATCCATCTTGCTGTTGGGCAAAAAATCAAACCATGATTTGCTGTGCTGGAGACATCTGCTGCACAAATGTGTGAAGAATAAAGCGTTCCGGGTCGCCCATCTTCATTTGATTCACAGTTTGATTTATTCTGGCATTAAACGCTCTCGACGTCTCTAATAAAGCGTGTTTATTTCTCAGCCATTATCTCTCGTGCTGGTAAACGGCTGATTCGCTGTTTCTCTCGTTTACACTGCAGACCGAATTTGCTTTACTAATTCATAACTGAACTGTAAAATTTTCAGCTTTTCAGCTGTTTTCTGAAATGCAAACGACTTGGTGTACAGATGGGATGATATAGCTGAAGCTACTGGTTTTTATCTTCTCTTCCTCATGCAGGTGTTGTGTGGTGGGAATGAGTCAGATTTTGCAGTAAGTGTGTGTTCTCCGTGCTGGAAGGAAGAGAAAGGCAGTGGCACATTAAAGTGCTTCTCCATGCACCCCCCGTAGAGGCCTTTGTATTACATAAATCTTTGAGAACAGTTCTGTCATTGTTGTGAACGGAAAGGGCCTTTTCTTCTGATGCTTGCACTTCTGAATATGATATGTGCACATGGAAAGCATGGAAAAAAAACTGTGTTGAATTACCCTGTCTGTACTAATCTGTCAAAAATGGATGCAGCTCAGTTTTCATTTGACAGAGCACCAACCAACAACTCTGGACTTTCCCTGGAACCGGAGTTTCCACTATGTTTTAACCTAATTACGCGTCTCTGTGGCCGCGCTGCTTAATAACGCTATTGTATAGTGTTTGTGACGAGCAGTTCATTTGAGAGGCAGACAAAAATGAAGAGAGGGAAAGACCACGGCAAAGTTCAAGCATAATAAAATTAGTTAACCTCTGAGACAACGTAAAAATCACAGTTAGAAGCTTTCAAAAAAATCAGGGGATGTGAGAAATGCTGCCTTTTTTCCTGTCTCTGAGCTTGAAAATTAGTTTGGAAGATAAAACGCATTCAGTTACAAAGTCTAGATCACTGCCATGTGTCTGATAATTTTACATCTTGCATTACAACTAATGTGCACACAACAAAATCTGTAAGGTGATACGGAGCACACCTGTAAATCAAGACATTCACAAGCTTCAACTTTTCACCTGTCTTTCTTGAAAGACTGTGGGCGGCCCTGCTTCCTGTGTCATTGTTTAATGCCCTTTTCTTTTTATCGATGTCACCAAAATGTTTATTTAGATTTAGTGTGCACAGCAGAATAGTGTTAATATTATAAACTACATAGATAAATGGGAAGACGGCTATGTGTGTGTGTGTGTGTGAGAGAGAGAGAGGTCAATGCTAGAGGAAGTTCAGCATCCCTGCTGCGGGGTTCTTCCTGCGACCGACCCAAGGGATCAGTACCTCGATAGTGCCAGATAACACAGGGTTTGTTTTGGAGCAATTGCAGAGACTCTCGCTCACTTCACTTCTAAGATATATTTTTACCCAGTTGACAGGAAGTACCCAGCCATATTTAAGAATTAATTTCCTTTTTGTTTGGTTGATTTTCTTGGACTTTCCTTAATGTAAGTGATTGAATTGAGACTAGGGCTGCAACTAACGATTATTTTGATAATCGATTAGTTGGCCGATTATTCTTTTGATTAATCGAATTAAATACGATTATTTTATTGCCAAAAAACACACTATTCCACATTCTGCTCCATGTCCTTCAAACAAACCGAATGCTATGAAAACATACAGTGCTTAATACCTATCATAAAGAGAAAAAATATATTTTAGGAATCTGTCAAAAAATTGTTTAAATCTAAAAATGTTATTGCCATTTATTGAATGAATGATGCATTTATATAGCGCTTTTTGTGTATTGTTGTACACCCAAAGCGCTTTACAATCATGTGGGGGGGTCTCTCCTCAACCACCACCAATATTGGGCAAATTACAAACAGAAAACAACTAATTAGTATTTATAATAACAAAATTAGCCTCATAACAGCTTGCATTCTTGCTTGCGTTGTTTATGTACTTTTTGACTAATTGGGTATCTGAAAAAACACTATAAAGTGCTCTGGCTTTCTTTCATAGATAACAGCAATAATTATATTATAGCATTAGAAATAGCCTACTACTGTTACCAAAGAGCTTATGCATTTTGGAGGACTAACCAATACAGAAAGCTAAAACATGATTTTGGTAATCACCAATGCTGTTAGTTTAGACAAATTTGTTAAGCATTGTATATAGTGAATATAGTTTAAATCTCTTTTAAAAATGTAAATAATAATAAAGATAATAAAGACTCAGTGTGAGAGAAATGTTCTGCAGGAACACGTTCACTTTGATCAGTCATGTCTTACTGTCATTTCTTTATCCTGAAAAAGGCGGTTATGGAGCGTCTCATATTTATATTCAGACAATTACATGCTGTTATCCCTTTAAAGTTCCTACTCTCATTAAATATTCACACGGCATGTTGACTTTTAAATCTTAAATGTACTTTCAACAACCGATAATTCAGTGCAATGGATATGATTGCGCTGAATATCCTGTTAATTGTGTCCGACTGCGCAGGTGCTCATTTGGTATATTAAACTTAACACAGCCTGTCAGGACGGACCTTTATGCAAAAATGGAAATGCTCGCGTGAATTTGTGATATTTATTGATAAGGATATGATCGTAAACTGAACGTTTTTGCACTGAGGACGCACACGCATGTGTCACAACGCCTGGCAGGGCGAGCCTTTACACTAATGCATTAACTTAAAGCTCAAAATAATGAATGATCATGTTTTGGGCAGCTTGGATCATGTACTTCTCCCGCGGCGTCTCATTCTATTTCCTCCACTATTTTTAGATGCATTTTGTCGATAGAAATGCGTTATTCAGTGCTGTAATTTGAGCAGCCAGCTGAAGTTGGACCTGCACTGTGGGTAGACCCGACTAATTGATAATGAGAATCGTTGTCGATAATTTTCATTATCGATAGTAATCGATTTTATCGATTAGTTGTTGCAGCCCTAATTGAGACTCATTTTGACTGGGAGAAGACTTGGGGTCAAGCATGCAAATTTGTAAAAACAAAACAGTGTATCAGAATAACTTCCTCTCCCAAGAAAGTTTTAGTATTTATTGGGCAGTTTGGGACGTTAAATACAGTAGAGTCGAGTGCTAAATTGCAGAGCCTCACACATGGCCACTGATTAAAAATCAATTAAAACAAAGGAACGAATAAGAACAGCTTGGCCACAATTTAACTAAAATAAGGGAACCGATTAATAATATGGCCACAAATGAATAAGTCAAAGGAACAAATACTTGATTTGTGGACACAATATTTAAATTTTATTTCTGCATGTCTTGTTCAGGCTCTATGCTGATATACTTAAAGGAATAGTTTGCCCAAAAATAAAAATCCTGTCGTCTTTACTCCCCCAGGCCCAGAGTGGCTAATCGGGGGAATTACCAGTGGGTCGTTCATAAATTGGTGCCACTTTGACATAGAGGCAGTTTCACTCAGGACAAGAGTAAGGGTGAATCCCATTTCTCTGTCTTACCCCTTCCCCTTACCCCTTCCCCTTAGTTTTGCACGTTCACGTGTGAGTAAGGGCCGTCCCAATTCTCGTTTTGATCGAGGGGTAGAGCTAAGGGGAAGGGGTAGATAGCCCTTAAAACCAAGAATTTTCACAAGCTTACTTGAAACCTAGGGGTACCCAGAACACACTGCGGCCAGATCATCCAGAGAGTATTTTCGGCTTAAATAATTTATTTAAAATTATGACAGTCTTGTTTTGTGCTCTACACAGTCCTGTAACTTACATATATATTTGCAACCATGCTCTTAATTGAAACGTTTAAAAAAATCGCTATTTTTCCACGCTAACGTTACATTGCTGATTTGCACAACAGTCCCGCGTTTCTCCATCACTAATACCCACGCAATCAACACACACACACTTTTAGACGGAGAGTTTGTGATCAACACTTGTCGCCTCTGGTGATGTAGCAGCCAGCTAGCGACGATGTATGATGACGTAACAGTAACCAAGTGGTGTCTCAATTCATAGGGGTATGTTTTCACCCCTAGCGCTTACCACTCGGTTTCGAGGGAAAAGGGCTAGGGGTAAGACGAAGGGGAAGGGGTAAGACAGAGAAATGGGATTCACCCTAAGTGTCTAGTTTATTTTCAATGACAAACAGTGGCTATCGGTGCTCGAACACCCAAGCTCCCACCACTTGGGTGCCACAACAGATATTACGCTCTCAGTCATTTGAATTTGACTTTTAATTTGTATTTACAGTCATTTTCATTTGTGCAGATGGCCTGTTCATATGATTGACTGCAGAATTATTTGTTATTTATGTTCTTGTAGAATCTGAAGGTTAATATATAACAGGATCATTTTCATTTTTTCAAATTCTTCTACTGCTCAGCAAATGGGAAGCCGTGGGATAGAGGGTGTAACAGGAGCTGACCTTGGGCAATAAACTCCTGCGCTCGAAATGGGCTCCACTCCAGCCTTGACTCCCACTCATGACGTTGAGATATTTTGAGAAATACAACAAATAGACATTTATTTCCGTAAGATGAGTTTCCTGTCAAGTGATCTCTCACATTACGAGTTAAAGGTAAAACCTGAGCTGTGCTGATTTGATCTAGATCCACACTTCAGTAGAATCACAATGAGGAAGAATAACTTAAAATGAGACACAATGATTTATTCCTTGAGAACTGGACTAGAGCACATTCTTGCACTGTACTTTGGAAATGGCTTGCGTTTTGTGCCGCAGTCGTCAGAAATGAGTAGAGCCATACTCCTCTGAAGTTTAGGATTTTTGGAGAGTATGCATGAAATGCTTTCTGTGTACAAAATAAATACTCTCAATGTTGGGAACAGGCCCGGTGCTGCGTTGAGGTGGGGCAAGGGGGGTAATTGCTATATTAAAAGGAAGGAATTCAAAATAAAGTTAATCTTTTCACCGCTTCATAAGCTCAGAATGAGCGTGCTGCATCTTGTTCAACATGCAAAACACAGAGACGGTGTAACTGAGACAAGGGTGAAGATTCTGCTTTGCCACGATCCAGTTCAGCCCGGTTTAGGATAAGGCCAGGAATGGGTTTGACTTGGCACTGATGGTGTGCAGAAGTACTCAGATGTGTTCGTGTCTGTAGGTTCCTAACAGTTCATCAGTGTTTAGCTCTCTACTGTTCTGTATGGTGTATGTGAATTTAACAAGCACATTCCTCAGCCACCCGCTGGGGTAATGCTTCATTTTAACTCAATGACCACTTTACCTTGCTGCCAATTTTCTGAAAGCTCCTCCTCCTTTATCCTCCAAGAACTAAAACTAACATGGCAGTGGCTTCAGCAGTCTTTGATATTTCCTATAATCTCACTACTGATAAAGTCTTAGTAACACAATATTATTTTTGCACAATGTGCATGAAACAAAACCTTTGAGTCTGATAATTGTGGTAATTCCAACAGTTCAAAAACTCATCTGAGCTCCGTGCTCTTAACTGAGCTTTCGAGCTGGTCTAAGTGGGCAGAAAGCTCAGCTGAGTGGGATTAGGGTTGGAGTTGCACTAACTGCTTCACCAGAGATGGACAAGTCCAGTCCTGGAGGGCCGCTGTCCAGCAGGATTTAGCTTCATCCTCATTCAAACACAGCTGAAAATTCTAACCCCTCCCTAGAAAATTACAGGCAGGTGTGTTCAATTAGGGATGAGGCTAAACTCTGCAGGACAGTGGCATTTGAAAGCCACATCTATCAGCGGATCCCTCATATATCTGCTCATGGATAGATCCGCTGATAAATGTGGCTTTCAAACGCTCCCATGTGTATCTGTGTGAGCGCTCAGTGAAGAGTGTAGAGCTGCATGATAAATCGAAATTAAATTTAAATCACGATTAGATGGAAGCTGCGATTGTCATGCGTGTCATTCAGTGAAACACGGTTCTGCGATCAGTAGTAAATCTCCATCAGAAGGCCAGAGAAACTCCCAATACGCCCTGCAGAAGAAACCCAGGATTCTGCTGAATAAACAGAAGATTTAACTGCTTTCTTTGATTCAACGTGACTAATAAACACACGACTAAAACTCGGATAAGCCATATATTGTCAGTCTTACTATATTTTTCATTATAATAAAGTATATCTATAATGCAGTGCTAATCGACATAGACTTTATCACTGCTTAGACTACTATGAAACATGTTGCGTGCCATATTCTGTGTAAGAAGCCACGTCATCTTATTTCAAACACTCGACTGACGTTATGAAGTGAGTTTGGAGTAAATGTGGTATATTCATGTGCTTTCAGATGGAGCAGCATTTACTACACAGAGCCGTAGTTCACTGACAAGCTATGCAAACAGCTATCATTACCGCAAACGATATCTCCGATTTCATAATCGTACAATTATATCATCTGCTTTTTTTTTTGTTTTTTGTGCGTTGCTTGTCAGAGAACTACGGCTCTATCTAGTAAATGCTGCTCCATCTGAAAGCAGGTAATGGAGATGTATTACTAATCACAGAACCAGCTTTACTGACAAGATGCACATGACAATCGCATTCGATTAATCGTGCAGCCGTAGAAGAGCGTGAAGAAATGATCATTGTAGCCAACCACAGACATATCTTGTGAACTCAATGGCCAATCAGAGGTAATCTGCTCAACCACGCTCAAAATGCTTGCGGGAAATGCTTGGTATCACCATTTTTTTTTATTTCAGTACCAACTGGTACCGAGGTCAGTACTTTTGACAACACTAAAAATAACTATTCCAACTCTGCAGGTCAGTGTTTCCCAGCCCTATTCCTGAAGGCCCCCTCCCCAGTAGTATGCACTTTGTATGTCTCCCTTATCTGACCCATGCATTTAAGGTCTTGGCGTCTCTACTAATGAGCTGATGAGTTGAATCAGGTGTGTTTGATCAAGGAGACATGCAAAGAGTGCTTTGGAAACTGTTTTGGGCTACCAGCTTCAATGGCTGCAGCACTGAAGCTGGAATTTGGAATATTTCTTAAGTTTACTAAATGTCTGACCATCTCTCCACAACAGATCTGTCATTTACCCAAACGTATATGACTCTGATTTTTGCTCTGCCAGATTCAATTTCTAGAAGGGTTAGTAATGTATCCCTTCTGTTTCTGCCCTTGCCACAGTGGGTCCACCCTGACTTCTCGTCGCGCTTCCTGAAGAAAGGAAAAGCCCTGATGTGCTTGTCACCCGAGCTGACGGCCGGGGCTGCGTGATGGAGGCCGAATGTCTTCGCTTGGTCCCTCTTCAGACACTCAAATGCTGCTCTGTTTCAGCCTGACGACGAGCCGATTGGATATATTCTTTAGCAGTGGACTCAGGAGATGGGGAGGGATAGAGGAACTCTACAGTAGGCTTTGCAGGGAAGGATCGTCTTTCTCCAGAAGTAGGAAACGAGCGTCGGAGGGTTCTTGCTGCCAGTCGGCTCTCTCCTCCTGTTATGACACGGGACCAAATTCAAACCATGTGTCCTCGCACCCGGTTAGCTGCTTTTGCCCACCTCTAGCATTAGCGTTCTGGACGGATCCATTTCACTGGCCCTCTCCCGTGCAGCGTTCTCATCCTCCCAGCCCCAAATGAGTTTCTCCCTGGGACTCCTGGCTTAATAGGCTGAAACTTTCCCATGTCCGGTCTCCGAAGGTGGCTGTTATCCTCTGAGGGCCCCTGTGCGAGTTTCAAGCTCGGGCTCATGTTATGGGGTGAGTACAGTAGCTCCCCTCAAGGGTTAAAGGTCACTTCCTCTTCAGATCTCTGCTTTAATATTAAGGGTCTGGATGTGTTTTTGGAATATCTTTTTGCTTAAATATGCATAACTAATGTGCCATATAGTTGGGAAAGGGGGAAATATTTGCTGCCTGCTGCAATTCTGATCTGTCACCACTTGAAATGTGTATGTTTATGTATTCTTTGTGAGAAAAAATGGAGGGAAGAAGTTGGCGGATTTGACACGGAGTACGTATTTTGCTTATGCGACCATTTTGAGGCCTGTTTAATGGACAGCCTTCAATCTTCGTGGAATATGATCCCTCGGCTAAGCCCCATGGACAGCGTAATGACCTGGCCATACTATAAGGCGGGGTTCCTCAAATCTGGCACAGGAGAGCCAATGCCCTGCAGAGTTTAGCTCCAGTCCTAACCAAACACCTCAAGCAAGGCAATCAAGCTCTTTGGAGTTATTAAAAAATACAGGTAGGGGAGTTTGATCCGGGTTTGAGCTAAACCTTTGAGGAACCTGCTATAAGGGAACAAGGACTAGATACGAACTTTACCAGGAAATTATAGCACAAATGAATACATCAAGAAGTGTTCTGCTGGTGTCAGCTTCAGACAAACTTTATTCATGAAAGCAAATTATGTTTTTGGTCCTCTTTAACGGGAGATCATGTTAGTTACTTATGTAATTTATGATTGCTCTTTGTATCGAGGGAGGGTGATGGACAATTTGAGAGCAAGGAACGGGTGAAACACTATCTATCTATAGACCTACATATCTCTACAAGTAGATATCATAGACTGTTTAGAGTTTTGTCCCTAAAGTAAAAAAATAAAAATAAATTGTCTTAAAAAGCATTTCTTGGTGCCAAAAGGCAGGGATTAGCATTGGCAAATGGCTCATGAGGTTAATTCAAATCACAGGAGACTACATGTGTTTGTGAGAGGTTACTGCCTTCTGCTCATATATCTTTCGATGCATAGAACCTGTTGATTATGACAGTAATTTATGATGGCCAAAAATAAAACCTGCTGAATTAGGGTGAAACCAGTACGTGATTGAGTGTGTGACAGACGGGTATGTGTATTGTCTTTGTGTAAATGTCATCTGTTCTGCCACACGTTTTCTCTGAAAGACATGCCGCTACATCGAACCAGTCTGACCTGTGGCCTCTGTCTTCGTTTCTCTTCCTTATTTCTTCAGCAGAACATGTTGCAGTGATGCACGTGTGTTATGAGAGGCAGACTAAAATTATCTCTAAAACTCAATCATGTGTCTTTCTTGCTGATGGGGTCAATGTCATTGTGTCTCCATCTCTTGTTAGCAGATCAGGTGTCTTGTTCACACACAGATGTGTCTCGTAGCTTTACGGGGAGGGAGGTGTGTCATGATGGAAAGCTTTTAATGGAGACACTCTGAGTAAATGTGCAGGGATTAGGTGTGAAGACAGGGCTGCTTTTATCTGAGAAGCGCTGGCATACACCTGTGTGCCATGTTTGATCATGCCTAACCCCCTCCGCATCCCAGCGCTCCCTCAGCTCGGCATTCCTCTCATAACACTCAGACGCCTTTACCACGGTGTCCCTGCATGCAATACTGTACTCATTCCTGCCATACTGTATGGGAAAGACAAAAACAGCCAGGCTATTGTACATCAAGAGCACTTCTGCCCTCAAGGCTTCGAATTTCTCCTTATCCATCACAAAAAAATCCCCAAGTGTGGGCTGGATGCATAAAAACTGATATTAGCTCTGTTCCAGACGAGAGGTGCCTACCTAGGCAACATTTTATGCCTGAAGGCTGTTTCAGACAGTAGGCAGCAAAATGATGTTGCTTTATCATTATACTTCTTTTTGGTACTGTACCATTGTGGGATGTCTAGAAGTACCTTGAAGTAAATGGTACATGGTAGTCATTCAGTAACGTGGTTATGATAACTGTACCATGGTACCACCACAGTACGTTTTGGGGGTTTCATTGTTAATCTCAGTAGCTCCATGAAAAATCTCAGTCAGAAAAGTTTATTTTCAATTTTTGTAATTGTAATCCCTTCTAGTGTCATTAGAAAGTAGCACTGTCTAATTACCCAACATTAACCTGTTAAGCTGCGCGAGGACACCATCACACTGAGTTTGCACATGTCATTGTTTACAAATAGATCAAATTAATCTTGACAAACTATATATCATTCTGAGTCTAAGCCTCAAGCATCGATGATAGATCGCTGTTTTTTGATGGAAAGCTTATAAGGATTTTTTTTGCTAAATATGTGTATGCAGTAAACATCAAACCATCCATAATAAAAAGCAGTACATACCAGCTCCGTGTAATATTGAGTCACAAATGCATCCACTGCTATAAATCCAGGTTTAGTTAGAAAAGGTAAGGGTCCACGGCAGGGGCGTTGCTAGACATGAAGCTCTACTGGTGCTCAGGCTCCCATTACTTTTTCTCTCTCTTTTTCTGCTGTGTGCAACTGTACAAACTTCTGTTGCTTAAACCACTATTCTTACAGTGCAACAATACTGAGGAAGGTAAACATGTCTGTTTGAAAATGTTTAAGGATCTTTAACATACTTAACATGAGCATTTACATTGTTTACGGCATAAATGGCATGCACTGTATGGAAATATTAAAAGCAGAGATTATTTCTTGCACATCTGCATTCTTCTACATTACACAATGATAACAATTAATAATTACATCTTTTCAATAATTTATAATTACAACATTTCAAGAAACCAGTCATTTTATGGCTGCAAATAAAATAAAGAGCATATTTCATATAAAAAAAAAACAAAGGCATTGCCCGGTTTCTCAGCCAAGTCCAAACAAGGTTGGTTCATTTTTTGAGCATTAAATTGTACTGTCTATAATAGCACCAGTGGCGTGTGGTGGTAAATGAGGAGGCAGTTATATACAGTATAAATATCAAAATATGTGTTTTGTGTTTGTGTTCAGGTTTGGAACTACTCAAGGGTGAGTAAATGATGACAGAATTTACATTTTTGGGTGAACTATGCCTTTAACAACTACCTTACTAACTATTAATAAGCTGCAAATTAGGAATTTATTGAGGGAAAAGTTGTAGTTAATAGTGAATTAGTGTTCCCTATTCTAACGTGTTACCAAAATCTTTTATTACAATAGTACTTTTTTATTACAATAGTACTTTTTTTTGTACATGTACAGTACAATGGTAATACCATGGTGCTTTTTGAGTACTGTATATATACCATTGAATGCAGATGCCGTTCTTTCACTGTATGTTTTTGGCGATATTGTGTAGCCTTTAGATAATGTATTAAAATAATATTAAAACACATGCATAGAATCATGAGTTAACATTTAACAAAAATCTAAATGGACAATTCTTGCTTTTTCCATGGAATAGTGCAGTTTATAATAAATAAATTATCTTAGCACTGGATTATTTTTTTTTTTTTACATTCATGTGCCCTCATAATATTTAATAATATAATTTTAGAAGCTGTTTCACTTGGATATGTAACAATATAGTAGTGATCGACCGATATTGATTTTTATATTACCGATTATTTGTACGTTTATGTACCCGATAACCGAAATGCAGAACCGATATTTATTTACTGTTATAAAGTAAATAAATAACTGAGTAAGTAAGTTTACAAATTACAACAATAAAAACATTTTATTTATAAAAAGCACCATCAGCAACACTGATATTAACAATAAGCAAAATAATGTCTAAAGTTTTCAAATGGAGAAAATAAAGGACAGAAGTCATATCAACTTCATTTTAAACTACAGTTTTAGGTTTATAAGCTGTTTAATAGACTAAAGAGTGAATAATAATTCACTAAGTTATGAAAACTGCTAACAGCGCGGTTTATCTATTTACACAGAACTATACTCAAACTGCGATCGCTTGCGGAGATAATAAATAATTAATTTAGATAGAAATGTATTTATTTAGATGTTTATTGGGGAAATAATGGTTATATAGTAAATGTTAATATAATTTAGCGTGTTTCAAACGAGTGAATCTTGTATAAAGTTACATGCGGTGGTCATGCTGGAGCTTCTCCTGAGTGAACAGTGTCCACTGCTCCAGGTGTGTGTGTGTGTGTGTGTGTGTGTGTGTCCACTTCTCCAGGTGTGTGTGCATGCATGCGTGTGTGTGTCCACTTCTCCAGGTGTGTGTGCACTTGGATGGGTCAAATGCAGAGAACACATTTCACTGCTGGTTATACTCTGTATAATTGTGTATGTGACTAATAAAAAAAAATATCAGTTATCGTTTTTTTTTCCAAAACCGATATCCGATTATGGTAAAATGCTAAAATATCGGTAAACTGATATATCGGTCGATCTCTACAATATAGTGATGTTTTGATCCAAATATCAGTTCTGTAGCACAATCCCAAATGAAAAGCTAAATTCTAATCAACAATTTCTTGTGATGAAAGTAAGTTCTCATTTCACTGATTCGAGGGAGCTGTCATTTTTGTTACCAATTCAGGTGCATAAATGTGTTCTTTGCATTTTGTAAGTCTGTGGATGAGTAGTAACTGGACCAGCAGTAGAAGAATTCGGTCTAGAAGTAAAATAGTTTGGATTTAAATACAGTTGAGTCTGTGATCTAATCCATCCCAGTGTAACTGTGAATAAATCAGCACTGCAGCCGTATGTCAGTGGATGTATATCAGGAGAAGGGACACCTCTTAGTTTCACTGGAACCGTATGAGACCTGCTGCAGTTTATCCAAGCCATGATGGCAGGAGCCATGTGTCCACGTGGAAGAAGTTCTGCATTGTGACAGGAAAGTTCAGGACTTGTTTCTAAGAGGATTTGGTGTGTGTGTGTGTGTGTGTGTGGTTTTAAACACTGAGGTCAGGTGGAGCAGTCTCTCCGGCAGGCAGGGCTGCAGTTAGCACACATGCATCAAAGGCAGGTTTGCTTGTTAAAGTGTGTTATGGTGCTGAACGCAGCAGGGTGGGACTCTGCACCAAACTTGCTCTGTTTAAATGTTGGCTCTTGGCTGGAAAAAGCTCCTGCAAAGCTCTGGATACTGGATTACGTGCAGCGGCTTTGACAGATCCACAGGAAGACGTTCCCTCAAAACATAAATTCTGCTATCATTTGGTTAGCTAGATTTCAACTCTACCTAAATTGAACAGCTATAGGCTAATCCTCTATAAAGCAATTTGCTAAAAACCTGCCTAACATTTGTCGATACGTTACACAACTATTATGTACATAATAAACCGTAATTACAACCTAACCCTAAACCAAACCAATCCTAACACTGTAGTAATTGCATGTTGTTACTGTAATGAATATCACTCAGTACTTAATTGTATAATTACACTTTATGTAACTTTAAATTCATGCACTTAATGTAGCCAGCTAGCATAGCCAACATTTACAATGATCAGTAAGAATTTACTTTACCTTTTCACTAATGTTAGCACAGCTATTGTCATTAAGTGATGCACATTATAACCACAGCTCTACTCTTCACCACAGAAACTTCAACAAAACTATTTGAAATATCCAACATAACTGAACATTATACACAAACAGGCCTTTGTCTTTTTCCAAAAACATAAAATAACACTTAATTTCAACATCACCTTTCCTGATCCAGCCCTACACAAAGCATGCTAGGAACTAAAAATAATCTGCCCAGTTTCAGTTAATACTGCAAAAATGATTTTAGGTGAAGTAAACTACAATTTTGTGTATTTAAGTAGATTGGATACAATAAAATAAAAATCTTCAACAATGTGTTGTTATAATTCACTTAAATTAAGTAAATGTAACAAGCAGATTTGTGTTTGTGTGTATATATGAAATTATAAGCAAAACAAATATTTCTGGAGTATATTTTAAAAGAAAATAATATTTCATTCTACTTCTACTAAAGTGGTTCTACTAAAATCTAGAGATTTTATGTTCAATTCAACATGTTACTTGAAATGTACTAACATTTTCTGAGTGAAAATTGTTTCAAAGTATTTTTTTCTCTGTGTGTAATTGAGAACAATTCATTATGACTTTGACTTTCAATCTCCAATTGCAGAACAAAAAAATGGGTCTGAGGCTTTTAAGCTTTATGGATACTTTTGGTGCTTTTGAAAACCGTGAGCATTGCAGAATATACTTTCGTGACGTCCACTCTTATCGGGATAAGTGAAGGTTTGACAACATATCGAATTGTGCTGGAATAGAAAGGGCCCAGCAGAACACAATCAATTCCCCATTAAGATCTTCCCTTAGAAATGACCAGAACAGCCATCGATTAGCAGGGGTGTCCACATGCATGCCGTTTCCATTCCCAAGATAAAGAATCTCAAGCATTCGCAGCTTAGATGGATATGCAGTAAGACTGGGTGTAGTCATGAGACACCCACAACGAGCATGTTTTCTTAAAGATGAAAAGCTGTAAATCTGTCATCCGCAGTGAATAATACAGGAAGATTTAGATTGTGTTCTGAAGTCTTTAGGCATTAAATGTTTACACAAGGCAGTTTACACTCGCTCTAGCCCACGGGAGCAGCACCTGTGGTATCTGGCACCCAGAGCCCTCCAACCGTGGCACTGCACAGACATGAAGAGCAGCAACAATGAGCACAAATGCAAAAGCAGAAAAACATTTGCGGTTTGCCAGGAGAGAGAGGGCCTGTGAACGGGTTGCCTTGTTTGTGTGCGGCGGCGGCCGCGCTGGGAACAGGATGTTTGGGCCTTCAGGTGTGTGTTGGTCTCTGTTGGGGCTTGTGGGATTGCTGCGTGACGGCTGTAATGATAGGCTGCTGCGGGCGAGGACATGACTGCGCAGGGGTCCGCGGGCATGTGGCGGCTCTGCAGACGCACACACAACAATGAGCGATAAATCAAGAATCTGCTTCGCAATGCAAACGTTCGCAGGAGAAGCCAATGGTTTTCAGTTACTTAGATGCACACGAAGTCCTGTTTGCATACTGCCAGCGTTGAGGGTAACGCATTACAAGTAACACTTGCTACGTAAGCAGATTACTTTTTTCAAGTAACTAGTAAAGTAATGCATTACTTTTAAATTAATAAGGAAATATTTTTTTCAAATAAGTAACGCAAGTTCCTTTGTTTTCCTATTTATTCACTGTGACCTTTCCTGTCCCTGTGTTATTGATATTGGGAATAAGTGCAGAGGCAGAGTCATTTTCTTCAGCCTGAGGCTTATTCATTTCACACTTGGTGTGAAGGGGCCTTTACAGTCGCCAAAAATATAACTTTTGGGTTTTCTGTTATTAAAAATAAGCAAGCAAGCCCAGCCCAGATGAGAAAAAGTCACGCAAAAGTAACAATGCATTGTTTTTCATAAAAAGTCATTAGGTAATGCAATTAGTTACTTTTTTATGGAGTAATGCAATATTGTAATGCATTACTTTTAAAAGTAACTGTCCCCAAATCTGCGTACTGCTCATGTACAGTCTGACACTTTTTTCAGGCAAGTGTGTCCACTTTGAGGTTTTCAAAGGCTGGTGTAAATAAATCCTGATTTAAATTCAAATATTCAGGATAGTCTGTGCATGACGTGTGTAGCAAATTAGCTCAAAACGGAAATGTATATAAATAATTACTATTAATTATGATTTTATTCCAGATGCCAGTAATAATTGTAGCAGAATTAAATTGCCATCTAATATCTTCGTCCAGCGAACATTCAGTGCAAGTTCATATCAACTCTAAGAAAGGATATTTTCGTGGCCACAGAAAATACTTTCCTAAGTATTAATGCATTCGAGCATGTAGTAAGGATCAAAATCGTAAAGGGACATTCTTTTTGCAAGGCAGAACCAGAAACTCATATAAGTTGTTCACAAGAGTTTTATTAACTAAACACTAACACAAACTAGTCTAACAAACATGCAATCACTCATACACGGGGAAAGGGCACATGAGAGTTGATGGATGAAACCATCAGGAAACCAGAGAATGAAGCTATGAAAAGAGTCTGTTAACCACCTGAATAAAACCATCAGCGCCGTTTATAACGGGTCTATAACTTTAGTTTAGTTAAATGTACGGGACTTGCATTGCCTTGGTTGTTGACGAGTGTCTGGATGCAGTCTCGGATGAAAGTCTTGATGGTTTCAAGGTTTCAAAGAGTGATGAATTCCAAAGATGTTCTGACTCGATGGTGATTGGGAGTTTCTTCCCAGGTGAAAAGTGAAGAAGAGTTAAGAGACATCAGCTGAGATCCGAGGATCCACAAGGCCTGGCACATAAATGTAAGAGTCCAGAAGAGTTATAGCTCATCCTCTTAGGATCTAGAAGAACCGCTGACTGGCTTGTGTCGAGGCCTGCCAGGCACGGTAGCACCTGCCCTGGGACTTAGCAACCAGAAGATGGAAAAGGGATGAGAGACGAGTGAAGAGATTAAAAAGCACAAAAAAAACTAGGTGTGTCACTGAAGTGAGGCCTTTTTTCACATGAGCCGATGGTGACTTTCACTTTTGTAGGGAAAGTTTACGACTCTTTGTCTCTGCACATGGTAATCTGCATAGGTAATTCCACTGGTCGTTAATGCAAAAACTACTAAGGATTCTTAAGACACTAATATGTTGCATAGGTATCAAAATGTAATATACACTCTCATCCGAAGACAAATTCATATACTAAACATTGCATAGGTAAGGTTACATGAAAGAATGGTTCTATCATAAGCATGCATAAAACATTATACAAGAACAGTAATAATATAAACAATGACCTGAAGATATGTGATAGGAAGGTCAAAGAAAACTCTGTCTATGAATTAATGAAAGAAGTTGTTTCCTTTAGCAGTATGTGTCTGTTTTGGAGAGAATTGAGTAGGGGGGGAATTCTCTCTACATACTTTTAGGTCGTAACATTTATCTGATCTGGCTGAGGTGTCCTGCAACCAGTATGTTTATTGGGTGAGGGGTCTGGGATTAGTTATTAATCTAATAAATAATTGATTTGTTAAATCTAATTGAAAATTGTGTCGGATTGGTCCAAATGCTACACGTGAGATTTTATTCGTGTCCTGAATGAGGTGATGTGAACGTCACAAAGTGTTTCATTCATACTCGAAGACGGAGGGCGCTCTCGTGCAGAAAGTCTGACTCATAGAAGTAACAACTTATGATGTGATTCCTAATATGGACAAAAGCATTCAGATATTGCTGTTTAGCTGAATTAAAAAGCAGTAACGTTTGGACTGATGAAACATTAAAGGGATAGTTCACCCCAAAATTAAAATTCTGTCATTAATTACTCGCCCTCATGTTGTTCCAAACCCGTAAGACCTTCGTTTATCTTCAGAACACAAATTAAGAAATTATTGAGCTCTCTGACCCTCCATAGACAGCAATGTAATTACCACGATCAACGTCCAGAAGCGTAGCAAGGACATCGGTAAAATAGTCCATGTGACATCAGGGGTTCAACTGTAATTATACGAAGCTATGAGATTACTTTTTGTGCTCAAAAAAAAACAAACACAAAAAAACTACTTTATTCACCAGTTTGTCTTATATTCAATGGATACTCTCCAAAATGGCGCCAGGGTGACGTGGAGGAGAGACATTTTTGAATAAAGTCAAAAAGTAATCTCAGATGTCCTTGCTACGTTTCTGTGCATTGATCATGGTAATATCATTGCTGTCTATGGAGGGTCAAAGAGCTCCCAGATTTCATCAAAAATATCTTAATTTGTGTTCTCAAGATGAACGAAGGTCTTACGGGTTTGGGTGATAATTTCTTTGGTCATTTTTGGGTGAACTATCCATTTAGATATTAAACACACGACTGTGACAATATATGGTTTATGTGTGATTTTCAAGTCATCTGGTAATAAATAAAGATTTTGAATAATGCAGTGGTAATTGACAATGCATTTATTACAGTATATAAAATATTCTGCCTTGTTCTGTGATTTACAAAATGGGCAAAAAATGTAGTTGCAATATATAAAAAAATCATAAAATTATCATTAGGAAAATATAAGAAAAATATTATAGAATAGAAATGATTGGTTATCGTCCAGCAGTTTATTTGAGTCTTAGCCGAGCAAAAGTAAAAAATAAAACTTGTCAATTTAAAAACAAAAAGTATTATTACATTTAACATTTCTACCCTCCTCTCTTCTGCTAAGATGCTGCAGTGTGACACACGGCGTAAGCAGCTCTGGTGCCCGGAGGGTGTTCGGAAACAGCACAATGACTGTGATTGTCTGAGCTGTCAGTCTCAGGGAAGGAAAACCGGGCTTGTGGTGAACCGACACACACAATAAAGGTGGAAGACGGGGCTCTGGATCCCATTGTGGGATCACCACACCGGCCGCCTGTGCGCTCGTTTCCCTGTTCTGTCAGAGCACTTCTAGTCCGTGTGGTTCTCTGTCGGAGAATCAACACACGGCCCATTGTCTCCCCCGAGCCCTTCGTCCATACAGGTGTCAACAAAAACACTCACGAAAAAAGAAGTAAGACGCAGTCATGCCACCACCGAGTGGGTCTTTCCGTCCAGGTGACATGGATTGGCAGCGGTTAATGAGTGCTCAGTCTCAGATCCGTTTAGTTTCAGAGCCCGCAGTAACAGACTACAGTCGGACTGGGCTCAAGCCCTGGGTCGCTATACATCCAAATCAAAGCAAATTATAACCAAAGGAATTGTATAAAATCTCATTATATAATTTTACAGTTTCCTGCTGGGGTGTTCAATTTGTATAAATGCTGTCACTTGTAAAGCACACTCATATATGAGCAGTATATCACACGTCATCCGCCCATCTCTTGCTTCAGAAGCATCAGTAGTTTCAGTGCTCAGTCTGCTGAAAAAGTATAGACTTTTTGAAGCAACTTAAGTAGTTCACTAGAAGACAAGCTTAGTACCAGCTCTATACGCAGACACAGAAACGCTTGATTTAGTAAATCTGGCATCTAGGTCATTTAAGCCGTATATAGTGAATAGTGTAGGATTTCGAATCAGCCATTGTGAAAAATAAGTGCTGTTAATTTTACTAAATGTGCACCTGAACACACTCCGAAAATAAATTAGAAAAGTAGTCACTTAAAGTTAATCTTTTTTGTACCTTATTTACTCCTAAAAGATGCATATTAGTACTTTAAGGGTACATATGTGACCCTCTCTGTGAAATCCAGGCTTAAGTCACAAAATCTAATTATGAGATAACGAGCATCAAAGTTTGATTTCTACCGTTAATTTCACTATAAATGGAAACTTTGACATGGCCCTACTCAGTCAATATTTAAGATATAAAGGCTACATTTTCACAGAATGTTCTTTACCATATGAAGGGTCACATTATTACTACCTAAAGTGCACATATTAGTACTTTTTTCTGGTGTAATACTGTATCAAAAAAGTACCTAATATGAATTAAATAAACTCCACTTAAGTCAAGTGTATCTAACGAGAGTATAGTTCCATGTATGTTTCTTAACACACTTAAGTACACTTTTAATAGTGCTGTTTGTAATGTTCATATTACAATTTTGACTTTAAATCGTTATATTTTGTCATTATTTACTTAAGTAAATTTTTGTGATTTGTTGACTAACATACTAAAGCACACGTAAAGCACTGTAGTGTGTTATATATTATATTTAATAATTTTTAATGTGATAAATTGCACGTTTAGCTAATTGCATTAGTCTAAATGTAATCTTTAACACATTTGCAGTTGCAAATAGCACATAATGGTCTGAAAACATGACATTGTTCACACTTAAGTATATTCTTTTAAAGTGTATTAGTTCTGTAATAAGTACTTTTGTTAAAGTATGCCCAAGTGTACTTCTCATTTAGCTACATGATGGCGGTGTACATCCTCCCTTATGAGAAAGATTTCATGACCATTTTATGATTGATTGCAAAGGAACTTCTCGGTGTAACCCACAAATCCCTTTATTTTCTGTATAGAGCCGAAACAGCAGAAACACTGTGAGATGTAGTGCCTCCGCGGAGACTGTCCCGCTGTTTAGGGTTTATCATCTATTGTCTCTACAGCTGGGCGTCAATATGAGGCAAAGTGAGCTGTTATCTTGTGCAGTGCATTGTGGGTGTGTGCGGTGAGGGTTTTTCCCAGCTGACGCCACACTGGTGTTCAGTCAACCGCTCCTCGCAGGTGTCTCGGATCTACAGTAGGTGTGCATTAATGCTCACTAAATCAGTGTGTCTTGTTCACATTCTCCAGATTCTTGGTTTGTGAAGTCATCTTTTGTTCCTGTTCTGACACCGTTCCCAAACCAACGGCTTGGTTCTTTCCATTATCAGTTCTCGCTTAAGAAACCTGTGCAATGCTTAACCAAATATGCGGTGTTTAAAATGAACACAGCTCCAAACAACAACACAGAAATGTCTCCATGAGAACAGTCCATCACAGAGATGAGTGACAGGACGTTAACCGGTTTGGCCGAGACTGGAGAGCATTGCAGAGACGTGATCGCATGAATCTACTTTCTCAGCTCTAGAACTTTCTGCAGAAAGAGGGTCCATAAAGTGTAATGCTAAGGCTATAACCATTAGGTCAAAATGGCTGAAAACCTAAAATTCAAATGTTGTACTTAAATAGTATCAATATTTGAATCATATTCGAATTTAAAAGGCGTGATTTTAGTTCGGGTGAAATGGCTTTTTGTTTCTCTCCTGAGGCCACAAGATCGAGCTAAATATTAGTAAAGTATGTTTCATAAAAGCAATAAAATAACACGGCTATCTTTGAAAAAAGTGCACAATGTTTATAAACCATAATTAAGTTGCTCAAACAATTAGAAACAAAACAGCATCATGTATGTATAGTTTAACACAAAGGACTGAAAACAAATCACTAAGAGAACTTTCTTCATTTAAAAATCCAGAAAAACCGCCATAAAGTCTCGAGACATGTTTTAAAAGTTGAACTTGCATTCATTTGACATGGCTTTCTAAACATGCAAAGGTGATAAATATGCATTTTGTGTGAACGTCTTGGTTTCAGTTTTGACGTAAACAACATCTCAGCATTGATGTTCTCGTTTTCCGCAGTACTTTGAAGGAACAATGTAGCAGCTAAGTCCAGTGGGTTCAGCCAGATAGGCTAAAAAAAGCATTAAAATGCAACAACACTTACATTATCATTGCATCTTGGGAATTTTGGATATTAATTTTTATTTGAAATTTGAAATTCCAATAATTTTTTTGACAGCCCTAATAATCAGCCAAACTTTTACTTAATGAACACCGAAAGGACTGATCATTCAAAGAGGAAACTCTCAAAAGACAACATCTCAGAATCAAAAGAGAAATGAAACGATATTTTGCATGAAGAATATTTGTAGTACTATTAATAGGTTTGGCATTAGGCAACATATTTATCATCACTTGCGTCATAAAGTTCGGCAAACCTTCAGCTAATTCGGTATGAGGCAGTTTTAACTCGATACATGCTGTATTTGAACAGGAAGTATTCCAGGTAGATTGACTCATAATTATTGTGTGTGATCACATTCTGAGAGCGTCATGTTATTGTGCTGATATGTGAGCTGTAATGGAAGGAATGGATGGCTTCGTTAATGAGATTACTCAGATAATATCAGTAAACACACACACCCCATAGCTGTTTTCTGCGGTCCTGAGTTATGTGATGTATTCCAGGGCTTATGTCTCCAAGTCAATAGCTCATTTAACACTGCTGCCGTCACCCACACATCTAATATTTAACCTGTGCTCAAATGGTCTTTGGGACTTTGTGTATAGTAGGTGTATGGGAATGAGTGGATATGTGTGAAAGTAAAGCTCTGAAGGCTTTCTATGCCATGCATCGGTGTAAAATACTGCTAGCTGGCAGATTCAGGGCTAATTCCCCTTTAAAGGGAGTATTACTCATTCTTAGGGCCTGAACACTTTGAAGGGTGCAGGACGTTACTGTCTCATGTGCACGTTTGGTCTGGTTTTCACTGCATTTGATACAAAATATAAAATCAAACAGCATCGGCAAGCAAATTATGCTAGAGCTTTAACTGCACTTTTCAGAGCCACTTCAAATTAGCCATTATTTAGCCATTCATTATTGGCCAATTGGTGTTGCTTCACTTTTTATGGACGTAAACTGCTGGTGTAGCCTAGTTCATCACATTTATTAATAAAAATGTTCTTGAAGCCAGAAAGTCTCCATTTTTAACAATATGTATTTTGAAACGTCATTTTGTGAAATGTTTTGATTGAAAGATTTGATATTTCACTAAAATAAATGCAACTTTAGATATTTTGATGTGTAATGCAAAGATGTAAATTTTTTAATTGTCCAGATAGATTTTGTGGCCCCTGTAGAACTAAATCCATACTTCACCACAACTACATCTTAAATCTTAATTTAGCGATACATCAGTAAAATGTTAGGATTATTGTAACAAATTAAGCTCTTCAAGTAAATATTGCTTTATTTCGAACCTATTTAAACCAACAAATATATCACTAAGAGTAATTTTACACTAATATTTTTAATTGGAAAAATGACTTCATCAGAGTAAACATAGAAGGTATGCTTCACTAATGGTGAGATATAAGGGCTCGTCGTGAATTTATTAAGTTTTGTTTGTAGGGGCCCCTTCCTGTTGAGCCCTTTAGGGGCCCTTTGTCCGATTTAAGTGCTGCAGTTTAGTGCAAATTAATTCAGTGTCATCATATTTGTGACCCTAGACTAGTAGTTCCCACCCTAAGGAGGGCGCCAGTGTTATATACTTTGAGGTAGGACTGAGGGATAAAACGATAACTATAGTTATATAGTGATATAATTTTCCTCGATAAACATTCAATGTAATGTTTATCGAATAAAAATTGAATGAATAACATTCATTCAATTTTATGTGGAAAAGCGGAACAAAACAGCGCTACTCATTGAACCGCGCCACACGGACCATATCCGCTCGGTTCAAACAGCAGAGCGAGCTGACTAGAGCAGATGTGTTGTGTTTACTCACCGATCACGTGAACACTAAACAGGGCTGTGAGATCCAGTGAGAAGCGCTTGAATTCAGCAAAGAACAGAAATGACTGGTATAAACCAGTATCAGTCGATATCAGGCAACTGAGATGTAATTACACTATAGCCTAGCGTTTGTGCATTTATAATAAATGTATTTAGACTACTCTTTTACAGCCTATATAAATAGGCTACCTAGAAACCATAGTTGCATTTTACCACAGTATTGAGGTGCTATGTGTGTGGTTTTAACTCTGGTTATCATGATGTAAATGTATGCTACAATGGTTAATTTTAATAAAACTCAAACAGTCAGAAAAGAAAATTTCACCCTATAAAAAAGGAGGTTGTTGCAAGTTTTTACAGATGTTACTGATTTTAATAATGAACATAAATGTACTTCTGAATCCTAACTAAAACTACTACTGTCAACTCAATGTCAAATGTGCATTCCTAAGAGACAAAAAAAAATTAGTAGTATTATTAAATATAATATATATATTATAAATGGGCGTGTATAAGATGAGCCCATGAAAAAAAAGGTTGGGAACCACTGCCCTAGACCACAAAACCAGTCATAAGGGTCAATTTTTTAAAATTGAGATGTATACATCATATGAAAGCTAAATAAATAATTGATGTATGGTTTGTTAGGATTGGACAATATTTGGCTGAGATACAACTATTTGAAAATCTAATCTGAGGGTGAAATAAAATCTATATGTTGAGAAAATCGCCTTTAAAGTTGTCTAAATGAAGTTTTTAGCAATGCATAGGGCCAATTATTAATACAAAATTTAGTTTTAATATACTTACGGAAGGAAATTTACAAAATATATTCATGGAACATGATTTTTACTTTATATCCTAATGATTTTAGGCATAAAAGTAAATTTAATCATTTTGACCCATACAATGTATTTTTGGTTATTGCTACAAATATACCTGTGCTACTTATGACTGCTTTTGTGCTCCCAGGGTCACATTTATTTAGGAATGCAACAATAACACATGCTTTTCTGCATCTTTATTTTTGCCTTATTAAAGCCAAAGTGCTGGTAATGTAAAAATTATTAAATATTATCCAAGATAAATCCAAGAACTTCAGCTACAGCCACCAAACTCGGCATAACTCCTTCAGACTGATCAAATATTGCCCAAATCGCTTATACTTCCATTAAAATGTATCCTAAAACTAATGCCACCAAAACAACCATGCTACGTACAACCTCACAGCTGCCCAACAACCAGCTTAAATTCTCTCTTCAAACTTCTACATAAAGCCGAATCACTTTAGGACTTACAAGCTTTTATCAGCTTTCAAAATAGGCTTTGTCAGGTAAACACTTGACGGTAGTCTATGTGTGATTGGGGGTTTCTTTGCTGTATTGACGGCATGAACGATCGATGGCTTGTGCTGGTGTCTCGCGCTGCGTCTCAGGAGTCTGTTCTTGGCGTGCGATGGTCCAGTCCTGCCTGAAAGCGAGAGTGGCAGGGCACCTGGGAACGGGAAGGTGCGGTCGAGTGTGTCTGTTCCAGACGCAGCCTCTGGTTCCTCCTTGCCAACAATGGGTCGTGATCGTGGTGCACAGAGGCCTCCTGCTCGCCGACCACCTCCACGGCTGCCTCCACGGCCCCCACACACGCATTAGCGAAAGTCGCCGTTTCTTCAGGTGGAACCGGATTGTCCTGTGGTTTGGCTTGCTCTGTGTTGACACAGTCTGGTTTCTCACAGACATTGTGCCATCGGTGATGGGTATGTGTTTCACAGTTTTATCTGTCAGGTTGCATCATTATCTGATCACCTGATGCATTCTGTCAATAGAGCGCACTTATTGTGTTACACTTGTAAAGGGCCATGCTTGAAAAACATGCAACGTGCATTTCTACACTTACTGCTCTCATGCAGTCATAAACATGACCAACTAAAATGGTTTGCAGAAAAATATTAAGTGCAACAAATTTCAAGCACGTAACATTGAAAAAATAGGTTGTATAGTGTGTCACTGCATAATACAGTATATGAGATATTATACATTTGTACAATATTATATATTTCGGTAACACTTTAGTTTAGGGACCAATTCTCACTATATTAACTAGTTGCTTATTAGCATGCATATTACTAACATATTGGCTGTTTATTACTTATAACGCACATATTCTGCATGACCATATTTTACATCCCTAATCCTAAACTTAACAAATACCTTACTTACTATTAATAAGCAGCACATTAGAAGTTTGAGGCAAAAGTCTAAATAGTTAATGGTTTGTTAAAAGCAAGAATTGGACTTAAAATAAAATGTGACCTATATTTCATAAATTTTATAGCCTGCTCTACATAGATTGCTAAATATATTGAATAGTAACTAAAATGGGGGGGTGGGGAGAAAGTCATTACTTTCTTATTCATCTAACCATACAATTATTTATTTATTATTTAACTATTTTTTGTATTTCATTTAAACAGGATGTAATGCCTTGCTAAGCATTCTCAATTAATTTAATATAATTTAAAAATATATAGTTTGTAATATCTTAGTCTTGTAATAAAGAACTGAAAATGTAGAAGGAACAAGGGTAAATATACCGGTCGAACATTTTCTAATGAGGTGTCCTGGGTACGAAGCGGCTTTAAAGGTAAAACTCAACAGCTGTAGGCCATAGAAGCAATGCTGTGGACTGGTATATGCCTTTCATTTACATGAAGCATTTTATTATTTAATATTTTCTCAATCTTTAGTTTATTAGTAAGACTGCCCGTGGTTTGACCTTATTGTTTTGTATCCGAGACCTTCTCTATCAGAAGTGTAAAGCAGTGATTATGTGTCATTATATTATATGGCAGAGTGAACCCTGTGCAAATGTCCAGCATCCCTGAATGGCACGCTCTCTGACACTGATTCCATAGCCAGCGACGGTGGCTTTCTTTCCAGTGATTAAACGCTGTCTATAGATCTGCTGTTGTGTTCTAGATCACGCTTGTATTAGAGTAAACACAAGTGTGCTATGTCCTGTTTTTACTGTCATACCACTTCACTATTCAAACAGTCAAGCTTTATAGTGACAAACTCTGTCGTAGACTGAACGAGGAAGTTAAGCATCCTTTTCTTTAACAAGCTATGGTGCAGATTAGGGCTGTGCGATATTGACAAATATTTTCTGGGATTTTATCAATAACGATTACTAGACCATATTTTGCAGAGTGTGTTATTGTGCTTGTATCTTAAGGACTGCCGTAGACGGCTGACTCCTAAAGTTTTTGATATTATTCATGTTCTGTGTGGTGGTCAGTTCACACTGATAGAAATTCATCTTTTCCAATAAGTTTAAATAGATTTAAATCTTATTGGAAAATAATTTTGTTTTTTTTACATTTGATGGCAATTTTACCTTTTATAAAGCTATTTTTTTCTAAAAGTGTGCATTATCTTTTGAGTCAAACTCTTACATTTAATCAGTGAATTATGAAATCAGTATCAACAAAATTAATCTTTGCAATGCAGAGGAAACAGAAGCTGCATCTGAAGTGACATTAAATGTATTTACACACCGTTTAATGCAGGACATGAATGCATTTAATCTGGATTACGAATGCATAAATAATATTTTGATATATTAAACATAAAACATTGTACTGATTTTTAGAAATAACTTAAATAATAAAAGATACATTAAATGTGAAATTAAAACCACTGGCAGGTGGCAGCAAGACACCGTTAATAAGTGAGTCATTGCGATTGAACCGAATCATTTGAACGATTCATTCATTTAGGAACGAATCACTGTCATGTTGCTCAGAGACGCAAAACAGCGCTGTGGCTGTGTTTGGAATTATTATTTTTGTTGTTGAAATAGCGCAAAAGCAGGAAATATGGTGTCTAAAACACAAGTCTCTTAATTAACTTGTTCACTGTTGTAAAACAAATTATATCACATTTGTAATACTGGTAATTTTAGGAGAAAAAAACAGCACTCTTCGTGTGAATTTGACTAACCGTATGAAATGGTATATATTAATATATACATTTTCTGCCCCCATATCTCGAGTTTTGTAATCATTCTGAATGTATTTTAATAGACCGAATCATGCAGTGAAAGAACACACTCTCGCACTAGTCTAAACTTCTCGTAACGTATGCGTGTGCTTTGGGGCGTTTTGAATAATTTT
Organism: Oxygymnocypris stewartii; assembly: GCA_003573665.1. Lineage (NCBI taxonomy): Eukaryota > Metazoa > Chordata > Actinopteri > Cypriniformes > Cyprinidae > Oxygymnocypris > Oxygymnocypris stewartii. Next base: position 445,263 of record QVTF01018886.1, read on the forward strand.
TGCAAAATACTCGATAATGTCAAATCGCACATCATTAAAACAACAATTACAATGTCATCGCAGATGATGTATATCACACACCCCTAGTGCAGAATCAATTATGTACACATCAGCACAGATGCTTGTAATGACAGATTACATCCGTATCGAATATCGAGCATGTTACTTCAACTTGCCACACCTGAAGGTGCAGCTGCTCTTTGGCAGCTCTCCTGTCGACCTGCGTACGATTTCCCAGAAAACATTTCCATGTCACTCAGCGTGACTAACTGGTGTCCTGGCGGCTCCATAAGCACCTGACGTACATACAGTGAGTGTTTGATAACAGATTGCTCTCAGCTATGATCCACTGAAGTACCAACATGGACTCAAATTCATCTTCATAAGGAGAAAGTAAAATGAGGGTGTTGCTGACAGACAGTAAGACTATGGCGCTATAAAGTAATTGTGGGTAGCAGCTCAGATCATCTCTTCTGGTATTGTGGAAGAGTTTGAGGAGTTCCTGACATTTGATAGTTGTTAAAGTTGTGGTGTGTGATTTCTGTTTGCAGTGTGGATTTGCAGCACCACAAGGTAATGCAAAAACAATGACTGTTACCACACAGGTATTCACTAAAGCAGACGTCACATCCAAACTGAGCCACAAACAGCAATGTAGAAGATTAGAGAAGAATACTAGAGAAGTTTGAGATGTGATGACACTACTTGTGCACACAAATATAAATTACAATATGTCCAATGTAAAAAAAAAAATATATATATATATATATTATTTAAAATTTAACTAATATAATTGGTCATTGTAAAAAACCTAAGGCTTTGTGTCCACCAACGCATTTTTAGCCAGCTGAAAACTGAAAACAACATCAAATTACACTTCATACAAATACCGGAGCATTGCTTCATTTTCACCTTGTTTATTTTAGCCAAACTTCAAGCAGAACTGAGAATAATGCACAATGGTTTGTGGGTAAATTTCCCTTTCCTTTTCCTGTGAAGTGATGTTCACTTGTTCTTCTGTCAGTGGTAGTGCCCTTCATACTGGACATAGACACTTTAAGGTCTGATTTTCATTGCAGACCAGCTTAATGAAAATACAACTTCTTTCTCTGCCAGTAGGTGGCGCTTATGAAACGACAGGAGTACACAGGAGCAGCCTGTGCAACTTTCTGTAACAGTTAAGACTTTTTGTGGAACACAAAATATTCGCGCTGCTCTTGTGTAGAGGGTGAATGGCATAATTTCAGTGAATGGCATATTTTTTAGTCTGTTCCTTAGACAAAGACTTCAGAAAATGTTAAAAGCACCATGTGAGTCTTCAAGACTACTTTTATAATACCTACCTCAGTGGTGATGTTTTTGTAAATTGGCAGCTCTTGGTCATTTAGTGTATCGTGCAGTCATTCTACTCATTTTGTGGAAAAAGGAAAGTCATGTTGGTTTGGAACAACATAAAGATGAGCACACAATTTCAGGTTGAACTCTCTTAATAAACATGTGCTAATAAACCATCTTGTCCTCGGTGGTTTTGCTGTGTTGGGTTATTATGGATCAGGTTTGCTGATTGGATGACTCTGTTCTGGCCCATGTTACTGGCTCAAGCACTTGCAGCGGTTCTCGCTGGAGGTCTGTTGACCTTCTTTACGAGACCAGTGTTTCGTCAGCAGTGACCTGATGGCACCGCTGACTTCAGGAGGAGGGTTTGCTCTCTACTGCCAAATTGGGACCTCAGGGCGTTATTTTAGGAAATCTTCTAGAAATAGACTCTGGCTTGAGCTGCGAGTTACTCCCCAAATCCCTGAATGACACACGCTGGACGCAAGATACCCTGCTTATGTCCAGATTAAAGTTAATCTCTCTCAGTCTGAGCTTGTCTCTGTGTTTCCCTTGGTATATGGCATTGGGGTGGGGGGAGTGGTCTGTTTTTTCCCGGCATAAAAACATTCATTTAATTTATATTTTAATGAATGAAAATTAAACAAATCTTATTTTTTGGCAAATAAAGGGAATTTAATATTACAATTAAAACATCGAAGACATATTGTATGATTATTCCTTAAAAAATAAGGGTTTATTAGTTTTAGTAGTTTATTAAGTACGATCTACTGAACAATAGTAATATATTTCTGCCCAATGTAGTGAAACCAAACTTTTATTTTGATGGGTTGCCGTGAATACCGTCCCCCTAAATTAATAGTAGGGGAAACATTGTTGCCTGCTGTTTGTTGTCAGTTAGGATGAGTTTCAATATTCAGTAGGGATGGTGGTATTCAGTTTTTTTGGTGGTATACACCGTTTTTGGGAAGCTGTTGCAGATACCGATCAGTGCCGGTGTGTTACATAACCCTAATATAGTCTTAGGCCAAAGATATGCTGTAGACCACAAGTACCCAAACACAGTCGAGGAAGTGAGCACACTACCATTGCTCATTATAACATTCGGCTAGATAATCATTAAGTCTATTCATCCGGGAATGTCCATTTATTGTATATTTAACCACATGTACAGGCATCCTAGTTAAACCTCTGATGGTACATTTTCCAATAGCTTAAAAGTCATTTGAAGTTGCATGAGTCATTACAGACGGTGGTTTGTTCATCTTTGATTTGAAATGCCTACATTGGTGAGAGAGGCACACTATCAATTTTAAAACTGAGTCGAAACCATGTGATTTATCTGGTAACTTTACACAGTATTTACATTTTGCAAATGATGAGTATTTATTTTGAATGCTGTATACTGTCTGTGTTCTTCTAATTGTTTTAGCCCATTATTGCATATTGATGTCAGTCATCCATTATCCTGATTTCTTGTTACCATATTGGTTATTGGTCATAAAAATGTCCACTGTTTGAGCACTACTCAGTTCATTTCAGTTGTAAATTTGTTGTTTTTCTTTCTTTTGAAGCTGGGTGAGGTGGACACCTGGATATCAGATGTGAAGCTTCACACAGATTTTCACGGTGAGGATGTTTAATTTGGTTTCTGTAACTTGTGTTGTTCGATCAGGTCTGTGTGAACAGCGTGCTCCTCCAAACTCAGCCAGAAGAGACCGGCTCTTGTTGATTCCTTGGAGACCCCTCAACCCATGCTAATGTCATTTTGTTGTGATGGTTGTTGTGATCAGTAAACCGTGGGAGTGTGCTTCTGATCATGATCACAAAATCCACTGCTGCATTTCATATGGCTGCCTTTTTTAACCAGAACACCATCAACCATTAGCCTGATTCACAAAAGTGAATAGTACAGTATGATTGAATAATCACATATAGGTTTGTAAAATCTGAAATATACCTGATGAAGTTCATACTGCTGTGTTGTAATACTTCTACGGGCTAATTACTATGAGACACAGATGAAAGGAGCTTTATCAAATATCCTACCATGTGCTAGAAAAACTTTTAGTTATCAGTTTTATTTATTTCCCAAATTATTTTTTTTTCCTGTTTTAATTTTTATGGACTCTTTTTTTTAATGATCAAATTAAACGGTATTAATCAAAAAGCATGTTTAATTAATTAAAACCATGAAACATATACAATTTAACATTAACTTATTAAAAGTGTAACACAAAATACATGTTTAGGACCGTATGAAATGTTTATTTTTTTCTCACCTTATGTTTTATTGTTACTAAATTCTGTGTTTTAGCATGTTTTAGCATACATTGTATTTGAATGTGTACAAAAAAAACATTTATTCTTACAGTAGCCTTATTAAATGTTTTTTTCCCCCCTCAGAAATTCTGTGTTGTGTTGTGGATATATATTTTACTGGTTATCAGATCAAGGCATAACACATTGATTTAATTTCTATTTTAATTAATGAAAATTAAACATTTAATTTTGGGCAAATAAAGGGGATTAAAATAAAAATATTTTGTGATTATTTCTTTAAAAAATTAAGTTTTAAATTTTTCAACAGTAGTATTAAGTAGTAGTTGTAGTAGTATGTACATTCTACTAAATAATAGTAATATAGCCTATTTCTGGCACAATATCTTTAAAAGTTAAACAGAACTTTTATTTTGACGGGTTTCCGTGAATAAAGTTCTGTGTGAATATAATATGATGCTAGTTTTACTCAAATTAAATGGTAAAATGCTGGTGAAGTGACTCTCAGAACAGTTCTGGAGATATTGTTCATATATGTATGTCCTCATTGAGACGAGCACCACGTGCGCTGTGTGTAACGTTAGTAAACAAAAACGTGCGTCTGCTCCATTCATACAGATGCAGGATTCATATTTAAATCTACTTTTGTGGCGTAATCTTTACAAATACTAGTCCATATCACGATTTGATTTAAGTGTAATGACCTCTTTGATTCTGGATTCCGCGATTCCGTCCTCGTTTTCTGCATCGTGGAAATCATAGGGCCCTACAATAACTAGATGTCTGATAATCACAATGGATTCGTGATGTCCTCTTTTGTAAAATTGGAGAAAATCAAACATTTTATAAGAGGCTCAGCTAACCAGTTTAATAAAGCTTGGGGCCTTTTCAAACAATTTGTCAGGGAACATGTTTCATTGATGGACACTGTCCCGGTTTACAATAGTGTGTTTTGGTTTTAAAACACATAACTTTTGCTATGGCTTATGCCTATCGTTTACATGACTCTGGCATTTTCGACCCTCTGAAACAGACTTTCAAACACGCTGCAGACCCCGTTTTAGTTAGAAAATTCCGGGGTAGCGTTTCAGTGTAAACGGACCAAAATGGAGACTCTTTTCGACCGCTCCAAGCATGCAGACGCCATCTAAATAATAGGGCATCTACCTATACATATCTATGGTTGTACATGAATGAATGGTCATGTGACATGCGTTTTCGGTTGTGTATTGTAGACAGAGATTGTTTCTGAAACGCAGTGAAAGTGTAGACGAGGACCGTTTTTGTTTTAAAACGCTGTTTAAAATGCACTAGTGTAAACAGGTCCATAGACATTTTTTTAGCCACAATTTTATTTTTATTTACTATTAGTATTATTTATCTATTGTATTATTAAGTTGATATTGTATTTTGCTTTGCTCTTTCTTCTTTGTAATATAGTCCTAAACTCATAAATAAAGTAAAAAAATATACATATCTGACAATTACTTTGAATTGGTACAGTATTTGTGACTCATTGCACTGCTGTAATGTGATGTATTTCTAAGTGAAACAACAAATTCAAGAAGCAAGATGGAAAACATTATAAAACATGGGTAAAGCAGCTTGTTTCCCGTCAATGCTCATGCCAACCTCACAGCTTTCATTCAATCACAGCCAGTCAAACACATGCTATGTTAAAGACAAGATGTTTGGAAATGTGAATGATGTATGTTGTATTGGAAATAATGCTTGATTTTATTTCATTTCCACCAGTCTTTCGATCTCAACATGTCTGTATCATTCATTTTAGCTCAATAGCCCGATAAGTTTTATTTCCAATTCCGAATAGTTTTTTTTTTTGTATGGTGCAAGATATTAACCTGCATGTTAACCGTTATTGTTCACCTTCAAAAAATAGAAAATTCTGTCAGCATCCACCAATCAGACTTTTGTTCATCTTCAAACCCAAAAAAAGGATATTTTTAATGAAACCTGGAGATTTCTATCCATACACAGAAAGTCCACACAACCAAAATATCAAGCAGCCCATTTGAGCTTGTGTTAATATATTTACTGATGTCTTATGTGCATTTATCAAAGTTCTTATGTGAATAAAAGTCTAAATAAAACATGTTTATCATAAAAAGTGGTTGTGTTTCTTCAGAAGACTTCATATGGATTTATTTTACGATCGTTTTATGAATGTTTTGAAGCATCAAAGTTTTGGTTGCCTGGACTTCTCAGTGGAAAAACAGAAATCTGTCCGGTTTTGTTACAAATGTCTTACATTGTGGTTCCAAGGTGAACGAAAGTCTTATGGGTTTGGATAAATAACAGAATTTTCATTTTTGGCTGAGCTATCCCTTTAAGCTTTAAAAGAAAAAGTATGTTTGAAGAGATGATTGGAGGATTTCAGTATGCTGACAGGCTTTGAGAGAGGAGATCAGGAATTAGCAGCTGAATGGTGCTACTTCACATATATTGACCAGACATACATGTGTGAATTAAGAAACTTCACCATTGAAATGGATTCATTTCATGTTTTTACCTCTGTTTACATCTTTCTAATCAACATTTATGTTGGTTTTTATTCTTAGTCGCACTTCAGCCACCAAAAGCAAAATGTATATGCATTTATTTTTTACATGGGAGGAGTACAGTATTATTTTATGTAACCTTGTGCATGTAGAGCATACGTGTTTGTGTCTTGCAGTTTGCTGTATGACTGTTGTGTGGTCCCGGCCCGGCGAGACTGTAATCCTCCAGCACATGCATCATAGTCCAGTTCTGCTTATCCACCACACAGTCACACCTGCATGCCGCCGCTGAACTAGCTTCCAGCTTTCTACACCAGCACTCTGACACATGATGAATGTAGCATTGTAAAATTAGACTCTCATTACTCATGCATGCTTCATTATGGATGAGCATTCACATCAGGTAACACGCTTTACACCAGACTCGATGTTCATCTAATGCTGGTCTGTGAATGGGCCCCCTCACTATTTGTCATATATGTTCTCCAGGAGCCTTCGTATTGGCCGTTGTTTACATGAGCCTGTAGATTAAAGCTAGCAACGATCAGAACTTCAGCCATGCAATTAAGATGATGATGATGATGAAGCACTATGTCACTCTCCGACTCTGTTCGTCCCTTTAATCTAGGCTACAGAAGGACAGCAGATGCTCTCGCCCACCCGCCGGCCTCTGCCACTCAACTCCAATAAATAAAAGATAAGACGGTGCCATCGGGACTGTTTGGAATAATAACATTCAATTTAGAGAGAAGTGCCTCAACAAATGCACGGCAGAAGAATAGAAAAGCAGGAGATGAAAGGAGATATGAATGGAACTCGGGCTACAAAACCTCGCCAACCAAATAGACTTCTTGAGAGCCAATCACAGGCTCTCACCCTGATTCCTGACCCGCGGAGGACAGACCCGAGGAACGCAATTTGTTCCTTTGTACGGAAGGATCATAAGAGCGAGCGCAACTTACTTTCTTTCACTGTTGCCGAGTGCAAATTGAGTTCTCCGAGCAGGTGGTCCAGGCATGCTGCGACCTTGGCAACTTTTGCTTTTTTTTTTCCTACAAAGGTTGGCTGAGGTTTTGGCAGTCAGCTCTGGCGTGTGGGGCTTTCATGAAGTTGAGGATTAAGGAGGACAGATAGCAGGAGGTAGCGGTACAGACAGTCAGTTCGCATTAAAACAACTCCTCATGGCCGATGGCTCCCGTCTCTCGGCCTCTCCACACGTGGCCTGTGTCTGCACCTAGACTTCCACGGGACCGAGTTGCTCTCAAAGCTCAGCTGGTGAAGGGTATTGTCCCTTCTCAAATAAGGTCAACCAGAGGAAAAAGTGTCAGCCTCAGCTTTTACACACCCTAAGAAAACTCAGGAGAAGAGAAAGGATGGATTAGCGTTAGCCGGCTCTCGGCTTGCCCGCTCGCACATATCCAGACCCCCTCAGCTGTTTGAGACATCACTTAAGCGTTCTCAGTCCAAGCATTTTTGCTGGACATGGGGACACCTGATGCGCAAAGTCTCAGAAGAATGTTGCTGCACTGGTCTTTCTATATAAATCGTGTTATCACACGTCGAGCAGAAGTCTTCTTTTGATCTGTGTGGCTTTGTGAAGATGCACCCTTTTAATTACTTGATCATCGGGACGCTTCATCGTCCTGTGATAAACCCCATGGTGAAGAGGCCCTAACAGTGAGGAGGGAACTCGCTCTCAATCACTTGCACCTGCTGGTAGCGTGGTTTGTTCGTACATGCTGTCTGCATTATTTGAATGCTCGAATGTGTCTACGAAATTAGATTTAAACTCTGTTTGATGGCCCCCTTTAGACATTCTACTAACTGTATGTAACTTTTCAACTACATGTCAACTTATTCTGCTAACCTTAACCGTAAACCTAACAGTCTGCCGATACTCTGATAATTAGTTGACATATCTTAATGCACAGATCCGATCTTTTGACTGTATCTGATTTTTTTTGGCCTGACTGTTTACATTCACTTTAGACACAACTGGTATCCGATGTGTTTGCATTAATTTCCACCCATCAGTGATCTCTTTACTGTGGACATTGTAGTAGGCCCTCAGATTTTGAATGGCCGTGCTATTAAAATTGTTTATATAATTCACATTGAGTGGAAACTATTATTTGTCAGCATGGACAACAGCTGTCATGAATGTTTTGCAGCACAAAATCTGACTAAACGGACAAAGGCTGGAAATTAATGTTAATTTTTATTTGTTATTTTATCTACAGCTCGTTAGATGTATAATTCTGAAGTGAAATAAAGTAGCGCAGTAAGATTATATTTATTTGAATGAATCAACGAGAGAGAGAGAATGCGTGAGTGAGTAGCCTAATAGTGAAGCTTGTTTGTTTAATTACAAAAACCTCATTGCTTATCACCTCATTGTTAAGAAATATAATGTAGGTTTTAGTAGCGAAGCTATTGTGTTTATAAAATTCATGGGACAGGGGTTGAAAATCAGCTCCTGGACGTTGCACAATTTCTTACGTAATGTTCCTGCCTCAATAAAATGCAAGCACATATACAGCATAAAACGCTGTCTTTGTGGGCAAGCGTGTCGCCCTCACATTGTGGTGGCTATGTGTGTTTAGATGTAGGTCAGATGTCCAGATATTGGATCTGTATCCGATTAAAATCCACATTTGGAAGTGGCCAAGATCAGATGCGAAAAATCGGATTTTTGTGTTTACATGTGTGCAACTAATTACGATCTGTGTTAGATGAGAGCAAAAAAATCTGATTTGTTTGGTGCCAGTGAAAATGCAGCCATAGTTGGAAAGTTACTTAGAGTCAACAGAATGTCTGTTATAATACTCTTCTCCATAATCACTAAAAAATGTACACAAACATCCATTTTAAACAACACTGGACTTAAGAGCTTGCTATTGGCAGTAATAGCACCACGATACACGTGACTGGCACATGTTGCTGATGTTCATCAACCTGGCTTATTCTATCAAAAGAAGTCCTAATGACTTCACAAAGTGCTCGGTTAAATTGGTCTACGAGTGGTTTGTAAATAAAACATAGGGTTTAGTTGCTAAAAGTTTAGAATTCACCCCCGCAGTGTTTATTCATAATATCTACTCCATGGTTTTATGATGCAGACAAGACCTGGAGAAAGCCTAATAGTGTTTATGAAAGCTAAGTGTTTTGGAATGATATGCTCTTAAGTGTGGCCAAGGTTTATTTTTTTGACAAGGACTAAGAGTGGCTGACTCCATTCACAATGATAAACGGCAAATTGGAAGCAGACACTGATGTAGTTGCTTGTTGGCCGGGGGGGGGGGGGGCGTATTGCACCGCCTAGACCAGACCTTTGAATCACTAGTTTATGGGTGACATTTGGTCAGATTAAGTCCTTGCTAGGACTAAAGCCAAATCATCTCTTTTGACTGATCCTCGTTGGAAGAAACAGGGTGTTTGTGTGGGATTTGAAGATGGGAGTACAGGAATCATCAGTGTGACTGTCGAGAGAAAACTGCTGATCCAGCATTGCTAAGCGGACTGTCGAAAACACTCGTGAGGTACTTCTGGTGTTCGGCCAGCCTCTCAGCACACAGTTCAGTGGTTGGAAGAGTGTTGGGACTTAATGACCCAAGTTTTATGTAAGCGCTTCTTGAATGGAAAATAGCAGAAGCCCTTCAGGAGGCATTTAATTAAAGCCATTGCGTCCTACTTTCTCCTATCTAAGGGGAAAACATGACAACACACTTGGCAGAAAAGGGGAGAAAGAGGGCAGTAATGAACGGAAATGGTCAATAGACGTAACCGAGTGCTGGTGGGGGGTCAAGTGACCTATTTGACCTCTGGAAACACAAGGTTTGAACGGGGCTGCCTCCTGCTTGACCTTTAAGCCCAAAATGTCAATTAAGACATCTCCACCAGAAGAAAGAGAAAGGTCCAGGAGAGATTTTGTCATTTCCTAGAGAAAATGTCAATTTCACTTGCCTCCATTATACTATGGTGGTGTATGTAGTTTCCAGAACATTGCTATGCAGTTATTAGTGTGTTTTGAGTTTTAGTATGGTGTTATGGGTGGTCAAAAGTACCATCCCTAAGGTCTCTTTAAAATATGGCTCTGGGCCCATCTTCAACTTAAGTCACTGGGATGCTTTTCACTCAATTATCAACTGCACTTCTTGTCAACAGGCTATATCTTTGTGTCATTCATGTCTGTAGCACAAACAACTTGGGATGAGTTGTGTTTTGACATTTAGGCTAAAACTTTGGCTCGAGGTTAACTTTCTGAATGACCAGTAATAATGCAGCTTGCTTTATAATCTGTCCTCAAATAACATGTTACAGATGTTGGGGATTAGCTAGTAATGGAATTACATAATTGAATTACAAAATAAATGTAACCGTAATCTGTTACTGAGAAAAATGTATAATTCAATTAGTTACTTCTGAAAATGTTGGCAATTACAAAGGGGGTTGCATCTGAACATGTTCACACACACAGATTTGATTGATTTCTTTTCCAAATTGTATTGACCATTTTAAAATATGAGACACCAATGCTTCAGGAGTTTAGGACCGAATAGGACACATGCTTGTTTAATAACCGTTTCATTTCCTATTTGGGTGTATGTACAGCGCCCTCCACTAATATTGGCACCCTTGATAAATATGAGCAAAGGCGGCTGTGAAAATAAATCTGCATTGTTTATCCTTTTGATCGCTCACTCAATAAATACACAAAATTCCAACCTATCATTGAAGTAAAACAATTGAAAGTGGGGAGAAAATCTCATGATGAAATAAATGTTTTTCTCCAATGAATGTTGGCCACAATTATTGGCACCCCTAGAAATTATTATGAGTAAAATATCTCTGAAGTATATTCCCATTCATATTTACATTTTTTAGCACACCAGGGTAACTAGGAGCATGAAATTGTCCAGCCATGACTTTCTGTTCCACAGGATTATAAATATGAGGAACACAAAGGTCAAATTCCCTTTATCATCCATCACAATGAGAAAAAAACAAAAAATATATTTCTGATGTGAAGAACAAGATTGTTGAGCATCACAAAATAGAAAGTGGCTTTAAGAAAAGAGTTAAAACATTGAAAATCTCAATTCCCACCATCAGGGTAATAATTAAGAGGTTCCAATCAACTAAAAATGTTTAAAATCTGCCTGAAAGAGGACGTGTGTCTATATCGTCCTAATGAATGCTGAGGAGGAGAGTTTGAGTAGCCAAAGACTCTCCAATGATCACAGCCGGAGAATTGCAGAGATTAGTTGAGTCTTGGGGTCAGAAACCTAAAAAAAACAATCAAACATCCCCTAAATCACCACATGTTGTTCGGGAGGGTTTCAAGAAAAAATGATCCTCACTCATCCAAAAACAAACTCCAGCAAATTCAGTTGTCAGACACGACTGGAACTTCAAATGGCACTGGCTTCTATTGTCAGATGAAACTGAAAAAATAGCTTTTTGGCAGCAACCCCACCAGATGAGTTTAGTACAAACAGGGATAAAAAAGTACCCCATGTCCACGGTTAAATATACTGCTGGATCTTTAATGTTGTGGGCCTGTTTTTCTGCTGGAGGTCCTGGACATCTTGTTTAGACACATGGCATCATGGATTCTATCAATACCAACAGATAAAAAAATCAAAATCTAACTGCCTCTGTTAGAAATCTTATAATGGGCCATGTTTTGATCTTCCAGCAGGACAACAATCCAAAACAAACATCAAAATAAACACAAAAATGGGTCACTGAGCACAAAATGAATCTTTTACCATTGCTGTCTCTGTCCTCTGACCTGAACCCTACAGAAAATGAGTGAGGTGAACTGAAGAGAAGAAGCACCGTCATGGAGCTGTGAATCTGAAGGATCTGGAGAGATTCTGTATGAAGAAAATGGTCTCTGATCTCTTGTCAGGTGTTCTCCAAACTCTTCAGGCATTATAGGAGAAAACTCAGAGCTGTTACCCTGGGAAAAGGACGTTGCAATAATTGGGTGCCAATAATTGTGGCCAACATGAAATAGTGAAAGCATTTATTTCATCATGAGATTTTCTCCCCACTTGCAATTGTTTTACTTCAATAATAGGTTGGAATTTTTTGAATGAAAGATAAAAAGGATAAACAATGCAGATTTATTTTCACAGCCGCCTTTGGTCATATTTACCAAGGGTGCCAATATTAGTGGAGGGTGCTGTATATGCTTTGTTTGTTAGGATTATCAGTTTTTTTCCTAGGCATTTTTAGATGCCGGTGTTTTATGTCATAGCTATGCAAATTTGATTTCAAAACAGTATCCCAGCTATTAAACTAGATTTTAGGATTTTAACCTCAGAACGATAAAAGAGGTGCTAAAGTCTCATTTTGAGATCTCTGTGCTTCAAAATTAAATTATTATTACCTTAATTCAAGCGATGAAGTATTTCACAAGTCTGACAGTAATCAGTGTTGTGTACTACTGTAAGATTAACCCTGCCTATTTTACATATTTGAAAATGATTAACAGTTGAAAAGATTAGAGGGTAACACTTTATTTTAAGGTGTCCTTGTTACACATATTACATTTATGTACTATTATATTAACAATAAATGATGCATAATTACATGCAAGTAACACTAAGCCAAACCCGAATCCTAACCCTAACTATATAGTAAGTACATGTAGTTAATTAATATTATTCAGGGTTTCAATTTATTTTGATAGTTCACTTTAGACATTCTAGTACTTACATGTAAACTAATTCTCATTCATTTGCAACTACATGTCTGCTAACTCTCAGTGTAGACTTAGGTTAGGTTGAAGGTTAGTAGAATAAGTTGACATTTATAAGTTGCAAAGTTTCTCATAGTATTTTGTGGACCCATCAAAATAAAGTGTTAGACGTTATTAAGTAGACAGTCTACTAATACTCTAATAACTGCTAGTTGACATGTAGTTGCAAAGTTACTTACTGTTTGTAGAATGTCTAAAGTGGACTATCGAAATAAAGTGTTACATTATTCAGTACTTAAATGTATAATTACACCATAACAAGGACACCTTAAAATAAAGTGTAACCCATTAGAGATTTAGAAAAGTAATCAGTCACATTACTTTAATAAAGTAATTGAAATAGTTGCACTACTTTTTATATTTTAAATAGGGTGACTTGTAATCTGTAACTTATTACATTTCCAAAGTAACCTAACCTTCGCAACATTGTAGATAAATGGCCTCTCTGCAGATGCCGAGTGTGCTTTTTATTTAATGTCGGTAAATCTCAGTAGCTCACCTAGACACTGAATGCATCGCACAGTTAGTTGGTCTCTGGGGGAATTTAATTGGTTTACTGAATGGGACTAGATATGCTTCGCTGTGCATGTCCTTATAGGAGACCACATTCTGTGAACTTTTAAAACCTTCCCTGTAATTGTTGCTGCCATATGACTCGGGCAGTCAAACATTACGCCTTCTTTGTCAGGAGAACACAAGAATCAGTCCTGAAGAACCCTGAACCATCTGCCTGAGTGACTAAACCATTTACCTGCTGTGCTGTTGTGTGTGTGTTTGTCAAAGAAAACAGCCAACCGTTTTACAAGTGTTTACACACACTCGTCCCGCCCACTGTCTTCTCATTTCCCATCATCCCGCTTTCCTTCAGCAGTCCTCCTGTCATCTTTAACTTTCTCCCGTTTCCATAATACCCTTTTCAAAGGTATTCCCTTCTTTGGTGTCTCCGCAATGTCAGGTGGGCTCTGAAAACCCAAATCCGCTGCATTTCAACGCCGTTTCATATCCCCTCACCCTACCGACTGTTTGTGTCAGGCCACTCCATCAACACAGGAGCACGTCTGCTGCCTCCGAGCAGCTCTGCTGTCCCTCCTGACCTCCTTCCCCTGGACCTGAAGGTATTCACTTCACACCATGAGGCCAGGAACAGCAGCGTAACCCTCCTGGTCTGCTTCAAACCACAATGGGAACCATGTGCTCATGTTCTGTGGGATTGGAGCCCACCATGGAAGAAGCTGTTTCTAATCCCAGTAAAACAGCATGGCTTTTGCATCCAGTGCAAGATGTCCTTTTGTTGTGAAGAAAGACGGTTGTGGCCATGTTATGTAACCATGTCATGGCCCAATCTGAAGTATGGCAGAAATATATTTCCTGTATAACATAGCCTAGTCTTTTACAGTTTGATGAAAACATCTCTGCTGCAACTTTTATGGAAGGAACAGTTCTAAACCCCTTTTTTATGTTGAATACAAAAGGAGAAAATCAGCAGCATGTTCAAGCTGTTCTTTTCCAAATTAAAGCAAATGATAATTCAGGCTCCAAAAAGCACAACATGTATCATAGAAGTCAAAACCGTTAACATGAAAGACCTCGAGACAGGATTCGAACTCTGGTCGTTCGAACTCTGGTCTGGTCGACACACTAACCACGAGGCTGTAAGTGCTGACCTTCATATTGAAATTTGAAGACATGATAACTTTGTGTGAGTCCCAAATTTGATTAATTTTAATTTATTAGTCATCAGGTTACATTTTACCGTAACTAATATATCTATAAATGCATTCAAACAATCAAGATGCAAAGGTTCATCTAACCCTTTAATGGGTGGCTATCGATGATTGATGGCAATAGCTGTGTTTCCATCGACCTATTTTTATGCGCATTTTAGAATATCGCATAAAAAAATGCTGGATGGAAACGGCAAGATGTGCATAAATTCTAAAAATGGCCATTAAAAACTTTTTGAGTAGGATAAACTTTTTATCTGGTAAGAATTTTTTTGCATAAACTACGATGGAAACACATTTACCGAATAACTTCCTCCATGTGCATATAAAAAGTAATGTGACTGGGCTATGAGACGGGATAACTTGACTAACCAGCGGACCGATCTCGTTCACAGCATCTATAAGTTATGGTCATTCTGAAAAGCCTGAGCAAAGTCTGTCATCAAAGTATTTCTGTATAATTGTCTTACACGACTGTGTTCTCAAACAGCTGGCATCCACCTCCGAACGCAGTGACACAGTGTTTCCCACACATGGACTTTATGGTCGCCCAGGTATATTAATGGCCACCCAAGTATATTTGGTGACACACATTATCTCTTACACTTTTTTTATCCGCCCGAGATGATGAAACCATCGATTAACTATTGGAAAATATCCTCTTGCCCATACGGTTTGTTCTGTGTGCTCGAGAACTATCGTCACTCCCATAAACAACCTCCAGTGTTTCCTATACGTTCATTTATTTGTGGTGGGCCGCAACAACATCCACCACCCGCTGCCATCAGCTCCCGCGTCTCTCTCACACACGAGCGTGACTTTAGCACAATAATTTGCAACTTTTTGGCAGCTTTTTTTCCATAACAGGTACATACTGACAAACCTAGCGACTTTTTTGAAAAAAACCTTAGCTATCGTTCATTTGGAAGATATGTCAGCGAGCTCTGACTCTCCCGGCGTCTGTATTGAGCAGTGAGCAGCAGAGAAACAGCACTTTCAGCTGGCTGCAGCCGACTCGTCGTCAGTAAATCATTTACAAAACAGCATTTCCAAGCACCGGTCACTTACTGAGTGTTTGAACCTTAAAATATGAACATAGATCGACTGTTAATATGCTCAGTTTGTCACTCAGATGCAGGCAGTGCGCTGAATGACACAAAACAGTAGCCAAATCCACCGCATATAGTCGCTTTTTAGTGTAAGTTAGATGTATATTGATTTTATCAGACAATGTCGCGATTATAAATCAGGATTTAAGGAGTATAGTGAGAGTGATTCCTGGTTAACGCAGTATTAATGGGTCGTGTTTAACATTTATACTTGTTTTATGTATGACAACAGAAAATATAATGTGATCAGCTTTATTGGTCATTCCGTTGTATTTTAGTATGTGGCATTTCATAGAGTAGAACAGATCTGAAGTGCCAAAACTTGTCTGAAAGCAAACTTGACGCATTGACGTCATGAATATGCAAATTAATATTTGACGTTACCTGCTACCACAAGTCTCACAAAATCCTGTGGGAAACACTGAGTGACAGCATTTATTGTGTTTTGTCTGCTCTCTCTGTGGCGCAAATAATTATATCATGTATGAAAATTATTATATTCAGTGGCTTCTCCTATATTCATAGTGATATTTAGTGCCACAGTTTACCAGGAAGTGACGATTTTGTTCTCTTTGACTTGTTGGATGGAAACAGTGCTTTATTCGCATACGTTTTATGCGATATTCTAGTTTTATCAAGTTAAATTCGAATCTTTGGATGGAAACATAGCTAATGAAAGCGCCAGCTTTGGAGAAACACACCATGTGTGATAGGGGATCATGTATCTCTGCAGACCACTTGCTTGAACTTGGCATCTCCTCTTGTCTTCTCCTGTAGTCTGTCAGTCTGAAAGGTCGCTCTCTTGCTTCTATGTTGTTTAATGTTTGTGTTCAAGCGTACAGTCATCTGAAAATGATAGAAGCATGTAAGAGATTACCAGCAGGGTGTTCCGCATCCAGCCAACAGGAAACACACTCCAGATGAGAAGGCTTTACTGGCTTAGCCTTTTCTGGTCCAGAACAAACTGCATGGCCAAACTAATAGTGTAAGATTTATGAGTCAGAAATTACAATTGTTAAAATGTTTTGTTACAGGTTACTACATTATTAGACCACAGCTAAGCTCTATGAATTCTGCTCTTGCTTGATTAACGATATCATACGTCATGAATCTTTTTCATATTTCCGTGTTTCTCAGCAGCGGAAGACGTCATAGTTGGGTTAACATGAAGAGCAGTGAATGGGAGAGTACCACAAATATATTTTTTGCATTCCCATTTGCTCGAAAAGCAAAAGATAGTGTTTTCACGACTTAAAAAAAAGAAAAGAAAACAAATTGGAAGACTGATAGAGTCTGATAAAGTGACTGATAAAGTGTTCCTGTGGCTCAGTGATTAGAGCATTGCGTTAGCAGCGCAAATGTTGTGGGTTCGATTCCCAGGGAACACACATTCTGACAAAAAAATGTATAGCCTGAATGCTCTGTAAGTCGCTTTGGATAAAAGCGTCAGCTAAATACATAAATGTAAATGTAAATAAAGGCAGTCAGAAGAGAGAACGATGCCAAATTTACCATCCCTCCCATATACGCTGCATTAGAAACACCCTCGCATTAGCATTAACTAGTGTTTTGTAATTTGATGCAAAAGGTGATATAATACTAATTATAGTGTTATAAATGTACATACATTTTTTTCACAACTTTCCAGGATTTCCAATGCTGATGACCGTTAAACACGTCATCGCCGTCTTGTAAAAAGGGTCTATTGATTTGTTTAAAGATTTATTTTTGGCATTTTGCCTTTATTAAGATAGGATAGTGTAGCGTAGAGTAGACATGAAGTGAAGTGGGAGAGAGGGGGTGGGGTCAGGAAAGGTCCTCGATAATGTAACAAAACTAAAGTGAAATTTTAAAACAAAACCCAAATCAAACGAGTTACACAAATAAAGAAATATTTTTATACAATCTAAGGCATTGTCTGTGCTCTTAAAGGCAACTACTGCATTTTAATCATGATCCAAACAAAGATGCAGCATGAGCAGTTTTTAAATCTAAATTAGACTATCATTTTGAAATCTGAAGCAAAAACAGTGTTCTGATTTAGCCTTGTGAAACTACATAAAACATATCTGAACGAAGCAGCAGACGAGCTGAATGAGATGCAGATTCACTCTCTGCCAGCAGGTGGCGCTTATGAACATTAATGATTTAGTGTAAACAAAGCAAAGCTGTGCTTATGAACTCTACTTTAATATGCAGTGTTCACAGGCAAGATGAAAATAAAATGCCAGTCAGTTCCCTTCAGAGATACATTCATATAAACTCCTATTGTATCATGATTTAGTTTGACATCTCAACCGATTTGAATCATCACATATTTGAATCGGTTTTCAACTGGTTCATCGTTTCATCCCTATGAAACACTGGTTCACCAAAGCCACTGCGTATTTTACTGCGTAGCATCTAAAGAAGCCAACTATTAATCTTCGTTTTCATGAGGAGATCTTACTGAAAATGCGGTGTCCTTCATAAAAATATTTAACTGCGTACGTAACTGAGTATTTAGCATAATAACCATATTATAATAGAAAAAGGCTATCTAAAAAGCCATTTAGCAGTGGCTGTATTCACAAACCTGTTGAACAGGAGCTCTTAGATGTAGCTTCTTTCAGCTGAGGTTGGACAGAGCGGCTCCGGCTCACATTTCCTTTCCGGCGCTCTGTCATTGACAGGGGTCTTATCAGAGAGACGACCGCTCACATATCTCGCTCTCACTGTCACCTGCTGAGGGTCATGCTGCATTCAGAGCAGTCTGTCTGACCTTTACTGAGCCTGTGTGCCTGGCTACTGCTGGAATGAACACTTTGTTCATTACTTAACCTAACCTTGGCTCACAATGTATTGGGAACTCTACCGCTTTACTGTCTGCATCGGTTGTGTGCAAGCTTTGTTTTTAACAATGTGTAGTGAGACAGAGAGTAAAAAATGGACTTTGAGTTGCTTCTTAGATTAGCAAGTAAATCGTAGGTGATTCGGATCAAGCTGATGTTATCGTGTTTGCGCCACAGGCTCTGACTGAGTCTCTCTATTGGTTGTTAATCAGAGTGGGTTAAATGAAGTCGCCCGCAGGTCTGTGGTTTTGTTTCCAGTGTCTGTGTGTGATTAGCACGCTTCCACCAGCATGTCCTCCTCCTGCACATCGAGTTCAACCGGCCTGCAGGAGAGAAGATGGTTTCAAACATCCACCGCCACTAAAGATCAAATCAGGACTGAGTCACACACACCGGAAATCAGGAAATGTGTCGCATGATGCCAGACGGATTGGCGGGTTAAATCATGTTCTTTTATTAAAGTCTGACGAAATTTAAACTGGTGCTCTGGGACAAAACCCCACATCAGATATGGCAGGAAATCACATCCTGTTTACTCACAAAATCTGAATAATCAGTTGCTTATGGCTGGCTTTTAGAATTAAAACTGCGATTAGATTATTTCACTAGATTTTTGTGTGCTTCCTTGCCAAGTGCTTGTCCATACCAAAGTCGCCGCTAACGATCATAGGGTATTTATATATTTATTTAATAATACATTTTTAAATTGTTCAAAAACAATTATAAGTATATTGGTGTTCAAATATATTTTTATAAATGTAAATGTATAATTATTTTGTCCAAATAAAAATAAATACATTGTAAAAATGCGTTGCATTCACAAACATGTCAGTGTTAAAATGAACTAACTGACCCTCTGCAGTGCGTTCACTCAGAACGGCTTTGACTGGAAAAGACGCAGCAGCTGGATTTTACTCTGGCTTTCTGTGCACTGCATCTTTTTGTTTATGCGTCTCTCTTCACAAGAGCCTTATTTTTAACTATTGGACCATCAGAAATGATGTGAAATCATTGAAATCATACCCTTTGTGGAGCGGGCCCTCGTCCATATGCCTCTGTTCTGCTAGTGTGTTGATGTTTAGCAGGGTGGAGAAGCTCTGGTTCATTTTTCATTCTTTATATACACTTATGTCATGTTAGTTTCATTGTACAGCAGTTGACTGAGGGGTGTAACTGACTGTATGAGTGCATGTGGCTTACATTCTGCTGCCTTTATTTATATATATATAGCTCTGGATTATTACAGGTTTTGAATATAATCAGTTAATTAAAATAATGCAGTTATGATTTTATAGGAGTGAAAAGCCTAAAAGTGAAAATGATCATTCTGTGTACGTATGGAATAAGAGTCTCTCCCAGAGCAATGTTGCAGTGTCTCTTTTAGGGCCCTATAGAATCTGTTTTATTTGTCCCGAATTCCATTTAATTATAAAAATAATTCAGAATTCCGTTTTTTCCCCACTTAAATTTTTTTTAAAGAATCTTTTAATGGTCAAATTAAATATATTAATTAAAATCATGAGATTTATTAAAAGTAAATTACATTTTTAAGGCCTTATGAAATACTTTTTATAACTTTTTTCAAATTCAGTTAAATTTTTACCAAATTCTGTGAATCTGTTTTCCATACATTTTCTGGATTCAATTTGAATGGTTTCATTACCTTTTAATAATCAATATCATGTCTTTTATAAAGATAAATTAGATTTAATAATGAATTAATTTATTATATTCTTTTTTTTTAATACTGTGTTGTGTATTTACAGCTTTCTAGTAAATACATTTGGGTAAATATTTTTTATGGTAAATATTCCTTATAAATAATGTTTTAATAATATTTTTATTAGTAGTAGTAGTACTACAATTACACGAGGTAATATATTTCTGTCAAGTTAAACCGAACTTTTATTTATTTTGGTTGCTGTGAATACGTTTCTGTTTGTATATGATGTGATGATCGTTTTTCTCAAACGAAACGGTAAAATGCTCCTGAAGTGACTCTGAACACATGAACATGATCTCTAAACCTGCTCTCTCATATATTGAGGGGGCAAAGGCTGAAAACACAGCGAGCTTCACACATGCGGAGTAAACCAAACCACGCATCTGTGCCATTCATTCACACAGAGATGCGCAAAACATGCAGGATTCATATTTTTGACCCTGGAGCACAAACTCAGTCATAAGTCGCTGGAGTATATTTGTAGCAATAGCCAACGATACATTGCATGGCTCAAAATTATAGACTTTTCTTTTATGCCAAAAATCATTAGCATATTAAGTAAAGATCATGTTCCATGAAGATATTTTGTAAATTTCCTACCGTAAATATATCAAAACGTAATTTTTGGTTAGTAATATGCATTGCTAAGAACTTCATTTGAACAACTTTAAAGATGATTTTCTCAATTTTTAGATTTTTTTGCACCCTCAGATTACAGATTTTCAAATAGTTGTATCTTGGCCAAATATTGTCCAATCCCAACAAACCATACATCAATGGAAATATGATTTATTCAGCTTTCATATGATGTATATATATATATAAAAAATTGTCTCAATATAAAAAAATTGACCCTTATGACTGGTTTTGTGGTCCAAGGTTACATTTAAATAGTATTTTTGTGGCTTAATATTCTCAGACACTTTCTATATCGTATTAAACAGTAAATTCCCTTTTTTATGACTGGATTCCACAATATCGCCCGCATTTTCCGCATTGCAGAAATCATAGCTTCCTACACTGTTTCATCTTTTGGTTATGCTAAAATTTCTGATGTTTTCAACCCTCCACACTGTGAGTAAATGAACTGTAAATGCAGTGTAGTGTGAATGGACCCCAGGGCAGAAAGAGAGAGAGAGAGACTGGTGTCAGAACTAATCGTAGGTCAGGAAAGTTCATACAGTCTTCAGGAACGATTGAATCAAAACATCCCAGAACAATTTGAGCGTATTTTACAGAAACATTAACAGTGGAATTATGTGACTGTGCAAGTTCTGACACTGTCAGGCTGTGTTTGCTTATTTCTGAAGAGCAGAGCTGTAATAACTCAGCGTATGATCCTGCAGATGTGTGGGAAACAGTGTACTTGAGCTATTGTGCAACAACTCCGTTAGTAACCGGAGTCAGTTAAATGGGAAGCTTGCGTGTCCAGGCGAGTGTTTTAATATAGGGTACGCAATAGAATTAAACACACCACCAACTGAAGAGCTGGGAATTCAGAATCGCCCATCAGGTTAAATAAGGTGTATATTCTGATATTATGTGCATTGTGCGATTATGCATAATGACTCTAAAAACAGGTTGGATTTTCTTTTGATTTCTCGGAGCGTAACATGAGCCGGACATATTGTCAGTCGCTGAGGTTAGACGTGTTCGACATGCACATGTAACACAGAGCATTCAGATTGATTTATGTAAGGCAAGCCGCCGCTGTGAGACACACAGATATCAGATGGTAAGCGGATATGCTGTGATTTCCCAGCTGTGTGGCCTGATGGAGAGCTTGATTATGAGACGTTGATGATAGAGAGCAAAAAAAAAACAGAGTATTTGTTCACACAGTATTTGTGATGGGTGTTGCTGAGGGTCTGGCCGTGAGCTGTGGAGTGAAGTATGTGGACTGCCAGGAGACAGACGGAGGATCTGATGGACTGATAAGCCCTGGCCCCAGGCAGGTAGACAGACAGGCAGGCAGGTTTGAGCCTGGTTTTGCCGTGCGGGTAGAGCTTCAGGTGCGAGGCCCAGACAGGCAGAGGTGGAACGTGACTCCTTGCAGGTCTGCGCAGACAGCACACCGCCACCAGCATGGCCGACAGACACTCGCGCATCACCTCTATAGCAACGCTAGCAGCGCAGCAAAAACAATGATGTAATGGCGGAGGTGTTTTTGTTTGGGGTTGCCACCTCAAACACAAGCGATGAAGTCACCTCATGCAGGGCCGGCTAGCATCAGAGCTTCCTCTAAGGTAGTCTCATGTAGCCAGAACTTCAGACTGACGGCTGAAGGTCTGGAAATCATGGCAGCTATTATTGGCCAAGGCCCGCCCATGAGGCCGTTTGATCGACATGTCAAACAACCAATCACAGCTCGTTTCGTTCTGCATCATGTTTCGGGGCGTGGAAATGTCCCACAATAACAGACCGGTGTGTATTTTAAAGATTCTATAGGGGGGGGGGGGGGGGGGTAAATACCTGTATCGCATCACAACAGTGGAAAAAGTACCCCAATTCCGAGTGAAAACTATGGACTTGGCAACACTTGCTTAGCCCGCTGTTATACTGAAGTAAGCCATTATGTGTTTATTTATCATGTGATCTCCTATAGACACCAGAAAAATGATGCACAGGCAATAAGAAAAATAAAGAAAATTTTAATTTTGAAATTAAAAAGCAAAACATAAGGGTTTGTATCAGTGTTGTCACTGTAATATGAGCTCTGACACATGACTGTACTTCCGTTGACTACCTTTCACAACTGTATTGATAACTTTAGGTATGTAAAATCTTCAAAGTGACTCCCATGAGTGCAGAATCGTGATGAATGTCAATCTAAAACGACGTAAAAGTCGCATGAAGTCCGTTCACACTGCGTCGCATTGCAAAACATCTGACCTGTATCGGATTTAGTACCACATATGGAAGTGGCGCAAATCGGAATAGAAAAGATTCAGATCCCATGTGGTTTGTGCTGCTCACACTGTCATGAGAAAAACAGATCGCATATGAGCAAAAAATAAATCCGCAGCATCTATAGTGGACAGTGTAAAACAGTAAAATTGTACTGTAATATTGACTGGCTCATAACGCCAGCAGCTGTTTTCTGGATGCCAGTGAATCCCATGGAGGTTTGTCTGTGGGATTTACATGTGTCCAAGCTCTGCTTCCAATAAACGATTTGTATTTATTTATTTATTTTAAATATCGGACCTCATAATCTTGAAAGGTAGGCCATCCCATAGGCCATAGGCCATCCCATTGACTCTAATCGGTGTTTTGATGTCTAGATATATGTTCGAGTCAACTGTTTCTGTATGTGAGCTGGTATAAAGTATAGCACTTACAACATGGAGGAGATGCTTTCTATTCCCAGCAAA
The DNA here is from genome assembly GCA_003573665.1 of Oxygymnocypris stewartii. Classification (NCBI taxonomy): domain Eukaryota; kingdom Metazoa; phylum Chordata; class Actinopteri; order Cypriniformes; family Cyprinidae; genus Oxygymnocypris; species Oxygymnocypris stewartii. The sequence continues at coordinate 468,927 of QVTF01018886.1, forward strand.
TACGCATTTCTAGGTGGAGTGAAGGAATTTGGATTTGGAAGTGTTTCCCGAATTAATATAAAAAGTTCTCATTGTTTGAACTCAATTTTTACCTTTGATTCAGTTCTCTCTCTCTCTTTATTTGTTATATAGAATGTTTCATGAATCTGAGACGCTTCAAGCTGTAAAATTGCCTGTGTTAAGTGAGTCTGAACATGTTTTCTGCTTGTTTTTACAGGTAGTGTCTGAGCAGACCTGTGTGACCGCTGATTTCTCCACATCGTGGATTGGTCTGGAGATGCTAATAAGTGGATTTCAGTTTTGTGGACTACATGTCACGGCATCTGCGGTTTCCGTTTACCATGCTTTGACTGCAAATACTGGATTACTTTGACTGCTTTACGTCATTTGTTATCTACTGCTTGGTCAGTACACTGTTCCAGTCATGCTAAAATATACAATACACATGCAGTAGTTATGATATTAAAACTCTTGTTCACTGCACCCACTGTTTTTTTAACTAGTTTGTGCCAGGGACTAGATCTTCTAGCTATCTAACAAATAATGTTTTAATGTAAATTGTGCTTATATTTCAATAATATGGCAGTTTTTTTATTAAGAAATAAGGCACTTTATGTTGTAAATGACTACATTATATCACAGTCTAACGCATCCTCTTTTATAATATTCCTTCCTTTTAAAACATAAATATTTTTACATGAATGTGTGTATAATACATTTTCTTAAATTGTCCTGAAGTTTTGCTTAAATAAAAAAAATGAAGTGGATTGAAGCAAAATCTTTCATGTCATGATTTTAAAAACTTTAAACTGCAGACAATATTACAAAATAAATAAAATCAATTTTTTTTTATAATTATTTTTATTATACACTTGTCCAACATCCCAGTTGGAAATCCCCCCCAGAATACTGTTCTCAAGACTATCAACATCTTTACATGCAAACAGCAGATCAAAACCGGCTCACAAAGTATAAACATTGACTAATTAGTAATGTTAGTCTTATCTGACATTGACATACTGCAATCAATATATGTGTGTGTGGCAGACATCCCGTTTACCCGCTGTCTGCTGCAGATTTATTGAATTTCATTAACCTTAAACCAGTCCTGTCGTATCTGCACGATTTCACTGTTGAGCACTGGTGGAATTGAGTTTATCTGTCATTTCTTTTTGCACAGATCAATATTTCTGAGGAAAGACGGTTATGAATTGCTCTTGACTTGAATTGAATTTTCAAGGGAACAACCTTACTGCCTCATGAATGAATGTGTCTCGTTTTCCATGTGTTTATGGGCGAAACTTGAAGAAAACAATTGGATATTACAATAATAAAACAATAATTACCTTATTTAAAGACATTTAAAGAAGAATATATTTAAAGAAATATTCTTCAAGCTCATCGAAAAGATTTAAAAGTTATAATATAGCCTTCTTAAATGATTCAACATGGCCTTTCTTTGTGAGATTTAGCTTTGCAGTGTGTTTTCGCGTATGTGCCAGACAGAGATGGATTACATATTGTGTATCCAGTCAAATCTTATGGAATCTCTCCATGATAATTTCCTATTCAAGAGTCGTTCAATGTCGGCTCAATAACACCCATCTGCTGAAGTTACGAGCCTACCGGGGTGCCACAGGGCAAGAAATATTATTTGTGGGTTATATTTGTTGAAGTCATTTCACGAGAGCGCACATACAGAAGTATTTTGACATTTTCACCTCCGCAAAGTTCATCAAAGTCTTCCTGCGTAGCCTGTAAAAGCTCCTGCCGTGGGTTTCCGAACAATGGCCGTGCTGATGTTTTGGCAATTCAATTTCATGACATCTTTATGGGGCTATCTCCGCTCGGCACCATTAGCATGACCACAATGCTTTCCCCTTCTCGCTCGCCTTTCTTTTTTCTCTTTTCTTCTCACGCGCCGAGAAAATGACCTCTCTGCCAATCTCAATTCACTGCACTTCTATAGCGTTGAATGGACAAACTCAACAAAGGTTGACATAATTTTCTCAGGCTTTGATTGGCCCCCAGCGTGCCCCACAATGACATCATGCGCCCGCCCCCCCTCTGCTGGATGCTGGATCGTCAGGGTTACGGTGGGCAGGATTTGGCATCGGCCTGTTTGGTTGGTGTTAATGAGTGCGGGCAGAGATGGCGGCGTTTTGTGGTAAACAGTCCTGGGAAACAGTGAGGGAGGGCACATCCAACACCCCTGCTGCTGCAGGAACTTTCACATGGGCCATCCACATGAACACGTTTGTACGGCGCTTCACACTTCCTAGTCAGCCACGAATGTGTAGCGTGCAACTTCAGAGGAGGCAAATATATAAATGGAAGAGACCGTCGGTCAGTGGACGGGGGGGTTGGTGCGTGTCTCTTGGAGGATATGAAGTGATTAAAGGAGCTGTGTGTTGGGAGAAGCCTGCTGAAATGAATTTTTCCTGAATTAATTACAGAAGCTTGTGCCAAAGGGGATTTTCTCAGTCCTCCAGCACCACCTCCCTGTGTTTCTTTGTTTCCTCATGACTCCGTCCAATCGCATGACTGGAATTAAATCCCTAAGTCACACCCGTAAATCTCCAGCCTTCGCACAACTGCGGCTCCCCTTTTCGGCCAGATCTTTTTTTTTCCCTGTCTTGCTATTTAAAGGAACAGTTCGTCCAAATATAAAAGAGCTGTCACATCATGTCATTCAAAATCTGCATGACTTGATTTCGATAACTTCTTAAAAGCACTTTATGAAAGCATTGTGTGAAACAGACTGAGATCTTCCCTTCTGCAGCTCTCCAATTCACAGAGCCTACTTTCGGTTCAAATTGGGCACGACTAGATGCCAAACATGATCGGTTTTCACATGTGTTATGATTGATCACAACTTGAGTTTCAGTCTGCTCCACGGTTTGAAGTGACGTGAGGGAGCAGTTAAAACCGATTCAGTGTGATAAAGGTTGCTGGTTAATCACTTTACACCGGTTACATAAGGAGACCTTGATTATGAGCTGTTTATCTCGCTGTCAGAAGCATGTGACGTCAATGTCTAAATTCCCATGTTTTCTTCTGCAATAGCCTTCCAGGCCTTCGGAGGCTCTATTGGCCAAAACCTATCCATGGGTTTTCCAGCTGGGGACCTCTGACCTCGTGCAATGAATTTTTTTTTTCTCATTGGTGGTGCTCCAAAACCCCAACAGCCTCGTAGGTACAAGTATCACACACATACAAATGGCCATTTCCCATTGGAGGAGCCATTAATGAGGCTGAAGCTTAAACGGGGCCCTGGTGCCAAACCCCGCTGCATGTGAATGATTGCACAGCAAGCTTTAAGCTCCATCCAAACCATTTCCTCAAAACGCTCCCGCCTCCCAAAGAATGACAGCAGAATAGAAAAAAAGTCCACAATTAATTCTCGGACACTGGCGCGGTCCCAGCGCCAGTTGAAGCTTTATTTCATGACTGTACAATATTCCTGTGACCTCACAGATATGCCCAGAGACGGACTGTTGAAGACATTCCACCATTCATTAGCACTTTCCCGTCTTTCATCCGATACCGGAACCGAGGACGCAAGACACCTTGGACACATCTCCTGGTGCCACTGTGACGGATGTTCAGCCAGTACTCTTTTCACATGCTCCAGTGATTTATTCCTTTTAATAGGCTTATTTAGTGGACTCATTATTAATGCCCAGGGCAGACGTTAGCCAAGACGTCTTGCTTGTCAGGAGAGCGCTGATCTCCGCGTCGCTGTGTGGCTCTGGGCGTTTGGCAGCGTGGGCCACGGGCATTGGGCTGGGCCGCTGCGGGCGGAGGCCTGCCAGTTTGGATGGGCCGCACATGTATCGGTTACTGCTGGCTGGTGGAGGGTGTGTGGGTGTATGGAAATATGAACCACACCGCTGAGCTGGATTGCTCTCGACCATGAGAAAACTTTCCAAAGCAGTCCTTCAATCTGCTGACCTTTAATAGAAATCTCTTGCTTCGTCACTGTGCACTTATTCTTCATAAAACAGATGTGGTCCGGGGCCCCGATCAGTTCAACTTTCCAGTCTGGCTAAGGTACGTGAAACTGCTGTTCATTAAGTCATTTATTTAGTTGGTAAATATATCCTGATCACCCTGTCTGGGTTTACTTTCGAGATAATGACCAACTGAAAGACCGTATAGATGGCATGCTTCACTATTCCTGACTTATGTGGATGCCTGATCGATTATTACATAATTCCTCAAAGCTAAGCAGCAAAAATCTGCCAGAAGAGATGTTTTAGAGTTGGATGTTTAAAACTCATTCCATGCAAGGGTTCAAGGTTCAAGGTTTCTTTATTTGTCACATAATAGTTATACAGGGCATAACTAGAAGTGAAATGCAATCGAATCAGGTCCGCTCAGTGGACAGTGCAAAACAATAAGAATACAAATTATATAAGTAACGTAACACAAGGGCATACATATGGTAAGAAAATGAGAAATAAGAGTAAAATGTGCAATGAAATAAAAAAGTGCAAAACAATAAGATGTGCAAAAAACAATAAGATGTGCAAAGACAATGAGATGTGCAAAAGACAATGAGATGTGCAAAAAAACAACAAGATGTGCAAAGAAAACAATAAGATGTACAAAAAAAAACAAAAAAAAAAACAGTGTACTGGGACTTAATAAATAGTAATGTGAATAAGAGGGATGTGCAGACGGGTTGTTCAGGGTATTGTACATGGAGCAGCAATGATGAGAATGTGATGATATTTACAGTTGACATGCTTTCTGTTTCTTCCTCATTCACAGCGAGGGAGGCGGGGTAGGGTAGGGTAGGGTGGGGGGATGCCGTGCGGCGGCCAGCGGCTTGACTGACATCCATGGGAATCTGGAACTCCATTCAGCAGTAATTATCTCCATCAATACAGCGAGAAGGGGAGGAGGAGGGGAGCTTTGGGAGGACCAATGGAGGTAGGGGAAACTTGGAAGACAGAGGAACTGAAACCTTAAATCTGGGTGCTCAAACTCAAAGATGGCACTCCCGTTTGGTGCTGCTAGGAGTGCAGGCTCACTCCATAATGATTGAGAGCACATCTGCGATTGACTAATAGGCATGAGGCCGCAAGCAGAGCCACATAAGCTCAGTACAAATCCTTCATCACGTTCCACCTTGCACGGTGGCTTCCCGGGGGAGTCCCCAATGGTTGAAAACATGTTAACTTTCTGAACATCCCCTCCTTGATCCAATCCAGTCCCCCCAATGCCTGGGCCTGGGATGGACGGTCCAGTTTTCCCTCCTTTTTCTGCAGCCCTGGACACAACAGAAAGATATCAAGAGTAATATTACCATGTTCCTTTGTCTTTTATCTGCTTGTCCAATCAAAGAAGATTCCAAGTATTTTGTATTTCAATTTGATTTCAATTTAAACCATTTAGTGATCCAGTTTCACCTCTCTGTGTTACTAAAAGTATTCTTTTGAAGTCAGAAGAACTGACCTGTAAAGGCCCCGATATACTCAAAACAAAGTTCCTTTTCGTTCTTCGTTTAGGGGTAAAACAAAGTTTGAAATACATGTGCAGCGCTATACTGTTAGCGAACATCCTGATGCCACCCACTCTGATGAAAGAAACGTTTAAATTAGAGCTGTCAAACAATTAATCGCATCCAAAATAAAAGCTTTTGTTAACATAATACATAGTTGCTCGCTTGAGACAGTGACCATGTGCTGATTCTGAACACGTCTCTCACATGGACTGACGAGAGCTTTGTGTTCGTGTATCCTACTTCTCTCATTCGGCACAAATCCAAATATTCCATGATATTTCCACATTTGCTATGTAACTTATCTTGATGCTAAACTATTATGTAAATTATATAGGCATTGTAAGTTACGTTAATTCAGTCACGTTCCAATGGTGACACAGAAGCGGGTGCTCTGATGTTTGTATTTGATTTTGATAAAGTAGCTACCAATTTTAGAAATGCTGGAACTGATGTGTTTTGTGTGTTAGGTAACATGATCATGTTTGTAACATTTTGTAATAATTTTAAATGTATGTTGAATATATACAATTAATAAAGAAAAAGTGTGTGTGCTCCAGCGCACGATCACTTCAACTGTTTCCTTATACCAGCAGAATCAACTTTAAACTCTTATTGTCTTATTAATAATCACTGGATAAAGGTCTGCTTTTATTTGTGTACACTCACAATGAAAATAAAACAGATTTTATGCATAATATAAGAATGTAATAATAGTATTAATAATTAGTATTTTCGCATCTAAGTGGAAAAAAATTGTAATTTGCACTAATGTCTGTTTAAAATAAATGAAAAGAACCCAATTTTTTTTCCTGTTCCTGTTACGACCGAAATCGTATCGAACCGTGATCCCCGAACCGAGGTACGTACTGAACCGTGCCACCCTTAATATATGTATATATAAATACAAACACATGCATGTATATATTTAAGAAAACTGTTATGTTTATATATTAAATATATTTTTATATAATATAAAATATAATAGTATATGTATATACATGTAAATATTTTCAAAATATAAACTATGTGTGTGTATTTATATATATATATATATATATACACATAATGAATAAACACAGTACACACACATATATTATTTGAACAAAAACTTTTATTTTGGATGCGATTAATCATTTGACAGCACTAGTTTAAATGAATATGTAAATATGTGCTGCGCGCTTTCCTCTCAGTAACAAAATAAGCACAACATAAATGGAGAGAACGGCAAGCATTTTTTAAAGATAAAACCATCTGATCATCACAACATGGGTATATTTGCACGAGCTCTGCAAATAGCATTCCCGTGAAGTCACATCACTTGCATTTACATTTATTCAATATAAAGTGTATTAGACATGAAAACAGTGTCAGTGTCTCATTTCATCAGAAGCACAATTTTATTTTCTACTAGGCTATAAAGCGGCTCTCCACTGTGTTGATGTTTTTACCGTCTGTCGTCATCTCACCTCCAAGGACTCGACAGACGAAATTAATCCAGAGAAGAGTTCCTCGTGAAAGAAGGCAGGGCCTCATCGCGTAATCCTCGCTTGACGTAATCGTCATGGACCAATGCTATAGTACGAAGTGGTTTAGCAGCCAGAATGAACTTTTCCGGAAAGTTTGTTTTGGCAAGCTGTTTCGAACTCCCAAAACGAACTTCATTTTGTCCGGATTTTGTTCGAAATGACATCACATCAGTTCGTTCTTCAATTTTGTTTGAAGTATATCGTGGCCTTAAATCAGTGGCATTCTCTTAAACGTTCCATTCAGGTGTGGTTTGTGATTATTGTTGAACTCAGGCCCGCTCTGATAAAGTATCTAGTAACCTCTGTCTACTTCAGATACAAACCATTTCACCAGAGCTGCAGGCTGGAGCTGAATGAATGAACGAGGCCATGCATGAGGGATTGTTTTTAGCGTGTATGCTGGTATCTGACAGATGCTATCAGGCCGGTCATGTTTTTGAGTGAATGGATTACGCAGCGAGGCGCATGCACCGAGGCTGGTGTACGTGTCAGGCTAGCAGTTTCAGGTCTGTTCAGTGCTTCTGAAGGAGCCGCCGGTCATGGGGAAGTCTCTGACCTACTGACCCCGGGATACTCTCAGGTCTTTTTTACAGGCAGCACTTGAATTTCATCAGGCCGTGTGGAGGGCTGACGGGGAGGTGAGGAAACCATCTATCAATCAGGGACAGCGTGGTGGTTAAGGACACGGATGCTGTGCTCCGCTTCTCTTCTCCAGGGGTCGTGGGGATGCTCTCTGGCTCCCACGGTAGCTCCCTGTGCCCTGATAAACGGTGTCAGGGTCGGCCAGCAGGTCGATAGCCATCCTCTTATCTGGGTAAGCAGCGGTCATGTTTGCAGATGGTGATGGACGCCTGATTGAGCTGTTTTTCCTTCTTTTTCACACATTGAACTGAGCCATCAGGTCATGCACTGGAGGAAAAGCATGTGCTAATGGCTCAGAGCTATGCTTGGTGTTTTTAGGCATGTTTGCATACAGAGGAATGTTGATGCAGGAAGTGCACATTAAACCTTTAGCCTGTGTCTGGTAGATTTTGATTACAACATCTACAAGTGCCACACACATGTGTTCTTTATTAGAACTCAATATGTCTTTATAGAAATGGAACACAAATAAAAATTCCTCATATTTTACAAGGCATTCTTACATGTTAGCTTAGTTATTTTTATGATAGTTAACCATTCCTGCTCTGCACACACTGGGCTTCTCTCAGATAACATCATGAGGTGCATTCTGGGAAGGTCTTTAAACCATATGTATGGAATTTCTAGATATGTTGGCTTTTTGTCATTCTCCATTCACTCCAACACATCCACTTTTTTTTGCATAGAATTTAATACATTGGGCACAATTTATATTTCAGCTTCAAATGAAGAGTTTTTTTATTATTAATGAATCAGATTGAGTCATTACAGGTTTTGCTCACATATAAATTGTCATCACAGATTTCTCACTGTAAGTTAATGAGACCTTTGAACTAGTTGCTTGCATATTACTAGCATAGTGGCTGTTTATAACTACTTATAAAACATATTAATGCCTTATGCTGCATGACCATACTTTAGATCCCTTAACCTGACCCCATAACTAAACTTAACAACTACCTTGCTAACTACTAATAAGCAGCAATTAGGAGGTTGAGGCAAAGTCATAGTTAATAGTTAGTCAGTAGTGAGAACTTGTCCCCAAATTTGACCCACTTATTTCTATAATAATCATAAATATCTGTGTACTGCTGTGCATCCTGCCTTGCACTTTCAGATCTGTCCCAATTTGATGCTTAATCTGGGAGTGCAGGCTCATTAAAATAATGACGACTAAGGGATTTTTCTCTCTCTACTCATGTTCAAAGACATCTTTGTCCTTCAGTGCAACCTACTTGAAATTTTGCCAATAAAGTTGATGCTGCCCGATTGTTATCAGCAGGCCCTAAAATCCCCGTTTATATCCCCTCTCTTGTAATTTAAACCACTTGCTTCTTATTAGAAATGAGATATGCTGCATGTTTCATCATCTTTATTCTGCTTTTTGTTTTTAATCTCATCTCATCCCTGTGTAAAATAAATTCCACCTCATATCTAATGATATGAGAATGACAGCTTGAAGCGGATATTGCTCCTCTGACAGCTCATTATGAAGATGGGCTGGTCTGGAACACAATGCATGGCTCTGTGCCACTGCTAATCTAGCCTGCCCTCTGTTTTAGCCCCGTCGTGTGTGTGTGTGTGTGTGTGTGTGTGTGTGTGTGTATGTGTGTGTGTGTATTCAGTGTGCTTATGTATAATTAATTGAAGTTGTTTTGGCCTCAGAACAGCTCCTGAAATACAGGAAGGAAACACATCCTCTCTGTAGTGACAGTTCAAAGAGAAATGAAAGTGAGATGTGAAAAAGTGAAATGTTACTGTATGCTAATTTTATACATACACTAAAACAAGTGGGTGTTCATATTCCTGGACCGGTCGGGTTCTGTTTCAACTCTCATTTCAACATCCTTTCTGTCATGCTCAACATTTTGAAAACGTTGTTATAGGGAAAAAAATCATAGTGATCAAAATAATGATGTTTGCGGAGTAATTGCAAACATTTTTTGTGATTTATTCATAAAACAACAGTAATACACTAGTCAACATTGGAAATGGATCAAAACCTTTCATCAAATTTGTCCTAAAACTAAAATGCAGGACAACTTTGATGAACCTTTTTGTGTTGACTACACTATATAGTATGTGAATTGGAAAGAATTTATGAAGTTAGGGTATTTTTCAAAGCTGTAACTGTCAGGGTCCTATCGTGCAGGAAGGACGCCGGGGACTTCAGGTAAATCGAACAGGTTTTAATGAACAGAATACAGGCAACACAACGTAATAGACGAGTGAACGGACCAAGACTCAAGGGAAACTCAGGGCTATAAACACATAGAAGGTAATCAGGGAAAACAGCAACAGGTGAGGAGTATTCAAACACAGACAGGGACTAATGAACTAATGATGACAGAACGAGGACAGGAAGGACCATATAAGGGCACAAGAGGAAGGGAGACACAAGACATGGGGACACAGGTCTGACAGTAACCTAGTAAATGATTGTGAGAAATGGTTTTAGAATCCATCAAATTTTTATCTATTGGTGGTGGTCCTTAAAACTGCATATGTGGTTTTTATGATCTTTATACTTCGGAATAGAGTTTTGAAAGTTGTATTATATTAGGATTCAGCACTAACCTTATCAACGCAAGGTAAAAATATGTGACCCTAGAGCACAAAACCAGTCTTAAGTCACTGGGGTATATTTGTAGCAATAGCCAAAAATACATTGTATGGGTCAAAATTATATTTTTGTCTTTTATGCCAAAAATCACTAGGATATTAAGTAAAGATCATGTTCCATGAAGATATTTTGTAAATTTCCTACCGTAAAGATATCAAAACTTAATTTTTCATTAGTAATATGCATAGCTAAGAACTTCATTTGGACAACTTTAAAGGTGATTTTCTCAATATTTAGATTTATTTGCACCCTCAGATTTCAGATTTTCAAATAGTTGTATCTCGGCCAAATATTGCCCTGTCATAACAAATCAACAATTTTGAAAAATGTACCCTTATGACTGGTTTTGTGGTCCAGAGTCACATATATATGGTTATATATAACAAATCTAGTTATTTCACTTTTAGAACTGAGAGATTTTCATATTTTGAATGTTTATTTCCAATGGTGTTGATAACCAGTGTTGGGGGTAACGCATTGCAAATAACGCGAGTTCCGTAATAATAATACTTTTTTCAAGTAACTATAAAGTAACGCGTTACTTTTTAATTTACAAGGAAATACCTGAGTTACTTTTAAAAAAAAGTAACGGCAACATTTATTGACGGACAGTGCGCTGTGTAAACGTTAATGTAGTTCTAGACTAAATATGAATGTGTATTAATTCATCACACTCACGAAAAAAACAGATTCAGTATTCATCAAAATTAATTAAAACAGTGAAATGCAAACTCAGAATATGAGGCAAACCTGCTATAATTAAATATGTTAAACAACACAAATATATCTAATCCCATTTTATTAACCAATGTGTTTGCTGTTGACCTTTGATGATCCAGTTCAATCATATTAATAAGCAAAAATTACTTTAGATAAACTAACAATTGTGCTTCATTGTTTTTTATTGCTGAAGAGTGTTGAACAACTTCTCCTGCGTTCTACTGTACTGACGGGATTTACTCTTCCTTCAGCCTGAGGTTTATTCATTACACTTTTTGGTGTGAAAGGGCTTTTACATTTGCTATAAATAGAACTTCTTATAATAAAAACACAATCAAGCCCTGCTCATATTTAAAAAGAAAAGCAAAAGTAACGTAACACATTGCTTTCCATAAAAACGTAATTAACGTAATTAGTTACTTTTTTAGGGAGTAGCGCAATATTGTAATGCATTACTTTTAAAAGTAACTTTCCCCAACACTGTTGATAACCTTTCATTGTAATTGTGTCTTCCTTTTATTCTTGCAAACTGAGAGACAGCATGTCCATACAAACTAAGATGCATTTTGCTCAGGTTGTCTTTTCAGAAATCATTATTGGATATCCAGTAGCGTTCAGAGCATTACAAGTAAAATGCCTCTTTGCGCTAAACCTACAAAAGCACCATGGGAATGAATTCTGGACCAAACACAATTTCCATCCTCTGCCAAAGAGATCACTTCATATGGGAAACTGGCCCTAGATGAGAGACGAATCTGTGTGAAATTAGTTTTTTTGTGACACTTTCATGGAATATAGCCTAAGCAGACTAATTTTGCTAAACTTGACATTATGAATCATTTTTTAACCCACTCCATTAGAGTCCATTAACATAACGTGAGTCTCTGAGCCTCGCTGGACACGACTCAGCAAATCCATTTGCTAAAATAACAGTATAATTGCTCTAACCTGCTCTCCAGGGTTGATTTCCACTGCGCAAACACAAATATTCGCTTAACATAGGCAGTTTGATTTGGAGGGGGAGATGCATTGCTGTGGATATTGTCCAGATGCTGGGGAAACGTGTGGCGTTGAATGGCAGAGGTGTATCCTCTGCGGTACATGATGCAAACTAAGTAGCCAGGAAGTCCGCTGGCCCATGGTGTGGCGTGCCAGTTGGGATTGAAAAAATGGATCTCCGTAATAAAGATTTAATTCACCCTGAAGACTGCTGCTATGAATATGATTGTGTTTTTTAGCTGTCTGTATGCAGAAACATGTTCCGATCAGAGGGGGCTGTAGGGACATGTTAAATTGGGAAATTAAGTGGTGGAGGAGAGTGGATGGCTTGTAATGACTGAGTTTGACAGTCTACGTGATTTTCCATAGAGCAGGACCAGGCCCGGCTTGTGGGACCTTCAGCAATATAATGAAAATAAGCCCCATTGGTGAAAAATGACCAGAACATAAAAACATCAATAGCATTTCTAGCATGTGATGAGTACATGCTATCTTTTTAGTTATCTTTCTGTCATCTTTTGCTTAATGTCACAATTGAAAGGTGGGTTTTGAGTGTTAAATGTTAAAGCCCGTGCTCATTTAAACCCCTCATGTGAAAATGAGCAATAACTAGATTGGTCCAGCTTGCTCAATTTAATGGGATGGTTTAGTTGTGTCAAAATACTACCTATGCTCACTTCCTGGGTCCAATTGGAGCACATTGGGTCCAATACTGTGTATCACATAAAGCAGGGGTGTCCAATCTTGCTCCTGGAGGGCCACTGTCTGGCAGAGTTCAGCTCCAACCAAAATTAAACACACCTGAACCAGCTAATCAGGTTCTTCAGCATTACCAGGAAATTCCAGGTAAGCTGGAGTAGGTTGAAGCTAAACTCTGCAGGATATTGGTTCACCCGGAGCAGGTTTGGACGCTCCTGACCTATAAGATGGTCCAGACCTGAACGGGACTGCACACATGGTCTCTTGAGACCAGGGGAGTCCAAATTCTTTCCTGGAGGGCCACTATCCTGCAGAGTTCAGCTCCAGCCCTTAATACACCTGATTTAACTAATCAAGGTCATCAGACTCACTACAATCCTCCAGGCCAGTGTTTCCCAATCATGGTCCTAGAGGACCCCCAACACTGTACAATTTCTCCCTAATCAAACACACTTGATTCAACTTATCAAGTCATTAGTAGAGACTCCAAGAACTCAAATGCCTGTCAGATAAGAGAGACATCAAAAGCATGCTGTGTTTGGGGGCCTCCATGACCAGGTTTTGGATCCTCCGCAGGATATTGGCCTACCCAGGAGCAGGTTTGGACACCCTTGGCCTATAGAATGGGCCATCCCTGAACGGGAATGCACACAGGGTCCACTGAGAAAGTACTAGATCAGGAGAGTCCAAACTCATTCCTGGAGAGCCACTGTCCTACAGATTTAAGTAATCCTAATTATTCACACAAAAACCAACTAATCAAAGTAATTAGACTCACTAGAAACTTCCAGGGAAGTGTGTTGGAGCTGGTTGGAGCTAAACTGGACACTGGCCCTCCAGGAGCAGAACACTCCTGGACTAGACTGAGCCACTGACCACCCTGCATGTAAACATTTTTTGGAATTCAACTCAACTCAACTCAATTTTATTTATAGAGCACTTTCAAACCATTAGAATGGACCAAAGTGCTGTCCATAGTTAATAAAAATACTAAAATACATACAACATAAAATAACAATTTGATATAACAAGCACATCCTTCACAATACTCCAACTCAATTAAACACCAAAAGCTTGATAAAAAGATAGGTCTTCAAGTCCTTTTTAAAAATGTCCATGCTTGACGATACTTTAATGGATAACGGTAATACATTCCAGAGTGCAGGAGCCGCGACAGAGAAAGCGCGGTCTCCACTACGCCTCAACCGAGACCGCGGGACAGTTAGAAGCATATTTTGAGAGGAACTTAGATGACGTTGGGACTGATAAGGGATTAACATGTCCTTTATATATTCAGGAGCTTGATTGTGCAGTGCTTTATAGACAAACATTAACACCTTGTATTGTATTCTGTATTTCACAGGTAACCAATGAAGGGATATCAATACAGGCGTTATATGATCTCGTTTTTTGGTGTTTGTCAAAAATCTTGCAGCAGCGTTCTGGACATACTGAAGACGGGCAACCAAGGATTCACTTATGCCTAGATAGAGAGCATTACAATAATCCAACCGTGTGGAAATAAAAGCATGTAAAACAATCTCCAAGTCCTTATATGAAAGGATAGATTTCAGTTTAGACAATTTCCTTAACAGAAAAAAGGATGTTTTCACCACGCTATTAACTTGCCGATCAAAGTGGATTTCAGAATCAAAAAATACTCCAAGATTCTTCACATAACTATTATTGGACAATATTCCATAACTTTCAATCAGGTCATTTCCAGGCATTTTATTCCCAAACATAATAAATTCAGACTTATCCTCATTTAGTTGTAAAAAAATATTTGTTAACCATTCCTTTACCTCAGTCAGACACTTATGAAAATTTGCAAAAGGTGTATGGCCATCACTCTCCAACGGAAAATACAGTTGTAGATCATCAGCATACATATGATAATTCATATTATATTGTCTAAAAATTGTCCCCAAGGGTAACATATACAATGAGAATAAAGTCGGACCAAGAATTGATCCCTGAGGAACCCCCCAAGTGATAGACGCAGATGACGAGACGTGATTTCCAATTTTAACTAAGCATGTCCTGTCCTGCAGATAGGAAGAGAACCACTTAAGGGCTACACCCTTAATCCCAACATAATCTCTAAGGCGTTCTATTAAAATCGCATGATCTAAAGTATCGAAAGCTGCAGTCAAATCCAACATCATTAAGGCCACACGTTTCCCAGAGTCAATACTTAGCAAAATATCGTTTGTAACCTTTAATAATGATGATTCTGTGCTATGTTTGGTCCGAAATCCAGACTGAAAAATCCAGTATATTGTTCCCACACAAAAAATCAGTAAGTTGATTATGAACAACTTTTTCTAAAATCTTATTCATAAAAGGTAATTTGGAAATAGGCCTGACATTTTTTAAATCCGTTGAATCTAAATGTATTTTCTTTAAGACCGGTTCGATAACGGCGTGCTTAAACTCTAACGGTACAATGCCGTGAAATAAGCTACTGTTTATAATCAATAATATATTGGGACCAATAGTGTCCACCACGTCCTTAAACAATCGGGATGGAAGAATGTCATGAAGAGAAGTAGTCGGCTTTAAATGCAATATTATTTTTTCCAACTGAGCTAAAGTAATCAAGTCAAATTTACTCAGGTAGTGAGACAGGTTTATTTTGTTAGCTGTAACATTCTTTACAAGCACAATATCCGACCTAATACTATTAACCTTGTCGATAAAATGTTTTAAAAAACTCTCACATAAACCCTTAGATGTAGTAGGAAAAAAAAAATAGTTGGACTCAATACTTTATCTATGATTGAAAACAATACCTTCGGATTATTTGAATTGTGCGATAAAATTCGTGAAACATATGAAGATCTAGCGGCTTTAACAGCCTTTTGATAATTTGATAGCGACTCTCTAAAAATATCATAAGATACCTGCAATTTATCTTTAATCCACTTGCGTTCTGCCTGACGACAAACCCGCCTCATGTTCCTAGTCACTTCATTTAACCAAGGTTGTTTTTTAACTTTATGACATCTCATTTTAAAAGGTGCAACATTGTCCAAGATCTCTGAGCAGATAATTAAAAAAGAATTTAACAATTCATCAGGTCCTATAGGGTATAACATTGTAGACTCAGTTGGAAAAGATGTTTCGGTAATAAAAGCAGTTGAAAAGGCACTTGGTGTGGAGGTAGTAATAACCCGGGACAAAAATGAAGAGGACTGATAACAGAGTGCATTTGTTGAAGAAGACAAATTGAACCTTATAGGCATATGATCTGAAATACCCGTTTCTTTAAGACATATATCTTCAATCGATATCCCCAATGAGAAAACCAAGTCAAGTATATGTCCATGTACATGTGTAGGTCTAGAGACATATTGGCACAAATTAAAAGAGTCAACTAAATTCAAAAACTTTTTGGCCATGGGTTTACCAGAACAACAGACATGAATATTGATAATTCTGTCAATTTTATGTGGTGCAAAGGGGTACGCTTATGACCACGTCTTTGTGAGAGTGACAGTGTGAGAACCCATGGGATTTCATTGGCTTTTGGGTTCAAGCTCTTTTCTATTGTGATATGGGCGAAGAATAAGAGGGCACGGGCTGAGCATCCTTAGAACGTGTCACCTGTGGCCACTTGTATGTAATACTTTTGTGAACTGGCTGTTTTTAATGTCTGCACTGGGGATTTTCTCCATTTATGGCGATCTCTTTTATAAAACCCTCTTACACAACTCCTTTGTCATGCTAAACCAGGGTTTCTTAATCTATTCCTATGCTGCACATTTAGAATATCTTACTAATCTGACATGGCTCATTTAGTACATTGAGCCCTCTACTAACGAGCTCATGAGGGAATCAGGTGTGCGGACGATATGCAAAATGTTTGGACCGAGCAATCAAACCAAGTGTGAAAACAGCTACAGTATAGTCCCATGAAGTGGCCTCAGCTGCACTTCGATAAGTTGGAATATCCCTCTAAAAGTCTCATCACACTCTGTGGCTCCTCCATTGACGAATGGTTCATGAGTTTTTCCTCCGCTCTCACCCACAGATCGGTTTGGAGAGATGAGGGGTTTTGTACCAGGACACACTGGACCAGGAAACTGGGAAGCAATTCATGCATCATCTGAGATGTGACAGCAGTGTTAGCAGTGTCAGAGCTTGTTTGTGTTTACATCACCACTGTCGCTGACTTGATCTGCAGCAGCGGTCGCTCTGACCGTGAGTGTGAAGTCATGGGGTTTGAGAGATCTCCAACACTCCGCATATCTGATCATTAGCAAACCAGCTACAGCCATAATGACGCTTTGGGGGTTATAGAGAGGCAATGATCATTTTTATGAGAAATGCGCAGCAGTTAAGCTGCACTTGCCAAATGGTCTAAGTCCAGAGACTTTAATAGCATTTGACATTCCAGTATCTGCTAGGTTTAAACATCTCGCTTGTTTGCTGGAACCTCCTGCATGTGCTCTCCAAACCGTCTGGCACAGGTGTCATATAATTGATTTTGGTAACTTTAGTTTAGGGACCAATTGTCACTGTTTATATACAATACACTAGAAATGTGCATGCTAATAAACTTAGTTGTTTATTAGCATGCATATTACTAGTATATTGACTGTTTGATAGTATGATGTTTAGAGCTGGGCAATAGTATAGTTTACATTTGGAGATGATATATAAACCAGGGGTCACCAAACTTGATCCTGGAGTGCCGGTGTCCTGCGGAGTTTAGCTCCAAATTGCCTCAACACACCTGCCAGCATGTTTCAAGTATACCTAGGAAGACCTTGATTAGCCTGTTCAGGTGTGTTTAATTATGGTTGGAGCTAAACTCTGCAGGACACCGGCCCTCCAGGACTGAATTTGGTGACCCCTGATATAAGCAATCAACCAGATGAGATTATCTATACAGTACATACATTTTTAGAGCATGTGAGTATACTTGTAAGTGTTTGAATAAAGTTGAGTATAGATATAATATTTTTATTTGAATTTACTAGTTCGTTTTGCTGTGATATTGAGGAGGATTATAACCCAGTAACACTTTAGTTTGGGGACCAATTCTCACTATTAACTAGTTGTTTATTAGCATGCATATTACTAGCATATTGGCTGTTTATTAGTGCTTATAATGCACATATTCTGCATGACCATATTCTACATCCATAATCCCACCCAATACCTAAATTTAACATCTACCTTACCTAAGCAGAAATTAGGAGTTTATTAAGGCAAAATTCATAGTTGCTAGATAATTAATCGTGCGATTTGGACCTTAAAATGAAGTGTATAATCCTGATAACTGTGCATCAGTGCCATGATTAAAATTATGCATATTAAAACTGTGGTTAAATCACCAACTGTTACGTTAATTGAAACCAGTCCCATAATACTTGTACATAACAGAACATATCTTGTGTCCGGTAGTGTGCAAGCCACAGGCAACAGTGGCAAGGAACGAAAAAAAATCTATTTGATGTTGGATAATAGAGAAGAGAAAAAACATGGAAGAAACCAGGTTACAAAAGGAGACCAGTTCTCCTCTGGGTATATATAATATAATTCTGCGTGAAGCAAAATAAATGACACAATCTGGATTGTTTTAAATGGAATTATCCCAAAGGTCAGTTTTCTCCTCCACGCAACAAATTCAATAAATCTGTTTGTTGTTGACTGACAAAAAATATGTATTCAGTATGTATATTTTAGTGAAAATTGCACCACCATTCTCTGTTGTGCTCCATACATTTGACATGCCGCTAACACTTAAGTATAGGGACCAATTCTTTCTTATTAGCATGCCTATTATTAACATATTGGCTGTTTAATTAGTATTTATAAAGCACATATTCCATATTCTACATCCCTAATCCTAAATTTAACAACTACCTTACTAACTATTAATAAGCAGAAAATTAGGAGTATTGAGGCAAAAGTCATAGTTAATTGTTTGTTAATAGCGAGAATGGGACCTTAATATAACATGTGACTGACATGCCTCATGATGATATGTTTACTTCATAAAAATGTACATTTACAAAAAAGTAAATTATAAAGAATTGGAACGACATGACACTAAATTACAGAATTGTCATTTTCTGAGAACTGTCCATTTAAGTGTTTCCACAGGGCCTCATGCATGCAGCGCCATCTGCCAGATTCTCGCCTGTATTTGTGAGACACCCCTCGCTGCAGACTGTAGCGCGGTGACGTCACGTATGTACACGTATGTACGTCACGTATGTGTTTACTGCGCATGCTCAATGTGACGTAAGGTATATCTATAACACGCATGCGCATCTTAACGGAATACTCTAATAAAATGTAAGAGTAATAAATGTTAAGGCGAAAAAAATCTGTGAAATGTAACAGAGCATATATCCATGATTTTAACCATGTTTCATTTGAGGTCAAATTAAACGGAATTATTGAGTTTATTCTGTAACATCTGTGTAGTATTTATTTACAATTTATTACGATTCTGTTGCACTGTACTTCACTGTGTATATTGTAATATCAATATAGGCACTTTATATATTTCTCATTTGTCATTTCAATATTACAAAAGACAAACACTTCTTGCCAGTTCTTGTGGTGTAGATGGTAAAACATGAGATAGTCACACTTTTACATACAGAGCGACCCGGGTTCGAATCCGCCTTTTGACCACGTTTTTTTCTCCCTTTTCAAATGTCAAATCCCATCAAAAAAACATGTATTTTCTATAAAAAAATAAGGAAATAATCAAACCGTTGTGAGGGAGGGCTTTATTGTCACAATACGTTGGCATCCATTTAATCGTTTGAATTCAAATGATAATTTACACTCAATAAGTTATTATTGCGTACCGTTTTATAATGTACTACAATACTGAAGTGCAGATAATTGCCACTATTTGTTCAATTGACTATATACAGTATATTTTCAGTGTCTGCATCCCATTTTATGCATGGTGCCTCCAAAAAACCAAACCGATGTCTGTAACCTTTTTTATTTCAAAGACAAAAACTGAAAATATAATTGTATGTACAAATATAGATTAAGACTATAAACATATATTGCATCTACTCATTCTTAAATTCACCTCATCACTGTTAAAACAATCAACCGAGCAGTAGTCCTCAAATTCTTTGAATGAATAAAAGGACGCTCCTGACTTACCCAGGTGGGCAGTCTTTAAATCTCACTGCACTGTAGGCACTGGGTCAGTGAATACAGCCCCCGGCACTCCTGTCTGTATTGTGCAGAAAAAGCACTCCAGTTCACAACACCTAGTTTACATAAAAGAACAAACAATAAAGCAATATTAAATCATTTTGAACAAAACTAAAGTAAATAAATGTACTTTGATTTATTGTTACCGAATCTCAAATCAAAATCAAATCTCAAATCTCGAACATCCGGAAGGGAATTAACTGTTAGTGAACCTGCGTGTTTACGGTAAATACATACGTTACGTCACCGCGCTACTGCGTATGCATGTTATAGAAATACCAAACGTCACTTTGCGCATGAGTGGTAAACACATACTCATATGATTGAATGCTGCCAGTAAAAGCAAGTACTCCTCGCTGCAAACCGAAGTGACGTCAGGTACATATGTATGTCACGTATGTGTCATACATACGTTTCAATAAATACAAGATTTTGAGCTTTGCTCACTTTGTCCTTTTTGTGTTGAAATGTTTAAATGGACCTGCCCCTATGCCCTTATGTATTTTTTCGTGAGATTGCAGGGAAGCAGTAGATCCACCAGAGCGGCTTCTAGTGGAAAATGTAGAGTTATACATTGTAAAACATAATTTGCTCAGACTGCTCTCTCCGTGAAAGGTGTATTTTTTTTTTCATTGCCTGACTGTTTAAAATCTATTGTAAATTATAATCATTTAAAAAAGCCACAAAATCTTGGTTGATACATCAACAAACTTGTAGTCATGTTTAGTGTACTCCTATTATAAATCTGTGTACTACTTGTTATTTTATTTTGATATATATATATTTATATATTTTTTTTTTGTAATTTGTAATTTATAAAAGCCCTCCTAGGGACAAGTGTTGTGAATTAGCTTTGGCTACAAGCACTATGGTACATGCATGGGATGACTGTGATTTCATTTTCATCTAAGTTTAGTGTATCTGTCCCTAACAAATAAAACATTAAATAAATAAATGTGTTTACCGCGCATGCGCAAAGTGACTGCTCGGTTGATCGTTTTATCAGTGATGGACTTAAAATAGAGCAGAAATATTTATATTTATAAAATAATGCCATTGATGGTTGCATGCATTGAAAAAAATGTGTTTCTCATATTTGTCATCTTATTCATTAACTACCATTATCAAAGATTAATAGATACTGTAACAAATGTATTGTTCATTGTTAGTTCATGCTAATTAATACATTAAATAGTGTTAACCAATGGCACCTTATTGTAAAGTGTTACCTCTAAATTTACCTTCATGTTCATATGACTTTTTAGGGACATTGTCAGTGAGACGAAAATCAGAGCAAAGGCCACTTCATGTGGCTAGAGAGACGGATAGTTCTTTAGCTCCTTAACATGTAGAGAGCACTGTAAAAAAAGTATTTGAGTGTCTGTCTCTCTTCTCATCTTTCTTTCTGTCTGTTTCCTCTCAACTATCTGTTTTTTCCCTGATAGAATGTATTGCCCTCAAGTGTAAAACTTTCAAATGTAAAAAAACTTCAAACTTTCAGGCTATGCTTTCTCAAGCCAAGCCAAGCTAAATTTTGACTTGACAAACTTATTTAGTTGATGTTAATGCTGATTATTATCAATTAAATATCTTAGGTACTTTGCAGACAAAGCAAATAACACTCTTTTTCTCACACCATCATATAATACATTTAAAAACACATTTAAAATATTTTCCTTGTATGGCTCTTTTGCCTTTCTTCTAAATTGTTAGAATACATTGTCCATCAAACACAATCAAACCTTTACAAATGATTCAGAATGCAGCGGCATGACTGGTCTTCAACGAGCCCAAAAGAGCCCATGTTACACGTCTCTTTGTCTCCTTGCACTGGCTACCAGTTGCAGCTCGCATCCAGTTCAAGACACTGATGCTTGCATATAGAACAACCACAGGCTCAGCACCCACCTACTTCCACTCACTATTACGAACTTACATCCCCTCCAGAAGCCTGAGATCTGCTAGTGAGCGACGCCTCATGGTACCATCACAGAGAGGCTCAAAATCACTCTCCAGAACATTCTCTTTCACCGTTCCTGGCCAGTGGAATGATCTCCCCCCCCCCATCCAGAACGCTGGATCCCTGTCAATTTTCAAGCAACAACTGAAAACTCATCTCTTTCAACTACTTGACTACATAAAAAAAAAAAAAAAAACGTTCACTTTTTCAAAATCTTCATCTTTCTCTTTATCTTTCTCTCCTTGCCTTGCTAGCTTGTACTTATTTGAACAATGCCTGAGACTTGGTGTTATTGGAACTTCCTCTGTCTGTTTGCCTCTTCAAGATTAATCGCTTTATGTACTCCCCAATTGTAAGTCGCTTTGGATAAAAGCGTCTGCTAAATGACTAAATGTAAATGTAAATGTAAATGATTTGCTTTAGTATTGTTTGTTCTTTTATGTAAATTAGGTGTTGTGAACTGGAGTGCATTTTCTGCACAAAACAGACAGGAGTGCCGGGGGCTGTATTCACTGACCCAGTGCCTACAGTGCAGTGAGATTTAAAGACTGCCCACCTGGGTAAGTCAGGAGCGTCCTTTTATTCATTCAAAGAATTTGAGGACTACTGCTCGGTTGATTGTTTTAACAGTGATGAGGTGAATTTCAGAACGAGTAGATGCAATATATGTTTATAGTCTATAGTCTTAATCTATATTTGAACATACAATTATATTTTCAGTTTTTGTCTTTAAAATAAAAAAGGTTACAGACATCGGTTTGGTTTTTTGGAGGCACCATGCATAAAATGGGATGCAGACACTGAAAATATACTGTATATAGTCAATTGAACTTAAAACTACTTTATTGGCTTAAATATTTCACATGCAGAATTGCCAAAGCAAAAGAAAAATGTCTAAAAATATACAAAATAAATAAGAACCACGACAGAGGAAAGATTCAAATAAGATTTATATATATTCTATTTACACTATGTAAAAATAGCAGGATTTTCTTCTATTTATACTACTTATTGCAAATAGTGGCAATTATCTGCACTTCAGTATTGTGGTACATTATAAAACGGTACGCAATAATAACTTATTGAGTGTAAATTATAATTTGAATTCAAACTATTAAATGGATGCCAACGTATTGTGACAATAAAGCCCTCCCTCACAACTGTTTGATTATTTCCTTATTTTTTATAGAAAATAAATGTTTTTTTGATGGGATTTGAAATTTGAAAAGGCAGAAAAAAACGTGGTCAAAAGGCGGATTCGAACCCGGGTCGCTCTGTATGTAAAAGTGTGACTATCTCATGTTTTACCATCTACACCACAAGAACTGATGAAATGTGTCTGTCTTTTGTAATATTGACTAACCAAATGAGAAATATATAAAGTGTCTTTGAAGTGTGATATTACAATATACACAGTGAAGTACAGTGCAACAGAATCGTAATAAATTGTAAATAAACACTACACAGATATTACAGAATAAACTCAATAATTCCGTTTAATTTGACCTCAAATGAAACATGGTTAAAATCATGGATATATGCTCTGTTACATTTCACAGATTTTTTTCGCCTTAACATTTATTACTCTTACATTTTATTAGAGTATTCCGTTAAGATGCGCATGCGTGTTATAGATATACCTTACGTCACATTGAGCATGCGCAGTAAACACATACGTGACGTACATACGTGTACATACGTGACGTCACCGCGCTACAGTCTGCAGCGAAGAGTACTTGGTATTTGTGAGCTTGTATAGATTATGATTCTGCCCTAGTTTGCACCTAGTTTGCACCGTGGTGAAGTATTGTTTAATTTAGCCTGCAGAAGAGCACAGGTTTCCTTGTGTGGCCTGATGTGGATGAAGGCCCCTGCCAAACAGGTCAGGTGGTGTGTGCTGCGGTCTGGAGGCTGTCACAGGCTAACACCAGCACCCACCCACCGCTGCTGAGCCACCCGCCACGCCACCAGCTTACAGCTAAAGCCCCAGATAATCTGCCTGCACTTCCACCTCCCAGCAGCCCTGCACCTGGACCCTGCTCATACACACACACACACACACACACACACACACACACACACTGTGTGTCCATCTTATGGACCAGTCATCGTATATGGAGCCAATTATATTTACTGTAGCCTACCCTTACAGAGCCCTTTGACATTTTCATGATGGAGCATTGGGAGCTCTCCCAATATTGGTATTGTTATATACCACAAAAAAAGTATTTACTTTTTGACTATACCTACACACAATTACTCTTTTAGGGTTAGATGTATAATGCATACTTATAGAGCCACACACATGGTGGCATTGGATCAGTAATTTATGAGCATGCTAACTCATGCGCGCACACACATGCTAAGACTTAAACACACACATGCACCCTTTGAACTATGCAGAAGTCTATATGCCCGAGATCAATGTGTTTGCTAAAGGTACGATAGGAAGTTTGCATGGATGTTTTTTTAAGGGTAAAGAGGTGAGGTTTCTCGTTTTTCATGTTTTGTTTCATTCTTGTGCATCTCAGCCCTGTCTGCAAACACACTCGAGCCCTGAAGACTCACAAACAAAGCCTCCGATATTGCTCAGTTCATCATTCTGATGCTTTCCTCTTCAGCCGTATCTCATCTCCAAATCTGATTCTTCATTATCACTTCAACACAATAAATGTTCATTCATGTCTGTCTAATAGAGAGGAGCCAAAAAGATTTTTGTATAATCTAGGTTTATTCTTTGAAATATCTTAAAGAAAAAAAAATATATAGTAGCTATCTAATCCCATGGTATCAAACTATTGATATGTTGCTGCACCATGAAAGTACATTTTTTATTTCTGTAACATTAGCATGTTTCTAAGCACATGACATGATACTCTACTACAGCGGATCACAATATAAGATAAAAAAATGCTGAAAGAGCAAATTACCGTGCAGTCTTTAGGATAGCAAAATAAATCAGGCTGATCAACTTTAAAAAGGGAGAAAACAGACAAGAAGACAAAGGCATGAGACGATGTACTCAACAGCTTTAAAGGAAGAAAAGAACTACAATCCCATGAATCATTGCAAAAGACATTCAAACTAAAAGTAATGTAAAAATATAATTCAGCTTAGGATGTATACTATATTTATAGAAACAATGTATTTTAAGCTTTTTGCAAAGCATGCATACATATGCAGACTGCAAAGAGTGTGTTCTGCATAGTATGAATGTAATCTGGATGTACTACATTGATCACGTGAACTACCAGGTGAACTACCAGTGTCAGTTGTGTCACATCACTGCCATTCATCAACTCTCTCCCGTGGCCTCATGGGGTAGTGAAGTGTCCATCGTATGCACACTTCAGAAGTAGTAAGTAGGTCATCATATTAGGTAGGTACTCTTTTTATGAGAACTGTGAATTCAGACATACACTTTTGTCACATACTGTTTTTCGCATTTGTGTTTTTGGATGAAGCCGGTAATGTCAGTTACATTATTTGCAGTGCTTCATGAGAGTGGGAATTACCTTACTTTAGGGTGGCCATACGTCCGGATTTTGGCTGGACAGTCTGGATTTTAAGCCCCCTGTCTGGCATCCGGCGCAGTCTCAAGCCGGACACTCATTTGTCCTCCATTTTGGAGTTGCTCTGAATCTGCCTAAATAACCCCACTCTAGAATCTTTATTGTCTAATGCCGTAAGATCTCTGGTCAAACAAATGATTGGCTGAAAGCGGTCTCAAATAAATATCTGATATATCATTGGTTAAAAACGTAAACAAGCCTCCTCGTGCTTGGCTACATCAAATCATAACGTTACCATGCCGAAACGTCAGACCTAATCCGGACAAGAGAGCACGAATTTATATCAAAAAGCAGTAGAGACGCTTTTCATGGATTTTGCACACTGTGTCGCTGTGAAGTGTATTTATGTATTTCTATTGTTTCCAGAAGTCCAGAAATGTTATGTTTTCTGGTACTGTGCACTTTGCAAGACAGGTTCATCTCAGTGGTCAGTTTTTGAAACTGAATACTGAACAGAATGAACAAATACTTTTTTGCCTCTTCTGTTACACATAGGTCTACATCAAGATATATCGTAGATCAAATTGTCTGGCAATGAATAGAGCAGGCTATTTCAGAATCACTGTATCATGATACCATCGATATGATGGACACAATTGTATTGAAGTTGCACAATTATTCAATATATATGCAATTATTCTTGCCTCACTAAATGCTGCAAAGTGACCTCCTTTTTGGTGTTATGGAAATGGCCGCCCTACCTTACTTGCTTGTTGCAACTATCTGACTTGTATAATTTTCTGTGCAAAATCACGAGTAATGCAGTTTTTCACCTCCAAATCTTTAAAGGTTTATAAGTTATTGCTTTCAAAAATGACAATTTTCTTATGGGGAAAATTTATGGAGACTTTGCTTCTGGAACTATCAAGTGCATCATCCAGGTATTTCAGGTGCACTTTTATTTTTGGTATTTTTCTGTGTTAACATACTAATCACACTACGTATAAAAATAAAGGCATAGCATAATGAATAAGCATATTGGGAGACATATTGTATGGGGATTATTAGGAGGCCATGATGGTCGGAGGCCAAAGGGTGAATTTGGCCAGGATGCCGGGGTTATACCCCTACTCTTTTTCCAAGGACATTCTGGGACTTTTAATGACCACAGAGAGTCAGGACCTCGGTTTAACGTCTCATCCGAAGGCCGGTGTTTTTTACAGCATAGTAACTATACTGGGGCGTTAGGACCCACACAGACCACAGGGTGAGCACCCTCACTAACACCTCTTCCAACAGCATGAGGGTGAGTAAATGATGACAGAATATTCATTTTTAGATGAACTGTCCCTTTAAGACAGTTAAGTACACTTTTGAAATGTGCTGTTTGTAATAATACAAGTTGTTAAAGTTCTACTTTTAAGTTCATTAAAAATCATGTTTTAATCGTACACTTATTTTGATGTGTTGACTATATCATAACAAATGTGTAATTAAAAATACTTAAATTCGTGACATACAACTTTCAACAGAAATAAAATTAAAGTTTACTTAAATTTACCCTAAATGCTTGTCTGTACACATTTTATTTGAAAGACTACAGAAGTAATTATAAAACTCCATACAGATATGTACTGAAACCCTAAATAAGTGGGTCAAAAAAGCACTGTGAAGTTCATCTAACTGCATTTAATATAAATGTGAACTATAATATATTTTTCATTGATTAGCAAACAGAATGTGTCTGAAAACATTAGGGCTGCCATCGACTAAATACTTTTATGGTTGACTAGTAGTTCATTTGAAGCATATAGTCGACTAATCGCAAGTTTATTACAAAACAATTTAAATCATAATAATGAGCCTTAATTGCCGACATAGCCTTTTAAGTGTTTAAGCGCACGTACAAAGCTTGCCACAGAAGTAATGATTACGAATGTGTCAGGGAAAAACAGCAAGGAGGCTGCATTAACATTTTAATAATTCATTGATAAACTAGTGCTTTCTTTGTTTTCGGCTTAAGAGATGAAGCTGGCGACACTGACTCGTCATCTCCACAGTAGTGATGCATGTTTCATACAGATACATAATCAGATACATTTGTTTTCCATTTGAATTGTTTGTTTGTTTTTTCGCTCTCTATAGATATTATCTGTAGGGCAAACATACACAGAGTTTCAAGCTTTCATGCTCAAGTTCACAGAGACCGAGACGGCAGAAACCATATCCTATTTGCTTTCATTATTATACAAAAGCGCAATGTTTCGTTGTTATTGTGAGTGCACACAAATAAACGTTGAGTCTTTACAGATTCGAAAGATGTAGTACACTTAAATGTATGTACATTTAATGTATTATGTAGTACAATTAAATGTATGACCAAAAATAACGAAGTCATTTAAGAGCAAGTGAGTGCATCGGCGCCTCCATCTGTCCTGCAGAGAGCGTGCTGCTATTCAGCTTCAATCACTCCACCAAACACTGCCAATTTATCTAGGTTAACATTGAGTGGCCATGTAAAGTTGCTAATATTCACATTTTTCAGATGATAAGCCATATTTGAGGTTGAGGAATGATAGGCGAGCGTTTGGATGTCCTGCCTGATGTACTACCGCATAGACCAGCCCTTAACAATCTACGTGATTTTGCCAATGTGGATTTGTATTTATTCATTTGTTTCCTGCGACTAATACATTTTCGGTCAACCAAGCCTCTTCTGGTCGACTAACGGTTCGTCGACTATTAGCCCTAGAAAACATACAGTACATTCACTTCGTATATTATTTCTGGGATAAAAGTGTACTTTCATTCACAAAGGTTAGTCATCACTGCACTTATGAGCACAAAAGTAAGTCTGATAAGTCTTTGTGTTTTCAGTCACTTTAGTGTTTTAATAGTTCAAATCTCACACTTGAGTTTGTCAGCGAAGGCCTCCAGCTGCGATCCTCTCATTTCCTCACTCGCCTGCTCTGGGCGCTCAGCTGTCATGATCTCATCCACCTGTGCAGACAAGAATCTGCTTTCTATGTGGCAACACTCAACTAAATAAACTGGTTGCTGCTTCAGTAACCAAAGAACAGAGTCAGAAAGTCTTCACATAGCATCCTAAACCATAATAACAGAACGGGACAGGACGGAGGTCTAGATAAATCAATGTTTGATCGCACTGTAAGATATACTGATAAGGGTTTGTATAGAGCAGAAAATGACTCATGGCTGTGTATTTGACATTACAGCATGTTTGTGGCATTTAGTGTGTGTTCAGCTGATACTGTGTTGTACCAGTTTGATTTGGTCTTTTTTCGCAGTGACAGTAACCAGAGGTCTTTTCTGCCTCAGCACTCGGGGTCTGAGTGCCTGAGTCTGTAGATGTGACATGACCGTTCTTGCCAAGTGGGCTATGATGGCAGCCCTGCACACGGGCATGTCCGTACAGGGCCTTCTTGAGCTTCCTGTATGCTGTATAAACTTGTGAACGAGCAAATTGCTCGCAGGTAATCATAGGCATTATTCCCGCCTAGATAGTCATGCTGCCGCAAAGGGTTGTGGGTAATGATAGTGGCTGTGGAAAGACTGATGTCATTGAGGAGTGCAGAAGGCAGTCTGGTGCTGGTGGGCTGATTAAGGGCAAGGGATCTGGTGGGATGGGTACGTGTTTATTTCCCACAGTCAGCAGAATAGTGTAAAGTAGACCAAAGACTATAGAATAACCAAGATGTGTCACTTGTGTAGTTTTGAATGGAGAAAAATGCAATGCTCAATATGGCTGCTCTATTGAAGGAAGCCCCACCTTCTGAGTAAAAGAGCCAAACTTACCAGTTTGCTGTTGTTTGTGTCGATCTCATGACGCTTTCCGTGGGCGCGGCTTCATTACGTCAAAATACTGAGACTCTGTGTGGTGATTAGCTACCTATTCAGAAATTAAAATATGCAAAGATGAAAAGGAAAGGGGTCAGTGAATCCGTTTTAATCGTCCGATTCCTAGTGAAATACTACACTTACACATCGTCCTATAGAGGGATCATCCAATCAGAAAAGTTGATGTTACTATGAAAATGGGATTAGTGCAGACTCCAGTTGATCTTCCCACACTCTCAACTTTGCAGTTTTGTGTTTTTTTTCTATATATATATATATATATAATATTTTCAGCATTGTGCATCATTCACAATTAAATTGAGGTAGAAAACAAGATGCAGAATTGTAATTTGATTAGAGCCAATGCTTAATTGGTGAAATCAGCTTGTCACTGCAGCTGGCGTTATAAGTCCCGGTTGCAGCGTTCTGAGACGTGCTCTTAGGACTGCACATGCGCACTGGCTGGTCTAGCCTGAAAAATAAGCTTTACAACGCAATTTGAGCAAAATAAATATCATTTGATTCAGTTGTTGTTAGATTCCATTGGTGATTTTAAAATATTATAAAAAATGTAATTATAAGTTGGTGAACAGTTTTGGAGAATTTGATGTTTCCCCACTCAAAGAGAGAGGAGCTGCACTTGCATGCCAGAGAGGTGCTTCAAAGATGGCCGCTGAGTGAAATGACTTGCCTTAAAGGGACTTTGAGTAGACCAAATAAAATGTAACTGATCTAATGGAGTTCTGCAGTTATCTATGGGAGCCTGTATCTGCTAGAGATGCACAGATTGACCGGCCAGTGATCGGAATCGGCCGATTTCTCGCATGACCGGCCCAGATCGGTGACCGGCCGGTCAATCTCACGTCTTGCCGATTCCAAGCCGGTCCTTTTATTGCCAGCGGCGCAGGCAGAGACATCACAGCCACGCACACACTCACAGTAGATAATCACAGTCGCGTGTAAGCACGTCGTTTTTGCGTGAGAATAATTCTATTTTTAATGGCATTCAGTGTAAACAGCGACTGATAATGTATTTATGTCGTGCCAGATGAGGCTTAAACAGCCCGAGTGAGTGTGTGAGAGAGACAGCACACACAAAGTAACTCTCAGAAATGTATAGATGCATACTGCGGTAGAAAAATAAATAAAAGAGATTTACAAAATATGATTTAGGTAAGCAACATTAGACGACCATGATGTTTCCCTGAGCAGATTCAGCACGACTGCAATGTGACACTGATTTTATACAATAGTATTTCAATAAACAAGAGGTTGAAATTAAGTGACTTAAATTTTAGCTCAATTTCGCATCCGAAAATAGTTGCGATCAAAGCCATAGCAGAACTGTTGTGTGTCTCCGAGCAACACACAGCACTGTTTTGTTACATAAAGCAACTAATTTTAAGTTTAAGTTAATTGTTATAGCTTCCTCTTTCCAGTCACAGAGCACTTTATTTTGAGAGTTGTTTAAGTGAGAAAATCTGTAAATTAGTCCAGATTGGGGGAAATGTAATTTTTTATAATTTGTTTTATGTAAATAATTTTTCATTGATATTTGCATAGATTTTTGTTTGTATATGCTGTCAATTATAGTTCTTAGAAAGAAAATCGGAATTGGCAAAAATCGATATCGGCAGGTCACACTTCCAAAACATCGGAAATCGGATTCGGGCTAGAAAATTGCAATCGGTACATCTATAGTATCTGTAATAGGAAATAAATACATAAGGTAGTTGCAAATTGCAACTAAAGGTCAGAATTGTTAGATTAAAATAATTAAAATTGTGAGATAAAAATTGATTTGTGAGAAAAAAGTCAGAATTTTGAGATAAAAAAAAGTTGGAATTGTGTGATAGAAAGTCAGAATTGTGAGATAAGAATAATATAATTGTGAGATAAAGTCAGAACTGTGACAAAGGCAGGATTGTAAGTTATATCTTGCAATTCTGACTTCTTTTCTCAGAATTGCGACTATTTATTGCAGTTGCAAGTTAATAGTATTTCTCGCAATTCTTGCAATTGTGAGATATATACATGCAATTGTGAGTTTGTAAGTCATCATTGCAAAATAAAAAGTCATAATTCTGTGGGAAAAAATTAGAACTGCAAAATGCTAACTCACTATTGCAAGTTTATAACTCAAATTACGAGATATAAACTCATAATTCTGAGAATAAAAGTGGGAAATATGAGATAAACACAATTCTGAGAATAAAAGTGTGAAATATGAGATATAAACTCACAATTGCAAGAAAGAACCTCTGATAATAGTGAGAAATAGTTGTGATTAACTTTTTTTTATTTTTTTATTTAGCAGTGGAAACAAACTATTATAGTTACCATATATTCATCAATATAATGTTTCTTGTAAAACATCTTTGGAGACATAGCGGTAGACACAAATGAGACGAATGTTGACATGCAGTAACAGCCACAAAACTAATGTGGATATCATGGCTCAGACATTACGTTTGAATAAGTGAAGAATTCATTACGTTCATATTGAGATCTCTGACTTTTGACTGCAGGTTTTGAAACCGATTGTTTTAGAGGAACATCTGAGAATT
Organism: Oxygymnocypris stewartii; assembly: GCA_003573665.1. Classification (NCBI taxonomy): domain Eukaryota; kingdom Metazoa; phylum Chordata; class Actinopteri; order Cypriniformes; family Cyprinidae; genus Oxygymnocypris; species Oxygymnocypris stewartii. The sequence continues at coordinate 500,748 of QVTF01018886.1, forward strand.
AAGAGATATTTTGAGATATTCCTTTGTCTGTTTTCTTCCCTATGCACTGAGGGGACTCGCCCCCATTCTTGTGTGGATTTTTTTTTAAATCCTGCTTCCCTGAGGCATGAAGTGCTGGGCTACGGTAGTGCGTTTACTGTGTAAACAGACCCTTGTGAGGTCTTCATAGCTGTTTGCTCCTCCTCTCCATCAGCCCCATTCTAGGCCCCTCTGCTACTTCTCCTGAAGCACGTAGCCACCCTGTCCCTCACTCACCTGCCCGCCTGTGCAAATATTATATTCCCCTCGTCCATCCACTGGCACATGCTCAACATGCATGACGCCTGATGCATTCACGGCGTCTCTGAGAACGTGCCGAAAGACTCTGACAGAGTGATAATGCATGACAACATGTTTCTTGAGACTCATCCATTGAGTACACGGTGGACTTTAACTAATAAAGTTTTTCATGATGGCATCTCGTAAGAGCCCAGCGTGGACCTGCAGTCAAACCAGTTGTGTTTGTTCGTTTGATCTCCACCAGATTACAATAGCATTGAATCTCATTGAATGCTGACTGAATGGATTTCAAGAGATTAATAACTTTGAATAAGCCTGCTTGTTTTCATGTCTTCTCTCCTCAAATCCATTACTGACTGTCCAACCGGTTGGCAAAAAAACATTGTGCAATTCCCTTTGTGTGAAGTTTTAAGGAGTGCAAACAGAAAGATCTCTCACCCCATAAACACACACACTTGCTCTCCTTCTGTGGTTAATGTTACATGCGTTATCAAAATCTCCATTAGCACTGGTTTTGCAGAACCAAACAGGCCAAAAATCTGACCGGTTCTGAAGAATCCAAAAGTGATTTAATATTTCGCTAGCTGGAAGAAGAGCACGTTCATTAATTTGTGTGCCTATATAATCTTAGCATTAGTGGTAAACGGATTTGGCTTGATGTCTGCAATGGAGGGCTCAGAGAGACTATTCTACTCGAGCTCCAATAGCCCCCCTATAGACAGAAAGATAAATAAATAAATATGCATAAAAGGAGGAGGAGGGATGCTAAAAGAACTAACAACGGAAGTGGTAAGAGGCTGTATTTATACTTGGATATTAGTTAGAAGATTAGATGGGCGTACTCCTCCTGAAATTACGTTAATAACTTCACATGGAGCTGCTGGTATGTATGCTTTTGGCTGTATTGAAACAAGCGTGCTGCTAAATACTGTAAAGTATCTGCTGAAGGTAAGTTGTCACAAAGATTTGGTAGCCCGTTTCCGGGCTACTTAAAAATAAAAGGTTATTGTGAATTTTATCTCACAATTCAGACTTTTTTTCTCAGAATTGCATGAAATAAACTCACAATAACGAGTTATAAAGTCAGAATTAAGATTTATAAAGTCACAATTGCTTGATAAAAACTTTTTTTTTAAGTCCAGTTTTGAGGGGGGTTGGGGGGGAGACTGTTATGTTCTCAGAATTGGGAGTTTATATCTTTGTAGTTTATAAGTTAGAATAAAAAAAAGATTTGCGAGTTTGTAAAACGCAATTATGAGAAAAAAAAGTCAGAATTGTGAGATAAAAAGTCGCAATAAACTTTTTATTTTTTTATTCAGTGGCAGAAACGGGCTTCCATACAAAGACCCAGTTATGGCCCAAACATAACCAAGATTTTAAGCTGATGTGTCTAACGTGTGTCTCTAGCACTTGAGCTTCGCTGACTCATCCAACCCAAATGCTGAATCTGACCTTTGCTGCCATCATTCAGCTGGATGTTCAGCCTGTTTGTCTTGTTTCAGAGTTTCAGATGTCATAGTCTTGAGGCGTCTCAAATGAGTGAGAGAGCACACTCTCGTATTGCCTCAGCTGACCTCCTTGTTCGGGACAGTGATGTATGGGAACCATCTTTTTTCTACCGTAAGACACTGCCAGTTTACAACACCTCAGTGTCTCTCATCCTCTCAGCACGGGATGGGCCTCACATATGGGATCCATGCAGTATAACGACGGGCCATTAGCTGCTGTACCATCACTCTTTACATCATTATTCACCTGTACGGATGTTTCTCCTCTATGGGGGTCTTGAGACAGTAATTTAATGCAGATCGCAGACATATGCTCTTTGTCCCAATCAGGTTTCCAAGCAATCTGATAAACATTATTTGTGGTTCTTGCTAAAGCAAACATTGGTGTTATTATTAGCCATATTTAGGGTTAGTGACTGGAACAATCCCCAGCAGTACACATGAATTATCCCTCAAATCATGTGCCTCATTGTGGAGAGGTTTACTAGTGCTTTTCTAAGCAGTCAGACTTAAAGGCAAGACAATTCCTTAGACTTGCATTGAAAAAGGGCTCCATAGATATACCAGAGTAGCATAGAGACTTGTGGGCTTGTTTGAATTGAGCCTGTAACTATATATGCATATTTGAATTGAGCCTGTAATTATATTATGCATATTTGAATTGAGCCTGTAACTATATATGCATATTTGAATTGAGCCTGTAATTATATTATGCATATTTGAATTGAGCCTGTAACTATATATGCATATTTGAATTGAGCCTGTAACTATATATGCATATTTGAATTGAGCCTGTAATTATATTATGCATATTTGAATTGAGCCTGTAACTATATATGCATATTTGAATTGAGCCTGTAACTATATATGCATATTTGAATTGAGCCTGTAACTATATATGCATATTTGAATTGAGCCTGTAACTACATGTGCATATTTGAATTGAGCCTGTAACTATATATGCATATTTGAATTGAGCCTGTAACTATATATGCATATTTGAATTGAGCCTGTAACTATATGTGCATATTTGAATTGAACCTGTAACTATATATGCATATTTGAATTGAGCCTGTAACTATATATGCATATTTGAATTGAGCCTGTAACTATATGTGCATATTTGAATTGAGCCTGTAATTATATTATGCATATTTGAATTGAGCCTGTAACTATATATGCATATTTGAATTGAGCCTGTAACTATATATACATATTTGAATTGAGCCTGTAACTATATATGCATATTTGAATTGAGCCTGTAACTATATATGCATATTTGAATTGAGCCTGTAACTATATTATGCATATATATATATATACTGTATGTCTACACCTACTGCATTTGTCAGTTTTTTGTCATTATTTCTGTCAGAGTAGAGAATATTGATGGTGGTCTTCCAGTTGCACTACAGAGATTTGTTTCCACGTTTCCATAAAATGCTTTGTACTTGTATAAAACACCGGCTCTTATTTGCTGGACAAACAAACGGCTCCCTGATGAGCACAAAGGATGTAATTAAATCACATGTACTGTACTGTACACTTGCTTTAAACTGTAGCTGTCAATCACCTCGTAGCACTTACAACATCTCTCAGACATGAAGGAGCCTGTGTTTGCTTCTTTTGTGTTTGTAAATCTTTTCAGGAAAGTACAGACAGACAGTAAGTCATTCTTTCTGCATATGAAGTGTCATGTTTCATTCTGTAACAAACAGTCTCTTGTCTGTGGATGTGTTGAACTGTCATGGTGCCATGAGGGCTGTTTTCCCCTCGCTCTGATTTGAAGATCGCGGTTCAAACGGAGGACACGTTTATATAGATGCTGTCCTGGTGATATCTGAGCGATTGCCAGTGAAGCAGCCCGGTATTACGGAGTGTCACCACATCAGCTTCTGAAAGAGATAAACATGTTCATGCCATCTTGAGTTTCATACCTGTGCAGTCAAGGCAGCAGTTCAGGGATATTTTTTTGCTGTGATGATCTCTCGGTGCACGTCGTAAAGGCCTGTTTTACTCGGCACATGTTGTCTTGCGTAACCAGACTGACGGCTGAAGGTCTGGAACTCATGGCAGCTTTCATTGGCCAAGGCCCGCCCATGAGGTCGTTTGACCGACATGTCAAACAACCAATCACAGCTCGTTTCGTTCAGCGTCATGTTTCGGGGCGTGGAAATGTCCCACAATAACAGACTGGTGTGTAAAACTCTCGGACGTATTTTAAAAGATTATATGCTGCGAAATGTAAATATTTCACATACTTTTGAAGCTCCAGTGTTTAGTTGATCCTGATAAGCGCTCGTCATCACAGTTGTAAACACAACGGCTTTCTTCTTATGCGAGGGGGTTTGGCATCACGGCATGAATGACTGAATGATGCATTTATATAGCGCTTTATTGTGTATTGTTGTACACCCAAAGCGCTTTACAATCATGTGGGGGGGGGTCTCTCCTCAATCACCACCAGTGTGCAGCATCCACTTGGCATCTTTGTTTCCAGGGGGAACGTTAAAGAAGCGACACACACGTCTCCCGGAAATCCTGTATAGTCTAACCAATCCGATGACGACTTTAACACTCCTGAAGTGTTTCCACTTGTGTGCCATATGCATCAGACGTTCAGCCAACGGTCTGTGGGTGAGACTACGGCACATCAGAGGTCATGTTAACCGAAAATTCTCCGTCATTGACAGAATTGTTTTAGCAGTGATGTAAAAATCTGAAGGCCGTCCATCACTTTGGCACTTTACACTGAGGGCAATCTATTGTCATTTATAACTGTAATTCCCACCCCTGTCCAGTTGGTGGCGAGTGCGCTCCAGTGAGGTAGCAGAGCACGCGATCGTCTCCAGAACAAAAATAAAAGTTTTTTGCTATGTCTTTGATTATGCACAGGCAAGTATTAGTAAAGTGATTCGCTTGATTTGAGGTGTCTACAGCGATCTATCACGCCACATTAAAGAGCACCAAAACGGTATTTATTGCTCGAATTTCCTAATAAAATGGACAGAATTCGAAATCTGAGAGGTATTTCATATCAAAAGTTAACAACGCACAAAGCTTAGCCGATTGCCTACTGTGCATTTATCAAAAGAAAACAGCATTGATTGGGAGATAAGAAACGAGATAAGAATCTATTCAAATCTTTTTTTTTTATTCAGCAATAGCATATTTTGTTGTTTTTAGTGTCCTAAAATGCAGTATCTGTTCATCTGTTTTCTTCATATATAAATAAATGCATAAGCCTATGTTCGTCCTTTAGGTTCATTATTAAAAAATGAAAAAGTGAACAAAAATAAAAGCAATTAGGCTAAATGGGTTATTAAATTACGGGTAATAATAGATGACGGAATTTTTACGACCCTTTCCTGACGGATAAAATTAAAGTCTAACGCAACCTCTCTGGCACATATAGCTCAGAGTTACTATGATTAATATTTTATAACTGACATAAATTACGAAATGGTTAGCAGGATTCGGCCACTGAGAATTATCGCAAACTTTATCATTACTGAATCTAATTTTAATACATGCCACATCTGCGCCTGAATTGAACTGAAAGCCCAAGATGTAGCTATGAACTGCTTAAGTCATGAACAGAAATGCTGTGTTTGTATCACGCTTTACAGATTTTTTAAACAATGCTTTCTCGTTTCGTCATTATTTAAAAAGATTAATAATGTATTTTCAAAGCGTTTAGCAAGCTAAATGCGTAAAAACGGGCTTTGCTTTTTTCATACGGTGTGAAACAGGCCTCCTGCATTTGCTATTCCATCTCTGCAAACTTCATTAAAGCCCTAATATGTTTCTTATTTAAGGTGAAACTGTAGCAGACTACCATTTGTGCTTCTAGAAAGGGAAAGCATAAATGCGTGGCATGTTACGGCCAATGTTTGTCAGATGGTTTCTGGCAGCTCAACTCATAATTTCCTGTAATGTGTGCATGGAGTGTCTAATTCAGGAAGATGTTTCCAGAATATCTTCAATCTGGACTTCTTTATATATACGCAGAGATGCGTTTAGACTTGGTGCCACCAGGCTGGTTTCTTCTAGCGAGCTCCTACCTGTCCCACCTTGCTGCCGGAGGCCATGTGTTAATAAGGTTTTTCAGACGTGCTGCTGAGACTCGTTTATGAGAGTTAATTCTGCCACCAAATATAAAGCTCGGTTTGTGTGCGACATGATCGTATCATGAAGTCTGCATGCATGCTCAGTTTGCATCATTAACGCTGCTCGTCTCAGTGAGAATGACAGTCGTTAACTAATGCATTTCCACACTGCAGATGAGAGAATGTAACAATTTTATTGTGGGCTTCATAAAAGGCCTCTTCCTAAAATCTCTATAAATCTGTCCTCAGATTTCAGTCTTTCCAGAGCTCCCTCACAGCAGAAGTCTCAAATGAAGGGCTAAGGAGAGATTTAGATGAGTGCCGTTGGCTTGGATCAGCTGGCTTCCTCTTCTTCAACTGATGATTTAACATCGGTGGAAAAATGATTCATGAATCCAGCTTACGTTCTCAGTGGCAGCAAATCCCTCGGCATCCATGCTGATCTGCTCTGTGGCGGGTAGCAGTGAGCACTGGGACGCTGCCATGTCAGATAAGATCGCGGTGGAGAGAGCGCAGGCCGCCGCTCCTGAGAGATTTTTTGGCTGCTCCTGTTCCACCGCTACAGCGCCGGCCAGAGATAAATCCAGACCGAAGAGACATTTTTAGTAGCGATGAGGCGGTGTGGCAAATCTTTTTTGGCTGTTTGTTCATTTTGTGTGACCGATCTATTTCATGTCTCTGTTGATAGTTTAGGTCAAAAAGAAAAAACATTGCAGTTGAATTCTGATTATTTTTCTTACCACACTGTCAGATTTTTTCTTCTTCTCGTTTTAACCAAAAAATAATAAAAAATCTAACAAAATTTGTATATATTTTTCAGAAAACAAGGCCATTTTGCTGCTCAAGTAAATGCATGTTGATTCAAGAATGTTTTTTTAAGTTATGTCTATGGGCTTTTATGCCTTAAATGCAGTATAGAGCAGACAGGAGAGCATTTGGTAGACCACGAGACAGGATTCGAACTCGAGCCCAGTTGCGCTATATGTCACGCACTAACAATGAGACTATTGGCGCCGACAATTCAAGAGTGTTTAAATATTTATACTAGAAAACAAAAATACTAAGAAAATAAATTTTTTTTCTTACTGAGACAGAATCTCAGTTGCTCCAACACTGCTTAAACAATTACCATTGACCTGATACTTATTTGTGATATTTACTAGGATATACTCATAAATATAAATATTTTCTGATGAAAATGTGAGTGGTGCATACCTTTGCTACACGTGTCACAGTGATTTTAGAGGGTTGTGGGTGATTGTTGGATGGTTTCTAGTATGTTCTAGCAGGTTGCTTTCTGGCCCAAGTCAAAAAAGGGGACTGTGTTACTTTTGGGTATGAGTAACATGGGTCAACCTTGCATCAATGCTCAAATTTAAAACACTAGACTTTAGTGTTTGTGGCAAAAATCTGTAGTGTATTTTAGCCTTTAGTTGTTCTTGAAGTAATGGGTTGTTTTTCATCATTTATCAGGCATCTTAAAAGAAAAAGAGGATTGACAGTACACCTCTCCTCGACAGGCTGCGTGATTTGAAGCATCTTTCCTGTCGTGACAGATAATGACTGAAGTGTTAGTGTGTGTAATGCAGAACTGGGCCGCTGAACACTATCTGTTACACTGAACAGTCTGTTTTGATTCCGCAGCACATCCTGTTCTCTTTTGCTTGGCACTGCGACGCTGGCAGGGCAGATCTTTACCTCACACACCTAGCAGTGCTCCTTACAAGAGTCCACAGAGTGCCACAAACAGCCCTGGAGCCGCCCCAAATCCAGGCCTTTTAATATTGCGTCCTGCAAACGTTCGTTTCTCAAGTCCTGCTCTTTTTGCATGCTTAAGTGTAACCACATGTTATGCCACGCACGTAATCTTTTCCACTGAAGTGAGTCGGGCTCTGGGAGAGGAGAGGAGACAGGCTTCTCTCTGGTGCAGGCTGGCACAATGGTGGCACCGTTCACTTCTCTGAACTAACGTGTATATACGTGCGCTGTGGTGTTACCCTGCAGCCCCTGGAAGCAGCTTTAGACCACTTTATTTGACTCGGTAACATCATGAGCTCTCGTTTGTTTCTAGTGTTGATGTATCTATGCAAACATGACATTAATCAGAAATTCTGAGTCATGCAACTCTGGTTAGTTGACAGGCGCTGCATTCTCAGTGCAAGGATGGGCAGATGCTCTCATGTCCTCTGATGTGTCAGATTCAAGATCATTTTCAGGTGTGACATGATCATTACTACAAGCTTGTTCCCCTTTGCGTGTGTGAGGACTAACTATTTCTTGTTTTTGTGATGTGAAATAGAAAGAAAAAACTATGCATGTCTTAAAAAAATCTAATCAGTCAATAATGAAGCGATAAACTTAAAATTATAAACAAAAGGATGTGAACTTGAACTACATGAACTCTAGGCAGCTATTTTGGGCACACAAGACCAAATTCATATACGTGTATGAGGAAATATCGAAATCTCAAAGCAGCTTACCAAATTCACATTTCAAATAAGCAATAAAATATGTCCCAAAAATGTTGTTTCTTATGCTCTGATAGCAATAAAGAAGTGTATATTCCAGGTTGGTCCAGTTGAGTCATATTGCAAATATGTTCTTTATGTAACAAGTCTAAAACATAAATAATTCACAGCATTACAAAAAATGTAAAATTAATGTTAGATTTTTGCACTTTCTTGTCTAAATAAGATACCATTTTACTCTATCTAAAATGGATTAAGTTGATGAATGTACATGAACAAATATGGACTAGACCTAAATATAAATAATATTTTCTTTTTTTCTTTCTTTCTCTCTCTCCTTCACTTACCATATATCTATCTATCTATTACATGTATGTATCTATCAGTCTACACTGCAAAAAGGGCTTATCCTAGTATTTTTGTCTTGTTTCTAGTCAAAATATCTAAAAATGCATAAATGAAGTGCATTTTGCTTAAAACAAGTCAAATGATCTGCCAGTGGGGTAGGTAAAATATTCTTATCTATCTATCTATCTATGACTAAACTCTGGAGAACATGCATTTGTCTTTGCACTGATACACAGAAAAAGTTTTCAAGTCAAGTCAAGTTGATTTTTTGTCAGATTATTTCCAGACATGCAATTACATTAGTATTGTGTCATTTTCAATGCAATGCATGTGTTGTGTTCAGTGTGAGGAATTTTCTGGAGTGCCAGCAAGCGTACGTGCAACAGGAAGTGAGAGGTGAGGGTGGATCCTCAAACCCAAGGCTGCCCTACCTGCTTTTACAGAGAGAGAGTGATTGAACGCATGCCAAGTATGAACAGAGTGAGAGACAGGTTCTCGGTCGAGAGGAATTCTGCCTCGACAAAGATCCATCATCACCTGCAGCACAAATCTCCATGGCGACTGGAATGTTTTCTTTAATAATATGCCAAGCTGAATGTGAAGTTTATCTTCTCATAGCCGTCCTTACAGATACATGTACCACAAACACATACCTGCGCCATAGGAGACATGTGACCGCCAAATACACCACCGTCCCACAAAAAACCCTTAGTGTACAACACAAGAGCATCTGAGAGCACAATTCATTGTCTTTCTGACAACATATTCCACATCCTCTGAGTGGAACTCACAGAAAGAACAAATGAGATGCATTTTTGGGTTGAATGTTAACGGAAGAGATGGCGAGGCGTTATCTCTTCAGCATATCTGCGAGCCGAAGGAGGAGGGGTTTCGATCGCTCCCTCCGATATTACAGAGAGCCCAGGACGGGCCATGTTGTTCTGCATTGAGACCATGCTGGCCCTTAGAGAGCGCAGAGAACAAAAGAGCCAGCATTCTTGTGGCTTTTTCCCTGAGCTGAGATCATGTGTGTCTTTGATATACAGATGCAGATATCTGGACACTTATTACTCTCTGAGAAAACGGATGTTAGTCTCAGATGCAAACAATCTCTGCATTACCTAACCCTTTTCCCGGGTTGTCAATTGGCCACTGCTGAGTAATTCTGCATATTAAGGTTGTAACCGATCTGTGTGCCTTTAGCTCCAGTTTCTCCATGCTTTTGTTCGCTATGGGAAAGACACCATATCCCAGAGTCCACTCTGCCCCGCTGAACTGTGTCTTTGTCTCAAAGGAGTCTAGAGGGTTTCTCTCACAGTCCGACATGGCTCTACCTCATCTGTCAGGTGTGGTCTGCAGGTGAAACGGCACCATGGGAATGGAGATGTTGCAATTGAAGTCAAGAGCACTGCTCTGTATAACACCACTAGCTCAGTGTAGCAGATACGCTTTTGTTTTCAAAGCATAACACAAAGGATATTTGATTCTATGCTATGCTAGTTTCTTTTCTAAATCTGGAAATCACTTCCATTTCTTGTGGAAGGTAAGGTTGTGTAACCTTTCTGCAGGTGGATGGGGCATTGCAGGTGTGCATCAGGTACGACCAATCTGCACTCAAATGGGGTCAAAACACAGTTATTTTGTATTATTTAATAACGTTTTTTATTTGTATTTATTTATTTAGCTTTACTAAGGATAGGACAGAATGTAGACAGGAAGTGAAGTGGGAGAGAGAAGATAGGGGGGGGGGGGGCACTAAGTACCAGATGAAGTGCTTCTTATTCTTACCCAAAAAATACAAAATGAAAAAAAAAGTTACAACTGAACAGAATCTTGCTACCCAAGTTGAGTACTAACATTTTATATACATATTTATTTGCTTCTTTTGCATTTTGCATTTACTTGTACTTTTACTTTCAATGCTTAAGTACATTTAAGATAAAAAATATACTTTTTGTACTTAAGTACAATAAATATCACTTAAAGACTTTTACTTAAGTAATATTCTAAACGGTGACTTCAAAGTCATTTTCTGGTAAGATATCTGTACTTTTACTTAAGTATGGCTTTCAGGTACTTTATACACCACTGACATTATACACCCCTATATTTCTGTGTGCGATTTCAGGGTGCACAGTCCTGTGAATTTTTTTTTTTTTTACTGTGGCATGCAATCACAACACAAAAAATGGAAAAGCCTTTGCCCAACAGCCAACCATGGTGAGGTAATGAATATAGATCATTGGCAGCAACATCCTGACCAAATCTGCCCACTGGCCTTCAAATCATCCTCATAAAAACAACGAGGACCTTCTGTATATTGGGTGTTCTGGCACACTGTGGCTTGAGCTGCATCATCCAGGTGGTGGGTGGGGCATCTGTGTGAGATGTGTAAACGAAAGCCCAGAGACCAGTCCATATCACGGTGCATCTCAAATGTGCCTATGCACATTCTCAAGGCATTCTGTGCTGTGGTGCTCATGCTGGAGATGCAGGGTTGAAAAAATAAAAAGCAGAAGTGTTAAACCTCTAATGTGTACAGAGTTGTAATCAGTATAGTTTAGTGTTGTTATTAAATATTTCCTTGTACAGTCGGGTAACAGTATCTAATTACTATATACGCTCTATTACGTGGGAGAGAACAAGTTTAACAGGAACTCGGACCTGATAGCATCAGCCCTGTGACTCTGTTTTTTTTGTTTTTTTATTGGGGCTCAGGCCTGATCCCATAATCAGCCTGCCGCCTGGGCCCAAGACACAGTCCAAACCAGAGTCCAAACCTCCCAAATCCCATTCTTCGCAATTTGTCCGATTGTGAGAGCTGGAAGCCAACTCCAGCTTCAGTTTTTTTGGATATGTTCTGTTGTTTCCAGTTGAATAGGAAAGTGGTTTGGACGGGCTGTACACTGTATGTAGATCATTGTGCAATGTGCGAAATGACAAGGCTGTTTTTAGCCTGAAAGAACAACAGCTCGAGCCCCGCCCCAGAAACCCTGGCCGGAGGGAGCCAAGACTGGGTAGAAATCAGCGATTGATGTCGACAATCATAAATACACCCACACAGTCTGCTTAAATGCTCACACAAGTGCATCCTGTGGCTCTTTTCAAAGAATACCAATTAGTTCCATTTTGAAAACCTACTTCAGGAAAAACCCTCATCCATCTGTTTCTTGTCTGTTTACGTTCTGCTCCCTTAACGAACTGGGAATTAGTGATTGGATCTGTAATTGGATGAATGATCTGCTTTGAATAAGAGCACAAAGCCTCTTGAGCAAAATCTTTGAACAATATATTTCAAATGCAAATCCAGATTAACTATATGCAAACACCGTTTCATATCGAATTAAATATAAAAACACATAAATGAACATAAACTCCAATAAGTCCAGTTATTGATAACATTTCAAAGGCATGACTTCCTGCCTAAGAAGGTTAGAAGCAATAGATCAGTGCAGAGTCAACGTGAGGGACTATCCCTTTCACCACTGACACTCAGTAATCAGCAGCCTCTGACATTATTGCCACGCTCCTACGACTGCAGTGTTGTATGTGTCGACAGCTTTCACTTCCCCGACATACCCAGATAATGTCCCTTGCCTTTCTTTCCTCCAGGCAAGCTCTAGATCTGTCAGTCACGTAAGGTGTTCCAATGCACGTGAAGAGGGTTTGGAAGTTCACTTTTCTGTTCTACGTAGTTTTTGAGTTGCCTAGTATGTGGTATTGGATATTCCTTCAACCAGTCTGGATGTCTGAGACATACATACCTGTATCTGTATGCTTTTCCCCTCAAAGTTTTTCAAAGTACACTCAGACATTTCCCCACATCCGCCTGTGAAAGAGAAGTTTCCCAAGAATTTGAACATATCGGCCTCTTGGTCTGTCAAAGTAGACAGATTCTAGCATTATCAAAAGAAAAGAGAAGAAGAGGTTATATCATCTTCCTAATAGTTCCTAGAAAGGGAAATTAATTGTTCTTGAGAACTAATTGTGCGTTTTTGCCATATTTCCCTAGAGCGCGCCTACCAGAAGTGGGGGGGGGGGGGTTCCAGTTTTTAGGCCATAATCAAACTTGACAGTTGTGAAATTGTTTGTGTTTATTTAGTCCATACATATGCATGAGAAAACGCACGTGTGTGTGTGTTTGTTTTTCTTACTTGTTTTTAGACATGTTAAAGTGTTCTGGCTGTTTGGGGGTTCCCAAGGCAGATTTACGGTGAGAACCTAACCCATAACAAACAGGCAGGAAAGCGTGGCATGTGTGAAGCATACTAATGCATCGTGAGCTCCAGTGTCCTGCTCTCAGGAGCCCCAAACATAGGCAGACACCAGCGGCTCTTGATGGTGCCTGTACCCTTGGCTTTGCCACCGGGCTAAATCACAGGTGAATTAATTTCATTAAAGAAACAATGCAGCATTGTAGCTGTAGTTGGTGAGGTAATACGGAGTTAGTTTTTAATGCTAGTTGTTCAGTGTTAACTTGGCAGATTAGTGGCCCTGAAACTGTATTGGATCACCTGGCTGCACCCCATGTTACGTGTGAGCGGCCAACCATTTGTGTTTATACCATGACCACACTCCCCTATGCTACTATATGCATGTGCAATTGAGTTGGCAAACATTTGCATTTCTGCCAAGGTTTCAGGCATGGGTGTACGGTGTAATTTAAGGTCAGCCGCAAGGTCACTAGTTGAAGTTGTTCAAATACCAGTAACTTCAATCGTCAATTGCTCAGGCTTTGTAATCTCGTCCCCCAAGGACATAATAAATTAGGATTACCGTGTGGTAAGCAGAAACAATATACAGTATGTGACTCGTCTGGGTAAGCCAGCCTTTAGATGGGGGGAAATGGGTCAACTGCCAAAGAGGCGATGATTAAGGCTTGTCTGTTCAAAGCCACAGCCGAGAAGAGACGAACACTCGATGTGAGAAAAGAGCAAAGCCTTCGCGTCCACTCCCATACTTCCTTTCACACGCCCACAGTCTCCCTGATCCAAGCCTATCGCTGCCATCCATCTACCTTTATTAGCCCTGCCTGACTTTATAGGCTCTCATTGCAAAAGCACACATCACAAATATGACTTATGAAGGGGTTTTAAGAACGGTGCATCGCTGCCAAAGCTTAGAGCGGGACCTTCTGCGGTGACAGCGAGGACCCATGAGAAGGCTTGTTTTTCTCGGAGTGGATGTGAGTGCTGTGATTTACGGACGTCAAAGAGCTGCCCTCGCTTGCCCCGTGAGCTCAGTAGAACTGGTGCAGCCACGCAGGCTCTCATGGTGTCTTTTGAACCTGAATGCATAACGCAGTGTGCTGGAGAGCACCAGACACTGCAGCCTTGGCCAGTACAGTCGCACAGAGAGGGAGGAACGGACTGAAGGAATGAAAAATAAAAACAAGAATGATAGAGCTGTTGATAATAAACAGGGTTAATGTGGGACGACCAGAGGAACTCCAGTAGCACCGGCAAATTAGTAGAAAACAGATGAAGCAAAACTAAATCAATGTTCCCTGTAAGCTGTGCACATACACGTTATGACCATGCAGAAGAAATAATGTGCCGCGCACAAGCAAAAATGAGTTGGGAAAACCCATTTGATTGAATTCTAGTAAATGCAATATAATGCAATTCTCGGACAAACCACTATAGAGTTAGAACCGGTGATTGCGGTTTACAGGTTTCATAGAAAGAGAATGATGTGGGCCAAATCAGTCGCTTTAGAAATTGAATACATTAATGGATGCGGACAAAATAGCACGAGAGCCAACGTAAATGCAATGACATATGAATTAAAAGGTCATCATGTTTTAAAGAAGAGTGACTTGATTAAGTGTTGGAAATAGCGTATGATGGACACAGAATGGTAACAAAACTCTTACAGTCACACACAGGTAGTGTGCAAACTCAACTACATGGGCATGTTTAGATAACTATATAAGAAAAACATTAATGTACGCTTTTTTGAAAATATTTAGCTTACAGATGTATTTTTAAATGCTTCAGTTTGTTTTCAGCTCTATTCTATTCTATTATCAGTTGAAATGCTTCAGTTTGTTTTCATATTATATTATATATATATATATATATATATATTAGTGGTGGGCATAGATCAATTTTTTTAATCTAGATTAATTTTGCAATTAATCTAGATTAAAATGGCTCATTTGAATTCTGCCGAAGGCATTCAGAATATGTGTGCTACCCAAATAATGACTAAAAGTAAGTCTTTGAGAACGGGTTTCTCAAGCCAGGTGGCGCATTAGACCAGGGGCTCATCTCCTGTTTCCAGAATGCATCACAAACTTTAATCTCTTCCCGTCCCAATCCCACAAAAAAACTGGAGGAAAATCCCATTCCACTTTCGGAAGAATGACTCCCATTCCCTCCCACTCCCGTGTTGGGTTTTATTTTATTTTTTTGATAACTGTCAATTACAGTACAAATATAGTACAGATCACAGCGTGCCCACCTTATTAGTTGAATAAAAACCCAAAATGTCGTTTTTTGTTATTATATTGAACTGAAAGCCATCTTATGGACAGTGTTGCACAGATTAAATTTCATGTAAATCATCCATGCTAACACACACGTCTTCTATTTTTATTTTTTAGACATTTCACTCTCTATAGATATATTTTTCAAAGACGGATTTTCTCGCTCAAGTTCACATGAGACCTAAAGCCTGTTTGCTTAAAAGCGCAACGTTTCGTTGTTATTCTGAGTGCACACAAATAAACGTAGAGTCTTTACAGATTCGAAAGATGTATTAGGCTACTTTTATCTGTATGACCAAGAATGACGGAGATTTTAAGAGCAAGTGAGCGCACCGGAGCCTGTCCTGCAGCAAACGCGCTTCCACACAAACACTTCAATAGCGCACGTTTCTCTAGGTTAACATCATATTGAGCGGCCATGTAAAGTTGCTACTACATACATCTTTCAGATGAAAAGCCATATTTGAGGTTGATGAATGATAGGTGAGCGTTTGGATGTCCTGCCCGATTGTATTACCACATAGACCAGCCGTTAACAATCTGTCCATCACGGACTGCGAGCCTCTAGTTTGAAGACTCGTTCTCGCCCCCTACAGTGCAATTCGGCTAGGTATACATCCGCGCTAAAATATCAGGGTGAAAGTCATCATAGCTTGCGTAGTATAGACCCAGCTCCCAACCCAACTTTGAGAATAGATTAACGGCGATATTTTTTTTATCGCCCGATAAGAGTCTCGCGTTAACGCCGATAACGGCCCACCACTAATATATATATATATATATAAATCTCAGGTAACCTGAAATGTGCATCCTTTAGTTACATCAATGGTCAAATCAAATCACTTTTTTATGTGTTTTTGCTCAGGTAGCTGAAATGTTTGCCCAATAGAGAAAAGTTTTGCTCAGCAAGAAAAAAAATTAAAGGGAACTTTGTCAGAAATTAAAGGTGAAGTTTGTCATTTCTTGTATAAATTATGCACCTCGACGGCCCCATTTATCATCTTTAGCAATGAATGCATCATCTGCTGTTACATGTCTGGGTCAAACTCGGACTCAGGTGGTTTCATCTGCCAAAGCCAGAAGTGGGCAGGAGGCGCTGCCCTATGGAGAACCAATTAGCATGAACTCTCAGTTTCTGTGGATGTGTGATGCAGCATGGTTTTCCAAACCTCTAGCAAATGGGGCACTGAGGAGGGGTCGGGTCACGGCACCAGCAGTTTCTGAAGCTTCAGTTACAGCCACTTTAGAATGGACGATTGATGTCGTCTCCTCCCTCCCGCCTGTGAGAAACATGCCTCTCATTTGCTCTCGATGTATAATCATGTGTGCCACCACCAATGCCACAATGAACAATCTGGCACAATTAACCCAAATCTTGCGCAATCGCTTCATATTGGTGTCTAGACTCCTACATTGGACGCAGCAGACATATTATTTTTTGCCGCTTGTGTGTGGGTGGGGGTAAAGTGAGCATTCTATTGAGGTCTTAGTTTGGCTAATCTCCACCATGTGATGGCGCGCAGGGCTTTGCTGCCATGGAATGCCACAGGCTCTTGTGCTGGGGACAAAAACAGACAGAGGCTTAATCTGCAGGGGTGGCAACACCACGAACAGCAGTGCAGGGGGAGAGAAAGTTCTCAGGGTTTATCATCAAGCTACCTTAGTCTCCGACAGACCCAGGGCTCGACGTCGCCTGGAAAAACTGCACAGAGTTTACCGTGGCAAGCATGCTGTTGAAATGTTTTTCATGAGAGGTGCATGAGGTTATTAAAAAAATAAACTAATGCATGTAGATAGAAAGTTTACTCACAACCAGAGGCAAAAATAAATGCATTTGCATACTTCAACCAGTCAGGTTTGAGCTATATTACCAGCCTGCTGACCAGTTTTATGTTAACAGTTTGAAAATGTTTTATGTATTCAGAAAAGTTGCGTAGGGGGAGTGATTAACTAAAAAATATTAATGCTATGGAAGCCCTAAGGGGCCATGGATTATTATTCTTTATTTTTTGTTTTCTCATGATCACATCTTAATTTTCTCATAATCGATATAACATAACAGTTGTTTTTTTGTGATCATAACATTTTTCTTGTGGAATTGAAAATGAATAAAATGAGAGTAATAATAATGCAAACAATAGACAGGTAATAATGTTGTTTCAAATGTGCATACATTTTGCTAGTAAGCTTAATTATAATCACACTTTATCCGTTTGAAATAAAATTATATTTCATAATTAGTTTTTTTTATTTGTCATGTAGGATAGGCTAGCTAGGCTAACAGATGTGTGATTTGATGAATCATTACTGCTTTATTTATTCAGAAACATAAGTAACTTAATGTAATTTCTATATTTTATTATTTCATTTTGTTAGTCTAGGAGATACTTTCAAAAAAAGTCGGACATCACAAGAAAAAAAACTTTTTTTTAGAATGTATTTTTGAAAATAAAATAATCCATGGCCTCTTAGGGTTAGGGTAACATTTCTAATTTTTCCACTCAAGTTCAACATTTTGAAGTCTGGCTTATTTTACTGAGTCAGTTTGCTCAGTTGCTTCATTTTAATGAACTGGTTCAAAAAACATACCACAGATTCATTTCAACCATCACTTATTTCATATAGAAATGAACCTCTGTTTTTGATTCAGTCCTATAATATACATGTAAGTCCTACTAGTGTTTGTTCTAAATTTGTGCCTTGTTAGATACCAAGTTCTTTTTCTTAGAGCTGTTAACTTCAAATTCTGAGTAGAATGTAGCAGCAGTTTAAAGAATCTAAGAAGAGAGAGGAATGGTGTGGATATCTCTTGGCTCCACCTCTTCACTCCTCTCGCTCTCTAGTTTTGCACTCCCCAGTCTTAATTAAAAAAACAATTGTCATTTGCATCACAATGAGCTCCATTAGCGAGCTCTTTGCCATCCGGACTGAAATGAAAATGTAACATCTCTCGGATGAGCTGCAGCGGCGGGAGCCTCTTACATCATTTGTAGGAGAAATCCAGCCAGAGCAAATCCGCTGGAGAGGGCCTGAGTGTGGGCCGGTGCAGAGGGGACCCCTCACACCCCCCTTGTCCTCTCCTCAGCTGTCCCGCTCTACAATAGCCTAAGCATCTTTTGTAGAATTAACGGTTTGTAGGAGCAGCGGAACAATGTATGAGAAGAGAGGAGCACGGGGTTCCCACACACAGCCTCTACATGCCCACACACACACACACACACACACACTCGACAGCACACAGCTGATCCAACCCCCCTTACTGACAACAATAACACACACACATGCACACACACACACACACACAGAGAGAGAGAGAAAACACAGACATGTTCACTCAACCTGGTTACAAAAGTAACTTATATTATTAAAAGTAGCTTACAAATAAGGAATACAACAAGTGATTCATATTAATTATGTATATATATATATATATATATATATGAGGTAATAATGGAAAAAATCTATATTATTTATTTACAAGAGTACCTGCATTCCCATGGGTTTATATAAAAGATTGAAGTTATAAGAGACAACAAATAACTCCTTTCCTGGTAAAATATGAACTTGATTTTCAAAAGTCAATGAATTTTCGATGGCTGAATGTAACTTTTTTTGACAAGCCAAACATTTCAGTCTCTGAGTAACATGTCATTTATATAAGCCATGAAATAAAGTTCATTCCATAAAATTAGTATAATGAACTATGCAAAAAGCATTTGAAATGTCTCCAGCATGTTTTATAATTCCCCAAAATCAAACATATGTTTGCCCCTTATGCATGTTATCACGTCTGTCAAACACTTAGGGTGGCTGTTATTAGAATCAAAAACTCTGACACATGCTAAAGGACATTAATCACTTTACTGAATACTTTTCGGCCAATAAATAAATAGTTATCATATTTTAAATACACGTCATTTGAATATCAAGACATGGGTGTCTGTCAAAAAAATAATGTTCATAATACACTCTTGACAGTTGACTTTTATAACATGTAGTTTCTTCTTCTCAGTTGTTTAAAAGATTAAGGCTATTATTATTAAAAGGATGCAGATTTTGAGTCGTATATTCTTTTGAAAAAAGTATTTTATGTTTTTAGTAGTGCTGTCAAATGATTAATTGTGATTAATTGAATCCAAAATAAAAGTTTTTGTTTACATAATGTGTGTACTGTGTTTATTTATAATGTATATATAGATACAAACACATACAGTATGTATTTTGAAAATATTTACTTGTGTGTATATATATATATATATATGTGCATTCTTATATTTTATATTGTATATAATAGTAACATAATATATTTTCTTAAATATATACATGTATATGTTTGTATTTATACATAATACACAGTACACACATATATGTTATGTAAACAAAACATTTATTTTGGATTCGATTAATCGCGATTAATCATTTGACAGCACTAATATTAGCTTTTATTTATCACTATAAACAGTAATGTTGTGAAGAGCCATTTTTAATTAATTGAAATAAATGTTTAGTAACATTAGAAATGTATGTACGGTCACTTTAGATAAATGTAATTAAATTAAAATTGGAATCTTACTGATCCCAAACTTTTGAATGGTAGTATAAGTGAGAAATAATGTGAGATAATGTATACACACACCGCATTTCTTGATGTTATGTCAGAAGGTAAGTGAAGGAAAAGCGTCCATCAGTCATGTTTAGAAAGCTGATCTCAGGATGAACCTCATGGTAACATTTTAAAATAGGGACTTTTCCCTCAATAATTTCCTAATTTGCTGCTTATTAATAGTTAGTAAGGTGGTTGTTAAGTTTAGGTGTTGGGTAGGATTAGGGATATAGAATAAGATCATGTAGAATAAGGCATTAATAAGTGCTTAATTACTACTAATAAATGGCTAATATTCTAGTAATATGCATAAGAGACGCTAAAATAAAGTGTTACCAACCTCATGAAGCTGCTTGAGGGAGAGTGTAGAGCTGAAACGTTTTCATCACATCATTTGCACACATGCGTTTGTGTTATTTCATTGTTTTTAATGACTTTAGGATCATTCTAAAGTCTAGCATGTAAAAAGTGATACTGAATGAGTAGTTTTGAGTGGTCGTGACTGTCTTAGTCACATATAGCTTACCTCTGGAGATAGTTTTGTTCATAAAATATCACAAAACGCACACACACAGAGAGAGTTGGCGCATAGTTGCTGTGAGTTTTATAATTGCCAGTAGACACAGGCGCGGGGCCGTTGGGGGTGAGGCTCATTGTGATGGAGTGGCTGGAGGGCTTTTTGGGGTCTTGATTAATTTGTAGTGTCATATGTGGGAGGGTTCATCACGGGGGTTATGGGAATTCACCAAACCCCAAACACTGTGAGAAACACAGAGGGAAATGCTAATGGAGAAATGAATATTCAACACTACCTCATCGCTCGCTTTTATTTCCCCCATATCAGGAACCGAACGCATTTTGAAACGACATTAATGGTGTCAAATTGAAGTTTAACCTTCAGCTGGAAATGTTTAATACCGATGATCAGCGGGGCTTGATTTTTGTCGTCTCACTTCCTCATGTAATGTCATCTGCCCTATTGAAATGTTAAATGTAGAAATGATCACATGTCCAGAATCGAACGGAGCTCGTTGATATATCATTTGTTTCAGGAATGAAATGGAAAGCAAATTAAGACTTTGGAGGTCTTCAAAGACTAAATGATAAATGCTGTCCCAATCAATTGTAATTAATGTGATCAATTGTCACATTAGTGTTTATTTTTATTTCTGTTTAAGAGAAATATTTCAGACAATGTTGGTAGATTAAACATAACTGAGAACTGCATTAAGTTGTATGTAACCCCGAGCGAGACGAGTTTCCTCTGGGCACTTTTATATCTTCATGAATGTTTCAGAAATGTTTTTTTGAGGCTTGCTCAATCCCACCATCCCGCTTCTGAGAGATAAAGGCATGCATATGAGAAGCAGAGACCTGGCAGAAGAAGCACAACACTTGTGTGGAGAGTCCAGCGGGTCAGTGGTTGCTAGTGTGTGTGTGTGTGTGAGCACCAGACCAGCTGATTTAATTATGAATTCACTCTCTGTGGAGCTCTAAACTTTCCCTCCATTTCCTACCCATACTGAAGCGCCGTAGTGGTTTTAGATGTAATCTCCAAACCTCAAATTATTACTTTTGTCCATACTTACGGTTAGGGATTGGAACAAATCCCTGACAGATATGAATGATAGCTCAAATAATGTGGCTTGTTGACAAAAGGTCTGCTTTATGTCATCAGAACTATGATTTTTGCCTTTAACAGCCTGGCATTGTGGCTCAAGTTTTACACAAACACCACTCAAATGTTGTCAGACACGTTCTTTTAAAAGAGTTACTTTGGAATAGTTAACTTACCTGAAAAGGAAGCTAACAAGTATATATGTGACCCTGGAGCACAAAAGCAGTCATAAGTAGCATAGGTGTATTTGCAGCAATAGCCAACAATACATTGTATGGGTCAAAATTATAATTTTTTATTTTAAGCCAAAAATCATTAGGATATTATGTAAAGATCATGTTCCATTAAGATATTTTGTACATTTCCTATAGTAAATATATCAAAACTTAATTTTTGATTAGTAATATGCATTGCTAAGAACTTCATTTGGACAACTTTAAAGGCGATTTTCTCCAAATATTAAACCATACATCAATGGAAAGCTTATTTATTCATCTTTCAGATTATGTATAAATCTCAATTTCAGAAAACCCTTATGACTGGTTTTGTGGTCCAGGGTCACATATTTAAAATAACTGTACTTGCAGATTTAAAAGCATGTATTTAAAAATGTACTTAATAATATTAATAAAAGGCCGCTTTAGTGTACTTATAAAGAGCACACTCCCGTCCCTATGTTTCCTAAGTGCAAATGTGAAATAGGCAGTTTGTAATAATGTCAAAATCACAATATTTTGAATAACATGCTAAAGCACACATAAAGTACTTGATTATAATTTCAACTGTAGTGTGTTATTTGTGAGTTATTAATTTTAAAATTACTATATTCTGAGTGTACTAAATTGCAGCTCCATTATTACAATTAATGTAATTACACATGTATTTTAAATATGTGACATACAAGTTTTCGTTGGAAATTAAATTAAAATATATTTTAGTTTTCCGGTAACACTTTAGTTTAGGGAGCAATTCTCACTATTAACTAGTTTCTTATTAGCATGCCTATTATTAACATATTAGCAGTTTATTAGTACTTATAAAGCACATATTCTGCATGACCATATTCTACATCCCTAAACAACTACCTTGCTAACTATTAATAAACAGAAAATTATGAGTTTATTGAGGCAAAAGTCATAGTTAATAGTTATTTAATAGTGCAAGATGGACCTTAAAATAAAGTGTGACCTAGTTTATCATAAATGCTTAAATTTAACAGACAATAGTAAGTATGTTCTACTCAAGTGGGCCATTTTCATTTAAATACACTTGACAAACATTACATTCAGTTTAAGTATATTAAAGTATATTATTTCGATAATAAGTATAAGGTCTGCTAAGGTGTACTTCTTCACAAGGGAGTCACAGCACAGCACATCAACAACACAGAGCTAACACAAATAATATTTTAATATTAATTAGACTGAATGGTTTGCATTTGTATGTTTCAGCACTGCGTTTGTTTTCCATTGAGCTTGTTAAAATGCATTCTGGGATTGCCGGATATCTTTATTAACAGTCAAAAGCACGATTTTTCTGATCAAACCGGAAGAGTTATCCATTTCATGGATTGTTTGGGAGCACGTTTGCATTAGAAGCTCACTCATAATGCCTTAAATGTTCCCTAGGTAGTCAGCAGATCATGCAGTGCAGTAGTGCTGTTAGTGGACGTACTGCAAGGCTTGCGGTGTTTAGCGGTGATTGTTCTCTCAGCATCTGTAATGCATTACTCATCATTATAAAAGAATATCTATTTCCAGAGCTGCTATGAAATCATTGCCACGCTCTCTGCGCTACTTGGCCTTCAGTGTGTCTTATTTTGCATGTAAACAGATGCTCTTCGGGAGGTTTTGATGGCCCGTCTGAATCCCTGACAGACCCAAACCCTGGAGAAGAGCTCGGTCCAAGGCTACCGTCCACATTCTACATCCTCCAGCAGAATTCCCCAAATGTTTTCAATGATCACTGTCTATTAAGACCTGCACACGCTCTATTAAGACCGGCACAGGTAAACCTCACTGCCCTGGCCTGTTTTTCTGTTTGTTTCTGGGGTTTTAGGGTGGTTTCTAGAGCTTTGTGACTGACCCAAGTCAAAATAACCCGCCTGATATCTCTCTGACATTCTGACTTCTAGATTTTGCTCAGTTCCCTTTTTTAAGGCAAGTCTACCTACTTTTTCATATTCAAATGAGCTTTATTGGCATTACTTGTACATAATAATCCAATACATAAGCAATGAGTAAAATAATGATTGTATAACAAAACAAAAATCTATCAGTATGTAAAGGAATGAATGTTTTATAAACAAGAACATGAATAAGACATCAAATAAACATTTTTTTTTCATCAGTTTATCACTCGGCGGTTGGGATTAGTTATGTGCCAAAGTTTGTTCAAATCCCAAACCATACATATGATTGATAGTGATGCTGGCCTTGGCAAACACCAATAAAACACAAATGATGTGGCTGGATTTAAATTTCAGAGGTTTTGAAAACTCATATTTTCCCACACTTCCCTCCTGAGCTTAAACAAGACACTTTAAGCTCCCCAAAAGGAGCTAACACTTTATTTTGACAGTCTCTACTGACTGTAAGTAACTTATTCTGCTAGCCTTAACCTACCAGTCTCATACTCCAATAAGAGTTAGTTGACATCAGTGTTCATTTTGACAGCAAATTATGATTTAGTTTTAGTCATCTGAATAGTTTTTTTTAACAGTAAATTTAGCCGGGTTAAAATCGAATGGGTTTAGTTACAGTGTAATGCATTTATTAAGCATTTCTCTAAAATTTACAAAACCATTATATAGGTTTGATATTACAGATTTATCACGATAGACACTGATTTAACTGCGGTGACTCACAATATGCCTTTATGTTAAAATTAAATAAAACCACTTCTCATAAACATGGGCTAACACTTTAGAATTTCCCTCAATAAATTCCTAATTTGCTGCTTAATTAATTAATAATTAATAGTAAGTAAGGTAGTTATTAAGTTTAGGTATTGGGTAGGATTCGGGATGTAGGTCATGTAGAATGAGGCATGAATATGTGCTTAATTACTACTAATAAATGGCTAATATTCTAGTAATATGCATGCTATTAAGAAACTAGTTAAGAGACCCTAAAATAAAGTGTTACCGAACATGGTCTTCTTTTCAAAAAGGAAGTACCAATGGATTATATCTGGCTAATTATGCCTATGATTATGATAATTATGTCTTTATAACAACTTGTTTAACACATTCTTCATTCTTTCGACCAGACATATTTATTTCTAAAAATAAATTTAGATTAAGCTTTAGTGCTACTAAAGTGATTCAGTCAAGTGTAGCGAGTGATTTTCTGTCTTTCTTTTGTTGCTTGATTAACATCAATAGCAACTAAATTAGGCTTCTATCCCTTTAAAACCAAATGTGCGGATGCAATATACTGATAAACACATTCTCTCTACTGTTTACGTTCACTTAAGACAGGTAATCGACTGTGTTAACATGAATACTGGTCAAAACTGACAATTCAACATAATTTTGTATGTAATTCTCCATTCATGCGACGCAAAAGAGTAGTCGCGTGCTGTGTGAGACGCGCTTTCTTTGTGTGTATGCTTCGGTGTCTGCGCTCAGAAATCCAGACCGAATTGAGTTAGCTTATGTCCCGCCGGATAGATCAATAAGCTATGATACAGTTCGAATGTACCTCTTAACCACGTCGCAAATTCGTTCTGAATGAATCTCCTCCCTCCCTAACATGTGTCAATAGATTTTCGTCATAGTTTTTGTCATTCAAAACGAGCTTTAGTTCATCATAGTCTCGTTTTCATCATTGACAAAAATTATTCGTCAGTTTGTAGTCAACAGAATGTCTAAAGCAGGCCATCAAAATAAAGTGTAACCTGATTCGTGTGACTGTGTCAGTAAAAGACGATTAGTTGAGTGAAATGCTCCACTCTTGCTTGGCAGTGAAGTGACGCGAAAGGGGTCCGAAACAAATGCAGGCCTTCAGCTGCTGCCAGGCGGGAGTGTTGACTTGCTCATGAGTCCAGGTGCCTTCAGCTAATATGGAAATATGACAGGTGTGATCTATAGCGGCGTGTGTTGGACGGGTGATAAGCATCGCCATCTGTCAGGCTCCGGCCGCTGGGCTAATGCGCTACTCTGAGTGACGATTTACTGTGGGAATGTACACAGACTTGTATTTATCTGGAGATCACCATCATACTAGCTGTAGAATAAGCTTTGGCTGAAATCTGACATTGATGTTAGAATTGTTAACATGTCTCTAAAAACTTTAGTCTGCTACAAGCCCTCTTTGACACCTCAGGCAATGGAGGACTGATAGTAGCTTGACCAGCAAAAAACACAATGCACATACTGTAATGCTGTTTGAGTGACGTGAAATATACAGCTAAATGCATGTGAATTCATAGAGAACAGCACACTAGGTCAAACCGTTAAATTGACAAGGTTTCTCAAACTGGGGTTTGTGAAGGAACTGCAAGGGGTTTGTGAGTTTAATGAAAGCCTAAAAATATAAAAGTATATAATTCTAAAAGAACAACAATTAAAATAAAACATATGAAATATATTTTATTTGTTTACTTGCATGCCATGTGATCATTAACAATGTCAGAAAACCTTGAACATGCAAATGCGTTATTTAATTATTAACTTATTTTCTTAAAATCTCAAGGGGACTTCAAGTAAATATATTAGGTGAAGGTTTGGATTACACGTGAATAAGAAATAACGTGAATTTGTGCATTTTAATGTGCCTTCCAAAGACATAGTAATGCATGGTTAAATAACCCACTGTTGAAATGCTGAGAAAACACTTCTTAAAATTGAAATGATTTTTTTTTTTGAAGTGGTCAAATGCTGTGTGGCCTCTTCATTTTCTGTGTAACTACAGCCAGCTGACTAGTGACTGGTCTTTGTGTTAATGTCCACAAAACTGGAAGACCTTCTAAATATATATATATATACATACAGCGCCCTCCACTAATATTGGCACCCTTGGTAAATATGACCAAAGGCGGCTGTGAAAATAAATCTGCATTGTTTATCCTTTTTATCTTTCATTCAAAAAATTCACAAAATTCCAACCTATTATTGAAGTAAAACAATTGAAAGTGGGGAGAAAATCTCATGATGAAATAAATGCTTTCACTATTTCATGTTGGCCACAATTATTGGCACCCAATTATTGCAACGTCCTTTTCCCAGGGTAACAGCTCTGAGTTTTCTCCTATAATGCCTGAAGAGTTTGGAGAACACCTGACAAGAGATCAGAGACCATTTTCTTCATACAGAATCTCTCCAGATCCTTCAGATTCACAGCTCCATGACGGTGCTTCTTCTCTTCAGTTCACCTCACTCATTTTCTGTAGGGTTCAGGTCAGAGGACAGAGACAGCAATGGTAAAAGATTCATTTTGTGCTCAGTGACCCATTTTTGTGTTTATTTTGATGTTTGTTTTGGATTGTTGTCCTGCTGGAAGATCAAAACATGGCCCATTATAAGATTTCTAACAGAGGCAGTTAGATTTTGATTTTTTTATCTGTTGGTATTGATAGAATCCATGATGCCATGTGTCTAAACAAGATGTCCAGGACCTCCAGCAGAAAAACAGGCCCACAACATTAAAGATCCAGCAGTATATTTAACCGTGGACATGGGGTACTTTTTTATCCCTGTTTGTACTAAACTCATCTGGTGGGGTTGCTGCCAAAAAGCTATTTTTTCAGTTTCATCTGACAATAGAAGCCAGTGCCATTTGAAGTTCCAGTCGTGTTTGATAACTGAATTTGCTGGAGTTTGTTTTTGGATGAGTGAGGATCATTTTTCTTGAAACCCTCCCGAACAACATGTGGTGATTTAGGGGATGTTTGATTTTTTTTTTGAGGTTTCTAACCCCAAGACTCAACTAATCTCTGCAATTCTCCGGCTGTGATCATTGGAGAGTCTTTGGCTACTCAAACTCTCCTCCTCAGCATTCATTAGGACGATATAGACACACGTCCTCTTTCAGGCAGATTTTTAACATTTTTAGTTGATTGGAACCTCTTAATTATTACCCTGATGGTGGGAATTGAGATTTTCAATGTTTTAACTCTTTTCTTACAGCCACTTTCTTTTTTGTGATGCTCAACAATCTTGTTCTTCACATCAGAAATATATTTTTTGTTTTTTTTTCTCATTGTGATGGATGATAAAGGGAATTTGACCTTTGTGTTCCTCATATTTATAATCCTGTGGAACAGAAAGTCATGGCTGGACAATTTCATGCTCCTAGTTACCCTGGTGTGCTAAAAAATGTAAATATGAATGGGAATATACTTCAGAGATATTTTACGCATAAGAATTTCTAGGGCCAATAATTGTGGCCAACATTCATTGGAGAAAAACATTTATTTCATCATGAGATTTTCTCCCCACTTTCAATTGTTTTACTTCAATAATAGGTTGGAATTTTGTGAATTTATTGAGTGAGCGATCAAAAGGATAAACAATGCAGATTTATTTTCACAGCCGCCTTTGCTCATATTTATCAAGGGTGCCAATATTAGTGGAGGGCGCTGTATATATATATATATAATCGATAAGCAATTTTAGAAAGGTAAATAAAAAAACAATTGGGAGAGTCATTAAATTATGAATAATTTAATGCTATTTTGTGAGTAATATGTAATCATGTAATCAATAAAAAAAGAAAGTGCAGTCTAATATTGAGTTGTTTTTTTTAATAAAATGTAATTTAATCTAATTACAAGTACTTAATTTTTGGAATCTGATTTCGTGATTATTCTTACCAGTATATCTTATTATTATTCAGTACATAAATCTAAGAAACACAGTACATCAGTAACACAAATTTCTGAAATGTATTTATGTAAAGAAAACAGCAATAATGTATATTAAAAATAATGAATTGTGTATAACTCTGTAAAGTTTGGTACAATCCATGAAAACAGAACAAATGTTATAAAACTGAATTAATGAACGCTATTCTCTATTAACTATGAAACTATAAACCGCCTTGTTTATTAGCATGCATATTACTAGCGTATTGACTTTTTATTAGTACTTATAAAGCACTTGTTAACGCCTTATTCTGCATGAAAATATTTCAGATCCCTTTATCCGATCCAATACCTAAACTTAACTAACTTATTAATAAGCAGAGTTTATTGATGGAAAACTCTTTGTTAATAGTGAATATGTGTTCCCTAATCTAAAGTGTTACCAACTTAACATTAAAAATAATGTGAAAATGAATGTGCTCATGAATGACAATACATTTTTATTATAATCCAAAACTGAACTGGGCTGCTGTATCTGTAATACTTATGGATGACTAGTTTGAGACCGCAAGTTTCAAAGTACGTGTGGCTCTAACACCTTGATCTAATGTGATTCATGCATCACGTCCGCTTCTAACGTGTAATGTGTGATGTGAATTTGTTTCCCATGATGTTACAGCCGCGTCTGGGCCTAGCGCGGGCACGGCGGGTGTCCTCCACACAATAGCACCCATCTGATGACTGTCTGATAGATGAGTCCAGCTCAGTGCTGGCCAATGAAACCCAATCCATCAGAGCCTGTCAACCGCCAAGCCTTTCCACAGAGCTGCAGGTCAAGAGATGTGTCAGGAGCCTCCTACGGCCAGTGATCCTGCTGCACGCTGAAAATCACATTACATTTAGTGCTGCTTTAGAAGAACAAGTGTTTGTTCGACAGATTATGTCTGTTTGTTTCTGTTGCATTGATTTCAAACAAGTGGTTCAAGAGGTGAATATCAGTCTACTTGAATGTGTCAAACTCTTAAAAAATGCCAAATTAGCAATACAATCTACCAAAAATTATTTGCTTCTTAATACAAATCAAAGTAAAAACTGAATTTTTCTGGTTGGCCAAGCTAACGCTCATGCATTCTGGGGTAAGGACTGTTGTAGCAACCAGGCAATAAATCTGAGTATCTCTTTTAACTAAAAGTCGCCTCGTACAGCATTCATAATGTGTGCTGGGATTTCTCCCACTCGTTTTGCAATAAGTGACCTGTTTCCTAAACTAAAAGTGTTAGAGTTTGGTTTCACGGCAGTGAAATTTGGTGTAATTTGCGAGGTATTAAAATGTTTGGGAGCAGATGGGTGGAAGGTTCCAGTAGGAAGTTCCTCTTTCTGACCTACTGTTGAGTCCCTGCCTGTTCCTGGAGATGAGCGCAGTAAAACTGAACAGCAGCTCAGAAAACACTTGTGTCAAATTGAGTCAAGATGTATGCTGCCAGAGAAAGTGTTTACTCGTCAGTCAACTGCATGAGGCATCATCCGTCAATCACCATGACAAATGACGAATCGCTAGCGAAGGCTGCGGTGGATAAACAAGAAGCCTCATGTGTCGACACAAGCCGCTAAACAAAGCTCGTCCAGGGCAGTTTGGATCACGTGCGAAGGGCAAAAGCAATTGTTTCAGTTCCACAGTAGGTGACCACTGCCTCAAACGCAGGAAACCCTCGGAGAGTCACTTCAGCCAGCTTTACTGTGCATTATTATACCCAACGTCAGATTTACCAGTCATATTTTCACTAGGCCCCATTCGTGAAACAAAAGCAGAACAGATTTATGGGTGAATCATTCGGAAAACCAGCAATTTATGCAATAATGGTTATGTAATAATGGTACTTAAGACCATGGTTTAACAAATTATTTGCTTAAGATTTCTACGGAAATTAGATTAGGGAACACTAATAGTTCTCTCTTTAAACTCCTAACGTGCTGCTTATTTAATAGTATGTATGGTAGTTGTAGTAGTTATGTTTAGGGTTAAATTATCTAGAATATGGTTTTGCATTAATATGTGCTTTGTAAATACTAATAAACAGTCAACTACGAATAGTGTTACAAAAGTGTTACAGAAATTTGCTCTGACCATCTTTCATACGGGGACACTTTCTGTAGGTTTGTGTTGTGACAATGTGCTTGTGTTTCATGAATTGAGGATCTACAAAGCAACTCTAAATGGTATGATTTTTATCTTGTGAGAAGTATAAAACTGAAAGGGCTTTCTCAAAGCATGAGGGGGGGAAATGTCAAGGCTGTGCAGAACTGAAACTCAAGATCCTTCTACTTACTCGAGATTGAATGAATCAGCATTTTATAACCTGGGCTGGAGCCTGTATTTTCCCTCGCATTCCCTGAAGGAAAGCTTCATATCTGTACTTTTCAAATATCATGTGCATTAGAATTGGGTTTGAGTGTTTCCCATGGGCTGCTTACACTGGAAGCAGAGCAGACTTTCCCTTATGCACTGACCTAATCCATTGTTACATGACATTTAAAGGTTAATGTTTTGGGCAGGGTAAGCTGGTTCTAGATCAGCATGCTGTCTGGGAAGCAGTGTTGGGGATAATGCATTACTACAAGTGGCATGAATTAAGTAATCAAGATTACTTTTTTTTGGTTACAGTTTATTTTAAAGTCCAATTCTCACTATTAACTACGTTTTTGCCTCAATAAACTCCTAATTTACTGCTCATTAATAGTTAGTAAGGTAGTTGTTTAGGGATGTCATGCAGAATATGTGCTTTATAAGCACTTATAATAGTTAGTTAGTAAATAGTTAACAGTGGGAATTGCTCCCTATACTAAAGTGTTAACTTTTTTCAAGTACCTAGTAAAGTAGTGCATTACTTAAAATTTGAACATAATATATGAGTTACTTTATCCTATTTATTCACTGAATTCACTGGGGGGTTTGTTATTAAGCATAACAAAGTAACAGAAAGTAATGCAAAAGTAATTTAATGCATTAAGGCCATTGCACACTGAGTCCAAAATTTTCTTATGCATATCATTTAATTTGATTTGTCATCCTTTCCTAACAAAACGCTTTCTACTGATGCTAAAACGCAGAAAATCGAACCTGATCTGAATTTTTTTATGACGCACGAACATTTCGGAGGCAGTGTGTAAACGTGATTTACACAAAGTGAGGTCGTATTTATTTTTTAATGTGCAAAAATTTCAGACGAGAATTTCGGATGCAAAGACCTTTACTTTCCATAAAAAGTAACAAAATAACTCAATTAGTTACGTTTTTATGGAGTAACGCAATATTGTAACGCATTAAAAGTAACTTTCCCCAACAATGCTGAGAATAGCATGCCCGAGCTTTTCAAAATGGTCGAAAGTCTTTGTGGACGAAGAGAATGAGGGGAAATGCATTGAGCGCATCGGTCGTCTGAGAGCTGAGCTCTCGGGGCCGTGGTCTTTGTGCGGCAGCGGTGCACGCCTGGGGAGAGAGGGGAAATGTGTTTGACATACGCTCTGCACACACTGCAGCAACAGCAGGATACGATTAATGACTGCAGAATAAGATTGTTACAATATGGCCTCCCTCGCCCCTGCCTCCCTCTCTGTTGGGCTGTCATATTTCACAGCCGTTCGTGGGTTTTTGTTTTTTTCTCCTTCTTTCATGGCTCCCCCTCTCTCTTTTTATTTCTCAGTCAGCATCATTGATATGCAGCAGTGTGTTCCTGGAGCAGGCTGTAGACTCTGTTCTCATGGCCGGCCTTTAAAACAGCTTGGCGCTGACTCACGGGTCCAGAACTCTTGTAAACATTCAGGTAATGTTTCGGAGCGCTTTGAAATACGAGTTTTACTATCGCACGTATGACACAATGAGGAAACGTTTGGGTTGTTCTTATGTTAAGACAAGAAACCGGTGCATAACAAGTGGATTTCTGAGCTGCCTTGCCACTGTTTTTGCTTATTGGCCGTTCCCTCGCTGACAGTGGCTGAAAAGGGAAGTGACAGTTTGTTTGTTTAGCTTGCCCTCGATGTCACAGTCCTGATGGTGTTGCGAGGCAAGCCTCGATAACCCAAAACCAGGGTTTAGCATGCCGATTTGTAGTACAAATCGGCGAGAGTACTGTGAGAGCTCTCCGACCGCTGCCACAACGCAAGGGCCCAAACCCTCCTCCATCTGCTGTAGGTGAACCAAAAACAACTGATAACAGCTCTCAGTGATATGTGTCGGGTCCCCGCTATACTAGCAGCAACATTCACAAATGTTTACAAAACAAGCGGGAACCCAGTGTGCCTGTAGCCTTCTCTATTTCTGTTTTATCACGTGATAGAAGGTCTAAGGCCTTCAAAAGGCGTACGGCTGACCCATCTAACTTGCGGCCTGTTATGCATCAGTCTAAGATTGCTGTAGAGACAAAATGTAATTCCATCAAGTTAGCATTTTTAAACACTCGCTCACTAAAAAATAAATCATTTGTGATAAATGATTTAATAACCACAAACAACCTGGATTTTATGTTTCTAATTGAAACATGGCTGGAAGACAACTGCAGTGCAACAGTCCTCACTGAAACAGCCCCTCCTAACTTTAATTTTATAAGTGTCTGCAGGACTGTTAGGAGAGGTGGAGGTGTAGCTGCTCTGTTTAAAGATGTTTATCAATGCAAGCAAGTGTCATTTGGTCAGTACTTGTCTTTTGAATATCTAGGTATTGTGCTAAAAGGTGCCCCACGGATTCTGTTTATTATTATTTACAGGCCCCCAAAATACTCCCCAGCCTTTGTTGAAGAGTTCACAGAACTGTTATCAATGATTTCCTCAGAGTTTGACTGTTTTGCTATTGCAGGGGATTTTAATATTCACATAGACAATGCTGAAATCAAAACTACTAAAGAAATTATAACTGTTTTAAACACTTTTGACCTGATTCAGCATGTGCACGGACCGACACACAATCGTGGACACACTCTAGATTTACTCATAAGTAGAGGTCTAAACATTTCATCCATTGTCATTAAGGATGTAGCTCTGTCTGATCACTTCTGTATTTTCTTTGATATATTGACCTCTGTCACCACTGAATCTAGATCTGTCTCTGTCAGAAAGAGATGCATTAATGAGAACACTAGTGTGCTATTTATGAAGGCAATATCTTTAACACCAAGCATTTCTGCAGACTCTGTTGATCTTCTCCTGGATTCATTTGACTCAAAAGTTAAGAATGTTATTGATGATATTGCACCGATAAAGGTCAGCAAGAAGAATGGCAGACAAAAATCATTTTGGAGAAAATCAACAGCAGTTCAGAATATGAAAAGACAATGCAGAAAAGCTGAGCGGATGTGGCGGAAGACGAAACTAGAAATACACTATAGCATCTATAAAGACAGCCTTCATGCTTTCAATTTGGAACTAGCCACAGCTAGACAGACCTTCTTCTCAAACCTTATAAACAGTAACTTAAACAACACTCGCACTCTTTTTGCTACTGTTGAGAGACTGACAAACCCCCCAAGTCAGATTCCCAGTGAAATGCTCTCTGACAAGCAAATGCAATGAGTTTGCTTCCTTCTTTTCAGAGAAGATCAGTAATATCAGGAAGGAGATTGGCACATCTTCCTGTAATACAGAGGTCACACAGATTCGACAGCAATCTCAAAAAGAAGTGACTATGTCTGGTTTTAAAACAATTGATAGCAAAATTTTGGAATAAATAGTACAGCATCTTAAATCGTCAACCTGCTATCTTGACACACTTCCCACATCTTTTTTCAAAAGTGTGCTTAACTGTTTAGAAGCAGATCTCTTAGAAGTGGTGAACACCTCACTTCTTTCTGGGACTTTTCCAAACTCCCTGAAAACTGCAGTTGTTAAGCCCCTTCTGAAAAAGCGGAATCTTGATAACACTGTGTTGAGCAACTATAGACCAATATCAAATCTTCCTTTCATAGGTAAGATTATTGAAAAGGTAGTTTTTAATCAGCTGAACAACTACTTAAACTCAAATGGATACCTGGATAATTTTCAATCTGGTTTCCGCGTGCATCACAGCACAGAGACAGCACTCATTAAGATAATAAATGATATTCGCTTTAATTCTGATTCTGGCAAAATATCAGTGCTGGTACTACTAGATCTTAGTGCTGCGTTTGACACTGTCGATCATAACATACTTCTAGAGAGACTGGAAAACTGGGTCGGGCTTTCTGGGATGGCACTCAAATGGTTCAGGTCATACTTAGAAGGGAGAGGTTATTATGTGAGTATAGGAGAGCATAAGTCTAAGTGGACGTCCATGACATGTGGAGTCCCACAAGGCTCTATTCTTGCACCACTCTTGTTTAGCCTGTATATGCTCCCACTAAGTCAGATAATGAGGAAGAACCAAATTGCCTATCACAGCTATGCTGATGATACCCAGATCTACCTAGCATTATCTCCAAATGACTATAGCCCCATTGACTCTCTCTGCCAATGCATTGATGAAATTAACAGTTGGATGTGCCAAAACTTTCTTCAGTTAAACAAGGAGAAAACTGAAGTCATTGCATTTGGAAACAAAGATGAAGTTCTCAAGGTGAATGCATACCTTGACTCTAGGGGTCAAACAACTAAAAATCAAGTCAGAAATCTTGGGGTGATTCTGGAGACAGACCTTAGTTTTAGTAGTCATGTCAAAGCAGTAACTAAATCAGCATACTATCATCTCAAAAACATTGCAAGAATTAGATGTTTTGTTTCCAGTCAAGACTTGGAGAAACTTGTTCATGCCTTTATCACCAGCAGGGTGGATTATTGTAATGGTCTCCTCACCGGCCTTCCAAAGAAGACCATTAGACAGCTGCAGCTCATCCAGAACGCTGCTGCTAGGATTCTGACTAGAACCAGAAAATCTGAGCATATCACACCAGTCCTCAGGTCCTTACACTGGCTTCCAGTTACATTTAGGATTGATTTTAAAGTACTTTTACTCGTTTATAAGTCACTCAATGGTATAGGACCTAAATATATGTCAGATATGCTCACTGAATATAAACCTAACAGACCACTCAGATCATTAGGATCGAGTCAGTTAGAAATACCAAGGGTTCACACAAAACAAGGGGAGTCCGCTTTTAGCTATTATGCCGCCCGCAGCTGGAACCAGCTTCCAGAAGAGATCAGATGTGCTAAAACATTAGCCACATTTAAATCCAGTCTCAAAACTCATCTATTTAGCTGTGCATTTGTTGAATGAGCGCTGTGCTACGTCCGAACTGACTGCATTATTTTATGTATAATCCTTTTCTATTTAACTGTTTTAAATTTCATTTTAAATCAATTTCTATATAATTTTAAATTTCCTTATTTTATTATTTTTAACTCCTTGTTATTTCACTTTCTTTTATGTAAAGCACTTTGAATTACCACTGTGTATGAAATGTGCTATACAAATAAACTTGCCTTGCCTTGCCTTACAATAAATAAAAGATGGGTTTAAAGACATCTGCGAGGGTTGGGGGCAGAAATCTGGCAGCCAAATGTTGGCGGTTCCAGTGGTGATTAAGGGCGAAACTTGGAGCCGTCCTAAAACAGTAGGTCTGGGCTTCAGAAAGTGGATATCTCTGCGCATGAGCGCGTCTGTAGCCAGAGCAGCGCGGTTTGTGTTTGTTGACACGTTGAGGAGAGAATTTCAGTATTTTCGCACCGGTCATCAATTAGGAGCAGGCCTGATTTTTCTCAGAGACAGAAACACTCTGGAGGTAAAGCTGCGTATGCTTTGAACCAAACCACCAACAATATCATCATGTTAACTATGCTTCTCGCCGCTCACTCAGTTATTATCACTACAAGTTCCTGATTAGAGCCATTTAGATATGTACAGTTGAATAAGTCTTGTGGTTTTAAAAGTGAATCTGACGAAAACAATGTCTGGGTCATATTTCATCCCATAGTAAGAAGAAAAGAGCAAGAATTATAGTTATGGTTTTCACATTATGATTTTTTCATGACATTTAAAACATGTTCTCCCCAAATTCTTATTACTTTAATGTGTCCAGATGTACTTTTTTATGCAATGACCGTTATTCTCACTATGAACGGCATCCATTAAAGTATGGTAGTATCCATTACATTTTAATAAATGCAAATCCACAATATTACATCAGTCTTTTTTTGTTATATATTTTTGATGTGTATTGTACATAGAGGAAAACAAGTGTTTTGATCAAGGTGGTGATTTCGTATGAATTTGTATGTTTTGAATTATATGAAAAAGTTTGTATTTTAGAAAAAAAGCAAGCATGAAGGTCCACCCCTAAACATAATTGTACAAAAATGTACAATTGAGATCATATGAATTTATACGAATTAGCCACCAATTCACCAAAATGTAAAATAGTAACAAACTGCATTGATATGACCATTGCGATGCTCTTATTGTTAATATGTTCTTTGCACTCATGCTGTACTCATGTTTTTAATAGTAAAATTTAGTTTTGAAATTCAACAAATAAAAACTCTAAACTGTGCACTCTAAACATGAAAAAGTAATTAATATATATAAATATATATATATTACTTTTATATATTATATTGCTGTCAAATCTAATCGCAATTAATCACATCCAAAATAAAAGTTTTTGTTTAAATAATATAAGTATGTATACTGTGTATATTTATTTATATAATTTATATATTTATGAACAATTGTATGTTTATATGTCAAATATATTTATATATAAAATATACGAATATGAATATATATTGTACATGTAAACATCCAAATGTTTACTGTATGTGTGTATTCATATATGAAAAATAAATATACACAGAACACACACATATATTATGTAAACAAAAACTTGTATTTTGGATGATTAATCGTTTGACAGCACTAATATATATATATAGACATACGTGTGTGTGTGTGTGTGTGTGTGTGTGTGTGTGTGTTAGGTAGCACTTAACTTAAAGTCTTTATGTATAGTTCATTATAAAGGGATATTAAAGGGTATAATGCATTATAATTATTCATAATATTCGTTGAAATACATTATAACCTTATTTAGAATGCATAGTGTAACAATGAATTGATGTGATATAATGTATTACCTATGGTTATAATTATTCATGAGATTATTGCATATGTACTGGTATAATATACATATAAAGAACCTTTTACTTACAGAAGGGTGTTTTTATATACACTAGTTTGCCCTAAAATAGTTTTTAGAAATGTGTTCTGTATACGTAGATACCCTGTTAATCATTTCTCTAAGAGTGCTTTGAATGTTTGTCTACTCATTTCTTATCAAAATGGTCATTGATTTTAATTTTTTTGAGGTATATTTTTGGGCTTTTTATGCCTTTATTGGATAGGACAGTAGTAGAGAGCAGACAGGAAAGCATTGGGAGGAGAGATGGATCAGGAAAGGACCTCGAGACAGGAATCGAACTCGGGTCGCCGTGAGCACAGTTGCGCTATATGTCGGCGCACTAACCATGAGGCTATTGGCGCCGATTAAATGTTCATTGATTTAATGTCTGTTCAGGGTTTGCTTTCACTCTCTGTGGACTGGTGGAATTTCACAGGAGAGCAGCAGAACTTCAGGAGAGTGTGAGACAGAAATGAAGTGAGAAGACGAATTCAGCCCCCCCCCCCCCCCCCGACCGCTGGCTTTCTCCAGATACTCCTCCTGTGCTCTCTGGTTTGAACAGATGTATGTGTTGCACATATGGCGCTGCTCGTATCTGTCCGTGCTGCGCTCACACCTGTTCTACACAGCTGCCCCGCAAATCTCTCCATTCGCTCCAGCTCTGTGCCTGAACACAGCTGCAGTGCATTCTGGGATCAGCCTGCAGAGCACAACTGTCTCCTGATTAAAAGCCTTCGGGCTAACAGTGTCTAGAAACTAAACTGTGTGTGCACGTGTTATTTCACATGGCGGTTCTTCGAGGTAAATGTGCTAGTTAGTGTCCGGAGTACACTGATTACATTAAATTACCACACAAATCTTGCATAGTGTTAGTTCCAGGTTAAGCGCATGTAAGCCATCTATGTAGAAACCTTAAAAAGAAGTGCGCTACTGAATATGCACTTTCAATCTTAGAAGTATACTTTGTAATGTCAAATGAACAGTTTTTATTTAAAAGTACATTTTAAATCAAGTTGTATAACATACTGATGCTCATATTAAACACTTGATTGGTGTATTATGTATTGCATTTAAATGTAATATACTTTAACATACAAAAATGGCGTACACTTTATTTTAAGGTGTCCTTGTTACAGTGTAATTATACATTTAAGTACTATTAAGTAATATTACTTAACTATATGGTTATGATTAGGATTACTTGCACTTAATTATGCATAATTTATTGTTATTATAATGGTTATTATAAAGTACATGTAACGTGTAACAAGGACATCTTAAAACAAAGTGTTACTGATTTTACTTTACCATAAATGCTTGTCAGTGCATTCGACAGAAACAATCAATTCAGTTCAGACTTAAGTATATTGTTTTTAAAGTATATTATTTCTGTTTTAAAAAAAGTGTACTTGGAGCTGTATTTTGGATCTGTAATATCAAAAGCAATGCCAATATAGAAATCATGTGGATGACAAAACGTCCTGTCATTTTGTTGTGGGTGAAAACTGTGTGTGTGTGTTGTTACTTTTTTTCCATCTGGTCTATAATATCTCTTCTCTAACACAAAAGTAGCTTGATAATAAATGTTGAAGCGTGTTGATGTCCTCTGGAGCGACTGGACGTAAGTAAGCGTGTGTTTCAGCAGCGTGTCGGATCGCACATGCAGTCCTCAGAGCAGGAGGAAGAGAGGGACCAAGTGGTGTGAAACCAAAACCCCAAACAAAACATCCAGCGCTTTTAAACACACACACACACACACACATACAGAGCATCTGGAGTCACCCATGACACAAACTGCTCCTGTGCTAGAATATCTGCCACTGTCAATCTGTTTTTAAATCAATATACTGTATTTCTGCTTAAAAGAGCAATGAGTGACCAAGTGACGACCCAGACAGCAAGCAGTGTCGGCCCAGATCTGGCCCGCATGGATTTGACACGGGCCGGATATGGGCTGGCTCTGGGCCAAAACTATGTTGCTGTCTGGGGACTGGAATTTTCCATTATAAATATCTAAACATGCTCGAATCAAGATGCATTTACTTGAGAAGCAAAGTGACTTAAAATATTAAAGGGATAGTTCACCCGAAAATGAAAATTGTGTCATTAATTAATCACCCTCATGTCGTTCCAAACTCGGAAGACCTTCGTTCATCTTCAGAACACAAATTAAGATATTTGTGATTAAATATGAGAGCTCTCTGACCCTCCCATAAACAGCCAATGATATTACCATGATCAGGGTCAAGAAACATTGCAAGGAGATCGGTAAAATAATCCATGTCCATAATCTATTTAACAATTCGTGTCTCCGTGTTACCCTGGAGAGTATCCACTGAACGTAAACCACGTAACGTAAACGTTACGTAAACGTTTATGCTTTGATCTGAACGTAAACGGCGTATCCGCATGGCGCAGCTGACACAGAACAGCATACGCCGTTTACGTTCAGATCAAAGCTTAAACAACAGAAAACGCATCACGTAAGGATGAAATTAATCCAAATTTGGTTAGTTTTTTTCTTAAAACAAGAAAAAATATCTGCCAGTGGTGCAAGAAAAATAATATTGTTTTGCCTTTAAACTAAGATTAATTTTATTGACACATTTGCTGATTTATTTTACTGTTTTAAACAAAAAAAAAGCATAATTTTGATATTTTTTTCAGAAAACAAGACTTAAAATCTTAAGAAAATCATTTTTTTTGCAGTATGCAGTGTAAAAATGCTCTACTAATTATTGTTTGTTTTTGTTATGATTACTGTCCTGAAGTGTCCGAAGCACAGCAGTCGTTTTTACTTCATACACTTCTTAATCATTTACAGGAAGAATCTTTCATATTTCACATCACATTCATAGTTTGTTGTGATAATTTATATTATTGTCACAATTTTGAGAATTTGTCTATTTAGGGCCTAAACAGAAAACATTTTTATATTAACAAGATTTGAAGGTAACATCAACAAAGACATCATGCATGTACAGTATGGTGGAGCCAAGTAACAATCATTGAAGGATGAGAACTGAAAACAGGTGGTGGAAAATCCCATAATTATATCAATAATTATTTCTTGTGGGGAGTGAGATGACGATACAGCCGTTTCACAACTGGAAACACGGCATTAAATAAAATTGCATTTATTATGGTGGCACTGGATCCATACCTTCATCAAGGTTTCCATTTCTCTATAGATTTAGCCTTTCAGCCGTATCCTCCAGTCAACTGAACACACTCTGAGATTAAAAAAGACCTGGATGAGACTTAAAACAGCAGATTTCTCCTCAGTTTGATCTCTCCTGAAGCCCCACGCATCCTTCTGCCGCTCTGAGCCGAAGATATGCCACAGCCACTTATTTTAACAGTTTTGTTTTTATAGTAAGACATCACTTTAAAAACACACACTCATTTATTCTAAAGAAATTACTGAAGAATGCAGGACGTATTGAGACTATTGCATTGTAAAAGTGTGTAATATTCAGTCTATTGGAGAATATGTACAGCAGATCCTATTACAAATCTCCAACTTATGGCTGTTTGCTCACTGCTGTACAGAGATCTGGCCTGAGGCTGTATGACACAAACGCTTTACTCATTCGTGAATGGGAGAAATCACAGCAGCTTTAGTCCCACTGTCCAGTTAAAAGAGTCAGTGGCCTGTTCAGTTACTCTAGAAGGTGCAAACACGTGATTTGAACCAGTTTAGAGATTTTCCGGGGTTTGTCTTTTCTCAGATCGGAGCGGCATGCTGCTGATTCATTATGGCACTCATTATGTTATCAGTGTTTCTGCTAGTGTGTTTACATTGTATGTTTACATCGCCGTACCATTTTTTCTTGGTGAACTCATAAAGTATTGCATCTTGAATGACTAGAACAAGCTGCCTGGGAGTGACAAATACAGACCAATGCGAACTAACTCTCCTTCAAAAGGACTTTGATATGGCCCTCCTTCCTCTTGCCCTGTTTTATTGTCAAGTCTGATCACTTGGATAATGAATTAGTCCACTCAAAAATGAAGATTTGCTGAAAATGTCCTACATCTTGGATGGTCTGTTTCTTCAGTGGGTCAGATTTGGAGGACTGTCTCATTGCATCAATGTCTCAGCAATGGATGCTCTGCAGTGAATGGGTGCCGTCAGAATGAGTCCAAACAGCTGATAAAAACATCACAATAATCCAAGTGTAAAGTGAAAAACTGCATGCATGTAAGAAACAAAATGTGGCCGGGTGTGAATCAGGAGAGAAATCTGCACAGATCAAACACCGTTTACAAGCCAATACAAATATGTGTGTGGATTCTAATGTGAGAGACAGGAGACTTATTATATTATTATTGACTCGCATTAAAATTAAAAATGCCTTAAAGATGAATTTTTTTCTTAAGATGTTATCTGATGTATTGGAGTGGTATGAATTATTGTGGTATTTTTATCAGCTGTTTAGACTCTCATTCTGACGGCACCCATTCACATCCATTGGTGAACATGTGATGCAATGCTACATTTCTCCATATCAGACCTCGGATGGCCTGAGGGTTAGCACATTTTCATTTTGGGGTGAACTATTCCTTTAAGCACTGACAATATCCTGAACGATCATACATTTACTGCACTGAAGCAAAAGAAAATGAATCAATTATTCTGTGCTACAAGTGTCTTATTTACTTTTAAAATGTATGAACTTTAAACAAAGTGAACTTCCTAAATGCTTATTTTTTTCAGCACTTGTAATATTTAGCAAACTTTCAAATTTAGTTGTGACGGGAATTAAGTTTAACTCGAGTGAAATCAAAATCATGAGGTGACCGCAGTCTGTGTACAAATATAAAGCGATTCACCTCTAGTTCATCGTTTGATTTGGACACACATTAATGCATGTTTATTAACAGCAGTTTCATTTGATATGTAACATGTTTTCACAAAAGGACTACATTTCTTGGTCTCATTTTCCAAAGTTGTTCTGTCAGATCCACAAAGATTGTGCAAAACGAGACAGTGTGTAGACCTACATTTACAACACACAGACCCTTATTTAGTTTATATTTATATAATTTTTTACAAAGGATGTCTCCAAAATACATCAAGAGCTACAGTTCACTGCTTGTTTTTCTGGCTGTTGTTTAATTAGCATGTTTATGCTGCTTCATTAATTCCTAATGACTGAGGAAATCATCACACTGCTGTTTTTGCAGCTCAACGCTCGAGTTCATGTTTTCCTCCATATTTAGGACCGTGAAGGACCTGAACGCATGTCTGAGTGCTGATGTCTTCATCTCTCCTCATTCTACACCTGACGTTAAGATTTGAATTCATTGCATAAATACAGAATCATGTTTTTGTTTCATGTTGGATGACTAAATTAAAGCGCTATAATAATATGTTAATCTCATGCACTTCTCACAAAAAGTCATCACATCTTAAAGCAGAGTACATTTTCAAAGTCTTTCTTTTTATTGTATGATACAAAAGATAAGCTTCTTTTAAGACGGTGGCGTGTTTTACAGTTTTTCTTTATGAAATAAAAAAACAAGGGAAAAGAAATAAATGCTGGTGTGTTTTTGTAGAGATGTAGCCAACAGCTTGCAGAAGTCAACATGTTTGAGAACGAAGAAAAAAACAGAAAACACACGTTCCAGTTGTTTCTATTGAAGGCTTGATCAAGTTTCACAATTAGAAGTCAACTAGATTACCAAAATAATTTTTTTAGACATTTTAAATGGAAACATAAACAAATGATAAATAAATGAGATGGTTAAAGTTTGCACTACAACTAAATCGTAATCGTCTCCGGAAACGTTTCATCACAAATTAGTCATACCAAGTAAATTATAAAATGCAAATAGTATTACTTTCAGGTCAAATGAACGCTAATGAATAAATTAAAGAGGTTAAAGACTGGAGGAATGACGATCTGACCAATGGTGAGCTGCGGAGGAGCCTCGGTTCAAAGGGCACTTCCCGTTCCTCCTCCAGCAGCGAGATCTCTATAGGCACAAACTAGAGGCAGTTTTCACAGAAACGAGAGATATGGCAACGCTTAGGCACAGATTCTAGAAGCAGTCAACTGTACATCTGACGACTCAACACTTCGCCCAAGTTGTAAGAAACCCCTTCAAATATATACAGAGGAAAATATCAGGCAAAGGAGTCTTTACGAAAATATCATCAGACAGCTGTGTACGAATCCCCCGACACAACTGAGAAAAACACACACATACACAGTACATACTAAAATAATTATCTGAAATCTGTCCTCACAGAGGATTCTCTTGTCTCATTATATCTAGAAAAATATAATCACAACTCCGAGCGTTTTTTCAAAAGGCACAGTCGGGAGCCATTCCCTCAGTTTGAGTATGTTTAGTCCCTCAGGGCCTGGACAGCTGGGTGTAGACGGGCTGCTGCTCCCAGTGCTGTGGACTGTGCGTCTGCGGCAGCGTGTCGGCGATCGGGGTGTACATGGGCCTCTGGTAGCTGAAGGTTGGGTACTGGCTGTAGTAGGAGCTGGCGGGGCTCTGGTGCTCGGCGTAGTCGTAGTGCGCACGGCCCACGGCGGAGTACGAGCCGCTGCTGTAGTGCTGCAGGTTGAAGGAGCCGTAGGCCACATGCTGCGGAGAGCCCTGCTGCTGCTCGCTGTAGTGACTGGGGCTCAGCTGCTCCGTCTTGATCTGCGTCCGCTGCTGGCCTTGGCTCTGCTCGCCGCCGCTGGCCATCGAGTGCTGTTTGGACACCCAGGCGCCCCCAGGCTGAGCGCCTAGGCCGAACCCGGCAGGATATGCCTGCGTGCCGCTGCTGACCCCCGGGTGTCCGTGAGGAGGCAGGTACTGGTCGAACTCGTTGACGTCGAACGGCTCCATGTTGGAGATGACGTCGCTGCTCAGCTCGCCGATGTCCACGGCACCAAAGTCGATGCCCTCCTGCAGCGGACGACCTTCGCGCTTCAGATCCGCTTTGCTGGACGGCAGGTCCATTTTGGGGGTCGTGGGAGGAGTGGGGGGACCCTGGGACTGACCTGGAGACAAGAATGAAATCACGTTGAACTAAACATGAACAAAACTGAATAGAGTGTTAACATCATTCTCATTGTAATAATTGAATTTACCCTAACAAGCCAATTTAATCTTAAGATTATGATTTGATTATGTTAGACATCCCTCACATGTTACTGCTATTGTTTTTTGCTTTATGTTTTGTTGGGGTTGTTATGATTGTAATGTTTGTCAAAGAGTCCTTTGCACTCTTTTAAGTTAATATATTATGTCAAATATTTTTTTGATTTTTAAGTCCCAAATTATCGTCCGAAAAAATAAATAAATAAATACGACCTCACGTTGTGTCAATCACGTTTTTACACACTGCCTCCGAAACTTTCGTCCGTCATAAAAAAATTCGGATCAGAATTGATTTTTCTGCATGAATTTTGATTGAAAAAAAAGACAAATACGAAAATTTTGGGACTTAGTGTGCAAGCACTTTAAGGGGTGGTCACACTGCACTTGTTTTCGTTCCATTGACTTC
Source organism: Oxygymnocypris stewartii (assembly GCA_003573665.1). Classification (NCBI taxonomy): domain Eukaryota; kingdom Metazoa; phylum Chordata; class Actinopteri; order Cypriniformes; family Cyprinidae; genus Oxygymnocypris; species Oxygymnocypris stewartii. The sequence continues at coordinate 545,634 of QVTF01018886.1, forward strand.
TATTCATGCCTCAAACTAGAAACACATGCTTGTGTGAAAAGTTTTGTATTTCAAGCTTGGTGAATTCTGACCTGACCAACAGCAGATCGATATGTCACAGCATGACCTATCTGAATTAAAAGAGCATAAATATAAAACTGCAGCACCACAGGAAAGTGTAGTAGATTGTATGTTTTTAACGCTTTAGATGAATTATTATTTGTTGTGTTGAATTTAAGTTTTTAAAAAGACGCTCCACAGTGTGACGTCATATCACGACCGTTGCAGCAAATTAAGAAATTTCACATGCTCAAAGTCTAGTGTGACCGCGGCGGCTTAATAAAGATACGCAGCAATGCCAGATAAGATTTACGAGTTTCCCTGCAGCCTCCAAACGAGGCATTACATAAGGAGCTGCTGCTAGATGTTGCTCGTCGTGCAAAGGCTGGCATTGGATTAGCATGCCGTTTCTGCTTGAGAGTCAAGTACCTGAATGGTCTCCCGGAGAGTGCACTTCGCCCATGCTGGACGCCGGAGAGTCGGCCTGCTGCAGGGCTTTGAAGATGGCAGTAGGGGAGATGTGGGTCTGCTCGCCGTCCTCGCTCTCGCCGTTCTTCACCGATTTTCTCCGTCTGGGCTGGTACTTGTAGTCGGGGTGGTCTTTCTTGTGCTGCACTCTCAGACGCTCGGCCTCCTCCACAAACGGACGCTTCTCTCCCTCGTTCAGTAGCCTACAAATATCCACGAGAAATAACCAATGCTCAGATTACTTACTTTGTATGCTTCAATTAACCATACACAAACTTGAAAAAAGGTGCATTTAAAAAAAAAAAACGAATTATAATTTTTTTCTTTTATGAATACAATTTTGTCTTAAGTATGCCTGAGGAACAAAAATAATTTACCACGAGAATTAATCAATACTTGATTACTTACAATTATAATACATTTTTTTCTTATGTAAACCAAAAAATTAATAAAGCAATCAAAAAAAAGGAATCTACATCAACATAATTTCTTAAAACTGATTTTTTTTTTCAAACTACATAACTTTTTTCGCTTAAGTACAATAGTAAATTAATGCTCACTTCACATGCACTTCAGCGAAAAAAATACCCAAATAGTAACCTTTTCTCAAGCTTATCAGTATTGTGTTTTAACCATTACATAATAATGCAATGCAATTGAATATTACTTCACAAAGTTTTCCCAAGTTTACTAAATGAATCAGTATTGCTCAGACCTCTAGAGCAGTCCTAAACAAACAAACCGAAACAGAGTAAAATAGAGTGAACTTTCTCTCTCTTACCGCCAGAGTTTTCCGAGGGTCTTGCTGAGCTCGGCGTTGTGCAGGTGTGGATACTGATCCGCCAGCTTCCTGCGCGCGGCTTGAGCCCAAACCATGAAGGCGTTCATGGGTCTCTTGACGTGCGGCTTGTTCTTGCCGGAGCCGTTCACTCGCACAGGCATAGGCACCAGGGTCCAGTCGTAGCCCTTCAGCACCTGGGACACCGCGTCCCTGATGCACACGGGGAACTTTTCTACCTCCTCGTCCTTCTTGAAGTCTGTGAGGTGGCTGCTCTCACTGTCCGATCCCGATCCGGACGCGGACTCCTCGGACATGCTCGGGCTGGGCGCGTCGGAGAGACTCTTGTCCTGCTCGGCGCTCATCTTCAGGCAGGAGTCGAATAGATTCATGCAGACGAGCGAGTGCTGCAGACTCTGTAAAATCCTCCTGCGGGAGTTCAGAGCGGTGCGTAAAAGCGCAAAAGTGTCCAAAGTCCCTCAGAGCTGCTCAGATCAGGCGAGTAAAGTCGCACGGCGCCACATATATCACTGAGACGAGGACAAATCCTGACTGACTTACTGAGTGTGTGTGAGTGTGGAGAGGTTCTGCTCTCTCTCTCTCTCCAAATCACTTTACTTATATACGGATGGATGGAGGGAGGAGGAGCAAAACCCGATCTCTCTCTCTCTCTCTCTCTCTCTCTCTCTCTCTCTCTCTCAGGCTCAGACTAACCAAACACACCAAAATTAAGAAAAAACATTATCAACACGACACACTGTTATATAATATAAAATATACATTATATAAAATGAAGAGCTCAAATGCAAAAGTCGTTTAAAATTTTCATCTAAAATGAGCAGTTTTATTAGGCTCCTATGTGTAGGTTCAGTAATTTCACTTTAATGCCAATGAAAATAACCTATTTATTGCCATTTAAGTGAATTTACTGAAATGAAGAATGCTCGTTTTAGAAGAAAACAGAAACTCTTCAAATCTACAGCAATCTGCTGCTCACCTGATCTCTTGTGTGTTTAGACGACACTAGAAACACATGCAGATGTGATGATATCTAAGTCAAAATTAAAGATGAAATAAAATAAGTTACACCAGTAAATAGCAAACTGCTCACTGAAATGTATGTTTTATTTTGTATGCAGTTTAATGTTTGCACAGTATGCATTATGTGGTAAAATCTTGATGTGTAGCTGCTTTTGTTACTTTTATACATCTGTCTCAAGTATAAACTTCACCTGATGATGTCTCAAGTGCAAAATGAGTCTTCTTCTGTTTTCAATCTGAAGTTACTTCTCTGCATTTGTCCATTTCATACATGTAGATGTCAAAGAGGCGGTTATCTCGGTTGTTGTTGTTGATGTGTGTGTGGTTTAGTGCTGGTGTTTGTGTGACACTGGGCAGGTTTATTCGCTGTAAGACCGATAGGGGGCGACATGAGTTCAGAGACTTACTCACCACCGCTTTACTCCGGGTAAAACTTTCCTTTTCTCATGAACACAAATTAGTATTTGGTACATTTCTGTAAATAATGATGGAAATGTTATTTTTGTATAGACAAGAATTTGCGCTTGATTTTGACTTTAGAAAAAACTAACTAGCAAAAATAACTACCCCGATGAATGTTTATTAGAATAAAAAAGTGACATTGCTTGCGATGCATTGTACTCAAATCTCTCAATACTGAAAATCAATACCTTTTCTGTTTGTAACAACAGTTTTTTTAATAAATTTATATACTGGCAATGCATCTAATTCCTCCCTCACAAACTTTGCTTTCCTCTCAATCTGAACAAAAACAAGTAGTTCTGGTAATATTAGTGTTGTTGCTGTTAAGCTTGTAGCATTGAAAACAAATGAATAAATGAAACAAATATGTTTGACTGAAGTTGTCTTATAAGGCTCTTGGATTGATTGACAACAGCAACATAAAAAAAAAAAAATTATATTTACAATTTATTTATTGCATGAATATTTTTTTTTTGCATTTGTATATTTTTGTTTACTTGTTATCGCCATTATTTTAACATCTCATTGCCTATTGCTTATGAATACTTTAGCCTTTTATTTCAGAGTTTTGTGACGCTTAGGATGTATGTTTTAAAAAAAGTGTATATTCATGAGCTATCAAACTCTTAACTCGTTATAAATGACTTACAGTTTAAAAATCCTGAGAGCATATCAATAGTAAAAAGACAACAGCGACAGCAATATAATAAATCTCTGATAGAGGAGTAAAATAGAGATTGCTCTGTTACTCTCAGTCTCCCCGTGTTTATTTGTGCAAGTAATGTTGTGGAAATGTAATTTTTGGCAGAACGTGGTCTACACATGTGTTCCTCGTGAACTACCTGAAATATCATGTTTAATAGATCACAGATGTGCGTCTGCCGTTTCTCTGTATCGCTAAATTACCACAATTACCTCAGGAGCAAAGCCACGCTTTTACACCACTCTTTATATGATGTATATTAAACGGCCAAATCACCAGCACTACTGTTCAAAATTTGGTGTCAGTAAGTGCTTTTCATACTTTTGAAAGAATCTCACCGGGCTGCATTTATTTGTTAAACATACTGTAATATTTACTATTTAAATTAGCTGTTTTCTATGTGAATATCTGTTTAGCTCTAATTGATTGTTGTGATGCGCAGTTGTATTTTCAGCATCATTACTCTGGTCTTCAGTGTCACATGATCTTCAGAAATCAGTCTAATATGCTGATTTACTGCTTAAGAAACATTTCTGATTATTATCAATGCCGAAAACTGTTATGCTGCCCAGTATTTTTGTGGAAACTGTGATACATTTTATATTTCAGGATTCACAGATGAATAAAAAGTTCAAAAGAGCAGTATTTATTTGAAATAGAGTCTACTGTAACATTATAATTGTCTTTACTGTCACTTGTGATCAATTTAATGCATCCTTGATGAATACAAGTTTTGGTAACACTTTATTTTAAAGTGTCATTTTTACACATTACATGTACTTATTATTAAAATAACAATAATTTATGCGTAATTACATGCAAGTAACCCTTAAGCCAAACCCTAATTCTAACCTTAACCATATAGTAAGTACATGTAGTTAATTAATATTACTCAGTACTTAACTGTATAACTACACTGTAACAAGGGCACCTTAAAATAAAATCTATCTATCTATCTATCTATCTATCTGTCTGTCTGTCTGTCTGTCTGTGTGTCTGTCTGTCTGTCTGTCTGTCTGTCTGTCTATGTATCTGTCTGTCTGTCTATCTATGTATCTGTCTGTCTATGTATCTGTCTGTCTGTCTGTCTGTCTGTCTGTCTATCTATGTATCTGTCTGTCTATGTATCTGTCTGTCTATCTATCTATCTGTCTGTATGTCTGTCTGTATTTGTCTGTCTGTCTATCTATGTATATGTCTGTCTGTCTGTATGTCTGTCTATGTGTCTGTCTGTCTGTCAGTCTGTCTATCTATCTGTCTGTCTGTCTGTCTGTCTGTCTATCTATCTGTCTGTCTGTCGATGTATCTGTCTGTCTATCTATCTATCTATCTCTGTCTGTCTATGTATCTGTCTGTCTGTCTATCTATGTATCTGTCTGTCTGTCTATCTGTCTGTCTGTATGTCTGTCTGTATTTGTCTGTCTATCTATGTATCTGTCTGTCTGTCTGTCTGTCTGTACAGTAGTTGCTTTCACACACAGGCATCAATGGTGTGGGTGGTTGTGCGGTCTGCAGGAACTGATACTTCTGCATATGCTGTAATGCTGGGAAACTTCTCAGCTTGATTTCGAGCCCCAGTGTTAAAAACTGGGAGACAAACAGTGAAAGTCAACTGCTAAATCATGTCCCCCGCTCGCAGATTCTGTGGCTGTCAGCTGAGGGCCTCGCTCGCTCTGTGTGTGTGTGTGTGTGTGTGTGTGTGTGTGAGTGAAGTACGGCGTTCATGCTTGTGTTGTTCCTTCCTGTACTTTCAAACGCAATGTTTGTGGACAACCCTAAGTGATGTTATCAAACAGTGAGATACTCGAATACAGTCATGGCTTCTTCTGAAAGCACAGCATTGCCTGGATCATGACAGCGTTAGATGTTTCATTCAGTGCTGTCATTACAGATACAATAAACAGGATCCAGTGATTAGCATAAAAGAACTGCAAAGGTACTAGATTTTGTTTTACATCTTAAGAATTTATTTACACAAATGAGTTCTTATGGACAGTTTCATTGAACCGATTCTATAAAACAGTTGAGCAGCTCTTCTTATGTTATCAGGTAATAGCTTCACTGTGACAATCTCGCATTGTGGTATACAAAGCCAAAACACTTTTAAATAAGTCATATGTAGGCGTTTACTGAAGTTTCACAGATTTAGAATTGTGGATTAATCCTGTACATATAAAAACAAAATTTAAATATAATCTGCAAAAACACAATAAAGAATATTCTTAGGCCTACATCTCCTATCTGAAGTTTTCGCATGTTTTGACAAAACATTATTGACACATGACAATACATTTAGTTAACAATCGCATATTTCCAGGACGGAGATTTTTTAAATATGTCTGCGTGATTAACACTTTATGAGTTGAACGCACATGAACGCAACCATAACAAGTGAGAAACTCAGAGGTTTCTTTAAGCCCAGAGTTTCCACATTGGGGGAATGAGAGTGAGACTGTGTCTGATGCAATGGATGCCACACCTGTATTAATGATAATTTGCTAAAATAATGTTTTCTTCATTTAGATTAACACTTTCTAGCATGCATGTACAAAAGTACATCAGTATAGTACAGTTATGATTGAACATAACGATTCAATTTAGAGCACCTTAATAACTTAAAAACAAGTGCTGTCAATCAACTAAAAAAATAACTAATTAATCACACGTTTGTTCTGAAATAAAGCGCAATTAATCCCACCAAACGTTAAATATACTTTTATGTTGCAATGATTTCACATTCAATCTTCAAATTAATGTAGTAACAACATAAATACAGTGTATTTTTAATGTATTTATTGGCATCTTTTATGACTGAAGGCGAGTATAACTGGTACCAACACTACTGATGTCTCTAGGAAATTGTAATTATTTCCTAATATTTAACCATAGCATTCAATATTACAGTATAACTGAGATATATCAAATTTAACATTTATTAGACTTAAATAATAAATAACTTCTAATTTAAGTGAATCAATCTTCACATAAAAACTGAAAACTTTTTGAATTTGAAGATCAAGGTAAATTGTACTTGATTTGTCTTCTGGGAAACATGCAAGTTTTTTCTGTTGCTTACAAAGGGCAATATTAAATATATATATTTCTACAAAATAAGAAAAATGTGGACATCTTCATCCTGTTCAAAAGTTTTCATCCTTCATGCATCGTGTTTCCTTTTGGAGCATCAGTGAACGAGCTGATTTTCACAACACTAAAAAACAAATAAAAGCAAAAGTACACTGATGCACATTCTTGCTCATCATTTTATAGTTGTAGAGTTGAAAAACTGCATCATTTGTTTTGTTGCTCCAGTCAAAGTGACTGTAATTATGACTTCCTCGTAAATATGAAGTTCCCAGGAGGACTTAAACGCACAATTACTATTGTGACAGGATCATTAAGATTCGTAAACTAGCCAGAGCGGTTCATTACAAAGAAAGCAGACATCAGTTGTTCCAGGATCACATTACTCTTGGGTTTCTGGACTAATTTCAAGACTGAGCGTCAGGCACAAGTCTGAGAAAACGGTTTGAATCAAGTCATGATCTTTTCCAACCGATTCAGTGTGATTTGGTGAACTCAATCTCCTGAGTCCAGAAGTGTGGATCGGTGAGAGCATCTGTGTTGGATTCTAGACTCACACTCCCTCAGTAGACAGCAGGGCTTGACTGAAGAGCACCCCTAGAGACTGTTGCATTAAGTGAAAAAGCAGCTTATTTGGCTTCTATCTAGTAGAGGCTGAGTGAAGAATGCGAGGAACTCCCTGCTGTATGGATGGAACAGAAAAAAACATGAGGAAACATGAAGGCAGGAATGGAAAGGTGATGCAGTCTGTGGCCTAGACTTGTGAGAAATGACTTTGCACCTGTCTGCTACTTTCCCCTCAGAAGTGCCAGCTTCCACAGGCCTGCCAGGGTGGACACACCTGGCCGTTCGGATGGGGATCGCTCTCCTCATTTCCCAGCCCGGGCTGTTGGCACACTGTCAGAGAGCTGCTCCGCTCGGACTGCTGTCTCGGGGCGTTTGCCGGCCGGATCAGAGCGCAGCCACACGGGCTGACTGTTGACACATAGCATTTTGGAGAAGCTAACGTTTGAACAAGACTTATCATGGGCCTGACACCTTCAGAAGGCACCACTCAAATGATCCCACAATGTTTCTTCACACTTCCCCGACAGCCCCTACCACAGCTGGCAAAATGGCAGACTCTTCAAGATAACTCAGTAGAGCTACTGAGAAATAATGTGACTCATGCAAGAGGGCAAGTCGTTTTCTGACAAACTACTCAAGTAATTACTTCACAAAGTAACTTTTTAGTACACCTACAATAAACAAACAATGTTATAAATAGGCATCTGCGCACATTATTTAAACCCTCTGCATTTCAGATTGAGCATTGATTGTTAATAGACTAGAAGTTGATGTAACACTTTAGTTTAGGGAGCAATTCTCACTATTAACTAGTTGCTTATTATCATGCCTATTATTAACATATTGACTGTTTATTAGTATTTATAAAGCACATATTCTGCATGACCATATTTTACATCCCTAATCCTACCCAACACCTAAACTTAACAACTACCTTACTAAATATTAATAAGAAGCAAATTAGGGGGTTATTGAGGGAAAACACAATTAAAAGTGAGAATTGGTCCCAAAACTAAAATTTGACTGAAGTTGAATCCTAGAAACACAATTATTTGTCTGTTTAGGTGTGCGGTCATTGATATTACATTAATATTACAGCAAATAACTTCCTAAACTAGTCGTCTATGACTCTTTCTAGCATTCTGAATAATGCAAATAAAAGGTAAAATAGTACTATGATTTATTTACTGAAAAATGACACCATGTCCTAACCAGACACAATGCGACAAGATTTCAGTGACAAGCTATTTTTCTGAACACGGAAACAGCGTTGTGTTTGATTTTGTGGTCACTGGCATTTCCATCCTCACAAATCTCTAACCTTCAGTAAGAGCAATAGTAGCTGATAATTCTGCTTAACTTAGCAAACAAAACCATTAATGCCACAGAAAACACTTTTTCTGTTCATTATTTTCCAGTTTATAGAAAAGAACTGCCTGTGCCTCATAGATTAATTATTTAAACATATTGGCCCGGTTTCACAGACAAGGCTCAGACTAAGTCAGGATTAGGCCATAGTTAAATTAGGACATTGAAGCCATTTTTATTAACATGACTTAGAAAAAAAAACATTACCGGTGTGCATCTTGAGACAAAACAAAGGCACTGATATGTTTTAAGATCAGTCAGTGCAAGTTTCTTTCAGTTGAAAAAGCTTAGACTTACATTTTAGTCTGGGACTAGTCTTAAACCTTGTCTGTGAAACCGGGGGCTTAACTCTTATATTATAAATCTATGAATGTTCCCTGGAAGAATCTGGATACTGTATATTTTCCGCTAGTAATAAAGCCATAAAGCAGCAGTCAATTTTTGGCCTTCACTTTTACAGCCGTTGCACTGTTCCTTGTGTATCTTTCTTGGCTTTGCTCTTTGTTTGAAGATGCGGCTATTATGCTCTTATCAGCTTCTGGTTTCGAGTTAAGTGAAACACCATGTGGACGCACTGAATGAGGATATTCATGAAGAGCCAATCGCTCCAGATAAAGCAGCGTGCCTCTGGACGAATCCCACCTGTAGAGGACGAACAACATCAGACTCCCACCGACCACAAATGTGTGTACTTATGCTCTCATTTGCACAAGAAACCTAAATATTGAAATAGGATTTCTTCTGTACAGAAAATTTAAGGAGTGAAATTAACAAATCTTTCAGAAGCGGGACTACTTCTTAAGTGCCACTTTCTTTTCTGGTATTCGTGTGGTGATAATGTGAAACTTGAAGGCTTTACTTATGACATGAGTTGACAGAAGTGACTTAGCATAATTTGAACGTCATGTAATGCAATGAGTCTTGTGGCTGTACTTTTGAGACAGTGCATATTTTACCCACTTGTGGAGCAATGCCTTGCCTTACATTGACTTACATTGCAAGAGCTTTATTGTACTGAATGTGCACTTGTGTACTTCAAATCTGAGCAGTATATTAAATTCAAGTTTATTTGTATAGTGCTTTTCACAATACAAATCGTTGCAAAACAGCTTTACAGAAAATGTAAGTTTCTATTTTAAAGTTTATACATTATATTTGGTAGTAATTGTCAAGTTGATGTCCATATGGCAGAAATGTACAGTAAAATTACTACTAATACTAATATTAATTAAACTAAGGGCTACTTAAGTGTACTTAGAGACATGACTGTTTTCATGTCAGATTAAAAGTTTTACTTTAAAGCCCAGCAAAAGAATAAAACAATTATTTAAAGTGTACTTTTAAAGAAGTACATTTATTTTGAGATCTTGTATTAAAGCACATGTAAAGTATTTCATTATAATTTTATTTGTAGTGTGTTATTCAAAGTTTTTGCAATAAGTACTCTTTTTAAAAGTATGCTAAAGCATACTTGTTTTTTTTTTTGTTGCAAAAGTGCACTTGTTTTTCCACAGGGTAACTTGTTGAGCGCGGGATATTCTTTTGAATTTGTTTAAACTGAATTTATGTTTTTTCCCCATTTCCAAAGTAGCCAGCAGGACTAGAAATAAGTGCAATAATAAGCTGTTTGTTTCTTCTGGTTTAATGCTTTAAATCATGTTAAAATGTATTCCTCTGCTTATTAATTCAGTCCTCCAAAATTTTCTGACTCATTTCTTCAACTCTAATGTAGGGTAAATCTACACAAATATATATTTATTTAAATTAGATAATTAATTATGGTGACCTGGCTATACATAATGAGTTGTCTATGTTTTTTTTATGTCTGAATCGGACCATTTAATTAATTTGTTATCAAGAGTGTGTGTGTGTGTGTGTGTGTGTGTGTGTGTGTGTGTGTGTGTGTGTGTCATTAGGCCTCAGGTTGAACAGCTCTTTTACATTCCTCAGTGGTAATGTTATCTTAATGAAAATGTGTTGACTAATTATTGCAGACTTCCATATTGATCCTGCAACACCCCCGTCTTAATGCTTGTATATTTATTTATGAGTGGATTTGTTGTTGTCTTAGCTTGTTGCCTGGCCTTCTTTCCAAAGCATTTAAGTATGAAGTGTGAAACAGGAAAAAGACATCAAAAGTGTTGTCTAACTTGTGTTAGTCTGGTAAAGTATGATTAGCAGATGCAACGATCTCTACAAAGTCTGGCATGAAATGGCTGTGTTGCAGATAAGTAAGTGTCTGGCGTGTGAGTGTGAAGACCTCAGCGTTACTCACGCAGATGTCTAGAGCTGTGTTTTTGTGTGCTTGGTTGAACTTACTGATTCAGTTGGAGGTTTGCACTCAGTTCTCAGCCCTGGTTCAGTCTGGGTCGACAAACCGCCGTGACTCACGGGTTTATCAGAGAGCTCTGTGACCTTCGGTCAAGCCGCTGGGCCGTGGCTCTGTAATTAAGCTTCTGGAATCCTATTCACATTCACACAGGTGCGTCACATCAGCTGCACCTCCCCACAGACCTGCTGCCTTTATCAGAGCCCACAGTTACCAACTGTGTTTCTGCTGTGAGATTTAGCCAGCAGCTCCCTGATTTATTTATTATTGTATTTTTAATTCAGACCTGTAGAGCTTTATATGTATAGTTCAGTCATGAAACTCTAGATGGCGCAGGCTGGTGGGTTGTTAACTTAACTGATGATATTCACAGCGCTAAACGACTTGGCACAAGCTGATTGGTTCATGTTGCATACGCAGCCAATGAGTTTGCTACTTTACATTTAAATGGCTGGTTAGCATTCACTTGAGAATTCGGAGCGCACTTTCAGAGTTCCTCCGAAACCCTACACCTTCCCCAGCTGCATCTATATAGATCTGTTACGGGTTATTTTATACGCTATTTGTGCAGCAGCAGTATGTCTTAAACAATCACAGCACTGTATCGCCAGAGAAGTTCCTGTACTTGCTTGCAGCAGCAGCAATAATCTACAACTACAGCAATAACCAGCAAAAGCAGCAATTCAGCAGTGTAGCAGATCTATTCCACAAAGACCAAAAACATTAACATTGCACATTACCATGCTTAAATCTTCAGAGAGTTGTCATGATTGAACTAAAGGTAAAAAAACATCTTTAGTTAGAAAAATAAAGATTTTCAGATTTATGATAATTTACCTCTTTATCGGATGAATTCACATTAGATTGACACAATTCTGCTTGGTATTCTGGACTGGCAGTCGTAATTCTGTTTCAAAAGCTCTGACGGTAGAGTACCATGCAATGCATCAATGGGTTTGATTATCAGAGAATGCATGGTTGATTAAAACATATTCCTTGAAGTGTAATGTAGGTTGCTTTGGCTAAAAAATGTGTGCTGTCAATTTACTCGCCCTCAAGCCATCCAAGTTGGAGGTGATGTTTTTATTCAGTAGAACAGTAAAGAATATTTTTAGCTGTAAGTCAGTGCAAGTCAACAGGGACCGTCACTTTGAGAGTCAAAAAAGCAACACAAAATTAATCCCTGTGGCTCCTAACGATATATTGAGGTCTTATGAAGCGAAACAACCAGTTTGTGCAAGAAAATGAACATTATTACCTGTAATCCAGATCCTCAGTCAAATGGTTCACAAATTATTTATTCTTTCGAAACGGTTCTTTTGAATCACACTGAAACAGTTTGCGGCTTGAGCAGCACAAATATCCAAGTTGCTTTCAGACGCCTGACAGTCAATCCGACTGGAAATGAGCCAGAATATCAGAGTATCTGATCCTATGATTAATGAACTGATTCAGTGCTTCAGGTTCTTCAACAATCACTGAACTGGGAAATAGTTCGACTCAGACTGAAGACCGATGAGCCGGTCATATGTGCATGTGTGGACCGAGAGCTTGAATGACTGTGCAAAATCAACGCTTTTATGGTTTCTCATGGTTTATGTAAAAAGGTGAGCTGATGAAGACGAGTTTATTCACTTAAAATGATTTAGAAATGTAAAAACATTCACGTGTCACATCATTATTGGGTGCTATGATAATATACTGTAACTGCATGTATGTTACCTCATTACATGATTATGAACTGATTAATCAGTCATTTGAATCTGTTCATTGAAACAAACTATCCGAAAGAATCAGTTTGTGGAACAGAATCACATTTTATCTGTGGCTCTGGAATATAGGTATAAATATTGTTGTAAATAATGTTTGGTTTCTTGCACAGACCAATTGTTTCGCTTCATAAGATCCCAATATATCGTCAGGAGTCACATGTATTAATTTTGTGTTGCCTGTATGTTCTTTGATTCTCAATGTGACGGTAGAATTATATTAAAGGGTTAGTTCACCCAAAAATGAAAATTAGACTGTTTTTTACTCACCCTCAAGGCATCCTGGTGTATATGACTTTCTTCTTTCAGGCAAATCCAATCAGTTATTTTAAAAAGAGTTATGGCTCTTCCAAGCTTAAAATAGGGATGGACGCATGGATTCGGTACAGTAGGTAAAATGTGAGGCACATTTTATTATGGATGTGTGCTTTTTATTTCACAGAGAACAAAAAGCACCCACCCACTGCAATGATAACGCTTGGAAGAGCCAGGGCAATTTTTTATATAACTCTGATTGGATTCGTCTGAAAGAAGAGAGTCATATACACCTAGGATGCCTCGAGGGTGATTAAAACATGGGCTAATTTTCATTTTTGGGTGAACTAACCCTTTAATCATCAAGGACCATGATTTCAGTAAAAAAAATTTACTGTGGTAAATTTTAACAGTTACCTACATCTTGGATGGCCTGGGGGTGAGTAAATTAACCGAAAACTTTCATTGTTTTTGTGAAATATCCCTTATTCGTAAATTTGTACATAATATAGTATGAACACACAAATGTTCATTGGTGTAAACCCCAGTCTTCCAGTTTCAGCTTATGGCGTTTTCAGTTGATGTACGTCCATGTTGTCCCACTACACTAAAATATTTGTTTAAAACTGTTTGCTAGCGGGTTAGATGGCCTTGAGTTCTGAATTGCAGTGATTGGGCAACACCACTGACTGTTATAGGTGTTATGAGCTTGTAGGAAGAAGGTTGGAAAATCCAGCCTTAAAGTGCGAATACAGGCATCGGCGTTCCTCAACAGTAAGCTGGCTGACCGCCTCCTGAGGTCTCGTCTGCGTGCCGTTCAGAACAGGACGGAAACAATCTCTCCTGAGGAATTTCTCACCATCATCAGCGCTCAGAGGGAAGGAGAGAACAGATGAATGTGAAGAGGAGGAAAAACCAACAGCAGACTGAAGAGGCTAATAAAAGCTGCGTAAGCTCTTCCTGCCGGCCTCCGACTGAGAACATCACATTCAAACAACACTGCAAATAGCTCTCAAATTTGATAATCATGACTCTCACATTCTGGCCTTTGTGGATTCAAAACTACTTGATCAGCAAATAACTAGCACTTGAATTGTATTTGCTTTTTTATGATTTAACTGAATCAAGGGATGAGCAAACATGATGCATCCACAGTACTGTCTTTATGGATGGGAAACTGGATTTCCTTTTCTGTTCTGGTGTTCTGATTTAACTAAAGTCAATTACAGATGGAAACTAATTGGTATTTGTCATAAAAGTACGTTTTCATTTAATTATTGTGTATTTTATGTATTTTTGATGAAATAGCTTGTGATTTCTGACCTCAAAAGTAGGAAATTCCCAGAAGGTTAAATGTCTATATAAAAAAAGTGTGTAAAGTTTATTACCGCAGACAGTAGTGCACAGATGAGTCACTTTTCTTGAGACATAAATGTAAATAAATGCTGCTCTATTTGACGACAATCAGAATTTCGACAGAATGGAAAAAATTGTGCTCGCATTTTTGTGGTTTATTACCTGCCGAGAGCGAAAAAGAGAGAGGAAAAAATGTTGGCTGTCAAGTATCATAACAGTTGTTCTCTTAGCATTTTGTATAATTTTACTGACGAATGTGGCCTAGCTCTATCTAGTGCTGTTGCCCTGTGTGTGTACAGACAGATGGACTTCCTCAGGACACACTTGTGCTCAAGCTTGATTTGTGAGCTTTGAGTTTTCGGATTGTAATATGAACAGTTAAAAATAAGCATTAATTAGCAGTGCTGGGGAACTCTCCGCTTTTCTAAACATTTGGGCTGGTCCTGTCAGTAGGGCTTCAGCAGACGGGACGTCAGAGGGTGAACCCCAATGATCTCATCAAGCTGTCATCCAGCTCTTTCTGAAATCATGTCCAATCAAGCAGTCATCTGTGGCAGACGTCCTGCGGCTGACTTAAGAGTTACAGCATCACGTGTTCACATCCAACCCAAACCCACTTTACAGTACGAACTCACTTTTCATGTGACATATCCATACTGTTTGCAGTCTTCTCAGAAGACAAGCCAAAGAAAACTAACAAATGAGTACCCCCCCCCCCCCAAAAAAGAAAAAACTATAAATGTTTTTATGTATTTCTATTATGGATTTTTAGGAGACTCAATCCTTGAAACGTAACCAAGAACTCGATTGACTATTGTGAGCAATAAAGCTTTTTTCTCTGGGAGGCTCTTGAGGCTTTTTTGAAATGAAGTTTTCTGTCCCACAGCCTCTTTCCGCACCTTCACCAACACTCTCATTTGTCTGATTTATATTGGAGGCAATGAGGCCCCGCAGGGCCCCTGAGAGAGATTTATCCCCTGTGTGAGTCAGTGCACTGCTGTACCTGCATCTAATTACCCTTCCACACTCAGTCACCCAACACAGCCAATTATAGTCCTATTACACCACGCTACTTACCGGTCAAGACAAAAGATGACTAGTCACTAAGAGATGAGCATTCTAAGCTATGTTTCTGGGTTTTATATTGTTTGAAGAGGTTGCTCTAAGTGAAGAAGGCATGAGTTTGTAAAACCAGTGCTGCTGAAGCATGCTAGCCAGAGGCGATGATTGAACTAAAGGCCATTTCCTTCTCAGGCTTCCTCTGAAAACATACCACATAATAACCATGCTCTTCAGACCAACTTTTGGCATGTACAATGCAACTGTGTCCTGCTTAATAGCATGCAAAATAGTTCCGCGTTGTTTTGCAGTGGACTCTCCAGTCGTTTCTTATTTTTTGGAAACTGTGGCTGTGATGAGCATTTCGAGGTGAAGTTATGGATGTTGGATGAGTCCAGTGTTGACACGAGACACAGTGCATGTTTAATGTGTTCTATGTAAAGCTAGCCAGGCCTCTCTGAGGAGGTGAAAGCACTGATTCTAGCCAAACACTAGAAGATGGATTCACTAGAAAGGCCTTTTTAAAGAAACCAGGCATCTCTTTCCAAAGCGTCCTTGTTGTTTTTCTGCATGCAGAACTTCGCTAACAAGATGAAGAGAACCATGCACATTCACAATTTACAAGTATAATTGGCTGTAGGTTGTTCCCCAAACCCTGCCCACCATCCCCACCCCCACCCAATCACAATCACTTAACGTAAACAGAGCGCAGACCCCAGTAGCTAATTTCCTCTGTCCTATTTCCCTCGGCAGCCACTTCACTTCAATTTGTTAAGATGTCTTATTAAATGTGCCGGACAAAGTGGACGGCCCCGGCATTTCAGTGAGCCAGTAAACAGGGTCAGAGTTGAGCAGGGGGCTGGTCGGTATTACGTGATTTGATTGGTGTAGCAATTAGCGATCATTGTCTTTGTGTGTTATTAGTTGAAATGATCACAGAGAAACTACACTTCTACATGCTCTGTTGATTTGTTGTGTACAACGAATTACATTTACCTCAAACCTTTACATGCCGCTTGTGCTGAAACCGGATCGAAACAGCCTGCCGTGCTTTTGTGTCGCAGCTGTGCCAGTGTCTCGTAAAGTTGCCACGTCCTGTAAAATTCTGAAAGGGATACTTATTAGGGCTTTATGCATTAGTGAACTTTATTTTATTAGTTTTTAACTCCTCCCGCAGGGGTCTGTAAGCTGCCGTTGTATTTTCAGACCGCTCTTTATTTGTCATTACGCTGCCTTCCTCTGTTTACTGTCCCCAGCTTCACCCTCTCCGGCCTGCGCTCTCCCCCTCATTGAGAGTGAATTGGCCTCGCTAGGGCACCCTACACCTCATCAATCATCCAGTCCTTCATTTGCCTGCTCACAAAACCCCAATTTTCATTTTCCACGTGCGCCCCCTTTCCTGCAATTATATGCACGCTTGTCATCCGAGCAGCAGTGTATGAAACACTATTGCAGTTCGTTTGGACATTTGAGAAACAATTTAGCATGGGCAGTAGTGCTTGTTTGTAGACTCTAGATTAATTGTATCAGTTTATTGAGGGCTATTTACAGCCGAGCTGCTGATCGTTATGAGCAGAGTGACTTGGAGCGTGTCCTTGCCCTTTGAAAGCCAGATGTTAGGATGTGCCTCACTCATCAGATGAGATGTTTGGTGGACGATCCGTCTGTTCAATTATTGCCATGTTTATGTTAGGCGAGTTGCATATGTAGACACATACAATATATGTGGCCAGTCATAAGTAGCACGGATATATTTGTAGCAGTAGCCAAAAATACATTGTAGGGGTCAAAATTATCCACTTTTCTTTTATGCCAAAAATCATTAGGATATAAAATAAAGATCATGTTCCATGAAGATATTTTGTACATTTCCTACCGTAAATATATCAAAACTTCATTTTTGATAAGTAATACGCATTGCTAAGGACTTCATTTGAACAACTTTAAAGGTGATTTTCTCAATATTTAGATTTTCTTGCTCCCTTAGATTCCAGATTTTCAAATAATAATATATCAGCCAAATATTGTCCTATCCTAACAAACCATACATCAATGAAAAGCGTATTTATTCAGCTTCCAAATGATGCATACATCTCAATTTTGAAAAATTGACCCTTATGACAGGTTTTGTGGTCCAAGGTCACACATAATAAAAGACCTGCCAATAAATGTGGGTTTGCTGCAATGAAATTGTTGCCTTATTGTGTAAGGCATATCAAGGCTTTGTTTGGCGGAGCCGATATTACAGTTTCAGTCAGGCAGCAAAGCTCAATTCTCGATGCCACGATTGCTCATTGTCAATTCAGCCTGAACACACTGTGAAATAATCACTCGTGCTGACGTAAGTGTTGATTTACTGGGAGATTTGGTGCATGTGTGTAATGCTGTATTTAATTTCATGGGTTTGTCAGTGTAAATGCAAAATTTTGTCACTTAGTCTTGATGGCTGACACATGCACACATGACGTAAATACGATACTGTAGTTTTGAACTAGGACTCCAAAATACACATTTCTGGAGAAGGTGGGTCATTTGATCCTGCCAATCATAAAAGTATATACAACTTCTTAGCTCACTAATGTGACCCATTTCCAGCACCTCAACCAAATTAATGAAGTGTCATCCTTCCATTAGATAATACAGTCCCTGACTTGGATGCTGTGCAGTAAGAAACACTGCAGTAGGTGAAACTGACTTATATTGCATTGTGTATTTAAGACTGTATTGACCAATCAGCATCCAGGACCAGAACTATCTTTATGAAAATCTTTGATAAAAACAACTTAAGTTAAGAACTACAAAAGAAACGCTGTCAGCTATAAAAGACAGGCATTCAAAGCAAACTCATTATTAAAAAAAAAAATGAATTAAATATATATATTTTTTAAATATCTAAAATTAAAGTTCTCAATCGTGTTTTGGGGCCACTTTTTGAGGTGTATTATTGTAACCAAGCAAAATGTATCATTATTACGATACTAAAGCTTCAAAATAGTTATATTGTTCCCGCTAAAATTTAATTTAAACACTTATATCTGGGGGAAAAAAATTATAAAATTGCGTCGCCTTTACGCTGTGCCATTTGGGCGCAAAATGCTGTGTAGAGTTCGCTTCTTCGATGCATGTTTTCTCGTGTTTTCCTATGTATCATTTCACAGATGCATCTGATTCCAGTTATTTTTGTGATGGTGTCTTCTAATCGCTTTAAATACAACTTTTGCATGTGAGAAGCTTGTAAAAAACTGTGTATAATGTATAATTATTTTGAGTTTTTGCCTGATGAGATGGCGATTTCAAGCCAAGAGAGGAAACACCAGCAACATCCCATCCCACTGCTTTTATAGCATACACAGAGCTTAGTAACATGCAATTCAACCTTAATTTGTTACGTAAATTATTCATTGTGTTAAAATCGTCACATTTTATGCTACAAAACTACTGAAGGATTAGCCAGTTTTAAAGTAGATGTGAAACAATGACATTAGTTCGGTATTCTTTATTGGAATTAAAAGTTAGAAATATAAGATGGAACACCATTATATTTCATATTCAAAATTAAACGTTCTCTATGCATTTTTCCAAACTGACAGAATCTATTATTTACCTTTTTCAGAAACGGGACCAAACTTCTTGTGAATAAACCTTTCAGGTGAGTATTTGAATTATTTTTTTATTTAATATCTAAAACATTTTATTCTTCATTTAAATGACTAATTTGATCATTGTTAATTTCTAAATTGAGTTATTTACTCCTAGTGTTGTGTTCATTAGTGCTCTGAGAACAATTTCCATGTGCATGATTTCATTGCTGCCGGGAGGAATAGTTGAAATATGCGATGCATTGAATTAGTTGCTGCTTGCCAACTGTATAATTGTTCTTGAGTTTTTCCAATAGCCAGTTATTAATTCATATTAAGAATGAAGAAATCAGATTTATTTAAATCTAAATAATTGTCATCTTGTTTCCTGTTCGTAGAGCTATCCAGACAAAGCCCATTCCAGGCCCATGTGCTGGTGTGTGAGTCATTACTCAGCCGAGACTGAGTCACTGCACAAACACCGCTCCCGCTCACGGATGGGACGGATGTGAGGGACGGGACACGTCTCTCTCTCTGCGGTGGAGGTAAGAGCATCACCCTGAGTGGTGTCGGTTTACAGCCGAGCGCCTGCAGACAGAAACTCAAAATAAACTCCTTTCTGACGTCTCGTAAAGGAAAAACACGCAAGTTGTATGTGGATGTCAAACATTAACCTCCAGTTAGACACTCACTAAAATAATGACGTGTTTTCCCACACAAAAGCGTCTTTACACCATAATTAAAGTGACAAAGTACAGTGAGATTTCACAATGGCATTTATTCACAATCATGTTGTATGGCTTTCTTCCTTGTACAACAAGAGTAGATGTTTATCACAATGTTCTCGCTTCTTCATACTGTGAAAGCAAAGCTTACGGTTTATCATATGTATGAAAAACAGAATACAGCGACAGGACTGTGGTTTTCTGCATTAGCTGTAGAGTTGCTCAGTGATATTTTAGCTCTGCACTGAGAGCTGTAACGGTGGCTGAAGCTACAGCTGTATGCGACACATCTGAAGGGTTGCTTTTCTCCAGCTGCCATCCAGGAGTGCGTCGCTCCTGCCTCCAGGATACAGACAATTAGCTGTTTCAGCTGAGTTATGGAGTGCTAGCTTCCTATTCTTCTGGAGCGAGTGCTGGTAAAGCGTGTGTCTTATTGATGTCGGAGAGCAGTATCTGTAAGACCAGTATAAACTGAAGTTGAGTTCAACTTACTCAGTGTGTGTGTGTGTGTTTTCTGCCATGTGCAGACTGATTGCTCTTCTGCGCGGCTCTGACAGGCGGCCTGCTAAACAGCATTCACATGAGGGAAAGCTGGCTGTAGCCCATTTATTCCAGCTCGGGTAATAACCATGCATCTGGGCATTCAGTGCTGACCAGCGCTTGGGGGAGACCACACACACACACACACACACGGCCAGAGATCGGATGTGACTGTTGGTGGATGGGTCTACTGGAAGGAACTTGTTGACATTATCCAGGTCTCAGAAAGCCTATCAGGGAGCCATCTTTCATAAGGTGTGCGGTCTGAACTAAATGGGTGTCATTTTGAAAAATCTGAGCAACAATTCTTTATAACATATTATGGATTTATTATTTTATAGAAAATGTCATCATTATTTGGAGTGATAAGCATTACATATGTGACCCTGGAGCACAAAAGCAGTCATAGGTAGCATGGGTATGTTTGTAGCAATAGCCAATAATACATTGTATGGGTCAAAATTATCCAATTTTCTTTTATGCCAAAACTTATTAGAATATTAAGTGTTCCCTTTATGTTCCTTGAAGATATTTTGTAAATTTCCTATTGTAAATGTATCAAAACTTTAAACTTTAAAGGAGATTTTCTCAAATATCCCAAAAAAAGAAATTTGAGTTTTGTGGTCCAGGGTCACATATTATTACTTCAAAAGTTTGAAGTACATTCAAAAGTTTGGGATGAGTACGATTTAATTTTTTTTTTTTAAATAAGTTTCTAATGCTCAACAATGCTGCATTTATTTGATCAAAATACAGAAAAAAATGTCAAATTATTTAATATTATTACAATTAAAAATAACTGTTTTATATGTGAATCTTTGTTAAAAAGTAATTGATTGATAAAAGCAACTCCAGTTTTCAGTGTCACATGATTCTTCAGAAATCATTCTAATGTGCTGATATATATTCAGAGTTGAAACTGTTGAGCTGCTTAATATTTTTTGGGAACCTGTGATTCTTTGATGAATAAAACGTTCAAAAGAACAGCATTTATTCAAAATAGTAATTTTTTGTAACAATAAAAGTCTTTACTATCACTTTATCAATTTAATACGTCATTGGTGAATAAAAGTATTAATTTCTTTCAATAAAAAGAAAGAAAAATTACTAGCCCCAAGCTTTTTAACAGCAGGGTTACAATAGATTTTAATTTTCGATTGAATTTAGCATTTTTCAGTGTATGTTTAGGGGTTCGAGTTTTTAATTATACTTCACTATAAAATGCTATGGTCATGAATGATTCCTCAAATCATGCAGGTTTTTGAGGCGAGATGTGTTGTTTTATAAGTGATCATGTTTATATGATTTTAAACCGACAAAGGGTCAAAAACCAGATTTTACTCTTTCTCACAAATCCTGGAGCCTTGAGATGAGCCTAAACAAACATGTAGAGACACAGCAAACACCAGCTCTCAATACGTATACAATATTTGTGGACCATAGCTCCACAGCTGCTGTCAAATCTGATTTTCTTGGCCCCGCGGTTTTCTAATGAGAGACGTGTGACCACCTAGTCAACATTATCTTATGCGTGTCCATGCCGAAGGTTCCCCTGCGTGTTTATGTAGCAGTAATTGTGGACTGATAGGACAGGTTGAGGGAGAGCTGCTGTTTTCCCAAATGTTCTTCTGTTAATCCAGAGTTAGAAAAACTAGACCCGGCCTGACCCCAAGTCTCGGCCCCAATCAGCGTCTGCCGATCATAACTCTCAACTGTCCTGTGTGTTTTTGCCCAAACCTGTCAAAATATCCTTCTCTCTCCCTGTCAGACGTGTCAAGGTGATGGCAACAAGACCTTGGCTGTAATTTTCAGAAATCTGTCGAAATTGCTTAAGTCTTAAATTATCTTTAATTGGCCCCTGAGTTGGGTTACAGCGGGTTGCTTCCAATCAAAAACTCTACTCGCTTCCAGCTGTGTAACAATGGCCAAATGAGTGCTTACCAACATCAGAGCCATTGCCAAAGGTTACCAGGGACGAATTTGCTCAGTGCCATGTTTATTTTGGTAAACGGTTGTGGCGCGGCCCATCAGTAATGTGCACTCGTAGGACAATGCAGTGCTTTTGGAAAGTTTCCTGAGGCAGTGATGATTTTATAGTTTATAATCTAAACCGATGTCATTGGAGAGGCCGAACCATGTGGGAGAATTATCCAGGACATTTTCTCAAAGACTAAAGACAAGGGCCCTTTCAAATTTCACCTTGTTTCTTCGCTACAATCCCTTTAATACCCGGATCAACTGCAACCTGAAGCTCTGGAGCAGCCAGTCTTGTTGTTCTCATGGCAGAGTTGTGTTACCTCAGCAGCTCTGTTCACACGTACAGCACAGGCTCGCGGCGAGAGTCCAGAAGTCACTCGTCTTCAGTCAGAGATCTTCAGCAGAAGAGGATATATCCAACAATGCAGCAAGAAGATAGTGGAGCTAACATGACTCATCTCCAATGAGATGTAGTTGGTGAGTGATTTACATGGAGGTTTTGGAGCTTCACAGCTTCCTATAGCATCCAATCTCTACCTTTATGACCATTTTATTCTGAAGTAGTCAGGTAGGTTCAAATCATGTATCTGTGATGGACAGCAAGGCAAATATACTTATTTATCCAAATATGTTTTCCTTTGTCCCATTCCATCCATCCGTTCTCCAAACTGTTTGTCCTATGTAGGGTCCCTGTCCAGAACCAGAGCATCTGGACTCGAACCAGTGCTACCCAATTCTGACTTTATCTCATTAGGACTGCTTTCACACTCGATTTGAATGCTTGGTCCAAACCCAAGTTTGATTGCTCCCCCCTCTTTCTGCTGGATGTGTTCACATTATAATTTCTTCATTACAAACTGAAAACTAAGTTTTCGTCATCAACGGGACAGCTGTTTTCCCCGGTTTCTAGATACCAACAATGCTGGAGAAGTCTCATTTTTATAATTTGGTTTTTAAAACAGCACTTACCTCGCTCTGCTGTAAATGTCCTAAAGAAGATGGGAGTCCATTTCTGCTAAAGGTAAAATCCCACTTGTTAGGAGAACACATACAAATCGTACATTATCAATAGTGGTTCACTGCTACAATTTAGTGGGACTGGATTCACTTGAACTGCACCTAAGACCACCTTTTTAAGGCAGACTTGGATTACGGTTCATTGGTGCACACTCAAGTTTAGAAAAAAGCTTTCACATCATCCAAACAAACCAAATGAATGTCAAATGATGTCAAATGAACCTGGGTGTGCACCAAAAGTGCTTGTGTGAAAGCACCTTAAAGGAACTCATACTACAAGAAATGACGTTCTTACTTAGGATTTTTGTCTTGTTTTCCAATATACCTAAACTGAGAAGCAAAATGACTTAAGATATTTGGTCTTGTTTTCTGAAAAAATGTAACAAAATTAAGTGTTTTTCATAAAATTAGAAAAAAATCTGCCAATGAGGCAAGAGAAAATTTATTATTTTCCCTTCGAATCAAAGATTAATTTTCTTTTATATTTTTTTTAAGCAAAAGCTAACATGAAGATTTTTTTTTTCAGAAAACAAGACTCAATATCTTAAAGTGCCCCTATTATGGGTAATGAAAGGTTCATATTTTGGTTTTGGGATTCCCCAACAACAGGTTGAAAGGCATGCAAGGTCAAAAAACACTATAATTATCATATAATATGCATTTATTTTTTACCTTATTTGCTCAACGACTCCCAAACGATCGCTCAACGATAAATTTTTCCAAACCCCTCCTTTGCGTGACGTTAATCTGCGGTGATTGGTCGATTGGTCTCATTTTCATCTCACCTCTAATGCCTGATAAAGTAGTGTTTGTGAGCACAGTGCTGCTTTGTGTATTACGTAATGGGGAAACCACCTTTTTACCGCTCCAAAAGGGGCACCTAGTGGCAAAAAATGAATTAGCATTTTAATTCAGACCAACGCAAAAAGACAAACAAGTGGGTGGCAATATGCTAATATTTCATGTTGACCTCAACATGAAATGGCTTGGGATTCGTTTGAAAAATGACTCGTTTCTATGATTCAGAATCAACTCTTGCATGAAAACTCATTTTCAAAACTCCATTAAAGGGGCACTTTAAGTCATTATGCTTCTCAAGTAAATGCATCTTGATTCAAGAATGTTTAGATATTTGTTCTAGAAAACACGTACGTAAGAACTTTTTTTGCAGTATAATTACATATATATGTAAGAAATAAAGATGCATGGTAAACATGTACATGATGCACTAAATTCAACTGATGTGTGGCATAAAATTGAACATATCGGCTGCCTGAATTCAATTTTTAGTGTTGTAAGTATACATTTGTTGTACTATTTTGTGTGGCATAATGTGTAGCTGTAATCCTTTAGTTTGCAAGTTCCAAATAAAAACAGAATCGCATGATCTTACGAGAAGCACCTTTCATTTGTAAGTTGTTAATTGACTGAATAAGCAGGGGATGATCGTGTGTTATGTGGTGTACTGTATGTCTCTGTGTTTGCGTCCCTCCCCTCTGTGTGTCCAGGTGAGGCTTTCTCATGAGAACGGCCCATCCCGTCCTGTCTCACTTATCCCTACCTCTCTGGTGCTTCAGCAAACAGCAGCGCTGCATGGGCCGTATTGATCTGATCACCTCTGTGTTTGCCTTGAGTCCCGCAGTACTGATTTAGCTGAGCGGCTCTGCGTTTGTGTCATTAACTATGGGTGGCCATGGACTTTGATTATAGGAAGTGCCCGAGGGCTCGGGACAAAGCAGTCAGAGACTGATCCATCACAGAACCGACACACTGTTTTGTCCCAGAGATCTGGAGCATTACTGCTTGATCCATTCAGTTCAGCAGCTGTTCTGATGCGCTCAGAGCCCTTGCTCTTTCACAGTTAAGGAGACTTTGGGCAGCTCTTGCAACAAGTTTTATTAGTTCACAGTCTTTTTTCAGAACTGTTTTAGAAAATGGAATCTTAACTAAATTGAAGAAATTTTGTCTTAATCACCAAAAATAGCCCATTCATTACACTAGGGGAAAAATAGCATTACTATTTTAGCATTACTGTTTAACTGGTGCTTCTCTCTTAATATCTCATCTAAACACTCAAGTTTTGTCATAAACCAATCAAATTAATTATTTTTAGATTACAAATACAAAAAAATATAATATACATGTATGCAACATGTAAGGTCCAGGGCTTGGTGCTTACCTTTTTCCCAAGGAACACGTGCTCCTAAATTGAAAAAATTTATTCAAAAAATAAATTGAAAATTTTTCAAATTATGTGTTTTAGCTTAATAAGGGGATATAAGGAGACACTTACAAGCACAATTATTTAATTGATCAGAATACAGAAAGTACACAAGGTTTTTAAATAATTTTATATTACTTCAGATATAAAAGGCTAATTATGTAATTATTTATAGTCCTTATTATATTGTATGTACATTAGATATTTGATGGTATCAGATTTTCACAATAGTTGTTGAGGCTGTCACGGTATATGGTTTTATCACAAATATATAATTTAGTAAGTTAAAAAAGTGTTATCCTCCTAACAAGTTAAATAACTGTATTAAAGATATTTTACTGAATTTATTTAAAAAAAAATACTCAAAAATATAAAGTAAACAAGTGTTTCAAGATTAGAGTGCAAAGTTCAATTGAATGAAAGAACAATAGGTAACAATTTAAGGTCCCATTAGACAAAATTAGTTAAAGCAGGTTAACAATAACTAACAATGTGCAATAGCTAATTGTAGCAGTAGTCAATATTCTTTGTCACCGCTGATTCATAAAAATATAACTATTTATTGTTATCTCCATTGAATAATATTAGCAGAGACAATTTTTTATTTTATAATGTATTATTAAAAGTTGGAATTACCATGAACTAAGATTAATGAACGCAGTCATTGTTAATTCATGTTAACTAATTTTTACATTTATGCATTTAGCAGACGCTTTTATCCAAAGTGACTTACAGTGCATTCAGATTATACATGTTTTTTCAGTACATGTGTTCCCTGGGAATCGAACTAACAACCTTTGCGCTGTTAACGCAATGCTCTAACCACTGAGCCACAGGAACACTATTTCTGCAGTCTCTCTGATCTTCTGTATCTTCCTAATTCGACTTTACGACATTCACGTTACATGATTTGAACGATTTTTACGTAGTAAGGGCAACAGTGCCGCATTAGAATAAATGATCATTCATGTTTTCATAGCCGCTGGCCAAATTCAAAACTAAACTCAAATTAAAACATCTTTGAGAGCAAGGGGGGCCCCTGGTGTTTCGGAGGCCCTTCGTAGCTTGCGTATTCTTCGTATAGGGAGGATCGGCTCTTTTTAGACCTCAGTCCATTATAGTCCTTAAAATGATTTTATTTTTACAGTTGTATAATGTTTCATTGGTTCCACTTCATGTTAAGTGGCCTTAACTAGTATGTACTTATTGTGTTCATAATTTATTGCAAAACACCTTTGCTGCTATTGAGGTGGGATATGGGTAAGGTTAGGGACAGGTTTGGTGATATGGGTAGATTTAAGGCTGGGTTAAGGTGTAAGGAATGGGTCAACAGTGTAATTATAAATGTAATTATAGATGTAATTACTTGCAGGTATTTTTAAATAAAAGTACATTGTAAAAACAAGTATGTACACAATAAATGCATTGTACCAAATTATTAATTTACATTTATGGACATAGTAGTTAAGGCCACCTAATATAAAGTGAGAGTGTTTTATTTTTCTGCATCTATCTTTAAGAGCATCGCTCAGGGACTATCAGATTGGAGAAACACTTCATCCCGAATAGCTGTGTTAATGTCTTACGTAACAACTAATTGTCACAATCCATGTTTGTCCATCCAGAAGTTTTTGTTACATTACATTACATTTTCCACCCTGATTAATGTCCACTTAGCTCCCTTTTGTCTTCTGTCCTGTGTGAAAACGAGTGATTTTACACACTACTGTATTAGCCGGCTCTTGTTCTTCAGATGAGTGCAGTTTGTGACTCTGTCTGCTGCTGGCGTTCATCCCAGTCTCTGCTGAGATTAGGGCCTGTCTGTTGCGGATGAGAGTGTCATGCCACAATGACAAAGTGATGACAGAAGGGTGCGGAAGGGATTAGTCCAGTGATCTCAGACAAACACAGCAGGAATCTGTGTTACATATCAGGCGGGAAAGTGAGATTCTTGTCTGTAGTACAAGGTGCTGTGGCGTTTACTGTACATCAGCTACTTTCTACGGCAGCATTATAACGCACATGAAATTTCCTCAGTGACTGATATAACATCCCCTGAATGAGCAGCAGCTTCTCTTGGCTCACTTGAAGTGCTTGGAAATTTGCTTAAAATGCGGTCAGCGTTGGGGTAATGCATTACAAGTAATGTAAAATCAAGATGACTTTTTTTAAGTAACGAGTAAAGTAACATGACTATATTACATAATTATGATGAAATATCTGAGATGTCTTTTCAAATGAGTAATGAAAGTTGCTTTGTTTGGTCATTTATTCACTGACTGTCCCGTGTTGAGAGAAATTGGGAGTGATGTGCAGAGGCACTTCCTTTCACCTTTGGTGTCTTTACAATGGCAAATATAACTTTTGGGCTTTTTGTTATTAAACAACAAAAAACAAGCCCAACAAAAAGTTACGC
This sequence comes from Oxygymnocypris stewartii, assembly GCA_003573665.1. Classification (NCBI taxonomy): domain Eukaryota; kingdom Metazoa; phylum Chordata; class Actinopteri; order Cypriniformes; family Cyprinidae; genus Oxygymnocypris; species Oxygymnocypris stewartii. The sequence goes on from QVTF01018886.1 coordinate 573,386, forward strand.
AAAAGTAACGTATATCATTACTTTCTGTAAAAAGTAACTAAGTAACACAATTAGTAGAGTAATGCAATACTGTAAGGCATTACATTTAAAAAGTAACTTTCCCCAACACTGGTTGCAATAAACACTAATTTCAGTGTTTGCAAACAGTGCTTCTATTTTTTTTTGTGGTGGCAGAAAATTACAGTTTTATAGTCTATTGAGTCCATGGATTAAAAAAAGGTAATATTGAGTTTACTGTATATTCCCAAAATTCTTAAATTTTCTCACAATTCTGAGATTATATCTCACAATTCTGATAAGAAAAATCAAATCGTCATTCTCTCTTTTCTCCTCGGCTCAGAATCATGCGTTATATCGCAAATTTCACAGAATTTACAAACTCGCTATTGTTAAGTTAAATCGAGTTATCAATTCAGAACTAGGAAATAATATATATGCCTGCATTTGCGAGAAAAAGGGTCAAAATTGTGAGATAAAAAAAGGTAAATGTTGTGTAAAATGTTTAAATACTATTAATAAATATATAAATAGTTGGTTTAAATAGTATTTCATGCTGTAACTGTAGGACTAATACAATATGCATATGTATATACATACATAGTCTGCATATTTAAATACATATTATGTAAACCTATTATTCAATTCAAATGTATGCTTTCAAAGTAGGGTAATCATAGCAGGTTCCATCCATAGTCTGACCATTTAAACAGACCAGAGGTGGAAAGAGTACAAAAATATTGTACTCAAGTAAAAGTACCATTACATTACTGAAATTTTACTTAAGTACAAGTAAAAGTACCAGTCTAAAAATCTACTCAAGTAAAAGTAAAAAGTAGCTCATTTAAAATATACTCTGAGGAAAAATTACTTAGTTACATTTTAACAGTGGAAGGGAGGAAAAAAAGGGATAGACCAAGGGTGTCAAACTCAGTTCCTGGAGGGGCACAGCCTTACACAGTGTAGATATTACCCAAATTAAACATCTGATCCAGCTAAACTAATCATTTAGGCTTATTTGAAAACTACATGGTGTGTGTATTGGAGCAGGGTTGGAAATAAACTCTTTAGGGCTGTGGCCCTCCAGGAACTGAGTTTGACACCCCCCTGGGATATGGGCCTATAAATCTCAAACTAGGGGTTTTCAATTAAAGGAATCAGTTAATTAGAATAATAGGACATTTGGGCTGTTACCAGGCAAATTAAATCAGTATCAACAAAATTCATCTTTGCAATGCAGAGGAAACGCAGAAGCTTCATCTGAAGTGGCATAGATGTATTTACACACTGACATGAATGCATTTAGCCTGCAGTTACAAATGCAGAAATAATGTTTTGATAAATAAGACATAAAATGTGACCCTAAACCACAAAACCATAAGGGTCCATTTTCCTAAATTGCGATTTATACATCATCTGATATATTTACAGTAGGAAATTTACAAAATATATTAATGGAACATGATCTTTACTTAATATGCTAATGATTTTTGGCATAAAAGAAAAATGTATAATTTTAACCCATACAATGTATTGTTGGCTATTGCTACAAATATACCCAGCAACTTAAGATTGGTTTTGTGCTCCAGGCCAGGGTCACAAATGTTAAATAGTCATTTGAAATTCAAAAAAATAAAAAGATACTTTAAATGTTAAATTAGAACCACCAGTAGGTGTCAGCAAGTCACTAATAAGTGAGTCATTGCGATTGAACAGAATCATTTAAACGGTTAATTCATTCAGGAATGAAACACCGTCATTGCTCAGAGTCAGAGACGCAAAACTGTGTATGGTGGCTGTGTTTGGGATTCTTTTTGTTGTCGAAATAGAACAAAAACAGGCAATATAGTGTCTAAAATATTAATAAAGTCTCTTAATTAACTTCTTGTTTTTTTGAACTGTTGTAAAAAGAAAAACTACAGGCCTATGTAATCATGGTGATTTTTGGAGAAAAACGGCATTCTTCGTGTGATGACTTACTATATTAAATTATATAAATCTAAATGTTCTGCTTCTATATCTTCAACTTTGTGATCATTCTAAACGCATTTTAACAGACTGAATCACGCAGTGAAAGAAAGCACTCCAAATGCACGCGGGCTAGTCTATGTTAATCTAACGTTACTAGATTTCACGGCACACTGTTTAGAGTGTTTTGTTTTTGGCAAAATACTGATAATGTCAAATCGCACATCGTTAAAACAACAATTACTATATTATCGCAGACGATATTGCACACCCTGAACCACTGTCTTTTTGGCTCATTTGTGCAAAACCTTTTGTTAAACTGTTAAAGCTTCATTTTAACCACCAATGCAACGATGCAAGTATTTACCTCTACATGCTTGCGAAGGGCGATGTCGAGATTTTATAAGCTGCTAGTTCGGTCTCCCAAGGCAAACACAGCTTACACTGCATAAGGGGCCGTTCACATATCGCGCCTAAAAACGCGTGGAAAACGCTGGGCGTGCTGCTTTCTCCTTTTTTTCCAAAGCGCTCGGGCGGTTGCGCTCCGGAGGCGTTAGTCGTTGCTAAGCAACCATCAGCTGCGCTCTCCGTTACAAGAAGGAAATTTCGTCACATGACCTGCGGTGCGCTTCCGGCATTCTGAAAAGTTAAGATGTTTTTATCTCGATGCGGCGCGGACGCGCCTGGAAAAAACGAGCGTCGCATACCGCGCGTCTACATTTGAAATAACGAACTTGAGCGCGCAAAAGACGCAATATGTGAGCGGCCCCTAATATATGGCCAGGGGTTCACTTCATTCCTTTGAGTTCAACTTCAGCAGAATATGACGGGGTTTGGTTTTCACCATTAACGCCTGTCTTGTCCGTCTGCATCTTTTTGTGATTTTTAGCGCCAGTTTCTTCTTCTGCCCATTATTTACTGCAGTTGTTTCCACGGAGCGATTTTTTTTTACTCAGTAATTAATGTGTTTTAAAATGTAGCGAAGTACAATACTTCACACAAAATATACTTAAGTAAAAGTAAAATTACAGATAAAAAAAATTACTTAAAGTACAAGTACACAAAAAAGCTACTCAATTACAGTAACGCGAGTAAATGTAATTCGTTACTTTCCACCTCTGAAACAGACAATGGCGTCTTTGACGATAATATTCTATAAAAAGGGTTAGCATTCATCCAAAGGCTTAATAATGCGTTTTAATTATAATCCATGGATTTTACCCGTTTTCCTCCACGTGTTACCAGTGCTTTTCTGCCAGTGAAATAACTAACGTCTACTCCGAACTGGTCTATATGCGGTGCAGAGATCTAGCTTTCTTCTGTTCTAAATCAGCCATCTATTGTTTTTATTCCTTCAACAGAGCACCTGTGTAACACGTGTCCATCATTACGGCCTTATTACAGACAGGGTCAGAGGTCACGCTGCTGGCCAGATGACAGTCAGGGCAGCTAATTGTAGGCCTGTAGTGCTGTCATGTGATTATCACATTAGTTCTTGAGGAGATGGAGGGCTTGTGTTTCATGATCTCATTGTGACATGAACAATGCCCTCCATTCGATTCGGGAGAGCCGATACCATCTCCTTTAGATCTCCATACTAGAAACTAGGGGTCCTGTCTCGGTTTACGTGACTGATCATGGTTATTATGCTCGGGCAGTTAAACAGTTTAATAGAATTATTAGTTAACGATAACTATGGCGAAAAATGTTGGTCAGAAAAGTTTTTCCCCTGACAAAAACAAGATGATTATGCGACGATCAGGAGCCTGATCGAGACGGTACGCAGCACATCGCCCGCGGCGACGATCATCGTGTCAGGACCTCTTCCCACATATCGAAGAGCACACGAAAAGTTCAGTAGACTGTTTGCTTTAAATGAATGGTTGTTTTCATGGTGTAAAGAGCAGAAAATTATCTTTGTTAATAATTGGAATCTTTTCTGGGAGCGTCCTAGGCTTTTCCGTGATGATGGCCTGCACCCCAGCAGAGTCGGTGCGGAACTCCTGTCGGACAACATCACCAGGATGCTACGCTCCATCTGACTAGTAAGCCAATTCTCCAATAACAGCTATGATGACTTTTGTTCTACCCACTTAAATGATAAAGGTACTTGCAGTGTCCAATCTATACAGACTGTGTCTGTTCCCCGAATAGTGAGTTCAAAATATAAATGTAATGCAGGATCTAGAAAAAATCTGATCGTGATTAAACCAGAAAAATGCGAAATAGATTAACAAAAACAATTTTTAAATCTTGAGCTCCTAAATATCCGATCACTCACACCGAAAGCAGTTATTGTAAATGAAATGATCACAGATAATAGTTTTGATGTACTCTGTCTGACTGAAACCTGGCTTAAAACAAATGATAATTTTGGTCTAAATGAATCTACTCCACCAAGCTACTGTTATAAGCATGAGCCTCGTCAGACCGGTCGTGGCGGCAGTGTCGCAACAATATATAGTGATATTCTCAATGTTACTCAGAAAACAGGATACAGGTTTGACTCATTCGAAATACTTATGCTTAATGTTAAACTGTCAGATAAGCAAAATAAATCTGTCCTATCTCTTGCTCTGGCTACTGTGTATAGACCGCCAGGGCCATATACAGATTTTCTAAAAGAATTTGCAGATTTCCTCTCAGACCTATTGGTTAATGTTGATAAAGCACTAATTGTTGGAGATTTTAACATTCACGCTGATAATACAAATGATGCGTTAGGACTTGCGTTTACTGACCTAATAAACTCTTTTGGTGTCAAGCAAAATGTCACCGGGCCAACACATCGTTTTAATCATACGCTAGATTTAATAATATCGCATGGAATTGATCTAACTGATATAGATATCATACCTCAAAGTGATGATGTTACTGACCATTTCCTTGTATCATGCATGCTGCATATTACTGATATTAACTATATGGCTCCGCGTTATCGTCCAGGCAGAATTATTGTTCCAGCCACTAAAGACAGATTCACAAATAACCTGCCTGATTTATCTCAACTGCTCTGTGTACCCATAAATACAGATGAACTAGACACAATTACTAGCAACATGGGAACTATCTTCTCTAATACGTTAGAAACTGTTGCCCCCATCAAATTAAAAAAGGTTAGAGAAAAAAGTGCTGCGCCATGGTACAACAGTTATACCCATTCTCTCAAGAAAAAAACTCGTATTCTTGAGCGCAAATGGAGAAAAACTAACTTGGATTTCTTTAGAATTGCGTGGAAAAACAGTATGTCCAGCTATAGACAGGCTCTAAAAGTTCCCAGAACGGAGCATATCCGCAAACTCATAGATAACCAAAACAATTCAAGGTTTTTATTAAGCACAGAGGCTAGATTAACAAATAAACAGATGTCACCCGATCTAAATATTCCCTCACAGTTTAATAGTAATGACTTTATGAATTTATTTACTGATAAAATAGATAATATCAGAAATACAATAACAAATATAGATTCTACAGCGTCTAGTACTTCAGCTTTATTCATCGCACCCAAAGAAAAACTTCATTGCTTTACAACTATAGGACAGGATGAGCTAAATAAACTTATAACTACATCTAAACCAACAACATGTTTATTAGATCCTGTACCCACTAAACTATTGAAAGAGTTGTTACCTGTAGCAGAAGAACCGCTTCTCAATATTATTAACTCCTCGTTATCTTTAGGTCACGTCCCAAAACCATTTAAGCTGGCAGTTATTAAGCCTCTTATTAAGAAACCAAAATTAGATCCTTGTGAACTGGCAAATTACAGGCCCATCTCAAATCTTCTGTTTATGTCGAAAATATTAGAAAAAGTAGTGTCTGCTCAACTGTGCTCCTTTTTGCTAAAAAATGATATCTATGAAGAATTTCAGTCAGGTTTTAGGCCCCGTCATAGCACAGAAACTGCACTTGTTAAAATTACAAATGACTTGCTTCTTGCGTCAGACAAAGACTGCATCTCGTTGCTAGTTTTACTTGATCTTAGTGCTGCTTTCGACACTATAGATCATGACATACTCATAGATCGATTACAAAACTATACAGGTATTCAAGGGCAGGCTCTAAGATGGTTTAGATCCTACCTGTCCGATCTACCACTTTGTTTATTTAAACGGGGAGTCATCTCAATTATCACAGTAAAGTATGGAGTACCACAAGGATCTGTCCTAGGTCCTCTATTATTTTCATTATATATGTTGCCCCTTGGTAATATTATTAGAAAATACGGGATTAGTTTCCATTGTTATGCTGATGACACTCAACTATATATCTCAACAAAACCAGATGAAACCTCTAAACTAAGCTAACAGAGTGTGTTAAAAATATAAAAGATTGGATGACCAGTCATTTTCTCCTATTAAATTCAGATAAGACAGAGATATTACTTATTGGACCTAAAAACAGTACACAGAATCTCTTGGATTACAATTTGCAACAAGATGAATGTAATGTTACTTCATCTACAGTTAAAAATCTGGGTGTTATATTAGACAGCAACCTATCTTTTGAAAATCATATTTCCAATGTTACAAAAACAGCATTCTTCCATCTTAGAAACATTTCCAAGCTACGGAACATGTTAAGTGTTTCTGATGCAGAAAAGTTAGTTCATGCATTCATGACCTCTAGACTGGACTATTGTAATGCACTGCTAGGTGGTTGTCCTGCATCTTCAATAAACAAGCTACAGATAGTACAAAATGCTGCGGCAAGAGTCCTTACCAGGTCAAGAAAATATGATCATATTACTCCAATTTTACAGTCTCTGCACTGGCTACCTATTAAGTTTCGTATCAGTTACAAAATATTATTACTTGCCTATAAGGCCCTAAATGATTTAGCTCCTGCGTACCTAACTAATCTTCTATCACGCTACAATCCAACCCGCTCCCTAAGGTCGCAAAACTCTGGACTCTTGGTAGTACCTAGGATAGCAAAGTCCAGTAAAGGAGGTATAACTTTTTCATATCTGGCTCCTAAACTCTGGAATAGCCTTCCTGATAACGTTCGGGGTTCAGACACACTCTCTCTGTTTAAATCTAGATTAAAGACACATCTCTTTAGCCAAGCATTCATATAATGCATCTCACAATCTTGTACTGCCAGTCTATCTGAACAAATGCACATTATTATGCTTTAGCTTGGGTTATACTGATAATTTCATCCAGGGTTATTCCTGGATGGAACAACTGCTACGCTAATTGTCTGGATCCAACCCTTAAACGATCTGAGATGACCGAACACCTGAGAAGAGACGATGACAACCCCTCGGAGAACCTCAGAGGAAGCCAACCATCAGCGATTATACTGACTTAACCAAAGTCTGCCATAAATGGAGGATCAGCACCTGGAGACAACCTCTACAGCCCTGACCGTCAGCGGAGTCTAGGACACATAGATGAGCCCCAGAGACAGATCTCCAGTGAGGACCTCGTCACCTAGACATCCATCGGGAAAGACCCCTGGAACCAGTGGACCACTTACACTCTGACTTTGATGCAGTTGGAACAAACTACTGATTCGTCTGGCCGGAGGGGAACTGGCCCCCCGACTGAGCCTGGTTTCTCCCAAGGTTTTTTCTCCATTCTGTCACCAATGGAGTTTTCGTTCCTTGCCGCTGTCGCCTCTGGCTTGCTTAGTTAGGGAATCTTCATTTCCAGCACAATCATCGACTTGATTGCACAGATATTATTTAAACTGAACTAAGCTGGACAATGCCATTACTAAATTCAATAATGACATGCATTCAGCTGATAATTGAGTGTTAAATCCTGTCATTTTACATTATTGACACAATTTGTCTATTTTGATACTGTGCAGTGCTGTTACAATTTGTATTGTTAAAAGCGCTATATAAATAAAGGTGACTTGACTTGACTGATAATAAGATCATTAAACGATAACTGAGAGTATATCAACATGCAATATTGTTGACGAAAAAAGACTCAAATGTAGTTAAAAGAACAAAAACTTTACCAAAACCTTTTTATTTTTGTTGAAAAAAGTGGAGCCAAACATTTCAGACTTCTGTACAAGACTCCATTATACGAGCGTTCAACAGAGCTTTTCTGTTAAACGGATACGTACTTTTACTGGCTTTTTGCTTCATGCAATCTGGCAAACATTCACACGCGCTCTCTCTGCAGAGGCGCCATGATCTGAAAATATCGACATATAGTTCTGTACAAGTAAGCGGGAGTTCAGCAATCTCCATTTGAGCTAGTCTGCTTAAATGAAAGTGTTGTTTAACCAGTCTGTGTCCTGTGATGGATCTCGGCTGTGTTGTTTGCTGATTGTAACATTAAGTCTTTTTAGTCATTGTTTTAAAAGAGAAACATTAATGCAATTTTGAATGATTGAAAATACTTTTAGAATTTCTGTTATAGTATTTGAGAGTAGGTTTTTTTTCACCAGTTTTATCTAAAGTGTATATCTAAAGTCTTTGGTGTTTATTTAGACTCTAGTTGATATCCTGTTATAAATCTGTACACTAGATGAGGTAAAATAAACTCTGTATTTGAGTCTGTTGATACATTCTGTTGATTTGAGCTTATTGGTGCAAAATAATCTGCTGATGAAATGTAAAAAATAACAATCATTGCAATTAAAATCAAACAAAATTATAATTTGTATTATTTTAATCATTATACAGTAAGAAGAAAATATGATTAAAATGTGTAAGTTTCCACTAATTAAAACTAGACAAAAATGCTCAGACATTTTTGTCGACTTAAACTTGGACAAGTTGACTAAATATGATAAAAACTAAAAGTGACATTTGACACAAGACTTAGGTCCTTAGTCCGAAATTTTCGTATGCGTTATTTTTATTTTTTTCGTCATCCTTTCCCATCAAAATGCTTGCTACGGATGCGAAAATGCAGAAAATCGAACCTGATCCAAATTTTTTTCATGACGGACGAAAGTTTCGGATACAGTGTGACACAATGTGAGCACGTATTTATTTTTTAGCGTGCAAAAATTTCAGACGAGAATTTCGGACTCAAAGTGTGCAATGACCTTAAGACTAAGACTAAATTAAAAATAGTTGATCAAATTAACACTTAATTAAATTAATTCACAAAATGTGCGCTTTTTATTAAAAAAATCAACATAAACTAAATGTTTTGTGATGCATTCTTGTGCAGAACTCATTGCTGTGATATGAGGGTTTTGCATGTGGTTGGGAGTCATTATGCAGCTGCTAACTTTCTGAGAGGTACCCAGCTAACAGGGAATGTTCTCAGATAGTCCTTTTCAGAACTGTGTTCAATAACATTCAGTATTAACTACAGAAAATTCTCATAACAATTCAAAGTGATAGAATGGAATGTTTCTCTAATGTTTGCCTAGCTAAGAAAAGTTCTTAATGTTTGGAACATTTAAAAAACGTTCAGAAATAACATTTGCATAACAGTTTCAAACTGAAAAAATGGAACCTTGAGATAACTAACAACTTTTTTTAAATATAAAAACGGGTGTTTTAAATGTCGAGAGAACATTCAAATGTAACGCTCTTATAACTTTTCAAAATAACAGAATGGAATGTTTCTCTTATGTTCACATGACTAAGAAGAAACATTGTTAATACAAAAACAAACTGTACGTTTTTAACATTTAAAAAACATTCAGAAGAAATGTTTTCATAACCTAATGGGAATGTTAGTCTTTTCATTAGCTGGGTAGTTATTATGCTGCAATGTAGTTCTGAGTTGCTGCTAATGTTTTACTAGCTGGTCAAGTGCCCAGGACCCTCTTTTAATGTACAGTATGGTCATCTTTCACAATTTTTTTCATCTGCCAGGTGAAAATCTGAGTTTTGACTGTTGTGAAAGTCACAGCATATCTCATGTCTGCAGTACAAGCGGTGTGGAAGATTAACACCTGGGGTTAGGGGTTTGTTCTAATCAATTCAGTGCTAATTCAATGGTAATAATGAAGCTTGACTTATAATGAAGGTATAAAAGGTAGAGACTGGTTAATGATGCAGTAATCTCTGTGTTCCCACATGTATCGCTGAGTTACCACGAAGATCAGATGTCTCTGTGATGCTATTATACATAACAAATGTGTGTGTGTGAGAGAGATCTGACTGCAATTACATAAGCAGCAGTTTCAGTGAGTGTCACTAACAAGGATGCAGCGGCCGAGAGCAGTATTTGACATTCCAGCACTATCAGTGTGACAGAATAACATGTTTGCTCTGCAGACGCCATTAATCGATAAAGGACAACTTCCTTAATTGAATTCTTGACCAAAACACATTCCCGCTCTGATAAATAATGTTACAGCTGCTCTGAGAGGCACTTGACATGTTTTACCTTTATGTAAACTATGGGAAAGTTTGGCAGAAACATATAAAACACTTTAATAAGCATTTTTCCCAGAATATTGACTTACCGAGGACGCTGGGAGGTTTGTAATGCAGACACACCAGCGGTCTAACAGGTGAATGATGGGTCATAAACAGTTTAACTTCAGCTACAATATATCATTATAGCATGCTATGGATTAACAAAATCCAAACAACACAAAGAACATACCTTTTCAGAAAATAAATAATTATCCAAAATAAATGGAAACGTTTTGTTGACAGATGTGTAAATGATTCAGATGTGTCAATTTTGTATAATACATGGCAAAATGTGTAAATAAACACAATACACAGACAATATGTGTGTGTGTGCACCTGGTATCCCCAATGTTATAACAGTATAGTAGTAATAGCAGTAAATGTTGACCTTGTGGAGACATTGTTTAGTCCACATGAGGAGACAAGCTTATAAATCACACAGAATGAAGTGTTTCAAAACGTGTGTGTGTGGGGTCACACAAGGTCCTCAAAAAAACATGGAAACCAGTGTGTGTGTGTGCAGGGATCAACACTTTTTAGATTTTTCTATTGGTTTAATCAGATTTTTGAAATAGTTTTATTGTTTTTGACCCATGTAACCTTGTCTTTATTTAATATTATTTAAAAAAAATACAAGGCAGTAATAAAATAAGAACAAATAACAATATGCAATAGCATAAATACAACAGAACAAAGATACACATAAAATATATAGCCTGGAGTTTAACATTTTTAAGCTGTCACATCACTAACTAGTATTGTGTTATTTTACTTTATAGTATGTTATTTACTCAATATAGTATTATTTTACTCAAAATATGATGTATGTTTAAGAATGTAATCCACAAACTGGTCAATATGTTGAAGTATTCCAATCCATGGGGCAGTACTAGTGTTCTACAATGAAGTGTATTAGTGAACTTGAATAACCCTATGAACTTTGGGTGACGTCCCAGAATATGACAAAAACATGTAAACAGTTTTGATGTATGTCTTCTGGGACAACTGCCAAAGTCCTTGTTAGAAAGGAGAGGACTGGCTGGCTTTATAAGAAAGGGGCTGACTGTCTTTTTAAAAAAGGACTGATAAAACCAAATGCCCAGGTGCAGGCAATAAATTAATTGTGGCAAACCAGACAAGCATAGCCGATAAAAAACCGGAACTCCCAAGTTTGGGCAGTGCAACAGGTATAAAATGGATGAGCGGACAGACAGAGATTCAGATGCGGTGGCTGCGGTGACCGTATCTCGGCTTTGTTAATCTGTTAATAAAGTCTAATTTTGACATCTGGAACTCTGCTTCTCTAGCCTCATTGACTAAAAATGGAAGGAATCCATTTCTTGCTCTGTTTGAGCCACGACACTAGCAGAAGCAGTGTTCAAGTTTTGTTTGCAGTTCATTTAATAGTCCTGTGATAAGAATCTTTAAAAGGACTGATGACTGCAAACTATATGCACATAAAAACGCTTTTTTACTAAAATCAGTTTGCAGGTTAGAATGTGTTTCGACAGAGATTATTAGCCCTGAATTGATGCTGATTCTGTTTGTGTGGCTGCTGAAGCATGCGCTGATTGAGCTTTAATTAACCTGTAATCAGTAGCACTGCTCTCACAGCTGCTCAGCAGAGCTCTGCATCAGTAAACAACAGGCCTCTGTTCAGCTCTTCAGCTCCACGAGGCTTAACTGCTCCTCAAAGACTTCACATGTCAACCCTTTGTTTTAATGACAACAGGGTCAAAGCACCTGTGACACTGACGCTCTGAACACTAACTGTCACTGCAGATCAACTACAGGTGTGTCCACCATGTATATGTATACTTTAAGAATAACATTTAAGAAAAAGACTAAAAGTAATAGTAATATGTATTATTTGAATTTTTTGTCAAACGACTTTTCCTTTGGGTATATAAGAGATTTTTAACCCCCTTCAATCACTCTTGACCAAAAAATGATTTTTTTTTTTTTTTCAAAAATCATCTTCATCGGAATGACTTTTATGGCATTTGGAATGTGAACAAATTAATTGGTATGGCTATAACCATATAGCCTAAACGAGTTAGAAAACTGAAATCAGATCAGACCCAGAAGAATTAAGCTCTAAAAAAATCATTTCTGCTCATTTTTGTAAATTTTTTATAGAATTGTAATGTTTTGTGTAATAAAATGCTTACTCTGTGCTCAGGTTTGACTGTAGTAACAATAATAATTCAAAAACTGACGTTTCAAATCAACATTTCACACAAAAAAAAAATCTAGACCCTTGGAGAGTACAAAAAATATGTGTACTCAAGTTGAAGAATTAAGATTACATATAAATTGTCTTATAAGTCACAACTTAATAGACAATACCAGTTAAAATTCTCAAAAAATGTAGAAAAGTTTAGGCTCATTAAAATTTATCAGAGTCTATTACTAGGTTCAATTTAACATGGGTAGGAAAAACATGGGATTGTCAGGTGTCATTACTTACTTTTACCCCGGAGGCCAATGCCATCAGCAGCTAATCTGGCAGAATACCCTAATTAAGTTCATGCTTCATGACCTCTAGACTGGACTTTGTAATGCACTGCTAGGTGGTTGTCCTGCATCTTCAATAAACAAGCTACAGATAGTACAAAATGCTGCGGCAAGAGTCCTTACCAGGTCAAGAAAATATGATCATATTACTCCAATTTTACAGTCTCTGCACTGGCTACCTATTAAGTTTCGTATCAGTTACAAAATATTATTACTTGCCTATAAGGCCCTAAATTATTTAGCTCCTGCGTACCTAACTAATCTTCTATCACGCTACAATCCAACCCGCTCCCTAAGGTCGCAAAACTCTGGACTCTTGGTAGTACCTAGGATAGCAAAGTCCAGTAAAGGAGGTATAACTTTTTCATATCTGGCTCCTAAACTCTGGAATAGCCTTCCTGATAACGTTCGGGGTTCAGACACACTCTCTCTGTTTAAATCTAGATTAAAGACACATCTCTTTAGCCAAGCATTCATATAATGCATCTCACAATCTTGTACTGCCAGTCTATCTGAACAAATGCACATTATTATGCTTTAGCTTGGGTTATACTGATAATTTCATCCAGGGTTATTCCTGGATGGAACAACTGCTACGCTAATTGTCTGGATCCAACCCTTAAACGATCTGAGATGACCGAACACCTGAGAAGAGACGATGACAACCCCTCGGAGAACCTCAGAGGAAGCCAACCATCAGCGATTATACTGACTTAACCAAAGTCTGCCATAAATGGAGGATCAGCACCTGGAGACAACCTCTACAGCCCTGACCTGTCAGCGGAGTCTAGGACACATAGATGAGCCCCAGAGACAGATCTCCAGTGAGGACCTCGTCACCTAGACATCCATCGGGAAAGACCCCTGGAACCAGTGGACCACTTACACTCTGACTTTGATGCAGTTGGAACAAACTACTGATTCGTCTGGCCGGAGGGGAACTGGCCCCCCGACTGAGCCTGGTTTCTCCCAAGGTTTTTTCTCCATTCTGTCACCAATGGAGTTTTCGTTCCTTGCCGCTGTCGCCTCTGGCTTGCTTAGTTAGGGAATCTTCATTTCCAGCACAATCATCGACTTGATTGCACAGATATTATTTAAACTGAACTAAGCTGGACAATGCCATTACTAAATTCAATAATGACATGCATTCAGCTGATAATTGAGTGTTAAATCCTGTCATTTTACATTATTGACACAATTTGTCTATTTTGATACTGTGCAGTGCTGTTACAATTTGTATTGTTAAAAGCGCTATATAAATAAAGGTGACTTGACTTGACTGATAATAAGATCATTAAACGATAACTGAGAGTATATCAACATGCAATATTGTTGACGAAAAAAGACTCAAATGTAGTTAAAAGAACAAAAACTTTACCAAAACCTTTTTATTTTTGTTGAAAAAAGTGGAGCCAAACATTTCAGACTTCTGTACAAGACTCCATTATACGAGCGTTCAACAGAGCTTTTCTGTTAAACGGATACGTACTTTTACTGGCTTTTTGCTTCATGCAATCTGGCAAACATTCACACGCGCTCTCTCTGCAGAGGCGCCATGATCTGAAAATATCGACATATAGTTCTGTACAAGTAAGCGGGAGTTCAGCAATCTCCATTTGAGCTAGTCTGCTTAAATGAAAGTGTTGTTTAACCAGTCTGTGTCCTGTGATGGATCTCGGCTGTGTTGTTTGCTGATTGTAACATTAAGTCTTTTTAGTCATTGTTTTAAAAGAGAAACATTAATGCAATTTTGAATGATTGAAAATACTTTTAGAATTTCTGTTATAGTATTTGAGAGTAGGTTTTTTTTACACCAGTTTTATCTAAAGTGTATATCTAAAGTCTTTGGTGTTTATTTAGACTCTAGTTGATATCCTGTTATAAATCTGTACACTAGATGAGGTAAAATAAACTCTGTATTTGAGTCTGTTGATACATTCTGTTGATTTGAGCTTATTGGTGCAAAATAATCTGCTGATGAAATGTAAAAAATAACAATCATTGCAATTAAAATCAAACAAAATTATAATTTGTATTATTTTAATCATTATACAGTAAGACCTTTACAAAAAGTTGTCTTTGAGAATGTCTAAATATATGTCTAAACCCACAACTTAATACAAATAAGTATTTATGTCTAAAAACAATTAGAGAAATTATAGGCCTTATATATAGAGCTATATAGGAATCTATGGGCTAAACCATGGGATTTCAGATGTTTTTCTTATTTTACTCCCACCAAATGGCACTAATCTGGCTTTAAAGTTGGATTTTAAATGCATATACTCTATTTTAACATGAAATACTGCATTAAATGAAAAATATATTAAAAAGTGTATTATTTTCAATGGGTTTGGAGGGTTGAATTTTAGGCATCTGGTCAGTTTTGACTGTGAAGATCACACGTGTGACTCCTATGAGGAGCACCCTTAAGAATATTCCTTTCATAAGGTGTGTCATGCAGTTAGAAATTAGGAAGAAATGCCAGTTATTAAGACTGTTTTTTTTTTTTTCAGGCTCCTAAAATGCACGAGTTTTCATACAATGCACTTGTTTGCTTCCATTGGAAAAATAACATCCAAATAATTCTTAAGACCTAAGTAAAAGGAATTTTATCCTTATACATCACTTTTTCTCTGGGCACATTTATGGCAAAGACAAACAACATTTGTGGTCCTGCCAGTGAATGTTTGATGTAAAAAGCTGTGGAAGCTTTTATGCGACCTGGCGTCCAGGAGCCTTAAGAAAATATTATGCTTTCCACTGGTTCGAGCTCTTTAGCAGCGCTAAAGGAAAGGCATGAGCCGTAAAGAAAAAACACATCGAGAAATGAGAGGTCAAATGTCCGAAGTGGGATTTTCGCCACATGAACTGTGAAGATACACACACTCACACACAGTGTGCAGAGGCTGCAGTGCGATCGAGAGCTTAAGAGAGGGTTTGAGAGAGCAGAAACACACAGATCACCATGTAGAGGGCTGGGCTGGTGCAAACCTCTCACTAATTGGCAGTAGACCTGGGCTTCCTGTCTGAGCTGCATGCATGCACTATGAGAGTGCAGTTAATGCACTGGCAGAGACTGCACCAGATTCACCGCGTGTGGGGCCACAGTACAGTTATTCCAAGAGTGTGTTACAATGGCTGGCCTGTTCATTAGAAAGACGCAAATGAGGCATGTCTAGCTCATACCATCCAATAGTGTTTTATGGGTTTATAATAGAATATGTCCTTCAGCCTCATCATGGTTATTTGTGTTTATTCAGAATGTTCTCACAAAATGCATATTGCAATCTTTTGAACCATATAAATCTGCAGACATTACTAATTCTGCTTGCAATTGTTCACCGTCTCTAGAGGAACTTTTTTATCTGACTGATGGAAAGCAATGGTTGTGTTGGAATTGAATACTTTCTAATATTTCTTTAATGGAAAATCTTCCTTTTCGCCAATGTTTGTGTTTAGACACTGTTCGTATATGGCATAACTTTTGCTTACTACGCAAGCAACAACCTGCTTTAAAGGCAATGAATAATGACTTAATTGCTATGCTTGCAGATTTGTTAAACTACTTGGAATATAGCACACCAGTCAAACAGACTGCTTATATGTTACTTTTATGAATGATGCATTTATATAGCGCTTTATTGTGTATTGTTGTACACCCAATGCGCTTTACAATCATGTGTGCACCATCCACTTGGACTTTTAAGCTGTGTTAATGGTGTTTTTCCCTTTTTGTAGATCAGAGGTCATTCCTATGTCTTCAATTCCTCTACAATGTCTACTTTTGTAAAAATAAAAGCACACAATTTGGCACAATGCGAGGGTAAGTAAATTACATCAGAAACCAGTTTGAAGAAAATGATTTCAGTAGTCTTGCTGGGTCGTCAGTCTTTTTTGGCAGAGAGCTCATGGCAAGCGTGAATGCTTCTTGATCAAACCTTTCCCTCACTTGTCCTGTACCTGCCATAGCCTCTTGATTGATCACGAAGCGTTTCACCCTCAGGAGGACCAGCAGCTCGGGGCATTTCCACATCCAGCCAGATAAGTCTTTTATCCTGGCGTGGATCTCACTAAACGCCCCCTCTTGTTTCCTGTCTTGTTTGGGAGAATGTTATCAGGGGGTTAGCTGGTCCTCCTATTGTCCCCTGGCGGTCCCATTTGGGGGGTCAGACCGGTTAGCGGTTAGCTCTTGAAACAGCATGGCGTAGATGGAAAGGTCACGGCCTTTGCTTGGAGTCTCCATCCTTCTTCTGAGCTCCAGGGTCATCTGAGTGCTCCACATGCCCACGGGGCAGCAGGGACGGGCCCACAGATGCTGGAGCCTCCAGGACGGGGCTTTAATAAGTCGGCTGGGCTGAGCCCAGTAGGTGGTGTTACAGCTTTAATCCTCTCAGACCCATAAAGCAGCACCCAGCGGCTCTCATCCATTTCAGTGTGGAGCATCACGAGGGCCGAGGGTCCAGCTGATTAGTTCCACTGACCTCAGACCCACCGGCTGTTTGGTGCCTTAACTTTCCACCGTTGTGTTTTATTAGCCACTGATGTCATTCCACACCAGTACCACTTTATAGAGATGAGTTGTTAAGTTCGACCAAATGAACGTCAAGTTTTGTGTCAAAATCCCATCAAATGTTAACACGCCCTTTTGGCACTTTGGGTGGCGCCCAAAAATGCTGCCAGTGGATACATCTTTATTGCAAATGTCTCTAAAGTGCAAAAAATTACTGCTAACAATTTATTTTCTTTTTCGGCTGCAAGACTTGATAGGCAGTGTTGTGATCACTTTAGGGTGAATCCAACAAAAACTTTTCTAGTTTTGTTTTAGGATTTCTAGTGAAGATTTGAATGACATTATCATTTTTATGACATTAGGCTCTTGCTATATGTTCTGTGCACAACTCACAGTTTTCTCAGGCTATTGTGACAAAACATAACAGAAATTTCGTAACACTTATTTTAAGGACCAATTCTCACTATTAACTAGTTGCTAATTAGCATGCATATTCCTAGCATATTGTCTATTTATTAGTACTTATAAAGCATATATCATTGCCTTATTCTGCATGAACATATTTCAGATCCCTAAATCCTACCCCATACTTACAGCAAACTTAATAAATACCTTACTAACCATTAATAAGCAGCAAATTAGAAGTTTGTTGAGGGAAAACTCTTAGTTAACAGTGATTATGTGTTCCTTATTCTAAAGTGCTACCGAATTTTACTTCTTAATTTCCCTTAAATTACATTAAAATAATATTACATTACTGGAATTACATTTAAAAAAAAATCAAATATAATTATATTTTTACAAATTAACAATGGGCTTAATTTTTTTTTTAACAATTTTGTTCATTTTTGTATTCTATGATTTGGGGTGACGTTACCTGGGAATATTTTCATAAGTCACATAGTTGCAGCCTAAGAATGCTTTAAAATACTTTTGAAATGGCAAAGCTTTACGAGCTAGACACACTGTAAACAAAACCTCAATTTGTATTATTGTGTACAATTATTTTACATTTTTTAAATCAAAGCGGTGAGTCCAATTCAGTTCTGCTTACAGTGTTTCTCTCTCCAGCAGCTCAAAATGCCTCCAGAGGAAACCTGCGGGGCTCAATCAGTAGAAGATCATTTCAGGCCTCATGGTGCTGAGCTCCGGCTGATCCCTGGGTCTCCAGACAGTGTTCAAAGCGATCTGTTTAATGGCTAATGTTCTTACTGCCCTCCTGCAGCTGCAGATAGTCAGTCAGACTCACCCTCAGGCTGCAGATCCTCTCACGGACAAGACACCCTGCTGACCTCATCATCAATAACCCACACTGCCACTGCAGTTCACATGATGCTGAGACACTTCTTTTTCAATTCTTACGATATTCAGCATTATCTTTTTCTAGAAAGATGTCAAAATCCAGATCAAATAGATATTGCCTTGCATAAGGCGTTTCTGCGTGTAGCGCTTAAGAGTCTGGCACTGAAGTGTCTGAATTGGCTTGTTTCCAGCTTATGCATGAGGTACTCAGAGCATCTTGGCTTGAAGCCGGGCAATGTGGATACTGGATCAACAACAAGGTGTCCATTAAGCAGCAAAGCTGAGGTCCACAGTCCTCTCCAGTCTTCCAGACAGATTTCTGCTGAGTGCTGTCTCTGTGAAGGGATCTTGATAGGTCCATACCTATCAAGAAATACTAATAAAACTTAATTTTGGAAGAATATTTTGTTTTACAAATCTATATATTATTTGGCTTTCTATTAATGCAATGCAATGATGAATGATAGCCGTCTACAGTCTCCCAGTGGCTTACAGTTTTGTCAGTTTAGCCTTTAATGACTAATTTACATCAAAACAATAGATAACACTTATGCTATCATTCTGAAAACTTTATTTTTGTCCTACATACTGACTTGATTTCATCTGTTTATGTTCATGAAATGGGTTCACATTATTCAAACAAAACCAAACTGATGTCAAACAAACCCAGATGCGCAGAAAAAGTGCTAGTGTGAAAGCTTAGAGTATTAGTAGACTGTCTGTCTACTAATGTCTACTAACCATAGCCTAACAGTCTACTAATACTCTAATGCAGAGGTTGCGTTAGACTTTAACATTGTCTGTCATTTTGACGGACAGGGTCATACAAGTACCATCATAATCTATTATTACCCGTCATTTAAATTTTCATATTTTAATTATAATAACACATATAATTGATTTTATTTCTGTTCACATTTTCATTTTTAATGAACCTACAGGACGAGCATATAGGCTTATGCATTTATTTATTATTAAAGAGAACAGATGAACAGAGACTGCGTTACTTTTCATGTTCAACACCACACACCTCGCAGTGACAGCAGAGGCAACAAAACATCCTAGGGCTGGGTAAAACACAAAACGATTTCTCTATTTCAATAGATTGAAATTTTTATGAATCAATATCGATTCTTAAATCCCAATTGATTCTGTTTTCAGTCGATGATTGAACAGTACATATAGTGTGCCTCCCATCCTATAAATCACAATAGTCTAAGCTTTGTGCGTTGTTACATTTTGATATGAAACAAAGTCTCAGATTTCAAATTCTGTCCATTTTATTAGGAAACTCAAGCAGTAAATAAAGTTTTGGCGCTCTTTAATGTGGCGTGATTGATCGCTGTGCCGTCTCAGATCAAGCAAAGCGGCAGCGCACTGAACTGATCATCTCTTTCGCTTTACTAGTGGATACTCGCCTGTGCGTAATCAAAGGCATAGCAAAGTACTCGTAACCCTTTTATTTTTGTTCTGGATGCTAATGATCCCGCGCTCTGCTGCCACACTGGAGCGCACTCTCCACCAACTGGACAGGGGTGGGAATTACAGTTATAAATGACAATAGATCGCCCTCAGTGTAGTCTGTCAAAGTGACGGACAGCCTTCAGATTTTTACATCACTGCTAAAACAATTTTCAGTTAACGCGACTTCTGCGCTAATGACTGCTAGTTGACATGTAGTTGCAAAATTACATCTACAGTAGTTGGTAGAATGTCTAAAGTTGACTATAGAAATAAAGTGGTTCTCCTACAGCATTATTAAGTAAATCTCTTGAGTGTGTATCTCAGCACGAGGCTGAAGGCCAGAGGTCTGTTGACTCCAGAGCATCTGGTCAAAGACTCCCAGAGGCGGCGCAAAACCCACGGCAGCTCGGAGAGCGGTGAGAACTTAGAGACGGGCTCTGCTTGAAGAGATAATGCTAATGAGGACTCATAGGGTGAAACAAAATGGCATAATTGTATTGAGTTGATCCCGTGTTAGAGCACAAAGGCTCGGGGAGGTTACGCTCACACATGAGGCTTATTGTAATCCCTCCGTAATTACCAAGCCAAGGCATCTTCTCATGGGAGCAGAGGTCCGTCCTCGCTGCTCCATTCACACGTATCCTAAAGGAAGTATCAATTCCTTACCAAGAAGAGTCACAAAAGCTTGACAAAACACATTCAGTGCAACTTTGTTGGGCGTAGAGCTATGATAGACGTCTACAGTGTTGAGAGAGAGGCTCATTCAGATGCAGGTCAATGTCAACTGCGGAGGACTGAAACCGAACCACGGCTATAAGTTGGCAATATGCAGCAGAGAGGTGTTGTGCGGTATTTAAATGCTGTGACAATGGCTTGTTTGGAGCTCTTTTGAAGCTTCTCAGTCAGAGGCCACTGGCGTTCCCGCTCTCTCCCTCCAGCTTTTGACAGGAAGCTCATGATTTTTAACGTACGCAGCATGCATAATGCATCAGGCCAAACAATCACATACAGGATGTGCGAGCCAGCGGACACAGCGAGCACCTGTGCCGAACAAAGATGGCCTTTCTGCCGGGGATGTGTGCCCTGGTACCCGCTGTCACCGTTTCCCTGCCCCGATCCCAGCTGCGCTGCATTCAGCCTGACACGCATTCATCTCGCCCAACACTGCTGCCGCTCATAAAGAGCTCTTTATTTGCTTATTAACCCCAGTAAGAAAGCCCTTGACAAACATTTTGGGAAAGAGTTTTGATTGTGTGCCTCGCACATGTGTGAGCCAGTGGCTGGTGTGCATGCAGTACCATCCCCGTTTGTCAGGGTACTTTACCGTGGTATTAAGATGTCATCTGTCAGATGCGCTCTGAGAAGGATGCGCTTCGCTTCACTAATGAGTCTGTAGTGGATCCAGAATATTAATGGTGAATCTCACAGTCAAAAACATGTTTATGGGCATATTTCCCCAAAACAATCGAGACATAAAGAAATTATATTTGATTACACTTTATTTTAAGGTGTCATTGTTACAGTGTAATTATACATGTAAGTACTGGGTAATATTATTTAACTACATGTACTTACTAAATGGTTAGGGTTAGGATTTGGCTTAGAGTTACTTGCATGCAATTATGCATAATTTATTGATATTAAAATAGTAAGTTCATGAAACATGTGTAACAAGGACACCTTAAAATACAATGTTACCTTATAGTTAATTTAAGAAAGGGAACATTAAGTTTTTGTTAACACTTTATTTTAAGGTGTCCTTGTTACACATGTTATATGTACTTACTATTATAATAACAATAAATGATGCATAATTGCATGCAAGTAACCCTAATCTTAACACTAAACATATAGCAAGTACATGTGATTAATTCATATGACTTAATTAGTAAAGTGTAACCCTCATTTTATGTTTTTAACTACTATGTACTTACATATTCAACATATTTGTTGTGCACTTATATATTATTACATTTAACTTACAGTCAAATAATTTTGGAGAGCAACGTGTTTACAGTAATACTGGCAAAAAATGTCCTAATCGACCTGAATTCACCCTACATTATATCAAATCTTAATTTGTATCATTTAGTAGTTAAAAACATAAGGTGTGCTAATTCTTTGCTTTGTGACATTTTCACGACAAATAAACCTGTTTTCTCCCGAATTTTCTATTTGGGAGGATTTGGTGTTGAACTGTACTATAAATGAAGTGTGCCTTATTTAAATCCATTGAAGTATTTTATTATTGTTGTTGTTCCTGGTGGTGTTTTTATCTCTAAATGTGGTTGTATCTGGGATGCTAATTCATACTTTGCATCCACGTGAATGTTAATGAAGTCTTGTTTAAGCAGTCTTTGTCATTTTAAAATGTGCTGCAACCAGAAGTTTGCACAGAAGCATCAGAAGAGAGTTTGTCTATGCGTCCGCTGCATGTGTGCACATGTGTCCGCTGGCATGCTCTGTGAGGCTAGTATTGTGTTAGTTGAGATCAGGCTTTGCTTTATACATGCAGAAATCTGGACACATTTCCAGCACCAGCTGCACACACAACAAAACCAGCACCCAGCTGCAGACACGAGTCCAGACTGCCTCTGTCTCTGTCTCTGCCCTGCACCCACTCCTGACGCATGTCCCGGGGCCACAGGCTTGTTGTAATGCTAATAACTTTGCCGAACAGAAAAAGAGAGATGTTAAATGTTGTTTGCAGTCAGAACATAAAAGAACAGAAATACCATTAGAAGCCACAATTAATTACAGGCATGTGATATCAAATTAGTCACATGACAATGGGTTTGATTTCCATGTGCATACATGAAGAATGATCACACAGTTATTTTCTATACAAATGAACGGCAGCAGTCGCTGTCAAGTTCCAACATAATAAATAAGACACAATAAAGGACGGTTTAAAGGGATAATAATCCTATCTTCATTTACTCACTCTCATGTAGTAATGAACCTGTATGCATTTCTATTTTCTGCTGAATACAAAAGAAGATGTGTTGAGGAATGTTGGAGTTACTGGTAGCCACTGGCTTACATTGTATTTTTTATTCATACTATGGAAGTCAATGGAGACCAGCAGCTCAGACAGGTTTAGAACAACTTAAGGGGAGTAAATGACAACAGATTTTTTTCATTTTGGGGTAAAATATCCCTGTAATGCAAAATAGTATTACAAAATCACACCAGTAATATTGAAATATATCAAGCACTGACACACAATTAATTCCAACCCCTTGGGACTTTCAGTGGAGCTCAAAGCGTTACAGAGAATTTGTATGCCGTTGATTTTTATTAAAATAATTTAAATGGGGATGGATGCTGTCCACTTAAAAAAAAGGGTTGAAAAAACATAAAAGCATGAACAAGAAGATGTAAAGATTGATTAAAGTGTAGAAAATGTCCTTGTATTCCACTGACATTTTATTGATTGGAGTGATGTGTAATTGTGAGGCTGGTTAGGTCAACAGCATTTTCTGGACTAAACTGCAAAACTAAACATAGTTTTCATAGCAGCTTTCTGAATATGTACCGTCAGCCACGTTGACGGAAAAACAGAAACTCACGCCATTGGTGGAGTGCCACAGTGTTTTTTCTTTATAGTTTTTGAGAATATTAAATTATGAATGGCTTATTCACAGCTGTCTCTCCATGTTAAGGTGGGAGAGGAGAAAGTATTTTAACACCTGAAAAGTTGACAAGCTTTAAGTCTTTAGGTAGATTAAGCAACTGAACTGGTCATCGTAGAGCATGTTTATTTACATATGTCCAGCTTATAGAAGCGTTCTAATCAGGCAGGGACACTTAAGAGCTGTCCAAATAAATGACTCGGTAATGAGAGGCGAGAGTGGTGTGTGTGTGTGTGTGTGCGTGCTTGATGAAGCTGAGTTTGTTTACCAGGTGAGCACTTTTGGATAATTGGCAGAATGTTTGAGATCATTTTCAGTCTGAACAGATAAGTGCATAGATCAACAGGTCAACAAAAATATAGACAAGACTGAGCCTATTCTTAAAATAAGATTTGGATTTTATTTATATTTTATTTATGTAACATTATTTAGAGTTAAACATGTAACCATGTTGGATTTTATTTATGTAACATTATTTAGAGTTAACCATGTTTAACACCTAACATTGTGAATGGCAAACACAAATACATAATCTAAAATCCAAATGTTTAGTAGATTGTAGTGTTCAGTGATGTGTTACAGTGGGTGGTCATGCAGAGGGACGCACACACATTATGTGTAAACATGTATGCACACACACACCCACATCCACATACGTCATGAATTCCCAGGGAACACTGAAAAAATGTATACCCTGAATGCACTGTAAGTCGCTTTGGATAAAAGCACCTGCTAAATGTAAATGAATATCTGTCTCATGAGACTCTCGTGTTTGTCTTGGCCATTTCCTACAGAGCTCTCCTCCCGCAGGCAGGTCTGAAAGTGACTGGGCTACCCAGCTCTGATGAAGCTGACGAACACATCTGATCCAGTGGGTGGAGCACAGCTCTACAGCACAGGCTGATGTAATAGAGAGGAAGGTATGTTTGACTCAAAGTGAGGTTGGCTACATTAGTTACTTCCACCCCACTAACTACACTGCATGATTCAGATCGCTGCTCTTCTCACACTGCATGAACTGTCTGGGGCTTCATCTAGTTGCTTGGCGAGAGTGACAATTTCATCTAATTGGCGACAGGGAGTTACACATTACACAACTCCTTGATAGGAAGAAGCACCAACAACCCTGTCTGGTCTAAAACTGTTTCACAACTAAACACACGTGAGATCGGATATGGGACATAATTAGGGCTGCCCTCGACTAAAGATTTTTCTGGTCGACTAGTAGTTGTTCATTTTAAGCATTAGTCGACTAATCGCATGTTTATTAATAAACCATTTAAATCATTATAATGAGCCTTTAATTGCCTACATAGCATATAAGCGTTCAAGCACAGGCTAAAAAAAGCTTGACACGGTGCACTGGCAGATGTAATGATTATGAATGTGTCAGGGAAAAACAGCAAGGAGACCGCATTAACATTTTAATAATTTATTGATACATTAGTGCTTTCTGTGATGAAGTCGGTGACACTGACTCGTCATCTCCGCAGTAGTGGATGTGCCCGTATGCATGTTTCATACGGTTTACATAACCTGAGAATATGTTTTTTCTATTTGAATTGGTTCATATGACATTTCAGTTCAACAATATATAATGACAAATATAGACAAGACTGAGCCTATTCTTAAAAAATCTGATTTGGAGTTTATGTAACATTTATTTAACCAGAACTCTCTTGAGATTAAAGCTCTTTTTTGACAAGATTACAGAGTGACCAAATACTCGAATAAAATCAAACAGACATCGAACAAACACAGAAACAAAAACATTAATACAAGCAAGGGATTCAATTCAGTTTTAGCGTTATTAGCAATGTTGGCAAAGCATTAACACACACACATATAGTAAAAAGAAAGAAACAATAATGAGCGCTACTGTTCAGCTTCCATACTCCACACAGACACTTGAATAGCGCACATGTCTCAAGCTAATGTCTAGGTTAAATATACAGTGTGTATATATTTATGACCTATACTGCAGCCAGACACCCGGGGCAATCGAGACACTATGGCTTCACTTTTAGCACTTGTGTGGCATTCTTGGTTATTAGTATTAAAAATATAAAAATTACAGATCTCTTTGAACTCTTTCCGGACTGAACCTGGCTAGTCGCTTATCTTTACAGATTTTTTATTTTTTTTATTTGAGTAGAAAAGTCTGAACTGTGAGATTCTTGCAGAACTTGCATTTGTGAGAAAAAAACGTTTATGAATTGCAATTTTAAGATATAAACTGAATTGTAAACGTGGACGATTTTGCCTTGATGCTGTAACAGACCATAATCGATTATAGCCTACTGACGTCATTCGCATACGTGCTTGTCACGTGAGTATTAAAGCTGCCACTGTGTATGATCTCATCAGTAATAATCAAATGAATAATACATGTAGTCAAATGGCAATAATGCTGAGGAAAAAAGAAAAACCCATTACTATGATTGTCTGTAAACTTTCCAATACATAAAGCACTCTTAGACACTGAAAGTGCTTTTTGTTTATCACTTGTAATTGTCTTTCCCCCACTTTATTACTTTATATTTGCTGTGTGTTATTTATATATTTGTATGTTTTGAAGCTATATTTACTTTGTTTAATTCTTAACAATAATTAATTAATTATATATCAATTCATATAGGAATTAATTAATTTAAGAAGTAGCCTGCTTATATAATGAAGTACAAATGCACAAAATAAATTTAATATAATCATGATATCGAATTTAATCAAATTGTTGACATGAACATCGTAATCGAATTGAATTATGAAACCAGTGCCAATTCACGCCCCTAACTAGTACTGCATACTGTGAACTCTAAAGTATATACTGCACACCATTTTTCTTAAATAGTATATAAAACAATATGCATTATGCAGCAGTTTCAAATAGTTTTTTTTTTTATTGTAATCCAATTTTTTGTACAAAACTCTTGTTATCAGATCAAATGGCAAATGAGCTCTGAAGTGGATAAACTTGATAGCCACACTAAGTACCACTGTTGTCTCACTGGAATGGGCAGACTGGTCAGATTGTCACCAAACACCTGAGAAGAGATAATGCCAACCCTCAGAGCGTATACAGAATTAACCAAATGTGGCCATAAGTTAAATATATTACGTTTCTACAATATATAAATATGCCATTTCCACCTTTAACTGTGTGTGTGTTCGCAGTGTCAGCCTGAGGTCTCTTGACATAACGACTTATTTTATCAATGGAAATGCTACAGACATTTCTTGATATGTCACAATAGTCTTGCCACGGTCTCAAAGAAAATACAATAATGTCACTTAAATGCTGTATGAAGTAATGAGATATTGTGTGCGATACAAAAGAACCACATGCAAAGTCCTATTACTGCAATCTAGAGAAAATAACCCCAGCTTTGATATTGCATATGAGCTATAATTGCCTCCAAATGCATTTGTGCAGATATAATGGCAAAATACCCCTTAATGCAATTCTACGGCTCGTATTACCAAACTATAAGCGTTTCTTTTGCTGAGCCTATTATTTTATCCTGACATGTATCTAGCTCTGCCTCTATTGTACTTACTGTATGTTTTCAATTAAGTACATGTGAAATAAACATCCCTCTTCTGAGCTGAAATACTCCCTAAAGCAGGCCTGATGTGAAGTATGTCATCATGTGAATGGGTGTTCATCATGACTTCAGCACAGATGAGGAGCATCTGTCCTTTCAGACACAGCTTTACACCAAGTCTGGCACACTGTGCAGCTAATATACCATTTAGAAGGTTTCATCTAGTTTACTTTGTTAAGTGAAATAAAACACTTGCAAAGATTATATCACATCAGATTACTTATTTATAAAATTACAAAACAGTCTTTGTGATTGCATAATCACTCTAAACCAGGGGTCTCCATCCTTATTTATTTTGAGAGCTACTTTTTAAAAATGAAAGCGGCTGAGAGCTACCCTTGTTATACAGTACTAATATCTCTTAAATAATGTGACATAACTATTGAAAGAACAACAATCCAAATTGTTACATGTCTTAAATAGTTTTTATATACACATTACCATTTAATCTCAGAGAGAAAAAAACAATCAGAGAATACAGTTCTTAATGGAAAAAACAATAGTATGCCAATCATACTGTAGTTGTATAAACAGTTACTTAACAGTTAACAATTACTTACATATTTATTGTGCATCATAACTCTAAAATGAGCCAAACTACTTCCTGAAATACACCGGAGTTTTTTTTGTATTCATATTACTCTTCAAGTTTATTGAACAGAATCAGAGAAATTGTCTACATACAAGTCAAGTTCAATGTAAATTAAACTGGGATACAAACAGCAGTAAAATTTCAAATGTTGGTCTTCATTCTGAACTGATATGTATGCTACATGAATAAGAGTGCATGCTAAATGATAAAAGTTCATGAAGGGACACAAATACGATGTACATTTTCTTACATCTAATGAGCTGACTGACACTGCATTGTTTCCAAAAGAGAGGCATATGCTGGTGTGTATGCATTTAGGTTTACTCTTATGCAATCATTCAAATGTTCATCTGTCAGTCTTCTTCTGAATTTAGCTTTGATCACATTCATATCAGAAAATACTGCTTCACATAGGTATGTAGATCCTAATAAAGCAGATGCTTTGAGTGCAACTTGGTGAATGTTCTTGTAAACTACTGGGTCTCCAGAAATTTGGCGAATGTTGCTGAGATTTAAACTGGATATTATTTTGGAGATTAATAACCTCCATCTCCATCTCTAAAGCACTGACATCTGCTTTGAAATGTTATCAATGTCAAGCTCCATAAAAGGATTGGCAATTTTTTCAAAATCACCAAACCTTTCCTCAAATTCCTGCCCAAGCCTGGACAGAAGATCACAGTACTTGAGTACATCAAAAACTTCAGGTGTACTTGTGTGGCTTTCTATCATCTTTAACACTGAAGGGAAGTGCTGCAATCTGTTCTTCTTCAGCTGATGCATGTTTGCTTTAAAAGTCTTCACAGCACTGATCATTTCACATATGGATTTGTCTTTACCTTGTAACTGAAGATTGAGCTGATTCAGTTTCTCTGTTAAATCAGCCAAGAATGCCAGGTCAAGCAGCCACCCAGTGTCAGACAACAAGTTAGTGCCCTTGTTTCCATAAAAGCTTTAATTTCACTCAGCAAGGAAATAAAGCGGTGAAGTACCTTACCCCTACTCAACAACCTCACTGCTGTGGGAAATAAGAGATCACCATACTCTTCTGCAAGTTCATGAAGAAAGAGTTTGAAGCATCTGTGCTGTTTGGACTTTGATCGAATTGAGTTGATAATCCAAACAACTGGTGTCACGGCATGATTAAAGCACATAACCTTACTGCAGATTGCCTAATGATTGATTGATGCAATGATAGTTCAGAAATGCATGAAAATCTGGGTCGTTCTTGCAATGTGCAATAAATCCAGAGTGGCGCCCTATCATGGCTAGAGCTCCGTCTGTTGTCATAGATATCAGTTTGTCAAGGGGCACGCATTTTACCAGGCAGTGGTTCTTGAAAACTTTGTAGATGTTGAATTTAAATTCCTTTGTTGAATTCCTTTTCAAAGGAAGCAGTGTCAAAAACTCCTCTTTGGTGGAAAAATCATCAAAAACCATCCGAATGAAAACAGCCAACTGAGCTGTATCACTTAAGTCCACAGATTCATCGCACTGAAGTGAAAACCATGTACACCGTTCTATGTCCAGTTGTAATTGTCCCATTGCATCTGAAGAAAGCAAGGAATCTCTCCTTGCCACAGTGTTGGCACTGAGCTGGACATCCGTGATAGCAGACAGAATTTCTGTCTTGCTTTTGTGGTCCTTGAACAAAGTTTCAGCCACCGCTGTCATTGCTTCCTTCACCATGGCGCCATCGGTGAACAGTTTCTTGTGTTGTGTCAAGATGCGCGCCACTTTAAATGATGCTTCCGTAACAGCATTTCCTCTCTTTATCGGTTTGGTGAATAAAGATTGCTGTTTTTGTATTGTTGCTTTCAGCTGCTTTACCTTTTCAGTTCGTAGCCCACTACCCGCAGAAAAGTCTTGTGCAAAGTTCCCATGAACTTGAGTGAAATGGCACTCAACATTGCACCGTTTTCCCACAGCAACGCTAACGCCGCAAATTAAGCACACACATCTTTCGTTTACATTCGTAAAGAAAAACTCACTCTCCCATTCCTCGTGAAAATAATATATTGTTTTCTTTTTCTTTTCTTGACCGCTTTCCTTATTCATTCTGACGCAAGTAGTTTTTAAGCTAATACTGCCTTGTAGCCTGATAAGCGTGATTATGTACTTGATTGAAACGTCGACTTTTCACACACACATATATATATATATATATACACGTATATATATTATTTTTTTTCTATTTTTTTTTCTATTGTTGGTTGTTATTCTGTTATATTGTAATTACATCTGAATGGTCATATATGAATAAGAATAATGGTTAATATGTCAAATAAATACTTTATTTGCATTGGAGGGGGTGGGACACCAGTCTATATTTGCTCACTTTGATTGGATGAAAAGTATTCTTGGCGAGCTACTTTCAGTCAGGGCCAACGCGAGCGACGTGTTGGAGACCCCTGCTCTAAACAATCTCGGCCAATATTTGACTTCATAAAAAAAGTTACCGCCCAACTATTGAGTAACACCGTTTCATATATTCACCATTGCTGATTTTTACTCACATTCGGGGCTTGGCGAGTGTTAATTTAGGCTGTGGCGCCATCTGAGGCTGTTTCAGCCATGGTCCAACAGAGCTTAAATTACACCAACAAATCTGCCTTCTGTGCCTCATGACTCACATTTAGTTATCTTTCTTTACAGGCTTTATCAAAGCCTTGAGTAAATCATTTTCGAAACCTCTGCTGCTTGAGTTTCATTGTTATTAGTGACTGTTGCTGTTTTTGATCCAGCGGATGATTTTTGAATGAAAGCAGACGGCCTCTTCACAAACACAGCTGGTATTTTAATAACAACTCATCTCCACCACTGCCCGCCGAGGTCAGCCGTCTCTTTCCTCGCTAACACTAGCTGTGGTTTGTGCAGAAACATCTGAGGTGAGCTCAAAACAGGCCGTTTGTTTCTGATAGCTGAAATAAGAGCAGTGTTCAGGGGCTATGTTTTCACTGAGCTGAGGCAGTAGTGCAGTACTTCAGTGACTCCAGGCCACAATAACAGCATTTCTGGGCACATTCTGTGAGAGCGGGATTGTGGCTATGGACTCTATACTGCAAGCTCCAAACAACCCACACTGCTTCACCTGCTTTTCAGAGGACAGATGAACCATGTGTTCAGTCCTTGATGAAGAGCTGGAAGATCTGCCTGTGGTGTTTTATATGGTACAGTATTTTCTGAACTTTTCACACCACCTTCTCTTGCATGGCAGTTGTAAACTAACAATAAAAACTGACTATTAAAGTCCATATGAAACAGCGTTTCACATCCGTAGTCGGACATATTTCAGAGTAGAACAGAATATTAAAGAAGAAAAATTGGGTGTACTTGATTTCATCCACAAATTATTGATAAAAGCTGAAAAGTGTCTCTGTAAGATGGGCAGCAAGGGGTTAATAAACAAGTCATTTCAGAGATCACATTTTCATAAAAGACTCACTGGAATAATGTACACTGATGAATCATGGACAATAATATCAGGGATGTGGTTTCATAAAATCATTAGGCTCAATTGTCAACTATTTTTTTCAGGCCAATCTGTATATATATATCAGGCCAATATAAAAATTTATGTATTTATGTATATATACATACAGGTGCATCTCAAATTTGAATGTCGTGGAAAAGTTCATTTATTTCAGTAATTTAATTCAAATTGTGAAACTCGTGTATTAAATAAATTCAATGTACACAGACTGAAGTAGTTTAAGTCTTTGGTTCTTTTAATTGTGATGATTTTGGCTCACATTTAACAAAAACCCACCAATTCACTATCTTTAACCACAAGTGGTGAAAGTCGGCCAGTTCACCTCCAACTCCATCACCCTGAACATAGGAGCCCCACAGGGCTGTGTCCTGAGTCCCCTACTCTACTCTCTCTACACACACGACTGCGTGTCCTCACACAGCTCCACTTCTATTGTTAAATTTGCTATTGATACTGTGGTTCTGGGCCTCATTTCCAACAATGATGAGGCCGCATACTTGCATAAGGTGGAGAGACTCACATCATGGTGCCAGGACAACTGTCTCTCTCTGAACGTGAGCAAAACCAAAGAGCTGATTGTAGACTTCAGGAAGAGAGAGCAGCAGCCCTACACTCCTCTTATGATCAGCGGGACCCCTGTGGAGAGAGTGAGCAG
This sequence comes from Oxygymnocypris stewartii, assembly GCA_003573665.1. NCBI lineage: Eukaryota > Metazoa > Chordata > Actinopteri > Cypriniformes > Cyprinidae > Oxygymnocypris > Oxygymnocypris stewartii. The sequence goes on from QVTF01018886.1 coordinate 605,483, forward strand.
CTTCAAGTACCTCGGTGTAAACATCTCCGAGGACCTGACATGGACTGCACACATCCAAACACAGGTGAAGAAAGCCAGGCAAAGACTGCACCATCTGCGACAGCTGAGAAAATTCAGGGTCTCACCAGCTATCCTGAAAACTGCCATAGAAAGTGTACTGACTCAGTGCATCTCAGTGTGGTATAATAATGCCACAAACCAGGACTGCAAAGCTCTACAGAGAGTCGTACGCTTAGCTGAGCGCATCTCAGGGTCTGCTCTCCCCTCTCTGCAGGACATCTACCTCAAACTCTGCAAAAGTAGAGCTGCTAAAATCATCAAGGACTCGAATCACCCCGGTAACCGTCTTTTCTGTTTACTGCCATCTGGCAAGCGCTTCAGGAGCATGATGGCAAAAACTGAGAGACTGAGGAGGAGTTTCTTCCCCAGGCCATCAGGCTCCTAAACTCAGTCTCATAACATCATAACATCCACAGGACTCAATTTAATAAACTGTAAACACATCCATTATACTCCATCATCCACACTGCTGCTATGTGTACATACCCGGTACAACCTATTTGCAAATTCTCTTGCACATCCGTGTTTATATTAATATTTATTAATCCACAGTATCCTGTATTGCACATTTTATCTCATTGCACATCTTACTCCTTATTTTATTTTATAATTTTTTCCTATTTTCATTCTCACCTATATTTATATATATTATCTTGTGTTATGTTTCATTGTTTTATTGCTTTTATGTTATTTTTATTATTTTTTTTGCACTTTCCATTGAGCGGACCTGTCCTGACTTACATTTCACTACTGATTATACCCTGTATGATTGTGTATGTGACAAATAATAAAGAACCTTGAACCTTGACGCATTTGAAAAAGCAGTTCGCGGAAGAGAGTGAAGACTGAGAACGCACTCTACTTTCTTTATTTTACAAAAGCACAAAGTTTAGTTGTTATTATGAGTGTATACAAATAAAAGTAGACCCCTTACAGATTCGAATGATGTATTGCTCTTATCCGTACGATCAAAAGTGGCAGAGTAATACTAGCTCTTTTCGGTATTATCAGGAAAATATGCCAATAAACGTGCTGCCGCGGGCATCGAACCCAGAGGGTTAAACAAGAAAAGCATTTGCCAATGGGATAAGAAATGTGAACTTAATTCAAAGGCAAAATAAGATTATTCGTGTTACCCTACTGACAGTTGTTTTTTCTTGTTTTAGGCAAAAACTAAATTCATTAAATGTATTTTATTTATTTTTTGGGGGAAAATTACGTCATAATGTAATTTTTTGCTTCTCCAGTAAAACCTGTTTTGATATAACTTTAACTTAACATTAAACGTTTAGACATTAGTCCTGGAAGACACGTTTATTTCAGTGAGCTGTATGATGACAGAAGGGTATGAATGGTGGATATCAGTGCTACCTGCAATGTGAGATTTGTTAGTAATTTCATGAAAAAAAGCCTTATGCCATTACAAATATTTGTCCTTAAGTGAGCAGGAGGGAGTTTGCGGGTGAAGCAGCGGCTAGTCTTCACGGTGCCTCGTACATTAGCGGATGGCCGTTTCAGGCCGTTTGACATTTACGTATTGGGCACAGTGCAAAAACATGGCCTGACTAATTACTGATGTCATTCTTGGGATATGCTTTCAGCTCAAGTCTGCTAAAACCTACCTTCATTCTTTCCTCTTATAAGCCAAGGAGAAGTTTGCATGGTAGGGATTGGATTTCATAAAATACTAAGCAATTACTTGACATTTAATTTTTTTTGTTTGACCTTTTACACACAAAAGTATAACATGGGCAATAAACAGTTATACGTACAGTTCAGAGTAAAGAAAGCTTTGCTAAAATATAACTAAAATCTCAAAATAGTTTTTATGTTTCACTTGGGTAGAAAAGTTAGATCAACTGTGTAGATTTTAAGCACACAAGACTTCATGGCTTCCATTTGAGGTTAATTTCGGAGCCTGTCTCCACTCAAAGGACTCAGATGGACTACTCAATAAAGATTGTGCCCTGAATGGCTTTATGAAGGCCAGAAAGCGTTTGTTTAGAGCAGCGGAGCTCAAGCGTTCAGGCCGCACAGTCAAATTGCAGGCCGGCTGAAAGCTGATACGCTCGTAGAGGCTGAAGTTTACACAGAGTAAATATAAATAATGAAGAACTATAACAGAAGTGCTTTCTATGTCAGCGTGCATTTATCCTGTGCTCCTGCGGCTTGCACTCATAATGCTTTCTACCAATACTGCGGCATAGTATAGTGCACTATATGCTATAAATACATTTGACAATTACTTTGCTTCTGCTATAATGCCAAGTGGTCTTAAAGTCAACTTAAATAAAGAGCACTTGGCATTATAGCAGAAGCAAAGTAATTGTCAAATGTATTTATAGCATATAGTGCACTATATTATGCCGCAGTGAACTTACTGAACGGCAGTGTTAGTAATATAATAAAAGACACCAGTGATACTGTGTGTAAGTAGTAATGACTTTATTAATAATAAACTGAATAAACTTTAACCAAGCATTATAGTTTACTATATTAGTCTAAGTGTAGGCGTTTTATGGTTATTAGGCAACATACAAGCAACTACAACTGGTCTGTAATTGACTTTTGTTGCAATCCGGTGATTTCAAACAAAGCCGTGCTAGTTTGACCTGTCAATTTAAACTAAAATTAATATTTAATGTTCATTTGATAAGTAGCCACAAAATAAGCTAGACATTTGGGCAGAAAGCTTTGCGTCATGGTTCTGATCTCTCTGTCGGAGTGTATTTTGTGATAATGACCATCTGACTATGCATCATCCGTCAATTATTCTTCTGCTCATCAAGGCTGTATTTATTTGATCAAAAAATACAGAAAAACATTCATGTTGTGAAATAGTATTCCAATTTCTAATATTGTTTTCCTATTTTAATATACTTTAAAGCATAATTTATTTCTGTGACGCAGTGCTGGATATTAATCAGCCATTACTCCAGGCTTCAGTGTCACATGATCCTACATAAATCATTCTTATATGCTGATTTATTAGCATATTAGAGTGTTGAAACTGTTGTGCTGCTTAATATTTTTTTGAAACCTGTGATATTTTTTTCAGGATTTTTTCTTGATGAGTATTAATTTATATTAAAAAATAATAATAAATTATCTCTCTACTAACTTTTGAATTGTAGTTTATATTGTAACACAAAATGTATATTTTGAATAAACACTGATGTTTTTAACTTTTATTTATCTAGAAATCCTGAAAAAAAATCACAGGTTCCCAAAGAATATTAAGCAGCAAAAACTGTTTCCAAAATGTATTATAAATCGTTATAGTATGATTTATGAAGGATCGTGACACTGAAGAGTACTGATGCTGAAAATTCAGCTTTGATCACATATTTCAAAGTATATTCAAATAGAAAACTGTTATTTTAAATTGCAATAATATTTAACTACATTACAGTTTATTTTCTGTATTTTTGATAAAACTTCATTAAAAACATAAATAATCTTACTGATCCCAAAATTTTGAATGGCACCGTATATACAGTTGAAGCAGTTTGAAAGTTCAGTAGAATTTGAGGTTTCTATAAATACACAGAGTGCGACACTTGATCTGACTGATTGTGTGGGCATCTGTAATCAGCGTCTGGACAAGCTTTGCGGGCTGCAGTGTATCGGAGCTGGCACGTCTGACTGCTGGAGGCCTGCGTCACTGCAGCGCTAATCAGCCAGTGTATGCACAGCTCAGGCTAGATTCCTGCCAGACCGCCTGAGGACTTCCATCACACGCTGTTGGCTGGTTCATTGACAGTCAGAAAGTAAGATGGCCACCAGAGTTTCAGAGGGTCAGCAGCTCTTTCTTCTGAACGAGCCCAATGCCTTTTAAAATACAGCTGACACTTTCAATTCGGCGAACTGCCACTCAAAAGGACTGAAACAAATACTTTCAAATCATAAAGTTGTGCTACAAATAATTCTTATCTGTCAGTTTGACTAAATGAGCTGCGCATTTTCCATTTTGTTTACTGGAACCAATGTTGCAGGTTTTCCCGTGGAATTGGGCTACTTTAACTCTGTTGGCATGGGTTGTTTGTCGTGTTTGACCCCAATAGCATGATATTTAGCCCATGAAATGCGAATTGTACCAGGGGAACCATGCCAAAAAACGTGTATTTGGAAATGTGATTTGGCTAGTTTTGAGTAGCAACTGGGTGGGTTTTGTTGCAAAAACCTGGCAACCCTAACTAGGACATTTCTGAAGCAGAGAAATATTGTATTTGTTAGGGCTGTGCAATTAATCGCATAAAATTCTCATGCACATCTCGTAAGTTAAGCCGGTTCCATGATTAGTAGTAAATCGCCATCACCTGCTTTCAAATGGAGCGGCAGTTAATACACAGAGCCGTAGATCAATTTCACGTTCATAATCGAATGCGATTCATGTGCGATTATGAATGTGATATTGCCTAGCTTGTCAGTGATCTACGGTTCTGTGTATATGCCGCTCCATTTGAATCACACGCATGAGAATCACACACGATTAATTGCACAGCCCTAGTATTTGTTATGAAAGAATGATGGAAAGCACTTTTAAATATCCATTATTGTTCCAGTTAATGACGAAGCATTTTTAATTAACATACATAATGTTTGACACATTCGTAATATAAATGCTGGGGTTGTTTGTGGTCTGCTGAAAGTGGTTTAGTTAATATTTGTACACTTTTAAATTTCCTTTTGATATTCAGTGGTTGAAGGGTGCGAATAATGTCATCTTATTGGACCTACTTTATGCTACTGCGTATTATAGAGTTGCATTCTTATAGCTTTTAAGCTAATTTATATGCAGTTGATTATTTCCAGTTTAAAGAAAGTTATTGACATAATTCATGCAGTGTCATGGGATGAAGGAAAAAGATGGATTGGAGTGGAGTTTAGCCAAATCCTTTACTAATACAGAAATAAAAAATACAAGCGACAGAACATTCAGGTCTAACATTTATGAGTATTTGTGTTTTTGTGGGACTCGAAGCCCATGGCCTTGGTGTTTGCTGTACTTTGTGAGTTTTAGCAACATTAGTGTTGCAAAAAGCAAGATTACATGTTATTCACTGATTAAAAAGGTACTTTTTGACAGCAGCATGTTGCACAAGGCCATCTGTAGCCAAAGGAAATAGGAGAACACTGAAAACTAAGAACGGGGAGACAAAACAAACCCCTCTGCATTCTGTTATACAACGACAAAGTACAATAAATTATCTTCAATAAAGATTTTGAGAAGAAGCCTTATGATGGTAGGAAATTAAAAGGCAAGTTCACTCTGCGAAATAGATTTTATAAAATAATTTACTCACCCTCAGGTTGTCCTAAAAACTCATGTTATTATTCATTTTTATCATACAATGACAGTCTTTAGTGGGCTTTTAAAACATATATAAATAAAATCCTTATAAATGTGGTCTATATGACTCTATTTAAAGTCTTAAACCACATGCTTCCAGAAGAAAATATAATTTTACACTAAAAATCTTCTCTTCTGTCAAAGCTCATTTGTGATTATGTTCAGATTCATAGAGATAAGGACTACTTTATTCATACATTTAAGGTCCTTAGAGCTTAAAAACATGGCCACTATGTGACCTTTATGTTAGGATACAGTTTTGGACCCACATGAGATTGAGTAATTAACTATTCCCTTCAAGACTTCATCCTTCCAGCCAATCAATCGGTAGGTTCTTGAGGATGCTGGAGTCCATCCCAGCGTCTCGGGCTGCAGGTAGTCCATCATAAGCCTTCTTATTAAAACTCTAATAACATTGCAAACACCACCAGCCTGAAAAATCACCTCTCGCGGATGATTAAGGTGATTAGTCGCTCATTATAAGCAGACATCTAAATGCATACCATATATAAATACACACTTTGCTTAATTTGTATGTTTTGGCTTGTGAAAGCAAAGGCTTGTCTTGTAAATAATGATGGTGAGTTTTCCAACACGTGCTTTAATGAAGCGTAACTCACTACTGATTCTTTAGCCAATGTTTATGACTATTACTAATGAAACTCAGATGTGTGTTTGTGTACAGTAGCCATGATGGCTGACAGCGTCAGAAACTTGGAAGTAATCAATCACTAAGATTCAAGATATGAGGCCCCTATTCTAGCCATATTCAGGATCTTCAGCTCACTTTCCCAAGCAAACAATGACACTTTGTCTCATGTTCTGGATGTGTTAGATGTTGGAGATGATGAGGAGCGAAAGCTTTTAATTTCCTGAGGTGACTGGCTCTCTCAGCTGGGCTGCTCTGCATGAGAAAAGCAGTTGACCTCCGTTTCTTTTTGCTACGGAGGGGGAAGTCGACGATTCTCGGACAGCTCAAGATAAGTGTCCCGTTTTATGAATGGCGTGAAAGTAAGAGTGCGCTGGCATTGTTGGGAGAGTCATTTATCTTGAGGAGAGACAAAACCCCATTGATTGTTGTCTGGATGGAGGCAAAGTGAAGTTCAGAGCTGAGCGCTTGCGAGGGGCCTCCGCTGTCACAGGTCAAATGGAGCGGGTTATGTGTGCGCGTCAGGGTTGAGGAGGAAGTGCATGTGCTGGGGCCACACGGGGTCACACCACCAGGAGTGTCAAACAAAGCAACTGAAACCCCAGAAGCCAGCACTCCCATGAACTTTCCCCTGATACCCACCGCTGACGATCTGCTTCCAGCGATACCACCGATCCCCACGCAAAATGCAGTCTTGGAAATACTGTGTGTGGCGAGTGTGAGCAGGAGCGTGCAGAGTCATGAATGAAACCGCATCAGTGCTGAGCTTTTTATAGCAGTTGTGAGCCATTCTCAGAGCACCTTGACTCCCTAATGAGGGGAAAGTACTTTTGAGTTTAACTGTAAAACGATATTGGGACTTAAGGCATTTTCACACTGAACGTGAAAATTCAGCACGATGAAACTTTTGAATCAAAACAGTAGATTCCTATGGGGCTATTCACACTAGGCGCAATCATTCGCGGCGCGAAAAAAACAGATTTTTTTTTTTCGCCCTGTGTCAATTTTTTTCCCGTTGCTTCGAGACGAAGCGGGCCATCCAATCAGATTTGAGCTTAGATCACGTGACCAGAGCAGCTGTTGTTGCACAAAATGGCGAAAGTGGTGGCACTGTTTCCAAAACCAGTGTAAACAAACACCGAAGAAGAGTCTTATCATTATCTGAGAATAGAATTATTCTTGCATGTTCTTAATATAATTTATATTAATTCTCCACTGAATTATGTGATCTGTAGAGCACGTGCGCGACGAGTGTTATGACTCGGAGCGCATTCACTCTAGACCTTTCGTATTTAAAAAAAAACAAGTGAAATATATTTCTACTCATGAAATATGAAAGCAAATAGACATATGATTATGATGATATATTTTCTGTATGTGTTTTGTATGCAGCTCATGGTATTTGTATAACAATAAAGTATGTTTATGATAAATATTAGCAGTGTGGCGTTATTAAACATACAAAGAGTGCACGTGTCTGCTTATTACAGAATCAAAATCAGATATAGATCACAATCGGAAGTTATTATAAGCACTTGATGATGGTTTAAAGTCGGTTTTAAGCAAAAACATTAATAATTAACGTACATACATTTTCAAATGTGGCTTGATGCTACTTCTGTTTGTATTTTAAGATGTTTTCTTGTAAGCATTATAGATACTTTGTGTTTCTGGAATAGAACCAAACTTTGTATATCTTAATTTAATGCTGTATATTGAGCAGCTTTTAACTTTGACACTGATCATTTTGCTTTATGCTTCTATTTAGAGAATGCATACTGTAATCTCACACATATATTTTGTGCACCCTCTTTTTCAGTTTGCTTGAAACTGTTTTAATGTTCCTTAAATTACAGAATATCCACTTTTTGAATTGACGAGCCTTGAGTTCAAAGTAATGAATAAAAAAAAATATTAATTGTACTACATTTATTTCCACAATCCAAAAATCTTTTGGATTGAATCTTTTGGAAATCATTTGGATTTAATTTTCTTTCAAAAAAGATTTATTTTTATTTTACTCATGTCCAATTCTGTCAACTGTTACTAACTAAACACAATCCTAAAAAGTGGTTTATCTCGAAACCATGTGACCAGCATCATGTGATGTCACATTATGGTAAATGTCCTCTTAATATTTTCTATATTTAATCTCCAATGTCTGATTGTCAAGAAGTATATTAATTGCTCATCAACTATGTTGGGTACATTGTTATGGTTTGCAATATTTTTAGGATTTTTGTTCAAATAATTGTTCATATTTGAGGTTAACCTTGTCAAGAAAATAATACTTGGTTGGACAGATGAGGCCTGCCATTGAAATGAGTCAAAAGGGTGAACCTGTCAACCCATAGAGTTTGTCTGTAAAATAGATAACAAATTCGCCACCAGGGAATATGAAACTCATTATTACTTTGCGTTTAGCTTCTTTTAGATCTTATTTCAGGGCTCTCTGATCACTGTTCAATTGTGACCTTATGTAGGAATTTGGAGAGCAAAAGGATATCCTTCCCTATTAAAAAAAACCCAAGCATATGCCGGTTAGGTATGTTTTGAAGCATGGCAGCTGGTTATAATCTGGTTATGAGCTGGTCCTGAGCAGGAGCTAGTTGCTTCGGACCAACTAAGGACCAGCTTAAATCGGCTCAAACCAGCTGCCATGCTTCAAAACATATCTAACCAGCATATGCTGTTTTTCTCATCGGGGTTCTTTGGTACAGAGAACCCACAATAATTTGTGTGCCATGAACAGACAGAATTTATTTGATAACATGGCAGCAACTACAACTACAGCTGAAGCTGCGGAGTTCAAATGTAATTTACAAGCCGAAGCGCCTCAGTAGACAGTGTTGGTACGTCAGGCACTGTTGTGATGCATTGAGACATGCGTGTTAACATGTTGGTTTAGCAACTGTACATATACACACCTAAATGTGCTGTATTATTTTATAACCCTACTATATGTCCTACAAAGACCATCCTGTTTAACTGTAGGATGAGGACATTCAGCGCACTATAGCCTATATGGATGCTTTATACAACATCCTTCACAATCAGACAGAGCCCTCGATTTGTAAACATGAAACGTACATGATCATCATGTGAGAATGCATAATGGTTCAACTTATCATTTTCAAAAATATAGGTATCGAACTCATTTCTTTTAAACTCCTCCTCTTCCACAGTTCATGAATCAGCATATAATTTTAAAACAAAAGCAATTCTGCCATCACTGGAAATCATGTTACATTCCTGTGCATAGTTTTTTTATATAAGTCATGGTGTCAGAGGTAGCTTTGATACCAACTGTTACTGTTGGCGTATGAATTATATGTTGATTTGTGTAATATGTTCCTACATAAACCCCCTCCACACAGAAAAGCTCTTGCTCTGAAGTCAGCATCTCAATCCATAGTCATGAGTCAATATTTGAAGCCTGCGAGGCTTTTATTTGCT